>OY776090.1:19524403-20774403 GCA_963675205.1 Catocala nupta | reverse complement strand
AATTGCATGATGATCGACCGAGTAATTTAGGCGTGAAGGCGTAACAAATAAAGTCACATTCGCATTTGTAATATTAATTTACATCTAAAATAAAAATGTTTGTTTAGTGTTGTTATAAAAATATTTATATTTAATTCGAAAGTGGAGTCTTTAGCCAATTTATTATAAATAGATATTTATAACAATCCTTACTTAATATTATAAACGCGAAAGTTTGTATGGATGTATAAATGTTTGTTACTCTTTCACGCAAAAACTACTGGACTGATTGCGATGAAACTTGGTATGTAGTTAGCTGAAGACCTGGATTCACACATAGGCTACTTTTTATCTCGATATTCCCACGGAAACGGGACTTACGCAGGTGAAACCGCGGGGAAAAACTAGTATCAATAAAATTATGTAACTGTAACTCATATTCGTGCTTAAGTCATTAAATTACTAGTTCTTATAGACAAAACATAGCAGCTGAGTAAAATACATAAGTTTTAGTACCAACGACGTCATCTCTAGTTTCTGCTATATCGAATTGCCTGTGACATCAGAGATAGCTGGGACACCTTTTGCACAAAGACAAACACAACAGCGCCTCTACATTCATTTGTTGAAAGCGGTTTTGGTAGTTTACAGTGGATGAATCAACTGATTACGTGACATTCATAGGATTTCAGACTTCTCATTTTCATTTTGTAGTGACACTTCATAGTAGAACAATACGACTTACGACTTATAACACAAATAAAAAAACATATTTTAGACCATATCGATGGTCCCGTGGCGTATATCGGTTTCAGTTTGCAAATGGTTGTGAGATCTCGAGTTTGAGTCCCCGGTCGGGCTATGTGTATTTGAGTTTTCTGTTAGAAAATTTTGAGTAGCGGCACTGAGTCTAGAAATGTGCCGGGTGGATGAGAACAGCCTCCTATTATGTGGAATCTAAAACATAGATGGTGAAATACACACTCTACCTCTACTATAATACACCACTAACCAATCCTTTCAGGATATATAGTTGTGAGGCTATATAGACTAATATATGCACTGAAATTAAATATACATGTTTAATTACAGCACGTCGAGATAAACAAAGGGACTTTACAAAAACACTCTCTACTTTTATCAGTGGATAGTGTGGAAGCCAACTCACAATACTTAATGTGTTGTTAATGATGAGGTGATTACATAAGATACTACAGTATCCGTAAACCCAGCATCAGTGTCCTCAACACGTACAACGTCCACAATTGACATATTAAAAACGGATACACAAATATCCTCACAGAATCATTCCAATATAGTTTGTAAGTTATCACATAGATGACATCAAACGAATCGACAATTCAATTCAATGTCAGAAGTTGGCGGCGTAGTGCGCGAAACTCTCAACTAAGTTGAGGGGAATTTTTCGAAAAATATGATATAACGGAGCTAGAGGGCGGAGGGTCTGCTACAAGTTTGGAGAGGAATCGGCCCCTCGGGTGCTGTGATGAATCTTTCACGCGTTTTATCGCTCTGCATCGGGAATCGAACCTAAGAATCTTTACGCTGGACAATCTACGTATTTACGCTGTATTTTCCGGATGTTAAATCGTATTAGGATGGACGAAGTTACGTGAGTTTTTGTTTTGTTGTTTTTCGTGATATACATCGAGTACCTAAGCGGTATTTAAATATACTATTACTTTATTTTAGTTACGTGTACATACGTTTATACCTCTGAAGGGACAGGCAGAGGTGTATTATATCCACATTTCATTTGTTATGGTTTAAGGTTCGTGGTTTGAAACATATAGCACGGCCCTATCACGTGGCAGACTAATCAGCATGGGCTTTTGTCATCTATTTTGTTGACCCTTATAACACTTTGTGCACATTGAAATCAAACTCGAAGAGACCTCATTCACACCAGACGCTACCGAAGCAGTACGTGTAATTATATAGTAGGCTCTCTGAAAACAAATTTTACGGTTTCTTGTGAAGTTCTGATGACAGTCACTCAGTGGTAAGTTCCTACGAATCCAAAAGGCGCTGTCACTTCATAAATATAGTTTTCTATTTTGTTCTTAATATATCAGTAGGAATATATGAGCGCAACATTAGGTATAACACGATGTGCGATAAAGAACTTAAGCAATTCTACTCAGATACGAAACCCAAAACAATTTGGTTGCGAAGTTATTAAGAATGATGGGTTAGGGTGTTCTTGGTTTGTTAAAATATTAGTCAAATTAAAATCAATCTCACAATGGCGCTAGGACAAAAAAATCCCATCTTCAAAACTACCTCCAATTGCACTATTTATGACAGTTATCTGCCGGTATATCACTCAGAGGTTCATATACACAGATCTTATGTAGTCTATCCGAAGAAATAGGTCGAATTGTGTTATATATATATACTTCGCCAGCTATCAAGTCCTCCATAATAGGGAAAGGCCTATTGTCATCAACACATATAGACGTTGTGCTACAAATGAGATTTTTTTATAAAAAATTATTACTTTTCCAAACAGTGAATTTAAAATTGAAGAGATCGCATTTACAGCTGAATATTCACTACCACTCCACTACCTGAGACAGTCACAAAAATGTATAAATTACTCTAAATATAAAAGCAAAAGATACTCCTAATAATAGATTTTAATGGTTCGAAAATGTGGTTGATGAAAACTTCAGAAGGGCGTTGTGCGATGTCGCTGTTCTAAATAGAGTTAAAGTTCATTAAGTGAGGTAACAAGGCGAGATAAACAGCAAGTTGGGACATCGGCTAGCTCCTCAAGTGTGGGTGGCCGTGCGGCTCACCTCACCTGTCTCAACTATGTCCAGCCTCGTGAGGTAAACCGCCGCTCTAAGTCGAATTACGTCCACTCCAAATTTGGTTTTAGCCACTTTATATAGAGTACTGTTTTTATTTTGAAGAGCGTGGCGGTTGCGTCTATTATTTGAGGGGACGCAATGTTCGTGGTAGTTAGATTATGAATGGATGATGGATTTTGTGTTAGACTGACACCTGTATATTCCCGAAGCGGTTGGCAGAGGATAGTCTATTCTATATATATATTTTATAGAGGGAGAGCCTATTACTGAAACGGGAGATCAAAAATGTATCAATATGCAATCTTCTTCTTGATGAACTTGATGAAATATGGGTGTAACACACTTCTGACTCTCCTCTGATTTTAGATCCTACGTCGATAAGCGGCAAGCCTATTCGTGTTGGCTAGACACAGGTCCAGACACCTTCCTGCTGTTAAGAATTTATTTAAAGAATACCAATAAAAATGAGTTTCAATGTAAAGATTAATTATGTAAACGTAATTCTTCGATTGTTAAAACAACATTATCTAATACTTGTAGGTATGCATATACAAGACGGACATTGGCAATGCGTGTTACAAAATCACGTTGTTATGGAATCCTATTGTTTCTAGTACAATAGCATTCATTCGTAGAGGGTGAGGGGATATTTAGCTATTACAAGAATTTATGGATGGAATTTATCTTTTCTAACTCCGCCAATATACATACTTCTGATTAAATTCGTTGCCATGACTCGGCTCATACCATGTTTACCGCTACTTAATGTGGCTACGCAGAAATTACAGTAGGAATGCGGTTGAGATTACTCACCAACGAATGTTAGATAACTAGCTTTTGCTTGCGGTTTTGCTCGAGAACAATACTTTTTATTTGGATGAAAGGTACCCTATGTCCTTTTCTGTATCCCTGACAACGTGTATGCGAAATTGCTGATAATCAGTCAAGCAGTTAAGGCGTGAGAGCGTAACAAACTCTTATTCGCATTTATAATGTTAGTTAGAATTTCATTAAGAAGTATAAGAGTGCAGTATGTTTGTTTAACCATGTTAAACAAACATACGGGTGGTCGGATCGTTAGCATTAATTAAAGTCTATGGATTCTTGCAATGGTTTTTTAAATTAATATTATTTCATTTAAACGTGGCGTAAGTAGGGTAAGGGTAAAAAAAATCCGACCTAAGGAGCCTAGAAAATCCTAGTCAAAACAGAAATATAACACGAGGTATGGCTGCGATCTTAAGTAGTATAGAGATAAGTACCTAGCCAAGCAGATCTAGATTAAGTGAAATCCCAATTTGAAGTAAGAATCTCTTCTTACCTTTTCTAAACTAAAAGACTATGTCATATCCATAGTTTCGTATGACATGACAATTTATAACTGTTGAAATATCTATGTGCTTTAAATAAATCCGTGGTTAAATTAGGGGACCTTTATTATTTCAAAAATATTTTCAAATAAAATTGCATAGTGCAAGCTGACGACCAGTGGCCAGGCTATAAATCTATTCGCTCGCCGATATTAATATTCGATCGATACTCGTGGGGTTCTTAAGCCGATTAGCCGAATATTTGAATAGTATTTGCAGATTTGAAGCGCGAAAATTTATTGAAATTATAACACTAGCGTGTGATAGTAGGATTTGGATCTTGTTACCGTTTTGATTGTAAGTCTATTTTATTATAAATCTGTAAGGAAGCTGTTTCTCTCTGTTTCCTCTGTTTATTCCGACGCGTGACGTCGAAAACCACTGAACAGATTTCGGCATTAGGCTTAAAATCGAAGCCATATTTCATTTCATATTTTATGGCATCATGCAATTTTGTATATAGGTAAAGCTGCAGTTGAACAGTAGTACAGGTGAATTCGTCGCTGGCAGAAGCTAGTAAAAACAAAGGAGTACAGTTGTACTATATACATATATATTCTAGGTACTTTGTTGGCAGCAAGGTCTAATCATGTCTATTCCTATCTAATCTTGCTAATAATGATCTTTGGCGGTTCATAATAATTCATAGTCTGATAGCTTGCATTTCTCATAGAACAATGCTAAAAATAAGCACTAGATATTCGTCTTCGTCCTTAGTTCTAATTCTATTTATTACGTCAAGTTGTTCCTGAGTAAAACTGTATGTACATATGGACAACGATTTAATCCAATAAAGGTCCCATTGAGTGACCCTTAACTTCTTAAGAGACACTTAATGAACAAGTTCGATTACTACAGTATTGAAGTAGTATACTTCAATACTGTAGTCAGAGTTGTCGCAGGCATGATCAGCGTCTATAAAAGTGTATTCATGTACAAGCAAGACCAAGAAGATGAATGCAAAATATTTCTATTTGTTGACGATTCACAAACAAGTAATTAAAAAGTACAACACAACTACTTACATAAATTTCGAAACTAAATTATTCAAAGCAGCCTTCAGTAATTTAATAATTTAGCAGAAAGTTAGTTCAAAGTAATTTAATTTTGTGAGTGTACATGTTTGTTAGAAAAACAAAAAGAGATGTGTTATTCAACAGGGTATGAACGTGGAGCCTCGCCTAACTGCAATAAGTGTCGGAAAACTTTTGCGAGACATCTTTTCTGGCGCGATCGACATGTTACGTTTTTAGATTTTCACTTGAACGGGCTGCTTCGCTGCGGCAGCGCGGCAGTGCTGTCCCTTAGTTATGGGCCAATGTCTTACTGAAACGGCCATTTTGATTTTATTTCTGTTTGTTTTGCCTTTATTTTTCGATGTTTGTTCTATAATATGTTCTACAAAAGATTTCCTTTACATATTGTTAAGGAATTTTGTTTAGTTTAATTCTTTTCTATTGTTGGCAACGGTTTTATAGACAATTTAGACTTATAATATTTTTTACGCCTTTTCTAACATTAACTAATTGGGATTAGGTGTAATTTCAATAGAATCATTTTATGTAGGGTTTCTTGAAATTTGCACTTCTACCAATCAATATCAATATAACCTGCAACATTTGCGCGCTAAAAAGCTTATCAAGTTAACCTGATGTGAACGACGAAATCGTCACATACCTAAAAAGAATACTGCTGCATAATTTCTAAAAACTGCCATTTGTATGACAACATTTAAAACAATGAATGGAACGCATCAAACATTCTATTAATGTAAAATAAATAGGGTGATATTAAGGGTTGTGTGTTTCTTAATAAATAAAAATTAAGAAATTCTAAATAAATCCTAACTAATATTGTTTGTTTGTTACGCTTTCACGCCGTAACTACTTGACCGATAATCATGAAATTTCGCATACAGGTTGTCAGGGCAACAAAAAAGGACATAGTGTAACCTTTCACCCAGAAAAAAGTACTTTTATTAATCCAGTCTAACCTACATTTACGCAAGTGACGCTGCAGACAAAATGTAATGTAAAATAAATACGCTGATGTTACTGGTTATGTATTTCTAAACTAGAATTAGATTACCTCTTATTAATAAATAATTTTGTCAAGTCAAAGTCAAAAATCATTGATTCATTTAAGTCACAATTTTTTTGTAAAAAAAGGGTCACAAATAAAACTTATGAACGTCAAAATATTGTTAGTGAGTTTAATTAGTTACTGAAGCTACATTTAGGTTAGTTGCTAGGTTCAGGCAAAGGGTTGAGCCTATAATAAGGATCATACAAGACACTCACGGCCACTCTTCAAAATATTTAATATTTAATTATTTTAAATGTGTTGCCATTGTAACATACATATATTACTGAGTATTAAAATCTAAAATAATAACAATAATAACTTAGTTATGTTAAGGAGATTAAATAATTAGACTTTGGTAATATTAGGTATTTACTTTAATCTATAATAGACAGTAGGATGGCATGATGCCGCATATACTTACACTTTGTGACAATAATTACTATTAAATTGTTACATAGTTATATAAGAAACATTGTATACAAGTGTTAGTGAACACTATCAAATAAATAAACAAATATTTTTCAATAATTTTCAAAGTGAGAAGCGAAATGATGTAATTCGCTTCTCATTTCAAAAATAATTGAAATATTATTAGTATTTCGCTCAAACATCACAAATAATCACGTTACTAAATTGACTTATAAGTATCTAATACAGATCATCGATGTGTAATTTCTGGACATGTTTTATTTCAATTGAAGGAAACAAACCCCTGAGTACCACTACATTGTCCAAAATTCCACTATGATTACGGTTATTATGAGAAGGGTATGTTGAAAACAAAAGATCAGATCCTTTTGCCCGATTTGGTTGTAGCCAGGAACTCGAGTGTAAGCCGCGAAATATTCTTCAACAATGTAAAACAATGTTTGAGTTTTGTTCCCTGAATCACAACTCGTCCTTCAGGTGACAAACAAATCACGAGACAAGCATCGTTAATTACACTTAAATTATAAATTCATTCTACGATTCAAACTCGTAACCACATTGAGTTTTATTAAGTGCTATTCAGGACGAGACATCATTGTAAAGTTCTCGAGTTACCAAGAAACACTGTAGGAACTCGAAACCATGCTGACAGACAGGAATAACTTAATTCCGATGGAGAGCACTTTAAAAATAATGGGTCTTAAAAGACAAGCGCAATTGTTACAGCTCTCTTCAGATGTGCAGACGCCGTGAAAATCTGTAAAATAATACCCCCGCACTAGTTAAGCCAGTCCCTAGCTGACGATACAATAAAATAAGTAGTACTCAGGGACTAAACTACAAATTACGAGAGAGCTCGCTCAGCTTAAAATAATTAAGATTCTTTGTCTCGTCAGATGGCGATGGTGGATAAATACTGCAGTCAGTGTCCGGCCCACGCCGCCGAACTTTCTTATAGTCCCTCTAATAACTTTACAAGTTTGCGTTTAATTTTACCGTTACAATCGGAGCGTTTTATCAAATGAGCAGACTTGTTATTTTTTATTGCCGCCAGAAAGTTTTTTCGACAGATGTTGAAGCACTTTGCTAAGTGAGGGTAGCTGGTACAACGTTAATACTGCTAGTTTCTGTCGCACTCATATTTTCGCTGACATATTTTACTGTTCGTTGGCATATAATAAGAGATAGACGGCTAACATAATTGACTATTTACTAATGATTTTCACAGCATCAAATGTCTGCAGTCAAAAGTTAATATAGACTTGATTACAAGACCGAACAAGCACTTACATTTAAAGTATTTTAAGTTAACGTATTCTCAAGTCGAATGTGCCAAAAAGTTGAAGTGGAATTTCGCACTAGGTAAGTTTGAGAGGTGTCGGGAGCCGCGCTCCGAGTGGTCGTGGCGTGCAAACTATGTCTTTGTTTCCTAGTGTCTGTTTACTGTGGCGACGTGTTTATTTGACGACACCTATAAGAATTTAACAATATCATGAGCATACACTGTTACGTTTAGTGTTGATTTGTTAACATAGTTCGAGTTTCTTAGTGATTTTTTGCTTGTATTTAGTATTTTGGTTTAGTTAGTTTAGACAAACTGCAGTTCTATGTAGCTGGTAATATTATTTATCAAATATTCCAATTTTGCTTGGATTGATAAATAAAATTGTTTTCCTGAGGCTTCAATTTCAAAGCTTGATAGAAATTTCACACCAGAAATACAAATATGAAAGTACTGGTGCGCAGCGGCTCAAACAATATGATTTCACGAGACCCCGCGAGAGGTGTCAGTCCATATCGGTATACATCTCGATCGCTTCGAGGGACACTTGTTATCAACACAGTCAATTCACAGTAGCGACGTCCTAAAAACGTGATATCACAAAGAGTATCGCGCTAGGGCGAGAGGGCGAAGCGAGGTCACGCCAGCCGCTGAGGGCCCTTTGCTTTGTTCCACTGGCAACAATGCCTCACCAAGGGTCCACTCGAGCGCACTTGTATCGGATGCAAGCGATGTTTCGTTGGTGCGGATTAGGGTTTGAGGACAGGACTGTACTTAACAACGACTTTAATGTTAAGGAAACTGGTTCAGATCACCGTACCAGCCACATTTTTGGAGACACACACACACACGGATGTAAGACTAATAAGTATAATAACAACTCTACTCATATAAATAGTATTATTGTCTTAACTATAAAAATATGCAATAACTATAAAAATATTAAGATGTCAAATTTAGGTGTAATTTTTCATACCAGGTACTCATGATACTTATATGATATAGAAAAATTACACCTAAATTTGACATCTTTTAGGACTAAAATCTGACCAAATTATAGTGCACCATAGGAATAATGCATGAAAACGATTGTGTGCGAAGTATCCCTTGTCATAAATCTACCGATATTATTAGCCTCATATCGACAAGCGAACCATTCATTATTCACTGACCCATACATGTATGATCTTTGTTTTGCCAGAAACATATATATCTAATCTTTATGATACTTTGTACATTGTATTGTGGGTTAATGGCGGGCGGCCTCCTCTAAGTCCGTCCCTGTTCGCGGAGAGTAGTAATTATACGATATTTATGCGAGCTGCCCCTCCCCCACTCTTGTCTTGAGAGCTTGGTAAGAAGAAAAGCGATATGAGTGTCGAAACTTATGAGCCATAATTCTCTTTTAGCGAGAGAATTTTTGTCAACTTAGGAAATTAATCTTAGAACTAGCCAACTATAGAAGAAGTTCAATTTAAATTCGATCAGCAAAATCATAAGGCTTGTGAGCGCGACCGTATTAATCCAATAAAGTATTTACATCTCCACACTGGACTATCAATAAAGTTACGCCACGGCGAAATTTCATCCGGAAACACACTGGTTACGGCTAGCTGCGAGAATTTTAAAATGTTAAATATTTTTACAAAATGCTATTAATCACTGCGTAAATCGTAAAATTCTTCGTAAAACACGGAGAAACAAAAATTTACATTTCCAAGTTCCGCGGTAGTGTAAAAACTTTTCATAAAATTTAATTAATCTCACGTGTAGGTGTTCCGCGCTGTTTTACATGGCATATTTAAATATATCGTCGTGGCTGAGCCGGCGCTGCGCTGCACCACGCACCGAGCGTCGTCCGCCGCAGTCTCGGCCGCGTCGCACCGAGTCGCACCGCGCCGCACCTCGCCGCGCCGCGTCTAAGCACAAAGTCCAGCTAAATACCGGAAGACGTGGGGACTCCTCGCTTTGTTACAGTGACAATGAAAAGGAAATGTCTTTTCCATTTTTCCAAGGCTCAAGCCATTGAATACCTGCCCGTTTGATAATACAAAGCGGCCTTAGTTAAACACGGCGTAGATTTCGGGGATTATTAACGGCAAACAGTAAGAATTATTTATTACCAAGTTCACTTCCGAAGTGCTTAACAATAAAACCGCGTAATCTACGTAATTAACCGTTGCGCACACGTGTGCAAATCACCTTACTTATACGTGACATGTGAACTTAATTACACTATAATATGTAGCTTGTATAGGTTTTTAGAAAATGTACGACTTAATTGTTAGTTCTTAGACTTAAAGAAATGTTACTTTTGGTAAGCCACGTGCTGGTGGGTGGGTCATGTACTCGTGTGCAATAGAGCAGGACCGAGCACCTTTATTGCAGTGCCCACTATTTTCAGTGCAACGGGTGTACGGTAAGAAATAAAGGAGCCCGAACAAAAAGGACATTCTTTTAAAGTTCTTTATTTCAAGGGATTGTAGCAGTAAAGTGCGGTTTAATTGCATGGTAGAACTTTCACAGTTCCACAATTTTATTTGTATTCGATGAATTTAGATTCGATTTCTTTTAGTTCGCGGATCGCGCTTGGTCCGCCGTTCGCCGAGAAATATAGAAATAGCTGCAATTTTCTCGGCATCTCTACTTTTACTGTAACAATAATAAAACTACGGCACTTAATGGAAACTCGTTCATATTTTTTTTCTTCGGTTAATGAATTTTGTAGTGCTGGATGTTTTCGATTGCGTCACTATTATACTCAGGTGATGGACGATTTTTGTTAAAGTTGGCATGTGTCGTGCGACTTTGTTTCGAGACAACGACGTGTCGCAAAAATTACCCAACTTTCTTATGTCCAGTGAGCAGCAAGTAAGTTGGAAGTTAGTGGGTCGCTCGCTTCCGTCCTCGCGGCCGCCGCGCGCTGCCGCGTCGCTCCGCACCGGTCGCTCCGCTCCGCCCGCTCGCTGCTTACCTATGCCGCTCCTCGAGACAACAGCGAGCCAATAAAACTTTTATTGTGCGCTATGATTTTGGAAACATTTTGCGAGATGAGTTCTATAAAATTCGTAATTTATTCAGGCCAGTTTGGGCGAATTCTTCTACTTTATTGTCGTTCACAAACTAAGCTTTTGCAACAGGAACACTGAAGATTTTTTATCGTAAAGGTGCTCGTATATGCTTTTATCGTTCGACAAATATTTTTATAGAATTTTCATTAGTATATGTAATAGCAATACGGTGATTTTATTTATATTATTTAAGTTACGTACCTACCTTTAAAAAATATGGTTGGTAAGCGCAAATATTAACTAATTGATTTGATATATGGCGAAGAACAAATTAAAGATATAAAATACAAATATCGGTGAAGTTAGTTTTACAAAAACTATTCAGTAAGGTGGAGAGTATGACTTCTATTTAGTATAAGATTTTATCTTTTTTGTTGTAGAGTATAAGTACGCCACAAAATTTCCTCTACGTATTTGAAAAAAGATAGACGATCTTGTCTTTGAAATGGACTTTTCCTTCACAAAGAAAACATTTTACCTGTTTATATTTTGGATGTTAGTGGGTGAGGGTAGGGATAGTGGGATAGTGGTGGGTGTGTGGGGGATGAGATAAGAATCAAATAGATGTTGTTTCGCTGCATGGCGCTCTGTCGCACGGGGCATATGCACGTGCTGACAAGTGGCCGCCAAGTCTTGACACTTGCACTTAACATATTGTCTGCGACACTAGATTATCGCGCTAAGTTTGTACACTTCGAGATTTGTTTATCTGTTTATCTATCTATGTGATATGTATTTTGCAGATTATTAATATCGTGGGTTATTGAAAGGGTTTCATAATGTGCTAACTCAATAAAAGCGTGTAAATTTTAAGTGCAGTTATATACAGGGTGTCCAGTAATTAATGGATAACCTGGAAATGTCTGATAATGGAACTGACGGCCGTGCAGAAAAAAAAAGTCTATCCTAACTACTACCTGAGATATGTGTTTTTTTTTTAATTACCATGTATAACTTTCTTGTATACTACGACCATAAATGAATGAAATCCATCGGTTTTTTGTTGTTTTATTATTAAACACTAATTATGTTAATAGATAGACAGTCAAAAGTACGCGATGCTATAATAGCTTGCACCTTATAATAATTTTTTTTTCATTGTTTTATTTAATTTTTCTTTATAGCCTTCAGTTCTACTATAACACATTTCAAGGTTATCCATTAATTACCGGATACCCTGTATAAGGATCGTATAGTAGGGAAAAAGGTAATTAGGTACAATTAAATAAATATTAGTAGGTTTTCAGATAAAAATTTTACTAATAGGTAGATAATATTGAACTTACACCGATACCTCGTATATTGTCTAGTGAAGAAAAAGTGATATAAATTACACACTGGTAACACGCTTCAAAAATGTCCAGGAATGTCTATATTTTGTAACAAAATACAGACATTCACACATACAAATAAAACATATACATGTTATTAATTATCGCTAGCTTTAAAGTTTAACCGTAGCGCGGCGGTAGTGAATGCGGCTGCTGTGCATGAGGTCTCGGGTTCGAATCCGGGGTCGAGCCAAGAAAATGTTATTGGGATTTTCTGTTAAGAAATTTCAATAGCAGTTCCGGTGTTAGGAAGTTTGCGGTGTTAGACACCTCCGTGCCTTGAAGGCACGTAAAGCCGTTGGCCCTGCGCCTGATCTCTCTCCGGTCATGACGGATTACCGTCCCATCTGATCATGAGAGTTAAGGAACAGAGAGTGCAATTGTGTTTGCGCACACACTTGTGTACTATAATATCTGCTGCGGAGATGGCCAGCCTCCGTTAAGACTGGCCGCCGTCGATCAGGATGACATTATATCTATACTAATATTAAAAAGAGAAATGAATAAATTTTTTGTTTCTTAGTTTGTAAGGATTAAACTCAAAAACTACTCAACCGAATTTAAAAGTGTTTCACCATTAGAAAGTTATATTATCATAGAATAATAGAGGCTATATTTTATTTTAAAAAATACTGTTTCTATCATAACCTAACCTACTTTTACTCGAGCGATGCCGCGGGCAAATGCTAGTATTATCATAAGTATATAAGTCAATACTTATTTACTATAAAAACTATTGATAAAGATACCATATGGCTTGTGTTATACATATATAAGACTAAATAATTCCAATAATTTCTGTTTAATGGCGACAGGCACGGTTGGCATCACGAATGCACACACATACAATATCGTTACCTTTTTTTAGTTCAGTGTGATCATGTTTAATCTATCAACTAGGTTATCTAAGAATAGTAGTACAAATATTCTCTTTTCTTAAGAAATAGTATATAAAATGGTAGATGTCAAGGTAAGCTTAAGTTATTTGTCTGTGACAGACAAACAAATGTTTCTTGAGATAAAAGCTACATAGTCGACATATGAACACTGAATGTATTAGTCTATAAGCTTCTCTCGGAAAACGTGCTCTAATTAAAGAAACGTACATCACATACCTATGATTAAAATATAAACAAAATATTAATAAAAATACTGCTGATTAATAGCCAATTCAATATCAGTATACAATTACAATATGACCACAACTTAATATTTCATGCTTTATACGATACTAAATTATCCCCGTGACTTCGCTTGCGTAAATATAGGTTAGATTAGCAACTGTACTTTTCTCTGGTTGATAGGTACCCTATCTCCTTTTTCTGTTCCCCTGACAACGTGTATGTATCTGAAATTTCATGATGATCGGTCGAGAAGTTAAAGCGTGAAAGCGTAAAAAAACAAATAAACAACTCACTTTGGCATTTATAATATTATTTAGGAAGTAAGGATTATATAATAATATAATTAATACGATATTATATAATAATATATTTAATAATGTCCTCCTGACCGAATTTCGGTCACGGCGGCCAATCTTAATGGAGACTGGCCATCGGCGCAGGAGATATTATAGTGCACAAGTGTGTGCGCAAACACAAGTGCACTCTCTGTTCTCTAACTCTCATGATCCGATGGGACGAATAATCCGACACGACCGGAGAGAGATCAGGCGCAGGACCAACGGCTTTACGTACTTTCCGAGGTACGGAGGTGTCTAACACCACCAACTTCCTAACTCCGGGCTCGTATTGAGATTTCTTAACAGAAAAACCCAATAACTTTTTGTTGGCCCGACCCGTGATTCGAACCCGAGACCTCATGCACAGCGGTCGCATTCACTACCGCTGCGCCACGGAGGCAGTATAATATATTTAATACGATATTATATAATAATATATTTTAAGTGAAGTAATTATTGATTACCCCTATATTATATAGCAACAACTAACTATACACCAAAAGGATTGCTATTTCTTAGGACAGTATATTAACATTTTGTTGTTGCTTCAAACAATGGAATATTTAACATGTTTAAGTAAAATATTAGTAAATTGCCATCTATGATTACGTGTACAAGTGGCGACGATCGATTGAAATGTTTAAATAAAGTTTAATGTGTTTTTGAAATAAAGTTCAACTAGGCATTATTCTTCGTGACATAGAGATAAAAGGTAAATTTGAATAAATTAAAAAAAAGGTGTATCTGTGTACTAAATTTAATCAAATCCATTCAAGCGGTTTATGCATAATTGAGTAATAAGTATCAAATTTCTTCACGTATCTTAACATTATTATATTACAAAAGAATTACTGGTTGTAGCGAACTGTAGAACTCATTTTGACTATATTAATTGTTTCAGAAACGCCTTTTGATGTCGTATAAAAATTTGAGTTGCAAGTTTGGTAAAACTTGGTTTAATATAATGTTTTAAAACAATATTTTAAGATAAAATGTCAAAGGGATAATAAGTAATTTTATGTTGGATATAAGCTCCATGCTGTTACATAAAATGGAATAATTTAAAATATGGGAGTGAGTGCGATGGGCTTGTAACAACATAAAATATTTCTGGTAATATCGCGGTTACCTGCGGCAAGCACTTGTGCGGTGCGTTCAAAGAGATTTTTATAAATAATAGCTTTTTGTACGTACTATATTTTCACGGAATATTTAACAAAAACAATGCGTTAGTAAATGCGAACATTATTTTTGTACCAACATTCCGCAATTGTACCGCACTTAATTTATATAAAGTGCCAGTGTGTAACATACGAAAACATGTACTGTTTATATTTAATTCGGTGCATGAAAGAATCAAAACTACGCGCACCTACTATATTTTTCACCTGAAGTATGTTTCGGCTGACGTAACAGTCATGAAACGTATTTTGGCAGAGCGATAAGGAAATGACACAAAGAAAACAAACTACAGTCCGCTTCGGCCGAAAATTTGTGAGAGTGGGGAGAGGCGGGTGCGAGAGCGGGAGCGGGCGCGGGCGCGGGCACGGCAGCGGCGAGATAGCGCCCTGTCAAAGTTATTGGAACGGTGTCAGAGATCGCTCGCACTGTCTATCTACCATTCCCATTCTTGTTATCTCTCCATACAAAATCAGAGCGAATATTAATAAAGAGAAATTAATTTGGAGTTTTTAATATCGGCAGGTATCTTAAAGTAGCTTAATTAGCGCGGTAGGAATTTCTAAATAGTTTGAAAGCTTTTTAATTAAATGTCGGATGGAGAACGCATCGAATAACTCGCTAACTAAACAATTTACTAAGGTTTGAAAAAGTTAAACATATACTATGTTAAATAACTTGTTTAGTAAAAGCTCATTCAACGGATAATGCTCTTTTAATTGTATTTTAATATAAGTAAAAACAGAAACAAGTTTCTTATTGTTCATTTATAGGGAAGCTGAGAAAATGCTAAAGACGGAAAATAGTTTTTATAAAAATCCATCAAGCGACGACGGTCAGCTAGGTTGGAAAACCGCTCGAGCTTCGTTCACTAAGCCTTTGTCCGGTGTAAGGCTGTTAGAGAAAGAGCTATAATAGGACAGACATTTGTAAGATTGCCTCCACTCGTAACCCAGATCGATATATCGCAGGCATTGTATATTCACCAGCCTATTTCAGGTTCGAAATGTTAGAATTGAACGGACACGCCACGCGAACGATTGACGTATTATAGTTTTGTCTCGGAATAGCCTTCGTAGAAACGATTTCAATAGCCGTCGACCCATTTAATTTAACAGACAATGTATACTGAGTGCAGAGCGGCGATTTGTCAAGGGAATGAATTTCAACAAAGGGCGTATTCATTTGAATGGCAACTTGTTGTACGAGACCGTTTTAATTTCATAAGTCGTTTATCATAATCAAGGCAGCGGGTGGTGGGCGGCCATAACCCATGTCAGTGTCTGAAGGAAATGTCACATACCTGTTCGGACAATGTGGACATTTTGTGGACACGGCTTTGCCGAACTCGTTTATGAGCATTTAGATTCCGGCTTAAATGATTTAGCTGTTATTTTTATAATGTACGATGAAGCCGGTTATCGTTTGGGTTTCTCTCAGAAATACGTCGTGTGACCGAGATATTTGTCAACTCGCCTGGGTGATTACAGGCAGCGGCTAAGTCGGTCGGTGAATTTATGTCGAGGCATTATAGCCTACGCGCTACCGTGGAAATAGATTATCTGTTTTACCTACTTACGTGCGACAGTGATATAAAGCCAACTCAATTTCTTTGTACGCGCTAAGAACTTTGTAAATGTTACTTAATTTTATTACCGTGAAATATAGTACGGCCTGTACAAAATATTTAAAGTAATTGTTTTAGTATTATAAATCTGGCTTGTACCGAGCGATTTGTACCTATATCAATTCTGTAAATCAATACACAAATAAAATAAAAAGTCCTCTCCACAACATTCAATCATCGAAACATTGCCTCCGATTCAAGTAGATCGCTAAATAGTTCGTGCCGACATCCCTAATCTAATATGCCTGATTCGGGACTCGACGGCGACGGGTCGGGCAGTGCAATCTTCGACCTAGTGTGGTGGGAACTGCGTCGTCCGCCTCACTATTACCTCCGTAATGGCACACTTGGACCTTCGCTGACACACACTAACTATCTATATGAGTTTCGACCTGTTTCGAATGTCGTCAATTTCGTCACTGTTTAGGTACAATTTAAATTGAGTCCCGTTGTACTTCCAGTGCCGCCGTATAATCAATATCTATTAATTATTTCGACAACGGCAGGTGTAATTGAAGAAAATTTTACCACGTAATCTGTTAATATTGATCGGTAGGAGTTTATTTGCGCGATTTTATTCGTATTTTCGTCAACAAGATTAAGTTTTTAATTGATATTGCGAGCGATCTTTAATATTTTGTTTTGGAGAGTTGTTTCTAAACGCTACGAAGAATAAACATCGAGATATTGTACGTAACATGTTTGTAACAAGACCCTTCTAACAAAAATGGGGATTAAAATATATGTAGCCTGCGGAAGGCAGGATAACAATAGCGGGATATTCAAATCTGCAGTATATTTATAGTGTGTTGAGTCAGACAGTTGACTTGAGAAGGTCTCATAGCTATTGTGAAGTGCGCCATAGGGGATACCCATAGTACGGAACGTTGGTAAACGATCGAAATCTAAATAATAAAGATCGCGAGCCACCCCCCTGGCAGGATAGGCTCAGTCGCACAAAATTGGAGTAATAAAAGAGGAATGCTCGGAAAAGTTTCGCAATAAAGCCAACGAGTATCGAGTGTTAAGAAGTAAAGAGTTCTACGGTATAACGCTATACAACGTACCCCGCCCTGCGTGGTATCAGTCCGACATGATTACACGTGGAATAAATATGTTGCTCTACTAAATTATGTATTATCACGTTGTATGTGTTGTGCGTGGGTGTACAGCGAGTCTGTCGCAAACCGAACTGTTTGACTAAATTTGTAGACACTTAATGTTGATTGAAATTAAATTTAATGTTAAAGCTTATGAATTTTGAGTACGCGGTACCGTGACGACATTGATGAAGAATATGACTAAGCAGTATTAAAATGTTGGCTTTAAAATGGTAACGATATTTTCAATAATTTTATAACCTATGACGTTCTGTGAGGTTTCGTCAATAATTTTATAACCTAAATATGGAGTTTTCATAAAATATACGAAGCTGAAAGTAGAATTCGCTGGAAGCATCTAGAAAGTTCAATCTTATTCACGTTTTAGCTTACTTTCTGAATATAGGACACATAAGAGCTGTAGGTATTGAGCGAACGAGTCGTAGTGGGCAGATGCATCAACGAAATTACAATGATCGCCAGCAAGAATTTTATACGGATTCAGGTAAAATATATACCGAGATAGCTGCAGTAACTGTTGCAGAATTATACGAATAAACGTATTACGTGTGTTGGTTGGGTTTATTTGCTTGGCTGGATAGGAATATGGTATTTTAAATGTATTAAATTGTTTATTTTGTGAAATATGGGTCCGATGTCTATGTATACAGGGCGATTTTGAAATCGTGTAATTCCTTTTAACCACGCATTCTACTGGTGATATAGAATAACCCTGACCATATTTTTTCTTAATTAGAATAATGGTTTCGGCAAAATTAGAGTACAGATTTTTTTCATGAAATGATTTCAAATAGTCATATTTTAACCACCTGATACAATCTTAATATTTTGCTAATTTAAAAATAATAACATAACAATAACTGATGTCGTAAATAATAGAGGGCAATAAAAAGGACCGCCCGTTATTATTTACGACATTAATTATTAATATGTTTTTTTATTTTAATTAGTAAAAAATTAAAATTGCCTCGGTTGGTAAACATATGACTATCTGACACCATTTCACGAAAAAAACGGAACATAAATTTTTCAAAAAAAATAATTCTAATAAAATAAAATATGGTCAGGGTTATTCTATATCACCAGTAGAATGCGTGGTTAAAAGGAATTACACGATTTCAAAATCACCCTGTATATGTAATATATAGTTGTCTTTTAAACTTTAGCGTTGCATGATATATATATATATGTATATATAATATGTAACGGGTATTAACACGATCATGCATAATGTTTACCTTTTATATGCTTGACGTTTCGACCAGGTTACACCGGCCGTGGTCACAAGCTGACTGGTGCTGCGATGTCATGTCTCCGTTTGTGAGGCAGAAGAATCTTCATTCACCCTCATTTTTGGCATATTTTTGTTTGTCCATGTACCGTCACAAACTACATTCACGGTATCCTTATTACGAATACTAGCCGTCGTGTCCATATTCCGTGAATTACCTGACTGTGCAAAACAGCGAAGTTGCGTATTATTAATCACGGGATTCCACGTCGCGGATAATTTAAAACCATCTTCCCTATTGAAATTTCTATGTTTTTTGATTTCAGTAGCTTCTCGCACTACTCTTGGATAAAAGTGGCGATCGGTGGAGAGGACTTCCGGACGATGAAATTCTATCCAATGATTAGTATCTGATTCCAGTATATGTTCTGCAATTGCTGATTTGCTAGTCTGCCGGTTTTTCACAGCGGCGATGTGTTCTTTGACCCTCTCAGCAATAGTACGCTTGGTTTGGCCTATGTAAGAACTTCCGCAACTGGCAAAACGTCCTTTGGTGTGCCCACCATGCTGGTTACTTTGGCCCCCGGTGTATAAATAGTGTTGATGGAATATTTCTTTAACACCGTTCCGATCTTATCCGTAATTCCTTTTACATAGGGCATATAGGCGGGTTGTCTGTTCACCTCAGGATGCTTGCCTCTTTTAGTCGGCTACCTCTGTCGTCCATTCACTACATATCCGTTATTATTTAGTACCGAACATGATTCAGTTCAGATTCTAAATGCTCGGGGTTACAAAGATCATGAGCTCTGTGTTTTAATGATGTAATAACGGATTGTAAGTGATGAGGGTGGTGGTTTGACGTTGCGTGCAGTGTTATGCTATCCGTGTGTGTAGGTTTACGGTACACATAGTGTGACAAGGACCCATTCGTTCTCGCGGTGATTTTGACATCAAGAAATGACAACGATCTGTCAGTCCCTATTTCATAAGTAAACCTCATTTTTGGGTGAATGTCTCTTTCCCATTGTTTCAGTTAACTAAATTCATTCCGTAAAACTACAAATTAAAATATTGTTAAGCATTTCCCAACGCTCATTCTAAAACAATAAGGTATTCACAATATTTTCCGGGGATTATAGTTTTTGCAGTTATGTATGAACGTCGACATTATTTTTTTGTGTACATGTTTCTAGCTGCCTGTTTGGTACGAACTTTAAATCCTTTCATAGATTAGTATGCTAACATACACGTAGGCACGCATACAAATGACTCTCAGAACAATTATGCATTGCGCGAATTTGTAAATTACGATGAGAGCGAATAAAGCAGTACCGACATGTCAGGTTCATGGCTAACGTAAATCTGTAGTTCTTATCTACCCCTTAGGGCATTGAGCGTGAAGTATATATTTTGTATGCTTGTATGCATGAACTAAGTAATTTTGTGTCGTGGTCACGAGCGCAGCGTCTTTTCAATAAAACATTATTTAAAAGGATTTTAAACATGGCATGTTTAACGTACGCTGATAAGGAATTTGTAATTATATACTAAGCTTGTTCTACTATAATCAACAAACCATATACTGTTATCGGATATTTGTAAAATTTCAACTCTTTATACTATAAATATGCTGACATAAAAATGTAACAAAACAAACGATTGTAAAAACTTACGTATCCATAGTTATTGCAAACAATTCAACGTTCTGCAAACATCAATTTAAAACTGCAATGTAAATCTACATATCTAATAACAAAGTAGAATAAAACGGATGGCGAGCTCATCGGTATTAGAGCTGAAAATCGCTCACTAAACGCCCATATTTGAACACGCCCTTTGTAAGTATGTCCTAATGAAGGTGAATAGACAAATTAAACAGTCCCCATAGAATAACGAGAGTCGTTTCGAAGATGCTGTTCTAACGTTTTTCGAGTGTTTCACGTGGAAAATAATTACATGGTGGGAGTGACGTACGGCCGCTATTTAAGCTCGCCCAAAGACTAATAGGTACGATAAACAGTCGCAATTAAAGCATTGCCACGCGACGCACGCCTTTCTTTACGCTTCTAGTAATAGAGATTTGTTGTGAGGCCCCTTTACTTCTTCGTACAATTGCGATGTGAAATTTGTTTCGCTGTTGTTAGTGAGGAATAACGGATGTTGTAATGTTGGTATTTCTATGCGCTAAATGCTGATGACCTATGTGTCTGGCCGTGTTTGTTGAGGCAATCAACAGCTTGTATTATGGTTTGTTTGCATTAAGCAAATCTGTAATATTTTAATATCTGAACTTATTTACTGAGGCAATATTTCTGTATAATTCTTGCATGATCAGCTTGCATGCATGGAATCTTTGAGACTTGAACAGGCGTCGCTTTTATGGGATAGTCCATGCATGGTAGTCCTCCTTAACTTAATATTTCTGATAGATGTCAAGAAAATACAAAAAAATGTGATAGCTCATTGTGCTAATATTATTTTGAAAAAGTGTTCCTTAAGGGGCAAAACCTTTTCAGGTACAATTATTAATTTTCAACACTGAAGAGTATTCAAAATTAATTGCTAGCTCACTAAATGTCAAAGGTAGTCTCAAATTCGAGAATAATGAGTGCGAAGTTGACTAATCTGTTCTTCGTCTTATCTTACTTTCATGATGCCGATATTCATATATAGGACATATTTAATCTTATTGAATATGCTTTTTCAACCATCAATAGCTTTTTTCAGTTAACTGGACTGAAAAATAAAACAAAAGAAGAAATAAACTACTTACTTTACACCTCTTCAAAAATTTCATAAACTAGATAAATCAATTGGACTCTAGATTGAAACGAAATTATCTAGTCTATGGCGTCCGGCTAGCCATGATAGGGGAGACTTTGGCCCTATAAGTAGCTCTAGTATAGATATCGTCTGGCCTCCCCTAGACATGTTAACATAATTGTTTTAACACTAAAGCATGTCTACTTTTAAATTAATGGGTGCATTTATATTCACCCTCTAACAAGGATTTCTTTACATATTATCTTGTTGATTATTGATTTGTTTTTATTACAAAATTGTATCGTATGTTCCATTACATTCTAGAGATAATCAACTATGTTGATATTCACTAGAACGTAGTTAAGTCATAAAGTTAGGAATTATCAGACTGTGATTAGCTTTTAACACAGGATCGTAACCCGCTATAACAAAATCATAGGTTACTGCAATACCCACCACTAGATCAATGAAATAATGGCTGTATTTATGCTAGAAGACAAATACGACTACAGAAAACGAATTTTAATGTATAGAAAAGTATCTGATTATGAAATATTATCAATATATGCCTGCTCTTTTAATTGAAGTGTACCAAAAGTGTTTGCAAAAAGAATATGGGTTTACGTTTGGATACGCTTATTTTCCATGACATTAACGAGTCAAAGATGATAGCTTTAGTTCTTATTATCCATTGCTAATTGAAACGGTTTTACATACACTTAATGTAGATTGTATAGGTTTGTTACTGTATATAAGTAATTGTACAAAGTTACAGTGAGCTCCGTTATTGGTAGCTTACAATTTCGTAGCAAACTTCAGTTACCGTAACTGGAATCTAGCAGTTTGCTGTTGTGCACTTAGTTCGCTTCTAATACCTACTCGAAATAGAAAAGTTTGTTGTGTCGTTACCTGCAACATTTTCTGCAGATTCTATTGAAGATGTACGGTGCACTGGCACGATTTTACATTTGACATACTACTTCAAATGGCCCACTTTTCTGAAGGTCGTAGAGTTAACATCAAATGTTGGGTTAGCCTTTCCATTTATTAAATAGATACAATATTTAGATAATATGTAATTCACTGATATAAGTCGCCCTTATCTTTAAAATATTGGACACATATCACGTATGCCAATTTGAACCCTAAATTACTTTAGCAAGTACGGCGCGAACAACATAAAAATAATGTCTTTCTGTTGTACATTTGTCAAGCTGTTACAGCCAAAACATTCGCCATACACCTGCCTATTTAAGAACAAATTGGCAATATTCAACAATGAGAACATGACATGTTTATGAGGAAAAACAACCCTCACATTCATAATGTTCGCAGCCATTCCTGCACATAATACAGTTTATTTTTCCGTATAACCTGTCGCCACTCGTGGGTTATATAGGTGCATATATTACAGAGCGCGTGTTGTTAGCAAATTTATATTAGTTGAACGCACTTGTGCACAGCGAATGCGTGCAAACGCGGTTAACAATGCAAATTTATTCTAGTTACGGGATTAACGGTTGATCATCGAGGCACTTGCGGTAATTATGTGAACAGGCCGCGGGTATCCTCGCGAATATTCGATGTATCATTCTATGGAAATATCTGCTAGCGGTTTACATTGTGGAAACGGTAAAGTTTTCTATTTAAATGCTGCGTAAATGATACACTGAGATGTTGGTTTGCGAGCGTGTTTATATTGTTTTATTATTAAATGAAATGAAATTATTATAATTATTATAACTAATTACTTTGTTCGTAAATTTCTAACAACCTACTAGTAATTATAAATGTGAACATTTATTGTGGATGTTTGGTAACTCAACGCGCCTATAACGTTAAATGGATTTTAATGAAATTTGGCACGCGTATAGATTATCTAGCTTATCGATAAGCTGACTGAATAGGTTATACGGCATACGTTATAAACAGGCAAATGGATTCTCTATTATTATTAAATCTTGTAAATTTGAATCTTTTAAAAGTGTAATTATGCCGTAGTTATACTTTTCGTCACATCCACTCGAACTGATCTCGGAGCGAAAACTAATTAAAATAACATATATGTACATATAAATCTTCAACATATTGATGATTTAAAAGGCAAACTAGTTTAGATAAATAAATATTACGATATGAATCTTATTAAGCATAATAAAATTAGTGTTCATAGATAGCATGAGTTTTGTACGTCTTCATGTTCTTGTAAATATGTGCATGTAGACTATGAACTTTTGAATAACAAATAAATAAAAGTTCAACCTTAATAATGTTTTTATAATAGGAGCTCTTTTCAATTAGTAACAATATAATGCACTATTAGGTGAGGAGAAGTTCGTAGAAGGGCGAAAGCCAATTATTGCAAAAGCAGTAGTATTTTTATATTGCTTATTGCTCATTGTTCTCTCAGTTATTAATGTATATTTGTAATAAGATCTTTTAATAGTGTGTGAATCGTGACAAATAGCTACTTAATTAGTTTTCGAAGAAAAATGATTATGGTATAAACCTATTTTTGTAGGGCTGGCAACGCACTTGTAACTCCTTTGGGGTTGCGGGTGTCCATGGGCGGCGGTAATCGCTTACCATCAGGCGATCCGTCTGCTCGTTTGCCAAGCTATGCCATAAAAAAGAAAAAAAAAAGAAAAACCTAAATGATCTCAAGTCACAAAATTGACTTGAATTGAAATTGAATAGTTAAATAACTGAAAGAAGATATAAGTACATTGTTCTGTGCCTCAGACACATATGTCAATGATACCGGGTACTGTTAATACCTATGATAAAATCAATATGTAAGGTAATTCCCTTTAACTAAAGTGGCTATTACTACCATACCGTTAAGTTGTGGCAATAGCTAGATTTCAATCGCTTCGAGAATAAAATACTTCGTCATATTTGCAAATCATTACTTTATGGTAAGTTACGGAATTGACACGAAACGATTACGCTGACATTTTTTGAGTTATGTATATAATCATAAAATTAGGTCAGATAATTCATTAGATGCATATTAATTTTGTACAAATTAGCAACAGTCTATGCGTTATTTGTAAATTGTAAGTACACACCGACACCAAATCGAATCAATTGATATCTAAAAGTTCTTAAGACAAAACAGCAGGATATAATCTTTGCGTTTATAGTTGTTCAGATAAATAACTATTAGCTGTTCAGATTTTATAAGATTGACGATGTTAACGTATTTTTGTGATTACATCAAACCAAGTCGATACTTAAATATTATGTTCTATTAGAATTTTTTAATCAGTTCTTAGTCAGCCAATTTAGAACTTTTATATATCTAACTGAATCGATAGAATACGATATATGTATTTGAATTGTCCTGATCTTGTCTCATGGGTATGAGGTGTTTAGAACTTAGAACAATTGAATACAGATTTGATTCAGCAGAAGAGTGATTTTCTATTGATTATGCTATGTTGACGATTGTCGGTACAATTTATGGCCAATAGATAACTGTAAAGATTTAAATCTGACTAGGTACTGGTTAAAATCAATGAGAACCGAAATACGTTTGTGACTGCACACACCTCAGGTCCATGACACTAGAACAGACGTACTGCTAGCTATGTTTTAAGGGCCCATGTAATAATCTCTTATTACATGGGCCCTTAAAACATTGCTAGCAGTACATCTGTTCTAGTGTCATCACGTCACGTTACTTCTAGTTATAATTTCCTAACAGAAAAATACCCAAAAACACTTTTGCTTACCTGAAAAACAGATCCGGGACTTTAACTCAAACATGAGCGCAAAGTTACGACATACCAACGAGGTAGTATTTATTGTTCGTTTGTGGATAATACTTAGGATTAAGAATAAAAAGAATAGGTGTTCCATCTCTATAAAACAATCCAACAAACTGTCGCAAACATCTAAACACTAACTTTATAGAAACTAGCTCTCGGCAGTTCGTAAATGAAATACAATTTTAACAGAATTTCAAACAATTTACAGCAATTAGTCGACTTTTTAACATATATTATATAGGGTTTGGCGGACTTTGTGGAGTTACAGAGCTCCCTAATTAAATTGTGCATGCAAAGTTCTCAACTGTGCTCCACGGTTTGTCATCATACGCCATGCGAAAGTACTAGGGTAGCACGGCTCAGTAGGAAGTCCTATGAAAAAAGGATTTTTCATATGTCATCTCGTAATGCGGACAATTGTGTTAGTTGTTATATTGTTTCGTCGGAAAGCATGTTATTTTTTATCATGGCAGAAATGTAGACCGTTGTAACATTTACATCCTATTTTTCGAGTGGAAATTCAACATTTTCAGGAAAACTCAACAGGTCTATTAGGTATTGGTGGCAGCTAGGTACACGCAGAGGTGATGTGTTGGTTTTAATTAGGATTCCTGCTGTTGCAACACTGATTGGTAGTCTATCGCTAATGAGAACTACAGTATAAACTTGTACAGTCATCTATTTGAATAATTTATGTGCGAGTTAGTTTTCCTTCCATTTACTAATGTAACTTTACGCTTACAAGTAAGCGTTGCGTAAGTACGGACGTATATTGCCAATCAAGATTCCTAGTATATTTCCATTTATTAGACACAGGTGCAGACTCGTGACAATAATAGACAGTTCCGAGAGCCCGGAAATCAAATGTGAGAGCACCAATCAACAGCGGCATTTTGTAATCACCGTACCGTGGAGCCGATCAATATCTACATACATAGCATACCATCAAATATGGCGCACCTGCCACAATTCGCTGAGACAATATTCCTCACAATGAGTGACACTCGATTAATCCCTGCTTATACCGCAAAGGTCACCGCTCAAGTTAATATTTTCGCTAATATAACACACATGAAAGTTAAAAGCTCAACGGCTTCATAACGGCCGAACATCCTAATAAACCGCGTTCCATATATTGTAGTGTTGCCGCAAAAACATTTTCATTTTAGCATTTTATTGAGCTTGTTGTAACTGATTTACGTGCTGTCCGTTCCGGCCGTTTTTAACCTTTCCGAGAGCCGCATCATAAACGGTTTAGTGCCGGTTATGGAGCTCAAATTACGAAGAATGGAAGTATAGCTCTCCCTCATTGTCTGCCCTTTATGAAGGGTTCGAGTGTATAAAGGAATACAGGCGAAATGGCCCGTAATTCGAATAACATTTGTGTGACCTATAAAAAGTTGGTGAGTGGCAAAATTGTTTTTAGACAACATATACAGAGTATAAACTTACTGGACAGAATAAATGTGTTTCGTGATGTAAGTAACTTTTCTATCTTTTGTTGAGCAAAGGGTAAAGGCTTTCTGTATGCCTCTCTTGAAGTTTGTACGAGCTTAAAGGGAGGTCACAATAGATTTGTATCTGAAAGTCTCAGGCTTACGTTCAGAGATTTTTTAGTTTAGAACCTTTTTTGTAATTACTCAGAGGAAACTATCCTGAATATATTGAGCGCGTCAGAGTTTATGTAGGACAAGCTGTGTTACATGTCCGAAAGAAATTAATCAAGAGTATCGTAAGAAAGGCCAGTTAATCGCGTACGACATCGGCAACAATAAAATGGAGACGTACTAAATTGCGCGCTACTTGAATGCGTTAATAAAAATCGTGGGGCGTCGAAATTAAGGCTCTATACGAAGCGTCGTCATTAGGGCCGAAATAGGGTTGTATCCTGGTGGTTGTAATAAGTCATGTCTGCCGCAGGACCTCCCCGCGACCCGCGCCGCACCGCCCCTTGCCCACCCCGGACGATCCCGCTCCATTTCTCGCCCTACCCTGAAGATTATCGCGCACTAAGTATGATCAATAGTCTATTTAACGGGCAAGTGGCTAAAACTGGTCAGATTAATCAGTGACGAAGCAAGACTTTTAGTCAGTCGACATTAATTAGTACTGGACCTAATGACGTGTTCGTCACAACGCAGCGACAATTGCCTTCAAATACTGTTTTATGAAGTACGTGTGTCTAATTGTAGTCATTTCTTCAAAAGCACGTATATGATACATATCGCGGCGATTATAAACGACAGATATATTGAGATTCATACTGGTGGATTATGTCTCAATGTTTTGTATATGCAAACACAAGTCTACCTTACAATAATTTTTGGCACGCATTTTATCAAAACAAAATTCCATGTAAATTCGTCGTGCACACAAATCCTAAGCGTAAGCTTGGGGCACTTCCCTGGGTCCCCGGTATCAGTTCAGTCCATAAACTACCATTCCCCGCGCCCCCGCCCCGCATCCTCGCGGCTCTTCCGCTCGCTTCCGCTCTCTCGCTCGAGCACATAAGCTGTGCCATTTTTTAAAATGCGTGCCTCGGACCTAGTAGTGCCATGTTATATCGACGACGGTTTGAACTTACTTTTATTTTTCTTCATGTACCCTAGTTTGTTTTATTCAGCATTGATAGTGAACGTTGCAGTTAGTAAACGTATCTCACAAATGTAGGATTACATTTGCGCTATTCATGTTGTTTATTTAGATGATGCGTTGACCTAAATATACTATAAAAATTGTTGCATACTAACTGTAGACTGATAGCTCAGGAAGTTTTAGGCAAGGAAGGACTTACCTGATAATAGGAATATAGATAAACAAAAATTGCATGCCTAATTTGTCACGAAACAGTGATTAATGACATCTACATGGATGTGTCCTAAGCTGCTTTCTTTTTTAAAACTGTGGTTTGCATATGTAGACCTTCGTAACAACCACTGACACACGAAAAACATGGTCTTACATAATTCTAAACTTGAATTTAAAAAGAGTATTACACCAAAAACTGCACCACAGATTACGCACCCGAATCTCAACACATGTCGCTACATATTTGCGGCTGTATACGACGTGTTTACAACTAAACCTACAGTATGTTGTAGTTTTTGTGAAAGCTTAGGTCGTGGCGACGGGTCGCCCACTTCGGCCGCACGAGGGCCACGAAGTGCGGCAATTAAAACTTGCGAATGTCAAGTGCGGTGCCTGCGAGACCGAGCTTTATTATTTTTTTATTTTATGCAAACAAATAAAGCAGTAACTGTGTCTTATCTGAGTTTTCAGGTGGAGTACGTTGTTAATTATTTAGAAGTGACGTATATAAGTACTATATCGTATATGTAAACATATTACTTTTATGTAGTCGGGCTTGTAATGTAAAATCTAGATATTTATATACAGGTAGCGTTGTAAAATAATACTATGTTTAATATTCGTGTTTTCAAACGTACATTTATATTTTATGTTTGAACATTTTAGTAACAATGTTGCACGGTTATTTATATAAAGTTTTAAGTAGTATTATTTTAACATACGCCGCAAATACAAATGACTTTATAATAACGCGGTAAGGAAAATGACGTCATAAAGTTGTACCATATCAAAATGATAGATATCTTTAGCGATTTAAAACCTGCTACCTTATGTGGTGTTTTCCGAACTAATATTATGAATACGAATGTGAGTATTCTTATTTATTTGTTACGGTTTTATGCCTTAACTACTCGACCTATCACCATGAAATGTTGCATGCACGTTGTCTGGGGTACAGAAAAGGATAAAGGGTACGTTTCATTCACAAAAAGCATTGTCCTCGAGGGATGAAAATTTATAGAGAAAGTCTATGTTAAGGCGAGCGAAGCTGCAGGTAAAAACTAGTACGTAAATAAAATGAGTTTACATCTAAAATAAATGTTGATCAGATTGATTTCTAGATCCAAGGCTTGTTTCATACGTACAACAACCACACTACAACCACAACCACACCACGTGGGCGGGCGCAATTTTGTATTAAAAATGAATAGTAGAATTAACACGAACCACATTTTGTCGTCATTATTCGACCACGTGGGTGATACCGACCACATCGCAACCACAACGCAACCACCATCGACGCCGCGAACTGGCGTCCGACCACATCGCAGATACAATGCTGCGTCGACGCACAGACATTGCGCTCGACAACGAAAACCAATGTCGAACTGTCTATCTTCACTCGTGAGCGTTATTGCGTCGTCGCAACCACATCGCAACTACTAACGACAACTCAACCACATCCATATTTTGTAGGAACCACAACGCAACTGCAAAAAGCTGCAGCGACACTATACATACGTAACCAATGCTTGGTCACCTTTTGTTTTTTTGGATCGATGTGGTGAGGTTGTGGTACGTGTGAATAAAGCCTAAGATACTATGTATTTACATATGTATAAGACGTTAAGACCTAGTTCTAGGATAGTTATCCAAATACTTAAGGCCGTTGTCAAACCGCAACTGGTTGGCAACTGGCATGTGGCAATAAAGAGCATTATTGGAAGTATGAGCGTGTGATAGTGATCATAGTGCAGGTCAACTTATAAACTGTCTCTACTGCTAGTTTCGTTTACACTGCTTGTTGAGAATCAAATTCTCATACCAATTTGTGTGATTTCAATCGATGTACTAATACTACTATATTTACAAACCATTTAAAGTTCAGTATCAAATCTGTTTCAAAATTATTCTCAGCCGTAATAACACTACGGGTACATTTTTTATAGCGTCAGTAAAAGACCCATCCAAGTTAGCTTCACATTCGTAAAAAGATTGGTGCACACTATAACAGTCGAGCCATTACAGCACTTCAGATATACACAGTCAATTTGATGCGTAATGCACGGGCATGAATCCTCAATGCCGTGCTAACAGCACTTGGAGAGGCACACAAAAATCGTGTTATAGTACGCGAAACACCGAAAAACCTCATTGTAGCCCATCAACTGGGTCATTAACGATTTCATAAAAGGCTTATAGGGCTCGCTTCCTTTTCCTCGTGTCATATTTTTCATGGGCTCGACCATTTCCGAAGCACTTATGGAAGGTACCTGGGGTAACTGCGTCGCGGCCGTGCGCCGAATCGATCTGCCTACGTCTTTAATATGCTTTGAGAACCTTCCCATATCCCCTCTTAAGACTGTTTTCATATTGGCGAGTCAGCCGCGCGATTATTGCGAACAATATTTCGTGTGTAATCGCCTTGAGCTATACACATTAGCGACTTAAGTGCGAGATTACATACAAAATACTGTATGTGCGATAGTCGCGTCGCTAAATCGCGAAGCTAATTTGCTTATGTGGAGGTATCTTAAGATGTTAGTATGGTTTTGTCAAAAATGTTGTTGTTATTTTCATTTAGGTACATTTACGGCACAATAAGTTCAGTCGCGTACGTGTTTTTGTTTACGTTCAGTAGCTATACAATATACTCATTATTTTCTTTGTGGATCGAGTCAAGTTTTGTATTTAAGGAGTATGTAGACAAAACGAGTATGTGCTCTTTGTTCGCTGACCTCGCATGAGAAATTATTTCCAAGAAGTTTCCACTGCCGGGTAATTGTGGTGTCTTTACGTTATTCTATTCTGGCTTCACGTTTCCAGGCATAACTTATACAATATGCATGCGACTGAAAATAGACATGTCAGGCGAATGCTTTGTTATTGTTTGTAATTATTATAGTTATTTAATTGTAGTGTATGTGTATGTTAACGAATACGTATAAGTGTAAAAAGTGTCCATTTAGTCGAGTACAAAGGTACGTTGATCATATAACTATAAAATAATTCTTATTACATTGTAAGACTATGTTATGTATACTAATATTATTAAGCTAAAGAGTTTGTTTGTTTGAACGCGCTAATCTCAGGAACTACTGGTTCGAATTGAAAAATATTTTTTATTGGATAGCTTATTTATCGAGGAAGGTCATAGGCTATATAACATTACGCTACGACCCACGGGGGCGGTAATCATAAACGCGGATGAAACCGTGGGCACATCTAGTACTAAATAAACACACTGAGATGGGCGTAAGGTTTTTCTAATATTTACTATTATACGATACGGAATACTACTAAAATGTACTAAAAAGCTATATAGTGATTTCCAATAGACAGGCAATGCCTTGTGTAGGTACAATCTTGCATCTTCCATTAAACGTAAAATGTTTCTGGGTATATTAAGTGTAATTGTAACGTTAACCTTTTGTGTCGAGTTATAAATAAATACATATTGCCTGAAAGTCTGTTATATCAATAAAGTGGATAACGTTTATTAACATTTTTATCGACTGTGCAAATTTATATAGATCTTTATCATTACGGGTTTCGACATCAAAACTTACCCAATTATTAATATAGTGGGAAACCGTTGGACTGCCATGCAGAGGTCTCGAGTTCGAACCCAAGGCGCACACACTCTGACTTTTCGAAGTTATATGCGTATTAAATAGTTAATTATCGCTTGCTTTAACGGTGAAGGAACACATCGTGAGGAAACCTGCATGTCTGAGAGTTCTCCATAATGTTCTCGAAGATATATGAAGTCTGCCAACCCGCACTAGACCAGCGTGGTGGACTATGGCCTAACCCTTCTCACAGTGAGAAGAGGCCCGTGCCCAGCAGTGGGACAGTTTAATACTGGGCTGACATTATTAGACAAAGGACTAGCTGTGCCCGCGGTTTCACCTGCGTTTATAGTTACTGCACCGCACCCGTGAGTCGTGGCGTGATGTTATACAGCCTATAGCGTTCTTTAATAAATAGGCCATCTAACACTAAAATATTTTTTCAATTCGAACCAGTAGTTCCTGAGACTAGCGCGGTCAACCAAACATATAAACAAACAAACTCTTTAGCTTTATAATATTAGTGTAGATTTATATAAAGGAAGCAAATATAATTGAAGTAACATTTTTATTATATTGTCTGAGTTATTTTAATACATATAATTAAATAATTATTATTTTATTGATATTACTATTGTTTTTTGCGAATTGGACAATACCAGATTAAAATCGTTTAATATGTTAGGTTTCTACGTAATATTGTGTAAAAGCCTATTATTGTTGACTGAAAATATTCGCTAATGAGAATTATTTCACAATAAATACCAATAAAACTTGTTATATGTTTATTTAATTTAGCATTCCCATTATTCCTATGTTTATACATTACATTTCATAATAAATAAGTTGAAATGTAAATGTGCTGAACGTATCAATTACAGCTTGCACAGAAGAATAATATGAATACTACGTTTATCGAATAACCCAAATATAAATATAATTTTTTATGTGTGTAGCAAAACTCAAGAAATACCTAAAGCCATTAAGCTCGTATGTAATCATAACCTTAACGACGCACTTATCGATAAACACAGTAAATGCAGGTTATTATTCAAAAAACGTAACCGCACTCGAGAAATACAACATTGAATGCAAAGATCACAATAAAGTATTGAGAATACAAAAGACGTCGTAAGTTCAGCTTATCGCCTTTCGTGGCCCGTTAGCTACGACCGCGCAATTGATTCAACCGCTCCACAACTTGGATAAACCAACACTTTTGAATATTATCATATTTTATACTGTCAATTACAGGTGTTTTACTGTACAGAATCTTTGTTGCTTACCGCAATACTACAAATGCTGGCAATTTTCTTTGATTGTTTGCAAACTTTGTATTTGATGAAAGAATGAAGTGATTTTTTAAACTACTGTTCCTTACGATGCTTCCAGACGTTGACTGAGCATCTAACTATAAATTCTCTACAGTGCTTTCCTTGATGAGCTTACAATTCACTTTTATTTAACTTTTTTACTATGTAATCAGCTTTGAATGTGCTATGGGTACTAGACAATGTATAAACATTTTTTGTAAATAATGTATTATACATAGAAACACCCAGACTAAGACAAAAATCCATGTTCATGCACACAAATGTTTGACTTGTGCGGAAATCGAACTCGCAATCTCAGACGTGGCAGTTGGTTACACTGACCACTACGCTATCGAGGCCGACGAAATTATTTTACTTTATTTTAACCCTTGACCGATAATTTTTGTACTATTTTACTTTTTAACTTATCACGAATGTTGCGTAATCTGATTAAACATTTTTAGAGTCTGCGACCTTAATTTGACACAGTGAAAGTCAAAGTCAAATTCTTACGAGGTGATAATATTAAAAGAAAAGTTTTCTTTGTTATTATGTTAGGAATTTAGACACAATTGTTAGATTAAATCTAATGTCGCAAAGTTAATAATTATTAGGGTATTTAGTTAATAAATTTCAATATACTATATTGATAGAGAATGCCTGTACTTTAATTAATATTATCAATGAAAATATATACTTTAAGAAAATGTTTGAATATTTGTTGCTCGATCACATATAAAACGTTGAACAGTTTTGGATGAAACAGACAGATAGATCATGCCTTGGTCTAACACAGGATTTTTTTAGTAAGCCGCGGGATTGACTCAGCTAATGTCGCGATAAGAAGCATGTATTTAATATATTGTTTTTACGTGTTACGACCACCTCATGAGGTCAAGAGAGTTAAAATATTCTGTCACGGATTGTGTAGCTAATGAGTCAACTTAGATTGCCAACTGGTTGGTAATTAGATTGCTAACCAGCTGGTGGCTGATGAGGTGGCAACTTAATTTGCCTCATGTTGCTACCGCTCGTATATGCAGATAATTATGTGTGTTGGTGTTTATTAAAGTGCTTAGGTGCGGAAAATTTCTGTAATATCTCTTACTTATTTATCCGTATACCGTGGCTTCGTGTATTTATTCATATTACATGTTTTGATTAGATCCACCTCTAAAATGTATGTAGTTTATTGTAAAATTTCAACTAGCTGTCTGCGATTTTACATTGATTAGTGTACTTTGCTACAGTTTTTAGAGAAAACTCCTCCACCAGAAATTATTCATGTGTAGTATGGGACTTTACAAATATTAACATAATGGACACAACTACACCCAAACTCAATACAAGAATTTGTTGATCATCAACCCACAACACTCCGCTGAGTATTGTGGGTTAATGATCAACAAATTCTTGTGTGCAGTGGCTAGGCGATCACTTGAACCACTAAGCCATTCGTGCACTCATCATTCACGGCACACCTTAAGGGTACCCGTTTACCAAACTGTAAAACGGACATATTATGTTGGATGTAATGTTTGATGAACATGCGATGCAGTATAATGCACATCCTATAGTCCCACAGCAGCATTTTGCTACCCCCATGGGTAGAACCGTGTGTATACCTACGAGAATAATCGAGGCCACAGAACAATAATATAATTTATTTTACTTTGATATAAAGTGTTTACGCTGAACATATTTCGCGTGAAGTAAAATTCCCCGTAGCGTTGCGACGTAATTGCAAATATTTAACAAACAAAGTTACGTATTTATTTTATTGGATGAAATACTTTGTGAAGTATGAACGTTATAATTTAAAATATATTTTTAATTGTGTAATGTACCGCACAAATGAGAAAATGTTGCAAGTTAATTTATTATTATTATGAACGTATTAATTGCCGCACTGCAGTCTTCCTTTTTCCATTTCTCTCTGTCTACCGGGATAATTCTTTCTATAGACTATCCAGTTTGTCTTGCTATCTCATTGGGCGGCATTCAAATTAAAACACACAACAGTTAATAGCGTGAACAATAAAAAACGCAAAAGATAATAAAAATTCCTTTCCAACTCTAAATGAAAAGGATATTCTAAGATCAGATCTGATATCAGATTAGAGAAGTAGGTATATTGACTGTAAATTTTGTCTTTCATAGATGTATATAAATACCGACAACATTACGAGTTATCTAAGGCACGGACATGTTTTACTTTTTAAAAATTATCACCCATGTTGTACCATTCGGGTCAATCGATCTGTGATACCTTGCAGGTATCTTCTCAAAGGCCTTTTTCTTGAAACTAAATGAATAAATGATTTTTAACTTTAACGTTGCGCGGTCACCACTGTGATGAAGCACATGAGTGCTTCCTTGATAACGAGATTAAAAGTAGCATAAAGTAGGTAAGGAATAGGTGGCAAGAAGAAATTCGTTCCAACTTCACAACGTCCGAGAATGGAGCAGAACTCTGCTGAAGAATTTTACAATCTTGCTTTAAATAGGATGGCCTTTCGTTAAATGACTGCTGACCTTTAGTAACGAACAGGCACTCAAAGAAGACAAAAATATGTAAGTCATTCAGAGCTAAAAATAACTCATTTAAGTGTATTATGTCTAACTTAATATAAATGGATTTCGGTGAAAGATTAAGTTTGCCAATAATATCTAAGAATTAAATCGCATAAGTTATTTTAGAAAAATTGTAACTTATTTAAGTCAAATAAATTTTACCTTACAAGACAAAAGGACGTCAAGGTCTGGTTTGCAAATAATGCCTTTACATATGTATATAATTCCTCTATCCATAACGCAACAAAACATTTATCAATTTACACACACATACAGTTTCAAAGTAACTATTCACGTTAATGCGTAGGTACTGAAAGGCTAACCTTTCCGAGGCTATATCTGCAGGAAGCGCCTCCCGGCAGAAATGGTCATTAGGCAAAAAATAAACGATTACACGCGCACATTGAGAAATGGTAATATTCTGATTATTATACGATTTTAATGTTCGGTTGATATGCTACTATGTATACCTGCAAAGTATGTTGTGACAAAATATATAGGTACAGAAAACCATTAATAATAGAGGTTTATATATGAAATGTTGGGGTTTTTATGGCTTATTCGAAATTTTATAATTTTTTCATGTATAGTTGCTTATATTAAGACCATAATGATTTGTTTTAAATTAACAAAAATATCAACCATCAAAGAAGCATGAGAGCAGAATAAATGCTGTAGAAATGAGAGTGCTGAGAAATATATGTGGTGCTACTCTGAAGGATAGATTAAGGAATAGTTGAATTAGAGAGAGAGATGCGACATGAAAGTGGATATAGTGACGAGAATAGAAAAGGGTATGTTAAGTTGGTTTGGGCATGTAGAAAGAATGGACGAGAAAGACTGACTAAGAAAGTTTATAAGGCTAGTGTGAATGGAACAGTCGCAAGAGTAAGACCTAGGCGAACGTTTCTTGATCAAATCGGAGACGTTCTGGATAAAGGCCAGGTTAAGAACACCTTAAGCCGGCGAGGGTGAATGAGGGATGTTATGAAAGTGAATGAAGCCAGAGAAGTGTGTCAGGATCGTAGCAAATGGACTACGGATTTCCGTAGTCTCTGCCTTACCCTCGGAGAAACAGGCGAATATATGTATGTATCAACCATCATGTAATTATGGCGAATTGAAACGACTAATACTGGCAGACACTATATAAGCGGTAATAACTTTAAATACAAATTGTATAGTTATTGTTAAGTTAAAAATAGCCATTGTATTTCATACAGAAGCCACGAAATAAGACGTAGAACATAAATTGCACTTAACTAGTTAAAGACCTAATATTACTTATTACATTTATGAATAAATATTTATGTTTACGCTTATAAACGTTTAAAAACAAATACATTAGTTATTGTATATTATTTGTTTTCTCACAAAATCGTCAAACACCAGTGACCTCAAAGTAGATTACTTTTATTTATTTGGGTTATAGATAAAATAATGTATCATTTGTACATTTAATTTTGTTAGACAATTGTTAAGAAAATATTTCTTAACACTGAAAAGTTAAATGTTAATTTCCGTATTCGTGAAAAGATACACAAACCGTTTCTAAAAAACCTTTTTAAGTTTAAATGGGTTTTGTGTTGCTCATGACATATCAAAGGATAAAAAGGCAACATATTTTAACTGAGTATCGAATAATCTTTACATAAATAACGGCGCTTTTCCTTCTTCTTTGGCGCAATCATCTTTAACAGGATTGTATTACATTTGATGTTCATGTTATGTCCATTGTAGATAGCATAATCATATTTATTGTGTGATAGGTAGCTCTTGCCATCGACTAGAACAATATTTAAATTATTAGTGGACGTACAGAAGAGACACACGTCTCGGATTTTATGATCTGTCAAAGTTTTGCATATGAGAGATATTATAAAAAGAGAAAATTCCTAAATTTTTTGCTTTTGTTCCATCAAAAATACTAATTACACAGCAAATTATGCTTACCAAAAATACTAATTACACAGCAAAATATGCTTACCAGAAATACTAATTGCACACCAAAATATATTTAAAGAGAACAAACTAAGTCGACGGAGCCCCGCTTCGCGAGGCTCCTATTTTTGGGTGGATTTAAGAAGGAACCCAACATAACCTAACCCTTCCGAGACGGAATGCAGTGATTTGAGGCGTATAGGTGCTCGTTATGATATATTTGAGTAAGCATATTTTGCTGTGCAATTAGTATTTTTGGTGGTCTTTATATTTAATCCCTTATAAAAGTATAAACTGTTGGTAGCGTATCAGTAGTGATTGCACTGATGTGCATAAGGACTCTAGTTCGATTTACAACTAGGTTAAATATTTTATTAAGTTTTTACCGTCAAGAAATTCTTAGTAGCAACACTGCAGCTGAAACTGCTAAGACGTCATGTAAGTATTTTTATAATCTTGCTCGTCAAAAGCGGCAGCTGTGGCGAGGTTGAGGTCCCTATTTTGACAACCTAAGAAGGTACTTTTTCACGCCCCGCTTAAAGGACCCAGGATTGTAGGATAAAGGAAACACATGCCTTGATCGTTCGGCAGAGGTATGAGGATCCAAACTTGTTGGTGCGCGCTCTAATCGACTCTACCGTTTCAGGATGGCATCTGAGCCCAGCACACGTTGTTCTTGATAGGAAAGGGGAGGGCAGGATAAGATTGAACTCTTCAGAGCACTCCCCGTGGTACTCATATATTCTGTAGAAACATGCCAATGAGGCAATGTCTCTACGGAGTTGCAGAGGTTTTAGTAAACTTGTGACCTCTGGATCTCCGATGATACGGACAGCCCGCCGCTGTAGATTATGTGGGATCTAATAAAACATAGTTTACGAAAGGTGGGTATAATACACTTGTGCTTATTCCTCTGGAGATATACATATGTAGGTGTTATATTATGTACTTTTATTAAGTCTTGAAGCAGACCAATGAATAGCTTGAGCTATTTTTTTGTGATTTGACCTTTTTCTTCGTTTATAATTTACATTCTTGCTTAGTATATTTTAGTTTTTATTAGTATACATACATATTAAAGTAACTGTTTGATATTTAGTTTATTCTGGCTAAACTGCTGAACGGATTTAGACGAAATTTTAAATGGAGATAAAGCAGCTTTAATGAAGAAAGGACATATGCTACATTTTTAGGAGATGCGTTCTAATTCACAGATGAAAATTTTACAAGAGTACACCAACAGCAGCTTAATTAATTTCATACAATTAGTTAATTTAATGATAAAAACATATGAAGAGGTTCTTACCTTTATTAGAATACACTAACGTATTTGTGCGTTCCCATGCTTACTAAGACAAGCATACTAAAAGGATATTTTCCTGTTTACCTTATATTCATATCCATTACTTATCTTGAGCATCTATAAGATAGAAACTAGAATAAAAAGACATAAATAAAAATGATAATGATTACATACTATAGTGCTAGTATATGCCTATGAGCATGAGGACTCAGGTTCTATTCCTGGGTCGAGAATATTGTAATAAATTTTTTTGTTTAGATATTTTCAGTTGTAACACGGAGTCTAGTACTGTATTCGATAAATGGTATGGTCAGCGACATAAGTCGATAAGATCAATTATAACAATTTCTAATGTTATACAGCAGTAATTGTTATAGGATTGTTATTTAAACACAATTTAATAGTATAGAACAATAATTATACATTTTCATTTATACAATACTGTTACGAATTTATAAAATGTATAGCTAAGTAATAGCAGTGATAACCTAGTGGGAGACCGTTGAACTGCCATGCAGAGGTCTCGAGTTCGATCCCAAGATGCGCATCTGTGACTTTTCCAAGTATGTGCGTATTAAAAAGTTAATTACGGCTTGATTTAACGGTAAAGGAAAAACCTGAAGAAAGCCTAGGAGTAAAAATGTCTGAGAGTCCATAATGTTCTCGACGATATGTGAAGTCTGCCAAACCGCACTGGGTATGAGTTGTGGCCTAACCCTTCTCACAATGCGAAGAGGCCCGTGCCCAGCAGTGGGACAGTTTGGCTTAGTAGTCGTTTCGCACGAATTTGTTCGCACACAAATCGTGCGAAAAGACACGTTTCTAAAATAATATTTTTTTTGTTGTCGTTTCGCACACTTGGAATATATTTTCGTGCGAAGCGTTCCCGCCTGAAAATACAGATGATGTTTCGCACGTTTTGTATTTTTTAAAAGAAAATTATCAAAATACAGTCGTGCACACACTTTAAGTTTTAACTTTACTTTCAAGTGCATATAAGTAATGTTTATATGTTCTCTCAATAAAAGCTAATTAATATGCATATGTATTTTACGCACTGTTTTGTAAGAATGTTGTTTATAAAAAAATATTATATTTTTTGTGTTATTGGTATACCTTGTTTTATTTTAAAACATTCACCTTCGTGCGCGAATGTACAATACTTCTACTTATATTAACATAAAAAAGAAAACGTGCAAATGGACATCTGCGTTTTCAGACGGGAAAGATTCGCACGAAAATATATTCCATGTGTGCGACACGACAACAAAAAAAATATTATTTCATAAAGGTGTCTATTCGCACGATATGTGCGAACAAATTCGTGCGAAACGACTACTAAGCCGACAGTTTAATATAGGGCTTATATTATTATTTTATTAGCTGCTTATGTCGTTGACTGTACCTAAAACTATAGCTGGCTAAATGTGGGTCTAATACCCTTCTGCATACTTTTTCAAGGAAATAGGCATTGTATATAACTTGTATATAACTTAATATCTTAGCTTTGAACTCGCCACCACTTACTAAACTTGGTAAAGCAATCGTTTTTTGACATGTGCAGTAAAGAAGAAGGTAAGTTTCAATTGTTATTGTTCTAGTTCTTGGCATCACCTAACGTTATTCATGATCAGATATTATGCTGCAGCTTTTTCAGTTACGTAATGTCTTGTTTTACTTCTAGTACAGTAATGTTTCGGAGTTACGTGATACGTAAAATAATTACGTAAGTCGAATTAGTGTTTGATGCGATGTCGTCTTTACAGCTGCCATGACTGCACGGATGGTGTATAGATTTAAGTGGTTGGCTCATCAATGACAATATGCTGAATGTTATGAGTTCGAATCCTATATATGTATATATTACTCCAGGCGGCTAGTAACGTCTGTCAATTATGATTATACCCAAGCAATTTTCTTTTAAGAACCACCTGGCAAGATTTATTTTCACTGTGCTCTAATTTCCCTATGAAACGTGCATAAGGCACTATTTTATCTACAATTTGTATGGCTCCAATAATTTACAATAAGATACCCAAATGTTGGAAGGAGTAAAATAATAATGTTTAAAAAATAAATTATTAAACTTTTTGGCTGGAAAAGCTTACTATGATATACAGGCGTTCATAAATAAAATGTTATAATACATTAAACGTATTTTACTTTAAGAATTTGATTTATACTATAACTAAAAATAATTTTAATTTGTATATATATATGAATAATTTTATTTAATTTTCTCTTTGTTACATTTGCATGATTTATATTTAAAATTTGTACGTCCTAACGACAAAACATGACTGAGCTACTATGTTTTATATTTTCTAACTTTTGTACCTATGTGCATACAAATAAAACTTTCTTTATCTTTACAAAAATATTCAATATACCTAAATACGCATCTGTTTTGTTTTAACTTCCTCCAAAGCATTACTAACCAGTGCGTAATATTTTTATGCTACTTGTACATGTATAAACAAAACTAATGTTTAATTTTATTTTCGTTCTAGATTATGACCGCGGCTTCGCTTGCGTTTATGTAGGTTAGGTTAAATTTGATTAGTAACAGTACTTTCTTCTAGATGAAAGGTATCCTATGTGTTTTTCGAAATGTCATGATGATCGGTCGAGTAATTAAAGCGTGAACGCGTAACAAATACTCAAACATACTCACATTTGCATTTATAATATTAGTTGGGATGTTATGTTTTTTCTTTTTTGGGAATGGTTTCTGTAGGGACACTTTGTATGTCACCTATGTATTTTTAGTTGCTGTTGCGTCTATTAAGTTTCGCGTTAGTCGCAAATATACGGAGTGAACTAAAAGACGTGTATTATTCCTCTTTTACGAAATACCCTTCTGATTACGTACTCATAGACTGCATAAATCTTTTATAAATACAATGTGAGATCTATATCTGTTCTACGCTGAGGAATATACGTAAGTCGGTGTAGCGTAAGTCAAGATATAACTGTATGTATTATTCAAATTAATTTTCTTTGGAAGTTAGAAGTCGGGGAGATGGGTCTAGATTCGTAATAATGTAGAATCTTTTTGACATTATGTAAATTTGGTGGAATATAATCCGCTCGGTATAAACATGTTGCGCGAGATTTAAGACAGACAACGGCGTACTTTGAGTACGCGCCACAGAAACGAGACTGTTATAAACGTCTAATTCTTGTTATGAGATTTGGCTTGCTTTATAATGATGAAATTTTGTGTTTTTTTTATATACCCAGGTATATAAAACAAAACAATAAATATAAACCGCTGTGACCAAAATTGAGCCTTGAGGACTGGTGCTCCAGGCTCAATTTTGGTCACAGCGGTTTATCGTAACGGAGATTTGCCATGTGCGCGGGAGATCTTATAGTGCATAATAGTCTTACTCTGTAGTCAGGACGAACAATCTGATGTGACCGAAGATTGATCATGCGCAGGACGGCTTTACATGCTTGCCGAGGCCCGATAGTGTACCAGCACCCTTACTCCGGGTTGTTATTGAGTATATTTTGTCAGAAAAGCTAGATATAAGGATGTGGCTATTGCCATTCATTGCATACGGCAGGAATTAACCAACTCATATATCTACCTAATCTATCATTCATCATTATCTATTAATTTCAAATCGTCTTTATCTATTCACCTGCACCGTGCTACCTAGCCGGAACGTCAAGTTCTTCTAAAAAGTACATAAATACTTTATTATTATCTCGTTAATGGCTGATGCATTCTACGTACCTACATATAAAAATATTGGTTATAAAAATCAAATGATTACTTTTAAGAAACAGTTACAAAAACAGTTTCATAAAAATAAAAAATAAAATTATGTAGTGCGATTTGCTCTAGATAAATAAATATAACCTTTATATAAATGTAAGGAATATTACGAGTATTTTTTTTAATCCATAGGAACAAAAGCATAAATGATACCCTATGCTTCGATAATAATAATGAATCTAGCAGATAGATCATATGCTGGATATTGTTAATCTGTTTTTCAAGTTTCATTCGAATCCGTTTAACAGTCAATTTGATTAAGTAACAAACATTCGAATATCTTCAGACACTTTCATATACATATATAATGTTATGTCGGCCTCGATGGCGTAGTGGTGAATGTAACCGACTGCCACGTCTGAGGTCGCGGGTTCGATTCTCGCACAAGTCAAACATTTGTGTCCATGAACATGGATATTTGTCTTGGTCTGGGTGTTTCTATGTATAATATGTATGTGTTTACAAATATATATATGTATGTTTGTATGTATGTACAAAAAAAAGTATTTATGTATGTTTATCCATTGTCTAGTACCCATAGTACAAGCTCTGCTTAGTTTAGGCGAGATGGTTTTGTGTGTATGTGATAGAATATTATTATTATTATTAGGAATGTAAAGTATATTTACATAGACGTATGCTTGTTGCCTTAGGGACAGACAAATGCAATTTTTCACTTTGTACAATCCTTGAGTATCTTTCTTGGTTTACTCTTATCACATTAGTCCTGCACGTTTGGAGTATACTTGAGCCGGCCTATATCAAATATGTTTATGATCGGTTTATAAAACTAAAGAAGAACTTATTAAAAAAGAAAGCGTATTCTCTGACCAAGGAGAACTAGGTCAGAAACACACACTTATTTATAAAAGAAATAATCAGAGATTTTTAACATAATCGAATTATATTGGCAATCGAATGTTTTATTTTGCTATAAATTTTACATTATATTTTTTTACTAATACTGTTGCAGGAAATACATGCTACCACATATCATATCATCATAATTATTATAATTGATGTTTATTTGATTGCCCGAATGCTATTCAACACAACAAAAGAAATGTTATTTTAAATTTTGCAGTGGGTGATTATGCAATTTCCATTAATTAATAAGCATCATATCATATTTTAGTCAGTTGAAATAATTAATACAGTCGGATAAAAACCTCATTCTCACTTCGAATTATATTTCGTAAATACACTTATAGGATTTTAAATTGGTTCCAATATAAAATTGAATCGGTTTAAATTATGTTGAAACCGTAATTCGGCTTACTGTCAATTAATTCAGTAATAAATATTTATGTTGTTGTGATTTTTAATTAACGTAATATATATAAAACGAATATAACTAAGAATAATCCGATGTGTTTGATTGATTTCGTCTTACTGATCTGAAAAATTGTATTACATTTTCTTTTTCTATTAAGATACAGAGATCATTATAATGGTTATAATACATATTAACAAAAGTTGTACAACAAAGTATATACAAAAACAACATTGAAATTATATATAATATTTACTTTTTACTATACACGGGTATATAACTATTAAAAGAATAATACTCAAACATTGATGTCAAAGGAGGCCGACCACCTTGTATGGGACCCTGGCCTGGGCGTGAACAATTTTATATTGTAATAACAATATTAATTTTCAGTAGCCTAAACTAAGTAGAAAACATTATTCTATGAAGTTTAGTATCAAGTTCGTTAAATAATAAAAATTCAAGTTCGTTAATTAATATTTCTAAATGTGATTTTTTTAAACACTGTTCCGATTTATTTTCTTCTTTTTTTTACTAGGCAACACAAACAAGCCATATGGAATGTCGATTTTAGTTACACATTTTAAACTAAATAAAAATATTTTAGGAACTATTTTTATTATACGTCAATTTTATACGACTGGATAGTAACTATTAACCAATATTTATTATATATTAAAACAGAACTTTTAATATTTTACTTTGTTTATAAGACGATTGTCCACGTTCAAGCCGAATATGGACGGTCTCCTTTGCAGTATGATAATTTCTAGTAAAATATGAATAGTATATTTACGAATGTCGAAAAACAAGAAATTAACTACTTGTATAGATAAATTTTAAATTGATTGTCTTGTTGGTCCAATCACAATTCAATAGAGTTAGACTGACGTAACTGTTAATCCAAGACAGTTGCGCTAGTCTGAGTGAAGAACAAAGGATCACACTCTTGGTTTGAAGACACACCTCTAAAAACACGCGAAGACATTGTATACGTCACGATGCAACGTCTTCGCGTGTTCTTTGAATATTTCTCGATATATTTTAGGATATTTTTAATACCTAGTTTCTTGAAAGTGTCTTATTGCTAGAAGTTACAAAACTAAACTTACTACATTTCTAGCATAAGACTTATACTACATATATTACTACTAAAGTGTCTTATTGCTAGAAGTTACAAAACTAAACTTACTACATTTCTAGCATAAGACTTATACTACATATATTACTACTAACTACACGAAAACATCGTCGAATGTGTCATGGCGGAGATATATAAATAAACATTTTTTTTTAATTGGTACTTAATCTCATTGCAGCTCCTTCAATTCGAAAAACAGCGACGTCACTAAATGCTCAAGTCGAATTAAACCTAGTTCATAATACCAGAATTGGTATTCATATGTCCCAACCGATAATTCGGCTTACTGTCTTTGCTGGAGTAATAAATATTGTTTTTAAACCGTGGTGGGGTTTCAAGTAACAAATAAAGTAGTACTAGCTGTGTCCACATCGGCGTACATATATCATTTTTATCGGTCGCACTCGGCCCGCCCGTTTATTCATTGCTTACCTATTGCACACGCGGCTCTGTGACGACTGATCTTCTACTATTTGTTCTCAGGATATAGTTACATTAATTATTTTAATATTAATATTTATTGTTATGCAATGAACAATAACTTTTAGTCATTATCGTTTGTGTATATATAATGAATAGACGGTCGAAGCGTTTCTAAACGCAATATTGTGCGTCATTTTAGTTATTTTAATTAAATCTTAGTATAATCTTGAATTTGTATGTTGGCATGATTGTCTATACATGTATTGTAATGCGCATGTAATGCTAATGCGAGTAACGTCACGCGCATTTTTGGCATCTTTACTGATCAATCGCAACCCGGAATTACAGTCACGCAACATTAATGGTACCGTAAACCAAAAAACGACGTTCTATGCTATCATGAACATTTAATGACAGTCAATATATGGGAAGACCGAAATTAAAATTCTGACACATTTTAAAAATCGTATGATCAATTAATGAATACAAACGAAAGAGTTACGATATATGTAGTTGCAGTAGTTGTAACTAGCCATAAGGGCAGCGAATGTTGAATCAGTTTGAAGATTCATTTATTCAAGATCCAGTAAATTGTATTAACTTTATCCTTTCTAATTCTATGTCAAAGGAAATTTCAGGTATCGATCTCTAGTCAGTATCAGCTTGTTTAAAATATATGGTTCATAGAAAATATACTTCGGATCTGAGCAACAACTCGTTGGCCGTTTTAATATTAATCTTAACATTGGTAGTCTGATACAGAAGGAGCATTAACTGATTTTATAAGAGTTTTACCCTCCGTTTTACCCTCAGAGGTACCAAACCCTAAAAAGTAGGTAAGTTTTAGCAGCTTATTATCTCGCCCGAGTAGTAAAAGTTGACTGTGTCTGTCGTAACTCTAGTTCTAATAAATATCCGTAGTATTCAAGGAAAGAGGCGGGGCACATAAAACCTCCTAAGTAACCACAAACGATTTATATCTATGGCTGCTAATAGATAGTCACGACATATCGCAACTTTGTTACCTTTGACTCATCACGTTTATGTTCCAATCAATACCGTCCCTCTTATCTGTAGATTTCAAGTTATAGATAACTAAGAAAGTCTTTTCTGTGGCCTACTGATTGTTAACATTTAACCCATATACATTGTATGTTAATGAAAATAGGAGTTGAGTCTTAATTTGAGTACTTTAGCACGGCACAAGAATCTACATTCACTATATAGTTATTTCTAACGTGTATGGATGTACCGTGCGACTATAACTGTATTTAGTAATTTTCTTATACAACATAGGTGGCAATTAAGCATATGGCTTACCTGATGGTAAGCGGTTACTGTAAGCAATGATTGCTTGCAATGCGATGGATTTTATTCGGGCGTACTTGACCGAAATAAAATGATGATAGGTAAGGAAGTGCATATGTAGGTTTATGAGCCTCTGGAATTCTGCCTTACCGGTTTCTTTTAAAATGGCGATACCTCCCTGGCCCATTCTTAACGTAAATTCGGCTCTTTGACTCAAGAATTCACTGGCGTATTATGTTTGAAAATTTTGTGCTACAATAAAATAGACAAAAATGATATAAACTTGATTTATTATAACAGGATCAAATTCTTACGAATGTAAGGAATTTAAAAAATAACTGCTTTTATTTAGGGCCATGAAAGAGATAGCCATAGAAAATCAATTACGTATACATTGTAAGGATGCATGCAAACCAAGAATTAGTTGGCAAACTTTAAGTCAGCGGCAATAATCGCAATGCGCCGCTGCATTTAATTTATATCAGAAATAAAAATATATTAATCACATAATCTCTAACATTTAGTTGTCATATTATTGTAAACATCAAGGTAATATCAGGGTGCCGAGTGCGAATTGATTTTACGTTAACGCGATCGAAACGTTTACCGCGTTTGACTCTCTGATTGGTTCAGAGCTTGGAACTGACCAATCGGAGCGTCGAACGTCATAAACGTGTCGATCGCGTTAACGTAAAATCAATTCGCACTCGGCACCCTGATATTATCTTGATGTTTACAATAATATGACAACTAAGTTTTAGAGATTATGTGATTAATATATTTTTATTTCTGATATAAATTAACTCGCACTAGAGATACTCGGTCATCGATGACGTATATTTGGCAAACAGTCGCGACTTTTATTATGCGTTTGTTACAGGATGTTTTCTAAGGTAACCAGTGCTCTTAAGCTATATTTAATACTAGATTTTCCTCGCGGCTACGCTCGCGTAAATGTACGCTATGTTAATTTTTAAACCTCGAATATAGTATTTTTCCTTATTGAAAGGTACCCTATGTCCTTTTCTGTTCCCCTGACAATATGTATACGAAATTTCAAGGTGATCGATCGAGTAGTTAATGCGTGAAGGCGTAACAAACAGACAAACTCACTTTCGCATTATATAATATTAGTAAGCATTGAATTCCATATTTAAATATCTAATATATTATTTAAATCACTTGTGTATTTTGAATTAACTCAGCAAGTTTGTACTCATATCATATTATCATTGTTAGTGAAACCTCTAAGCTAGAGAATTCTACTAGCAAGCTTTGTATTCAGAATTTGTAAGAACACTGAAACGGATAAAAAGCTACTTGAGTTGGTGTAGTGAACAACACGTGAACAAAATATCTTCCTCTTAAAACAAACTAACGTAGATTTTTGTATGCAATTTGTATTCATATAGGTATATGTAGGTTGCAATTATATTAGTATAACAACATAAAGAATATTGGTACATCAATTACTACGATGACTGACTGGCTGCTTTAGTCATCTGTTTATAACCTACTAGATATTTTCCGCGGCTTCGCTCGTCTTAAGTTTATATTTTGACAATAAATTTCTATTCCATCGGGAACACTTAAATATGAACACACCTTTCTATTACACGCGGTACAACCTTTTGCCCGCGGCTTCACTCGAAAATAGTACTTTGTCTTTATAAGTCCTTTTTTATACCCCTAACAACGTGTATGCGAAATTTCACGATGATTGGTCGAGAAGTTAAGGTGTGAAAGCGTAAGAAACAAACAACTCAAATTCACATTTATAATACAAGTAAGGATTTTTTTATGGTATAGGATGCAAATCGCCTGATGGTAAGCGATTACCACCGCCCATGGACACCCGCAACACCAGAGGAGTCACAAGTGCGTTGCCGGCCTTTAAATTTGCCCTCTACACCCAGAAGGAGATTTGAGCCTCCAGTTTGATAGAAAAGTCCAATTATACTTCTTCTGTTTCAAATACTCGAGACTTCACATTCGCGCATGCATTAACACTTTTATTATACAAGCTTAATAATTTTCTATTTATATAAGAATTAATGTCTGTTTGTTTACTCTTTGTGTTGACATTTTTGTGAATTTGAGTGCTAAGGTAATATAAAAAAGGAAAATGCACAAGCCATTGCAGTTAATGCTAGGCTTTAGCTAGTATGCTTACTTAAAACGAACAATTTATATAAAAAAAGATCTTGTGTGTTGTAAATAAGCGACCATAGCAAGCATATCATTTATTTTTAAATACAGTATCAGTAATGCAGTGTTTAAATACAGTTATTAGCTGTAAATATTATTTACAGTCTTATGGTCGCACATAATATGTACGTACATAGTCTTCATTTTGATATCCTTGAAAGGGTATACAGAGGCATTTTACACCGAAGTTTCTCCAGTTATATTTTAGGATTCCGTTTTCTGGGCATTAAAATGCAATAAATAAAAATTTTGCTAACCTGGGAATCGAACCCGAGATCTCATGTCATTCACTACCGCTGTGTTACCGAGATATGGACAAACAATTATGACTATTTTCGTAATATTATGTAACTATCTAGAATGCAGTGTTCTTAATGTGGTTTAATCATAACTAATATTATAAACTTAAATGTGAGTTTGTTTTTTTGTTACTTTTTTAGGCCCTAACTACTCGAACGACCATATATTTTGGTCACAGCGAGTCACAGACCCACGGCTTTAAAGGGTAGTTTCAGATACACCGCAACCCATTGCTGGAATGACCTTCCACCACCTATGCGAAATCTGAAAACATTGAATATATGTATTCCGTAATAAGTTTAAGCTGTTTTTAATAAACAAACAAAAATCATTGTTATAATCTTACGTACCTTTATAACAGCTAAGTATAGCAACTTTACTTACGTGTATGGTACCCATTATGACGAAACATATTCTATAAATATATCTGATAATAATTGTGGTATTATACATTCATACATACATACATAAATTCACGCCTGGTTCCCAGAGGGGTAGGCAGAGACTACGGATTTCCATTTGCTACGATCCTGACACACTTCTCTGGCTTCATTCACTTTCATAACATTCCTCATACACGCTCGCCGGTTTAAGGTGCTCTTAACCTGGCCTTTATCCAGAACGTCTCCGATCTGATCAGGAAACGTTCGCCTAGGTCTTCCCCTTGCAACTGTTCCATTCACACTAGCCTTATAAACTTTCTTAGTCAGTCTGTTCTCGTCCATTCTTTCTACATGCCCAAACCAACTTAACATACCCTTTTCTATTCTCGTCACTATATCCACTTTTATGCCGCATCTCTCTCTAATCACACTATTCCTTATTCTATCTTTCAGAGTCACACCACATATATTTCTCAGCGCTCTCATTTCTACAGCATTTATTCTGCTCTCATGCTTCTTTTGCCATACCCAACTTTCACTTCCATGCATAAGTGTAGGCACTAATTGTCCTCTATGAACAGCCAAACGTGCCTTTTCGGATACATTTCGACTGTTCATAAAAGCGCGTAGAGCACCATTCACTTTATTGCCAGCAATCGTTCTTCTTTCAATATCTCCCTCATGTGTATTATAATGTATATTTTGTTAATTTGCGCGTACGCAGCGTAATGTTTTATTACGTATCCGACTCTGGTAGACGATTTTTTGATATTCATGACAGATGTAACTTGATATGATCATGGCGTAGTGTCAGTCTATAAGTGGTGTTTGGAAACACATTATATTGTTCCTTTGTTCTCCCGTTATTTTTTTTGTGTTTCATTTTACATGCAGTGTTTTGTAGCATATCATAATATTAAATAAAAATAAAAAATAAAATATATAAAAAAGCCGTTTTATTCCATATTTCTAAGTTACATTCCAAGTGTTATTATTAATTTACTTAGTCTATTTTTATTTAAGTTGAAAAGAGGTCCATCCCTTTTTGGGTAAAGGCCTCCTTTAGCTTTTTCCACAAATCCATGTCATCCATGCCGTTGTCCAGTCGTTTCCTGACACCTAGAATACCAACCCACCGTCTTACAGGTCTACCAATATTTCTCTTTCCCTGTGGACCTTTCCATCGTGTGGGTTATATGGTTTATCTATTATCAGTGTAACGTGCGATGTGTCCAGTCCACCTCCATTTAAGTTTGAGTGCATGTGTGGGAGCGTCAGTTATTTTTGTTTTTTGTCTAATATGTTTATTCTTTACTTTGTCTATTTTCCTGAGCTTCAACATGCTCTTTTCCATAACTTTATTGGTATAAATCCAAGTCTGGCAACCGTACAGTAAGCATGGTAAGAGACATGTGTCAAATACTGTCTTTTTTAAATGCAAACAATAATTTCCTTTTATAATTTCTTTGTGTCTAGAATTTTCCAGGTTATGTTGATTCTACGTGATACTTCTTCTTCATTGCTGGACTTGTTGAATGATAACTGCTTCCCCGGATAAATATAACTGCTGACATATTCTATATTATTGCCTTTTATTACAATATGTGTTTTTTGGCTGTTGGTCATTATTTTCGTTTTACTTGCGTTCATTTCTAAACCTATTTTTGAGCTTTCATTATCCAGCGACCTCATCATTTCCTCCAGATCCCTAGAAGTTTCAGCTAATATGACTATGTCATCAGCAAATCTTAGATGGTTTAGGTGTTGTCCATTGATTTATTCTCCTTTTTTAGACCAATTTTATTTTTGAAATATATTTTCAAGCACTGCAAAAAAAGCTTTGGTGCTGGCTTTTTTGCCTGACTCCTCGTTCAATGTTTATTTCACTTCCTCTGACTTTCAGCTTTACCTTGCTCGTACTGTTTATATAAATATGTATATTTCAGGATGTTAATATATTTCTGATCCACTTTTGAATATTGCAATACGTTCCAGATCGAACAGTGGCTGATGCTATCGAAGGCTTTGCAATAGTCAATGAAGGCCACATAAAGAGTTCTGTTATGCTCTCGATATTTTTCTATAATTTTCTCTAGGCTCTGTACATGGTCCATTGTGCTAAATCCTGATCGGAAACCTGCTTGCTCTTTCAGCTGGATTTTATCAATGTCTTGTGTTATTCTTTTTAAAAGTATTGATGAAAAAAGTTTATATGTGCTTGCTAGGAGGCTTATGGGTCTGTAGTTACCGATTTCCAGCGAATTACCTTTTTCGAAAATTTGGATTAAGTCCGAATTACACCATACTATGTTGAATAGTTGTGATAGGTGTTGAATTAAGGTTGGTGCTCCAATTTTAAGAACTTAGTTGCAGAGCCCATCTGGGCCAGGACTCTTTTCAACTTTTAACCGTTCTATGTGTTCACTAGGTGTGCCCGCGGTTTCACTCGCGTTTATGATTACTGCGCCGCTCCCGTGGGTTATAGCGTGCTGTTATATAGCCTATAACCTTCCCCGATAAGTAGGCTAGCCAACACTAAAATAATTTTCAATTCGGACCAGTAGTTCCTGAGATTAGCGCGTTCAAGCAAACAAACAAACAAACTCTTCAGCTTTATAATATTAGTATAGATATACTTCAGAGTTTTCAATTGGTTTGATGTTATTAGTTGGGTGTTCGTCTACAATTTCGATTTTGTTGCTGTTTATAGAAGGTTGTTACATGGTTTACAACATCTTTTCTTGATTTAGTTTATAATGTGTTTCGTTTATAATGTAAAGTAATCACTATACATTATAAACGATAACATAATATTACATTACGCTAATTATTATAGACTATTTACGTTTATACGAGTGTATATACATATATGTATGAATATAATATAAATATAAGTTTATTATTTTTATTCCATTTTTTGTATGTTTTATTTTCTTTTGTTTGTATTAAATTATTGTTAGTAAGCCTGCGAGAATACCAGCGTTGCAGTCTATACTGCAACAATAGCTAACGCAGTTGCCTAATTTGATTTCCGTGTACCGCCTCCTGTTAAATTGTATTTATTATTGTTTTTTTAAACTATGTATGTATGGAGATCCAAATAAAACATTTTCTTTCTTTCTTTCATGGAATTTTGCATACACGTTGTCACCCAGAAAAGGTACTGTTCCCGAGGGATATAAATTTATTGAAAATCTACATTAATGCAAGCGAAGCCACAGGCAAAATCTAGTATCTCTATAGAATTGATTCTACCTGCCTTAGTTATTAAAACTTTTGTGATATTTTCACTGCATGGCTTAACTAACCTTTAGTATGTATAAAAAAATTCGTGTATGGAGATTTGTGCAATACCAAACGATCCAAAACGTTTTCCGTTCATTTGCTACAAATAAGGAAGGTGCTACGTATTTTGTAGACCACCACTAATACAGAGTATTTTGCAGCAACTATTATTTTCACATGTAAACACGTATGCAATAAATTAGAGTAGTTGTGCTATACTCTATAGCAAGTTTCTAAACGCTATGGCTATACAAAGTTTCTATAATCCAAACTGCGAACAAACCCGTATTAGTAACTCCTTACGGTGGAAGTTCGTAGCAAACCGCTACGACGTAGCACATTGTTTCTTTCTCTTTGTACACAATACTCATTTTAAACTCACTTCAATAGCGCTATTAGGACCCACAGTAGGGTCCAAACCGGGTAGCAATCGCACGCTCAAGTGAGACCGTATTTCTTTTTTTAGAAACGCCGTTTAGTCAACTATGTATTGAAGATGAATGTTTATCGGTTTAACATTCATTCCGAAAAAGGTAGCGCGTAGTGATTTATTGATTACTACTAACAGCTGTTGAGATATCGGAGTTTTAGAAATTAGCCTGATTGTTCAGCTGACGCATTGCTTCTGACTGTTAAGGCATTTGTGAAGTTTATAACTATGCATTTTAACGTCCAAGTAGTTGAAACTTTCTGATTTTAGTTGATAATGGATAATCCAAATACATTAATGACTTACAGCATATAGTCTTATTCATAAAATACTCGTAATGTCCTAGATTATATATTTCTAGAATTAATGCTGTCTCCTATTTTACTTTAAAATGCCGTAAGAGCCTGTTTTACTTACAAATGTAACTTTTCAGAAATCTCATTCGTTTTCCGGATATTTAAATTCTTATAAAGCAACTAAATGAAAATATTGAGACGTGACCAAACTGTGAATACATTAAGTAATAGATTAGAAATAAGCAGCTATATGTGGTTACTATACGTGTGTATGCGAAATTTTACAATGTTATTTGACCTTTACTATAGATGAAAATATAGTTTAGAAAAAGTAACGAAACAAAAGTTGTAAGGTTTTACGACACATTATAGTCCGGGAGCTCTTTGGTATTATAAAATTAACACTGTATAGTGGCGTATAACTAAATTGTAGCATCGTACATTCTACATATAACGTACATTGTACGTTCTGAACACATGTAACGTGAACCCAATGTTGCCTTGTTGATTCATATTCTGATGAAAATGTAAAACGGATTCACAACGCGAATAAGAAAAACTCCAACTCTATTTCCAAGGGACATTTTGTCAGCGAAAAACATGAAGCATGCTAAATACACCTCGGTCTGTCGTAGTGCAGTGGCTGACTTTACATATGTATAAGTCGTACATATGTATGTGCGGGAAAATTCAAAGCGTGAACTATTTAATCAACTCATGAAATATGCATTCGCCGAAATTCTGGCTTGGCCCGTCCATCAGCAGACGGCCTTATCGACGACGGCGCTTATCATCAACAGGTCCCACTACCGACTCGTGTGCTGTTATCTCTTGCTACAAATAGTCACGACTACAACACTAACAAGGAAGCTTAAGCACCAACTGCAACACATTCAAAACTTAACTGTAACGTCATGTTTTTAAAGTTGATTTTCACTGTGTGTTAATACAGTGGTGTGGTGCATAATCACGGATAAACGCATTGTCACAGTGTATTACGGGGCCGGTCGCTTAATGCGCCTAATTCACGACAATGTAGACAAGTCGTTTGCAACTATACTTGTTATTATTTCAATTTGGACTGTTTACTAAATTTTGTTGGGCCTCACACGGCTATGGCGAAGTATGCTTTGTTTTTATGACGTAATTTCAAGTGTTTTTTCACATTTTTGGGACCAAAACAATGCTTTGTTCTGTATAATGAGGTTTTAGGTTGATAATTAAGGTTTGTGTACATGAATACATGCCGCTTTGAGTGGGACGGAAAGAGGTATATACATATACATTTGTTGGTAAAATTGCGGGACGTACATTAGTAATACATTACTCACACAGCATCGATTATCTCTTAACGGAATAATACAACAGTTCCTATTCTAGTGTACATTTTCTGTCTAAAGTATATTTAGCTTACTAAGTTCTAGCTAAGTTACTATTTCAAAGGATCTCTTTTTAGTAACTGTTGAGTATTAAGGGTATGCAATAAACTTGCGGTATAAGAAAGTACTAAATATATATACGTCATAAAAGAAGACGAGACCTGATGAAATGTCGTACGATATTTCATCGAATCCCATGTCTTCTTTTTGTGCAAGAAGAATTAGAGAATCTCAAGTTAATTCAATGGTAAGGCCAGAGTTAAAAACAATAAAGATGGTCTTTAAAAAGTATACTAGAGTCATTACTATAGTATACTTTTAAACTTACTTTTACTATCCTTAGCATATTATGTATTAAATTATAAATGCGAAAGTGCATTTGTAGGTTAGGTGATCTGTCAGTCCTTCATGAAGTGCGCTACTTCAACTACTACACGGAACAGATCGATATATTTTTTTGTATATACATATATATATATATATATACAGTGTGTCCAGTAAATAGCACGACATACTGCAGAGGGTAATAGCTTGGGTCAATACCTACCAAAACAACACATATGTTCAGCAAAATCTTACGGATTTACAGTTTTACATAATTTTCCGAAATATCGAAAAATCTCTACCTTGAAACAGATTTTTAAGCATCTCGTAATGAAAAATTCCTTTTCTAGTTTTTTTATTTACATCAAATTATTCGTGAACAGTTACTTGACTCATTAATAAGTCTTTTTCTATCAAAAACAAGAATGTTTTCAAGAAAGAGTATTTTTTGTTTAAATTTTCACAGAACGATTTTCTTTTCGCTTAACTTTAACCTACAGTAGTGAAAATAAAGTATGTAGCAGTTTTGCTCATTTACGCGAATTATTATAAAACAAGTTGTGACCTGTAAAATGCGACATGCACGCGTAAAGGATAAAGGTTTTTACCTGCTCGCCAACCGACCCGACACGACCGGTTACTGTCTAACAAAAGAAGCACATGTACTATCCCGCTCTTTTTTGTATTGTGATTTTGTGTCCCACTCTCTCAACCTTATTTGCGACGCTTGCCAGTACGCTACCTTAAGCCGTGCGCAACGCATCTCTGTATTCACAAATTATTGGTTCGTAAGTACTGACGACTGTTTTGTGCCTTGGACCCCGGACTTTGTTTGCCTTACGATTTGGATTTTTTATTGTGATCACTACGACGACTTGGCGACCACCTGGACTTTTGTGCTGTATAACATGGCCAACCGCCGCGTTTTTCCGAGTTACACGCAGCGAGAGTATGCTGAGATGCATCTTATTTACGGAGAAACTGATCAAAGATCCAGAGCTGCTGCCACCCTCTACAGGGAAAGGTTGCCCGATAGGAGACATTCACACCACGAAATGTTTACTAGAGTGCATAACTCCTACATGGAAGGTAGACTCCCTGCTCAACGTGGCGGTGGACGGCCTCAAGTTGTTGATGAAGACATAGTGCTTCAGGAACGAGAACAAGACCCGACAACTTCGGTTATGGCGATACAACGGCGCACAGGGATACCGAAGTCCACAGTTCATTCAGTGCTCAAGAGGTATGGATACTATCCATTTCACGTGCGACGCGTGCGAACTCTTTTAACTAGAGACTACGTGCCGAGAGTTCAATTCTGCCGCCACCGCATGCTTGAAATGCATCGGGAGGACCCAGACTTTTTCAATAAGGTGCTATGGAGTGATGTGGCTTCAAAATGATGGGTACCCTGCTCATTATGGCTGGGAAGTAAGTGCCTACTTAGATGAAGCTTATCCAGGTAGGATTGGGCGACTGGGACCGATATTATGGCCACCTAGGTTTCCGGACCTAAACCTCCTGGATTTTTTTTATTGGGGTGTCCTGAAGGACAAAGTCTATGAAAAACCGATCCAAAATGACAGTGAATTGAGAGCAAGGGTAAATATTGCAGCAAGAAAAATATCCGAAATAAGCCTGAGAGGACTCAGAAGCTCATTTTTAAGAAGATGCCGAGCGTGTATTAGGTCACAAGGGAAGCAATTTGAGCATTTATTGTGATTTATTTAAATGAATAAATGTTTATTGAAGTTAACTCCCTGTTTTTTTTACTATCACCTTATACTTCGAGACGTCATTTACAGAGAGGCTGGCCGGTCGGCCGTAGATTAACTATTATGTAATTTGAACCGTAGTACGACCTTACTACGATTCGAATACAAAGTCACATTACTTGCATTTAAAATAAAATGCTCTTATGAAATGAAATAGTATTTTCCCGTATTTTTTTTATGAAAATGTATTAGTATTTTATCTTTCCAAAATCACCATATAACAAGCTATGTTTTAAGTTTGTTGACACTTGTTTTATGATAATACGCGTAAATGAGCAGCTATTACTTATTCTCGTAGTAGTTTTTGACAAAATTACGTTAATTATATTTTTAACAAAATCAGCTTCTCTGGAACTAAAATAGCATTTTTTTGTATTTTTTTAATGAATATGCACTAGTATTGTATCTTTCCAAAATCACCATTAAACAAGCTATCTTTTAAATTTACTGTACAAAACTGCCACATACTTTTTTTCACCACTGTAGGTTAAAGTTATGCGAAAAGAAAATCGTTCTATGAAAATTTAAACAAAAAATACTATTTCTTGCAAACATTCTTGTTCTTGATAGAAAAAGAGTAAAAAAGTAACTGTTCATGAATAATTTGATGTAAAAAAAAACTAAATAAGGAATTTTTCATTACGAGATGCTTAAAAATCTGTTTTAAGGTACTTCGATATTACGGAAAATTTTGTAAAACTGTAAACCCGTAAGATTTTGCTGAACATATATTGTGTTGTTTTGGTAGATATTGACACAAGCTATCACCCTCTGCAGTCTGTCGTGCTATTTACTGGACACCCTATATATATATATAAATGCAGGCTACTTTTATCTCAAAAATTCATGGATTGTGTAGCGGGTAAAGTAAATAATATTATAAAGTCCAACGTGTTTGTTGAATTGTTTTTCTTTCATGCAGCAACGGTACAACGTGATTTGTTGCGTAGATCTTATTGTGAGTATTTTATAATTTGTGGTTCGGAAATCATGTTTGAATAGATTATTTATCAGTGGAAGCATTTGCACAACTGGTGATTTTAAGGTTTAGGGTTAGAATTCTAGTTAGACAAAGTATGTCCTATATACCTACTATTTCGTGATATATCAATTCAGTTAAAGGAATGAGCGGATAACACCGCTCTTTAACCCTTTAGAGATAAAAAAATAAATACTGATTTAAACCAACATTTTAATCATGAACTCAGAAAATTAAAGTAGGTATTTTTTGAGTTCATAATTCAAATGTTGGTTTTATTTGCGACAACAGAATTGGCACTTTGTTGTTTGTGACCAAACTGTACCAAGTTACGCTTATTATTCAACTCAGTATGTACTATCTTAGACTGGGTAATCGGTTTTCCATTTATTCCCGCATTGTGTGTCCATCTGTTATGGTTAGCCGCAGCTAATTTACAAATGTGCGCTGTTTTCTATCTTATAGCAAATGTTTGTGTTTTTGCTTTTAGTTTAACGGTATAACCCCGAAGGGATTACATATACCTATATTTCATTTGCTATGGTATTAGACCTCCCAGGGAAATACTGGGCTCAGATCTAGACTTAGTGTTGGTACTGAGAGTAGCTTGAAATTATGATGTCCTTTAGACCGAATTTCGGTCACGGCGGCCAATCTTAACGGAGACTGGCCATTTGCACAGGAGATATATTATTATAGTGCACAAGCGTGTGCGCAAACACAAGTGCACTCTCTGTTGCCTAACTCTCAAGATCCGATAGGACGGTAATCCGACACAACCGAAGAGAGATCAGGCGCAGGACCAACGCCTACGTGCTTTCCTAGGCATGGGGGTTACTAACACTGCCAACTTCCTAACTCCGGGCTGCTTTTGAGATATCTTAACAGAAAATCCCAATAACTTTTTGTTGGCCCGACTCGGGATTCGAACCCGAGACCTCATGCACAGCAGTCGCATTCACTACTGCTGTGCCACGGAGGCAGTTGGAATTATAATTAAATGGTGATATAAAAGAGTGGCCGTGTGTTTATTGCAGTCATCTTTTTATAGTCTCAACCCTTTGCTTGAATCAGCAACTACCCTAAATGTAAATGTAGTAACTTCAGTAAACCTACTGACTCATAAACTTTGACGTTCATTTGTGTTACTTTATTACCTAAATGAAAAAATGATTTTTAACAAACAGAAATATCGGGTAATACAATTTAACCAATTAGTAGCGCATACTTACACTAAGGGATTAAAAAGCTGTCTTGTATATCATGATAATACAAATACCAAATATAGATAGGAATAAAATTACAGTATTTTTGAATTATTCAACAATTGAAGTTACTATTAAATATATTTATTTTCTGAACGAAAGAAGATTTAAAAAAGAAAGGTTATATAGCAATTACACCACGTCGTAGGTGCACAGTCTTAACTTGTTTAGTGCCTATCTTTAGTATGTTAGCTGATAGGCTTCTCTAGTTGTTAAGATATTATATAATTTACAATATACACAACTTTTTTAACAAAAACACACTTAATAACTTTCTCTTTTTATTAACTAGTGTTTTTAATTATAGTCTTTATTTAATTATTGGTATAATATAACGTGTACTTAGGGAGATGACACTGGCTTTTAAAACTGGCTTTTAGGCTAGTGTAGAAGTCAGGATGTTCGCAATAATATTTTTTCATTTTAAGTTATTAACTTTATAAAATCATTGGTTAGAGTCCATACTTCTAAATTCAAGCTGAACGCCAGCTTGTCTTTTATGTGTGGAATAACATAAATTAGAACTCTTACCTTATTGAACCCACGCGTAATACTGACTGGCAACCCACAGCATTTGAATGTCAGGTTAATACGTGCATACATATACTCACACTTACATATATATTTCTAAGGATGTAGGAAGAGGTGCATACGGTGACATTTCACCAACCAAAGTACTACGTCGTACTGTCAAAGGTTTTTAAAGATAAATGTCCTTGTTTATTGTTATATTATTATTATATAATTATCTATATAATATCATAATTATATAATTAATATAATATTTGGCGGCCTCGATGGTGTAGTGGTTAGTGTAATCGACTGCCACGCCTGAGGTCGCATGTTCGATACCCGCACAAGTCAAACATTTGTGTCATGTCTTTACATGGATGTTTGTTTTGGTCTGGGTGTTTCTATGTATAATATGTATGTATTTACAAAAATATACATATATACATATATGTATGTTTATCCATTGTCTTGTACCCATAGTACAAGCTGTGCTTAGTTTGGGCTAGATGGTGCTGCGTATATGTAATAGAATATTATTATTATATTTGAAAGTATAACCTAACAATAATATATTTTATTTAGCTAGCACGACAGCGCTGCGATTCTTCTCTTGTAAAAGAAAATGCATTCAATTTGTCCCCGATTTTGGAATCAAACTTCAGACGGTCTTCACGGCTGGTTGTGAGCGTAGGCAAATTTCGTTGATCGAAATAAAGACATAAAAATATGTCAGCTGATCTTAAAGCCCCGAGCCGTCAAATCAGGTAAGCTATTAATAGATTTGTCTGTCAAGATTTTTTGATAGAGTTTAAGATCAAAACGTAAAACTGTTGGCTGAAACTGTAAGAACTATCTGCGATAGTTAATATAGAACTTTAACGGTAAAAAAATACCTGCCATCAATGTATTTTTAGACCGGACCAGTTTATTTACAGTTAAGTCAGACACTAAGCTGGATAAACGGTAAGTGTACTGGTCTGATTCAAAAAATTTTGTGCCTACTTTAAAGCTTGGTTTCCAAAAAGCAGATAACAATTTGTCGAATCAAACGTATTTCAAGTGCTTGAATGGACCCCCGCTTAAAGGACCCAGGGTTGAAGGAAGTAGTTTTTTACGTTTTCACGCCTTAACCACCCGACCAATCATCATAAAATTTGTGTGCACGTTGTCAGGGGTACAGAAAAGGATATAGCACCTTTCATTCAGAAAAAGGTACCTACTGTTCTAGAGAAATATAAATTTATCGACAAAATCGCGGGCATAATTTAGTATTATTATAAATTGGTCAGTCATATATTTAGGGACCAATTGCGATATAGCTTAATTGCGCATTTTGAGCTACAGTACGGCTTTCTAAAGTTTACCCTTTATTGGTGAGGCAAGTGACTGCTATTAGCGTATTAAGTACTTAAACCGTATTATAATAACAGCGGCTAATGTGGTGCCACAGCCACATTTGGGACATTAAGCTTATTGAGTTTATAGTTATAATTATATGGGTCACTAAAACTTAAAGATATCATAATGTAGTATCTTGCCAGTCACAACTTAAGGTTAAGACTCAGCAGGCATAAAACATGCCAAGAATTTTTAAGTACTGCTACTGAAATATAGCTAGCCAAGTTTCAGGCTAACATCACATTTTATCAAAATCCATTCAACATTTTTTCATCAAAATCTAACAAACTGACCGAATGTCTAGCTATCGTATTCATAATACAGATAATGACGGTCAGGCCGTACTTAACATTTTCACTAAATGTTAAAGTATATAAAAGTAATGTAATGCTAATATCAATGTATTGCTACACAATACATTGTTACGAGGATGAGGTTATAATAATATAATAATAATAATAATAATATTCTACCACATACACACAACACCATCTAGCCCAAACTAAGCAGAGCTTGTATTATGGATACTAGACAATGGATAAACATACATATATACTTTTTTTTTTTTGTAAATACATACTTATTATACATAGAAACACCCAGACCAAGACAAACAGCCATGTTCATGCACACAAATGTTTGACTTGTGCGGGAATCGAACCCGCGACCTCAGGCGTGGCAATCGGTTACACTTACCACTACGCCATCGAGTATTGTACGAAACAAGGGGTGCACTTACACACATCTTTGTTGCGATGTATTAACGCCAAGAGCTCTGTAACTGTGACAAAAAAAGTTGTAAAAATTTGAATTTCGATCTAGCACGGTAATAGTTCCAGAGCACGAACTGTGCAAATACAGCAAATTTAGATACACACGAAGATTTATTACCGTATAGATATTGCAAAACACGAGAGCAACAAACCAAATCCCTGTAACACAATGTTAAACATTCATCTACGTACATAATACTTGTCTACGTTTAATTACAATACAATGTGTCCAAGATATATGAGGGTTTACGACACTTGTATTTGACAAATGTCCATGCAATAGAACCGATATGTCAGGGGCGTAGTTAATAGATTCCTACGATGTAATGGTGCAGTACCGCCAGGTAATAAAGGAGCTCTGAATAGCCTAGGTAATAAATTTTTAACGGCATTTCAATGGGTAACTGTCGTAAAATATTACTAAATTATTCAATAATGACGTTTACGCGTACAGTATGTTGGTTGACATACTAATTGATTTTAGTACGTATAAATTTCAATTTGAATTACAGTTCCATTTAACGTTCTAAATGAAATAATGACCTCTATGACTCAGTATTAAGTAAAAAAAAAAATAGAAGATACAATCCATGTATTGAATTTAGAACAGCATAATAACATTTTTTGATTTTGAAACAGTGTCTTTTAAGCAGGTTCTGTGTAACACAAGACGTTACATAACATGTTTAATCGCCGCGCTATTGTGCCGTATAAATTGCAACAAAAATGATCTTGTCATTAAACGACAATGTAAGGCACAATTGAAGAGTTGCAACAGTTTACGTTCGACAGTGGCTTTAATTACGTTCTCCCGATGTCGCGCAGTTACGTTGCGCGTAAAACTGCGACAAAACGCTGCCACGCGCGACACGGCGTCCGTAAAACGCGCGCTTTATGATTATTTGCTCAACAGGTAGATAGTTTGATGGCAACGTGTTGCAATTACATAAAACGAGGTTATTGCGAGCGTGTGCAGGTAATTAGAAAATTAAAATATCTTTACGTATTTGCGTTATGATATTGTGTGGAGTTTGTAAGTGCAGGAGTTGCTCCATCTGCATTGTTCTATTTAAAGGTGACGCTGCTAGTTTAGCCCTGTGTACGGCTTATTCTTGTTTCTTTTACAATAAAGTTCATTTTTATTACATGGCTTCTTAAATATCTTCTCTTAGGTCAAAATTAACCTTGTACGATAGCAATTAGCAAAGTTGAATAAGCAAACCAAATGTTTGCTTGGATGGCCAAGCAAACACCATTATTTTTTCGTTCACCTAGAAATCTAACCTATTAGTCGAATACGCGGCACAATATTAGTAGCGGCTGACCACTTAAACCAATGTAGGAAAATAATTACATCTCTGTTTATACCACAAGAAGATTAAAACTACAAACAAAATCACGAGCACTCTAGAATATTATGACAATAATCCGAACAGTGTCTATTTGACACTGATAAAAGACAAGTTTTACGAAACTTTGTCGTCTGGGCAAGCCCTAACGTGACCATAATTCAGGATGCCTACGCTTAGTTATCGCCAGTCTTTGAACCCATGTTCCGTACGCTAATCGACCCACTGTCAGAAGCACTTGCCCCTTTCGAGCGATCACACAGACAGCCACATATCCTTAAACTTTTACTACCCGTCACAAGCCAAATGGAACCTTACTCATCACACTTAAAGCTTAAAATAAATGTGGGTTAGGAATCTGTGTAGGCTGTCAATAACTTGTGAGTAAACAATATAGATACGTTGTGAAGATATAGGTAAATAGGTAGCATATTGGAACACACACCTATTCCAATTTTAGTGGGTACTAATTTTGGTGAACGACATATGAAATGTTCCGTTCAGAAATTATTTGATTAATAGGTAGTTTACAGCACCAGGATGGGTTTATGCGAATATTTGCATAAAGAATTCTGTATACTTATTGCTTTCTTTGTTCATGGATATAAAGTTTAATAGAAAGGGTTTTGAAAAATTGAGATATCTATGAGATATATACTTAGATTCGGTATCATTGTCTGTAGTCATATCATCATATCATTGTTTTAATTCTGTGCGGGCACTGTACTCGTAATATTGACACATATGTGTATAAAGTGTTTGTGATGAAATTACTTCTACTTATTAAAACTGTATAAGTATTTAACACAGAAATATACTTAACTAATATTTTTCTTTGTATCCAACTGCTTTATGAATCATTATTAAGACATAAATACCTTGCTCTTTTGGGTTCTTAAAGCTCCTAGTAGATAATCTGATAGAGTTTATAGATAAGAGTAGTTCTAGGAACACCAATGTCCGTACCTGATAATATAAATATCCTTACCTGGATCTCTTTTGTTGGAAAATAACTAATCTCACCAAGTTAAGCAATACTTTTTACTGCACTATTTATATCTTGCTTTTTAAAACAGATAATGCTGGCACTAGGGTTCGTCGTATTGGACCTAGGGTCACAAAAATGTCCATATTCGGAAGAACGATTTGCGGCGTTACATTTTTGTTCCGTGCCCCACCCTAACAAAAATGTAGAGCCTCAAATCCTACACAAACCAAACACACAACTCTCAGCTCAGTAGAGATAATAAAATACTCGACATTGTGCAAATGTGCAGTCAGCAATAGATTAACACTGATTAGTGAATAATATTGTCCAACAACACATCGTTACCACTTCGGTATCAATTGTACTTTACCGACGTTTCAAAAAAGGATACACTTAACAGCAAACACTTAAGTTACTGCACCCCTTGATAATAGTACAACAAATCCTAAAATAGTCCTTTAATTTGGACTAATTAAAATAAAGATATTCTATCAACTAAATAAAACACACTACAGTGTTTCTACAGTTGTAGTGCTGACAGACCATTTATTACATTTACCACGAAAACCTAAAAAATCCTGGCGTAGAACAAAATATTACCTTTAGTAACAATAATAGTTACATTAATATCCTTTTTAACGTAGGCGCAAACTAGCGTTGGTGGCAATCGGTGTGAAAATATGACCTATTAACTGCACCCTGTACATTATATTTTATACAGGTGGAGTGCTACCAAGATGAACAATAAATATAGCAAACAGCGTGTAAGATACAATAAAAATGAATTATTATCACAAAATGTATTCGTACGTACCATATTTATTTTTATAGTATTTTACTGTTTCTGTTATCTTTACTTGATATAAGGAGGTAAAGTTGTTTTTTTAGGCGGTCTCGGGACTGCTAAAGCGATTTGCGTTGCTCTCCTGATGTTTAGACGCTTTCTTTTCCCCTAACGATATGAGAAAAATATTATTATGACGTGGTTAATGCGAAATGAACGTGGAAATGTGAATTTCAATGTTACGGAAGTGAGTTGTAATTTGAGTGAGCTGAGTGACTTGAGGATTGTTTTTTATTTTATTTATTACTCTCTTGATGTTGGCGCGATTTTTTGTTCGGTTGTTAAAGTTAGTGCTTCTCCTTCTTTTCTTCTTTTCGTGTGGTTAGTGGCCAACCTGTTGTCAAGAGTTGTTCAAGCCGCCCGTAGGCCTCTGACATGGCTTAACGACTGCTGTCAATTTGGCAACAACCGGGACCGACTTTTTACGTGCCCTCCGAAGCACGGAGACGCTCAGATGAAATACCACTAAGCGGTCTATACCTCTAACCTAAGGTCTAACCCATCTATAGACTGACCGTACCCAACGTTGCTTAACCTCGCTAATCGTTTACCGATCAGAAAGTGCAACTGGTTATGAGCGCCTCAAGTTTGTGCTATTAAGTTATGATTGTTTTCATGTCAGATGATAACATGGTGATGTTCTTGATAATAATTTCACGAACAAATCTTTATAGTGGTCGGGCATGAACGTGCAATTTATCTACACTATGATCAGCTCAGTACGATACACAGCTAGAAATTTATTGAGCCGCTATTTTCTTTCATTTTGATGTTATATGTCGTTTAGTGTTTGAACCTCGCCCGTAATATAATACCAGCCCTGTATTAAACTGTCTCACTGCTGGGCATGGGCCTCTTCTCAGTGTGAGAAGGATAAGACCATAGTCTAACCACGCTGGGCTGTAATATATTAGTATTATTTTCTAAATAAATTTGAGAGCTTTGCACTTCCCCGTGCGCACAAAGTGATTAAAAATGACAGAGTTACACACATAGATAAAGTAATGGCATGACAAATAAAACGTGTATAAAAATGTACGCAGTACTATCCAACTTAGTGTTCTAATTTTTATTATTTGTGCATTTTTAGTTTATCTACTGGAGTGAAATTTAAATTGTTCTTCATGTCTGCAGAATATCACGTTGTTGCTTTTTGACGACAAGAGCGTCTATTTTTGTTGTTTAAGAGTACGTGTATGAATAACTGCTAGATCTGCTACATGTATACACGAGCAGTCTTCTTTTTTTTTTATAGCATAAGCCCGCTAACCTGCAGACGGATCGCCTGATGGTAAGCGATTACCACCGCCCATGGATACCCGCAACCCCAAATGAGTTACAAGTGCGTTGCCAGCCCTTTAAAAAGGAATGAAGGAGTGAAAGGGGTAACTGGGCCTCCGGCTCGGGGTAACAGGGCCTCCGGCTCTCTCACTCACCGATACGAAACGCAACAGTACAGGTACCGTTACTTCACGCCGGTATTCTGTGAGAGGGTAGTACTACCCCGGTCGATCCGGCCCATTCATGCTGTTGCCCAGTTTACTAGGGTTGGATTTTTAGTCTAACCAGAATCGGCTGAATTTCAATCATTGGGTTGAATCTTTTGTGTATCGTCATATTGTTGAGTTGTGAGGAACTCCAAGAAATGACGATATTCAAAGCTTTAGTTCAAATGCCAGCATATTTCTAGATACTAGGCTCTAGGTTCCTTTCATCAACAATCATAGATGTGTACTACAGCTGGGACCGGCGTGTGTTCCTATTGTTGGGTTTTTTTATATCTATGTATTACCGGTACTAAAGAAATAATTATCTCGATAAAGTACCACTTTTTCTAGGAAACCAGCGTAGAAGTAGTAAGACTGTTACTGTGTTTTACCTGGTAAATAAGAGTTCTGATGACTAACATACATATCTCTCACAATTATTTCCTTTTATTCCATCTTAAATCTTCTACTCTAAGGTAAGCAACGCGTGAGTGATACCCATGGTATTGCAAGAGATCATAGACAACGGTAAATATTTATCATTACGCAGAATAAACGCTTGTAGTGGTAAAAAAGCAGCGGTCTGTTAATTGAGACCATTTTTAATAAGCTGCTTTGCACCTTTAATATCTTAGAAATAACTCCATTACTTTCCACATTCAGAGCTGTGTATTTTGTTCCATTTCACAAACATTACGACTAAAGGATAAAGATTAAACATCTTTATAGTGGGCGAGTAAGTCTAAATTGCTTGTGAAATTCGATTCTCTGAGTCGCGAAGCGTCGTATAAAATATTCACAGGAAACAAATAAAATTTTAATGGCTTCATGCGCATTATATGATAACTCTAAAACTAGCTTAGCCTTTTGACATAGTCGATTTATTCATGTGACCGATTGCCTCATAAATATTACCTTTATATATTGTACTTTAGTGATGTCAAATAATAATAATTGTCTTGTGGACTCACAGGCTCAACGTTTCGATAATGAGGTTTTTGGGTTTGAATTCTTTGACTGGATAGTGTAAATTTTAAATCTAAAATACCACGTGGCAGGCCATACTGAGAACTTCTAACAATACATAAAAATCATAACATATATTATTAATGCAAATATGACATAGATAATTTTTTTGTTTGTTACTCTTTCATGCCTTAACTACTCGACCGATCATCATGAAATTTTGCATACACATTATCAGGGGTACAGAAAAGTACATGGAGTACTTTTTATCCAGAAAAAACGACTGTTACCTAACCGAATCTACATTTACACGAGCACAGCCGCGGACAAAATCTAGTATTACATAATAATAATTGTCTTGTAGAGTCATAGGCATCATAATAGGCTAACTACCGATAATGTTCTAGATTTAAATGTATGACTGGTATGTGTATATTTTTAAATACAGAATAGCGAGTGTAGGGTCGACTGAGAACTTATAACAATACATAACAAGCCTAACTAATATAATATATGCGAATGTAAGTTTCTTTGTTTGTTACGCTTACGACTTAATTACTCGACCGATCATCATAGAATTTTAGATACACGTTATCAGGGACACAGAAAAGGACATAACGTACCTTTTATCTAGAAAAAAGTACTGTGCCCGAGGGAGTCAAGTCGCAAAGAAAACTTGTTCTTTATATTTCTTTATTAAGTAGCGAGAAACTAACAAATAATGTCGGATACAGCTAACACGTCAGATCCAGCGTTAGCGACAAATAAGTTACATTTTCTTAAGTAGCATCGTCTTTTAATCCATTGAATTTATAATAGTATTAAAACCATACAAAGTGATTTTGTCTGAATGTTATATTTGTATGGCAAACAAACTGATTTGAATGAAATTTGGTATGTGGAAAGATTTAGAAAAGGAAATAAACTGCTTCAAAATGGCAATAAATTAAGTCACAAGCAACAGCCATCAGCCATCACATATCAAAATGAAAATTTATGATATTTATATTACATTTCTGCCCTAGACTTTGTTTACGTGAATATTAGAAAAACACATACCGGGATAAAATGTACTATTCTTTGTATTAATCCAGAACATGGTCTATTTCTGTGCCATGTTTCAATTTTGTTGACGCAGGATTCAGTAACAAATATTTAAACGTTGTCACGAACTTTCACACGTAACATATAAGTAGGATAATATTGGCCAGCAAAAGATTAATCAAGATTCAACAATAGAGCGATTAACCTTTGATAAAACAAAGAGTGTTCGCACTATCTGCGACTAGAAGGTACTAGAAGGCTTTCGCCGTGAAGCCTTCCCGCGTGCTATTAACATGTAAATGAACAAGGCCCGTCTGAGTTTCACTCCGAATATGTTGTACATACACGCTGAATAATCGATGGCGTTAAAAGCATAAATTTTAAAGCTAATATTCTTCAACGCTAACGTTTTAAATGTTTAATCTAAAATAGTTGAACACTTTGCACGTAAAGCTTCATGGTTAAAAAGGTTAGGGTAGCACGCAAAATTTCTGAATAATCATTATTTTGAGTGTAAAATGTTCTGCTTGTCTTTTAATAAAATGACTATTATAAAACTGTACGTAACTAAGCAGTTTGCACTTAATTGAGATTTTATTTAGAGGCGTTTAAATCAAAGCTTTGGTTTTTATAGTCTTGTTTATCTATTTGTTTGTTCCAGAATCAGGCACCAATCGCTAAATGGATTTTCATGCGGTTTTTATAATATAACTAGCTGACCCGCGCAACTTTGTCTGCTTCACATTTTCCCTAATATTGTCTTATGTTAACGCGAATGTTATACATTGAAATTAAACTCTTTATAAGGATTTTGTCGCGTTGTTCACGGGGAGTCTCCCCGTGAACATGGCTGCTGTAAAGCAACCGAAACGTCGGGGCAAAGTGTAAACTTAAATATAAATAGCTTTAATTAGAAAATATATAGCTTAAATAGTAGAAAAGTTCAATAATAGTAGTGTTAGAGTTTTTAAAATTATGTAATAACAGTGTTTAAAGTAAAATAAAAAACGCGACAAAATTTCCCTGCTTTTGCAACATTTTTATTTATGCTCTGCTCCTATTGGTCGCAGCGTGATGTTTTATAGCCTATAGCGTTCTTCGATAAATGGGCAATACTGAAAAAAAAATTTAATTCGAACCAGTAGCTCCTGATATTAGCGCGTTCAACCAAACAAACAAATAAACAAACTCTTCATCTTTATAATATTAGTGTAGATAGGCTGGTGTTTAACTTTAAATCTAAGGTAAATTCTATCTCAATTCTACGTATTAATTATATCACAAGCGACACGTGGGTGAAGGCAACATAAAATGTTTTAACGGCTACATTGGTTCTGTTGTTTTATATTGTATGTAAGTGTTTACACTTGTTAAATTCTAGATGTATATCCCGGTACGATAATATACTTAAATGGGGTTTTAGAGTCACAAAATTCTCGATGCGAATAGTTTTAGGCCTTGGTAAGGAAGTAAAGCCGCAAGTACTGACTGTCTTAAGCACATACGATTAGTCGATATTTGAATTCAAAATATTATTTACGATTAAAGATGTTAAGACCACTCACAGGCGGCACTGAATGCACGGCTGGCAGTGGTTTAAGCGCTCGTCTCGCCTCTAACAATGCGCTGAGTGATGTGGCTTCGATATAACGGACAAAAATGTGTGTAATTCACAAATAGTTGTTTTGAGTCTGGGTATTTGTCCAATGTTTATAGTTCGTAAAGTGCCGCAAAATACAGAAAATATTTAAAAACAGGATTTGTCTACTATTAAATAAAAAATGACACTGAGTTACCTTATAGCTGCACGAACAATAAAAAATAATATATTTATTTTAAATGTTCCATGACAGCAAACAATTTCAGTATAATTAGTTACAAAAACCTTAACTGTTCACGCAACCGGTACTGTTATCGACAAAATAATATGTATAAACAATGATTACACAGTATACAAACAATTATTCGGTTAAATGGTAAGCGTTTTGAGCGAACGAACATGTTTTAGTTTTACAAGCAAATTTATAAGCTAGTATAAAATAGAGTTTTAAAATGCTTGGGTAGTATTTTTAATAAAAATAATACTGGCCCAGTGTCCGATTAACCATTGCCAGTGCGCCGAGTGTTGTAGCTTTCGGTTCTGGTTGATATTTCGTCCCGTTGTTTCAATGACGTTTCAATTGACGACCTGATCGTAGTACAACATAATTGATTGCGGGAAGCGGTTGGCCCAAGACCGGTCTGTGTGGGCTACCTTGAAGAAGGTTATGAGAGGGAGAGCTGTTTCGGCTGAGATGATGATGATATTTCAATGTTTCAAATCCTCGCTCCATATGATAAGAAAAGGTGCGCATTTCTGGTGCGTAGCATTGTGGGCAAGCCACAACAGAATCTATCTGTATCTGAACTAATATAATAAAGAGGTCAGATTTTATTTCTTGCTTGCTTGCTTGTTAGGATCTAACTCAAAAATTAATCTACCGATTTAAAAAATAATTTTTCACCGTTAGAAAGCTATAATATCACTGAGAGAGAATCAAGAACTGTTACTTTTTTTTTTCTTTTGTGGGGAATTCATTGACGCGTACCCTTCCGCGGGGGCGGGCGGAGAGGTTATGTCGGACTCACCGGGGTAAAAGAGAAAGATAGAATAAGAATGATAGTAATGTACCTCCCGGAATACCGACCAAACTTACCACGGTGTTCCTCGACAAAACCGCTATCGACGGGGCCGCGCGAATCACTTTCGCATGCGGTCGCGACCCCGCCGAGGTTTCGGCCCGCCGCATGAAACGGCAGGCCACTACGCGATAAGATCTACCCAATATAGGCACTTCTTCACACTATTAAACCCTACTGTCCCTCCCCTAGATGGGAGACGGACTCGAACAGAGGCGCGCGTGGGAACACGCACGCCGCCTCTCGGACCTGGAGCTGAACGGATGGCGGGCAGGTCCACAAAGCCCACCACCCCCAGGTCAAACATCAGGGTGGCTGGAGGTCATCTCGCGCCCTCCGGCGCCCGGCTCTGCGGTTGGGGAGAGGGTTTAAACGCTCCCTCTCCCGCTTCACCGCCTCCTTGATGGAAATCACTTCCTCACAGAAGGAAGCGACGGCATTCCACGACCTTTCATTCCGGACCATAGACTGAACTACGGCCGGGAGCGAGAGGGCAACCGATCCGACTGCCGCGATCAACTCACGGCGCTGCGATGCCCAGGCGGGGCAAACCGCCAAAGTGTGCAGCGCTGTGTCCTCTACAACGTCGCGGCAGTCGCCGCAGTGTTGACAACCGGGCGTCTCTTGCCGGCGTATACGACACAGGAACTGGCCAAAACAACCGTGGCCAGTCAGTGCCTGTGTCAGCCGGAAGGTGAGGGCGCCATGCCACCTCTTCAGCCACTCCTCAAACACGGGACTTACCGCCACGATCGTGGCGTGCCCGATTATCATAACTTAACTTAACCTACTTTTACGCGAGCCAAGCTACGAGCAAAAGTTAGTTATTAATTTAACCCAAGGATAATTTCTAGTGTTAAAAAATTTCAGTAGCTACATGGAGTGTGGAAATTTGTTCGGTAGTAGAGAAAGGGTTCGCACCCTATTACGTGGGACCTGAAAACAAAGTCCACGAAATGTGGGGTATACACTTCCGAAGGGGTAGCCCTCCGGGGTTCATAGGCGGAAATACGTATGCAGATATATCATTTATTAGTAGGGTATATTTACCCTACTAATAAATATGAACGTTTACATGTTTGGATTTTCGTCACTAAAAACGCACGAATGGCTGGTGTAGATTTTTGTGTAATATAATCTGGAACAACATACTTCATCATATGTCTCCCAGTAATTAAGTTTCTTTAAAATGGAAAAGATTTCAGTTTGTAGTTATTGACGTAATAACCGTTATATATGCAGGCAGGATCTGTGATGTATACTAAAATAGTACTCATACACATTTTAAACTGGTCACAAAATGGACCAATCTTCAGACAGCTTCACCAAGAACGCCATTTGGCAGATTTTCCATACAAAAACTGTAACCACTGTAATCGAAATTATTTAATTTTACTGTTAACAGGTTACCTGTCCGAAGAATCACATATGATACATAACAATAGATTTTTCTATTGTGTCTATCACGGTACAGCGAAAGGGTTAAAGTATATCTGGTGATTATATATTGTTACAAATCCGTGCTGATACATTATTTATATGAATTAGTAATTGAGATAATTACCTATATATACATAATATGTTGTATACATACGAATAATTTTTGAAAGTATACAATAATAAGTAGATTCGTATTCGTTAGTGTATACGACTAGTATGGTTTAAAATCCGGCTCGGGTAAAGAGTTATTGAGCAGGTAGTAATAATAAACATAATATATAAACCGGACAGTAATCCTAAGGTAGTGTACACAACATACAACATGAATATATTAGAGCAGATTACTCGTGCAAAACAAAAAACATTATTAAAATCTTAAATTCGTTAGCGTAGGATACAAGTGGGTAATTTGTAAGTAGGTTTTTACTTAATAACTGTAATTTCACAATATAACTAGACTTGGAACTTTTTGGAACTAAGTACACCTGAGACAATCTTTTTATATCTATTGAATTTTATGTCAAAAATGTCGACTTCTTTATTTACACGTGCTACTTTATTATATGCTCTGCACATTCTTACTATTGGATTATAAAATGATGTATTGTTTTTATATGCCAGAATTGCAAATATGTTAGGATTACGAAATCTATGTGAAATATTAAAGCTGAGAGAAGAGTGTAAAGCCGGTATATCGATAGATGAATGAACCAATTTATGCAAATAGAGTAAATCGTATTCCTGACGTCGGGTTTGCAATGAGACAACATTAAATTTACTTAACCTCTCATCATAATTTAAGCGAACATAATTGAATTTACGAGAAAGGAATTTTAAGCACCTTTTCTGTACTCTCTCTATGTTATATATATGCGTTATATAAGGAGATATTATAAGGAGACCAAACTGGACAACAGTATTCTAAGATACTCCTCACCAGACTGAAATAGAGACACAGGGTACTTTGTGTATTCTTAAACTCTTTAGTGGACCTTATAACAAATGCCAGAAGTTTGCTACTTCTCTTCACCACATGTTCGTAATGTGAACGGAATGTTAACTCCCTATCAAATAAGACTCCCAAATCTTTTACCACTTTTTTCTATTTAACACGCTATTTACTATAAAGTAAGGGTGAAACATTTTGTGCTTTTTTCCTGGTAAAAGAGATAACACAACACTTGTCCACATTGAGGCACATATTGTTTGACAAGCACCAGTCCGTAACGATGTTGAGATCTCGCTGAAGGGTCAGACTATCTGTGGTCTGGTTTATTTTATTATAAATCTTTAGGTCATCAGCGTATAACAATGCAGGGCAAGATAATCGATTAATAATATCGTTAAATAAATAAATAAAAGTTAATAAAGACTATCAAAAAGAGCGGGCCAAGGTGTGACCCCTGCGGAACCCCAGAAGAGACGGGCACGGGAGTACAAGAATAACCCTTGATAGTTACAAGTTGGCTCCTGTTAATCAGGTATGAAGTGATCCACCTTAACAAGCACTCGTGTATTCCGTAGTGTGCGAGCTTAAGACGTAACAGCGAATGATCTACTTTGTTGAAAGCTTTACTAAAGTCCAGATATATGGCGTCCACTTGCCCGCCAGAAGCAAAGGCGCTACAAAGATAATTTTTATATTTAAGAAAATTACTAAGTGTGGACCGTTTTTTGACAAACACGTGTTGTTTGTTTGAAATATAATTAGATAAATGATTATAAAGTGGAATATATACCAAAGATTCAAAGAGCTTCGCTATACACCCGAGAATGCTGATGGGCCGATAGTTAGAGCAGGATGTCTTATCACCAGATTTATGAATCGGAATAACCTGCGCAATTTTCCAACAGACGGAAAAAACGTCTGAGTTGATTGATTTCCTAAATAATATGGCTAATGGGACAGATAATTCCTCTAAGCAATTTTTGACAAAAATTGGAGAAATCCCGTCTGGACCAACACCTTTAAGTTCATCCAAATTCTTAATTTTAAGAAGGATATCCCGTTGGCTGTTTTCAAATGGATGAAGCGTAGTATTAGAAGTGTTGGGCAAATTTTCCCACAAAGTTGGCTGAGAGGAAGATGTATTGAAGACCGAACCAAAATACTCCGAGAAAAGTTTACAGAAGTAAAAGTTTTTCCTCTGCCATCTGAAGACGTTTTGTTTCCATGGGTCATAGACTGAGATATGGTATTTACCCCCTTTTTATCATTAACATTACGGTAGAATAGTTTAGCATCATGAGATAGTGATTTCTCTACAAAATATAGAAAAGTCTTATAACATTCATTGATCAGAGACTTAGTCTGAACTGTGCCTTTGAAACGGTAACATTATTATTACGTGGCAAACAATATTTTTTTTTATATTACTAACCTGGCAAACTAGCATACGGCCCACCTAATGGTATGTGATCACCGTAGCCTATCGAGGCCTGCAACACCAGAGCCGACCTCGTAAAATCCTTTTTACGCCCCTTTTGAAGAAATCCATACTGTAGTCTTGTGGGAAAACCTGGGCTGGGAGTTCATTCCACAATACAACGTAGGTCACGAAACGTGGTTGTAATACCCATCTGCTTCCCCATTTGGGGATATAAGCGTATAACTATGTATGTAAAAGTAGATAGGTATTGCATTTTGCATAACTGTATTCGAATCGGTAGTATAAAACGTATTCTTCGTCAGACGTATTTTTTATGGTTCGGTTGCCACCCCATGCGCTCACTCTTATGTAATTAGCGAGTTCTAGTACGCACTGTAGGCAATACACGTCACGGAGTCGCTGTAGCTCTCACAAACTAGAACCGTATGCACTCAACAGGAGATAAACAATCAGTTTGAATCAAACAAATAAAAAGAAAATAGCTCATAAAATAAGTGAAATAGAAATAGTTGAGAGCATAATATCGAAGGCGTAAAATCAGCTGAAGTCATCAGATTTCGTTTAGATGCGTTCATAAAGGAACAAAGCGACGCATTCTTTGAATGAAATTCGATGCAATATTTTATATTACATATTTTGTACGATGTACGCAATGCTATATGTATTGTCAAATAAATCTATGACTTTATATTATGTATTAGTATGTATATTTATATGTCAGCAGAAACTAAACGGGGCTATTACTTTTATTCATATTAATGGTATAACTGCCAATCCTAACAAATATTATAATTTTAAATCATTTTTTTTTATATTTAGCACTTTATTACATACTTTAGAAATTGTTACACTACTAATACTATTAAACTATACAAATTTTTAAGCTAAAATATATTTATTTATTTATAATAATTACTGTAAGGTATTCGCTCACAACACCTATTATTATAAATGCACATGTGAGTTAAATTTTTATTTGTGACGCTTTTACCCTTTACGTACTCGACTGATCATCATAAAATTTCGCATGTAGATTGTCAGGGATATATAAAAGGACATAGGATATCTTTTACCTAGATAAAATTACTCTTTCCAATGCATAGCTAATATAACAAAAATTTGTAAAGATTTACTTACTTACTGTTGTCAATTATTTGGTGACGATAGCAATAAGCCGGCTCTTGACACACCTACCTACCCTATCTTTTTCTTTTTATCCCTTCTTTAACTACAATTTCCTAACTGTTAGTAACACGCGAGCAAGAGTTTCACACTATTTTCAAATACTAAGTAGAAGACCAATAGAATCACAGGTGTAGTTTTGACGTTTATAAATGCTGACCATATAGTATTCTACTACTTTTATTCTATTGATATTGTAGATTGTGCGATCGACACAGACGTATCAGCCTGGCTACTCACTAAGCGCTTTCAAAGATCGCTTATGCTAAGACTGTATTTTAGAAATATAATAGATAAAATGTTAGCAACTTGGATAAGCCTTAAAGTGTCGGACTAGCAATCGTTAATCGGTTATAGGAATAGATTCAGTCTCCACTCATCACTACTGATCACTACCGACGTGATCCCACTCTGAGTTAATCGGAGAGGTTAACAATTCTAGTAATTTTCGACTGTGCATAAGATCTCAGGTCCATTCCACTGAATTATGAGAGCTAAGAAAAAGAACTGGGAGTGTTTGCGCGCACACTTGTGCACTATAATATCTTCTGCACTTATGGCCAGTCTACGTCAAGATTGGTTGACGTAACCGAAATTCAGACTAGTACATTATTACTAGTAATTTTCAACCCAAATTGCTAGTAATCTTACAATATCGAGCTTGATTACTACATAACTACCTGCGTCTGTACTTAAAGATTATCCTTGAAAGGTATTCCCGCTATAATATTAAGCAACAAATCAAGATGTTTATCGAACAACGGCAACCGGTAATAATATAAGACTTATATACCAACCTGTATTGTATTGACATATAATAAATGGTCCAACTTTCAAAGTTAGCACATTTATTTATAATAATTACTGTAAGGTATTCGCCCACAACACCCGACGTTCCAGTACTTACGATTTACACCACAACTGATTTCACCATCTGTCAAAAAATACACAAACCAATTTCACCTTTAATACGTTGAGATAAGGTGCTAAATTACTTGCTTTACACTTTTCATGTCATTAGTTGTATCTCTGTGTGTACCCATTCATTAATTATTGGGGTGATATTCCAGATCGGTGTTGGTATAATAGCTCTACCGATTCGAAACCAAAATTTATGATACACTTAAATAAATTGCCTGTTTGAGTGAAAGAACTGGGCAAATCTAGTATTAAGGTGCTGCCTGGCTTTTAGTGTGTATTAAAAAGTGCTCATTGACTTCCGTGTTGGATCGGTGGTCTCAGTAAGCTTAAGTTTGATTGTCAAGCTTTTAGTACCGAGTTTGATTTTTGTGTTAAGCAAAGGGTTTACTTGCATTGGAGAATAAGGAAATTGTCAGCAGTTGTGTTTAGAACAATATTCGATAGACTCAGTAAACATAACAGTGCAAAAACGTGACGTGACACATTTCTGTGAAAATATTTGCAGACATGCACATAGTGTGTATTTAATAAACAAAACATATAAATCACATATCTTTTTACATAGTTAAGCTATTTCCTAAGTAAAAGTAAGTGAGTTTTTTTTATTGCATTTGGTGGCGGTCTGGCAAGTGGCCCACCTGATGGAAAGTGGTAACCGCTGCTCATGCACTTCAGCAATGTCAGGACACAGCAAAGCCGCTGCCTACCGTAAAAGAAGAACTCTCTTTAAACCGCGTTTGAAGAAGGACATATCATAGCGCTCGGGAAACACCGAAGCAGGCAGTTCATTCCAGAGCTTGCACGTACGTGGGAGAAATGATCGCTGAAAGCGTATCGTCTTGGATTTGAACGCTTTCAGGTGATATGGATGATCCTTGCTTCGTTGTCAAGTGGTAGATAGAAAAGGGCCGCTGGTACCAAATAAAACAGTTCTTTAGAGCACTCTCCGTGAAAGAGTCGGAAGAACACGCAGAGAGACCCAAAGTCTCTACGTTGCTCCAATGACTCCAATCTATCCGTGAGATAGGGATCATCAACGATTCAAACTGCCCATCTTTGTGGGGAGTCAAGTGGGTCGAGCTGGTATTTAGGGGCCCCTGCCAAGAGATGTGAGCAGTACTCCTCGTGCGGCCGGATCTATGCTTTGTAAAGCACAAGACGTTGACCTGGCGTAAAGTACCGCCTCGCCCTGTTCAGTACACCCACCTTTTTGCTTGCTAATTTAGTATTGTCCTCCAAGTGACTCCCAAACTGGACTTTATTCGAGATTTCCACGCCAAGGATCCCAATACTTTCGGAGATACGGAGAGCAACTACTTGGAACTGTGGCGCCATGATAAAAGGTTCCTTCTTGGCAGTAAACGCGCACACTTGTGTCTTCGAGGGGTTGAATCGAACTAAGTTTTGTTCACCCCATTCAGAGGCCCGCTCAAGAGAGTCCTCGACTTCGGACACAAGTTGTGTTCGTCCTGCCTGAATCATGCTCCGAGGGACATTCTGATAGCTGGTATAACGCGCATCGCCCGTGCTGTTATCCGCATAGCAATGTATGTTCTCGATTGACAACAAGTCATTGATATGCAGGATGAATAGTGTTGGGTAGAGCATCGAGCCTTGAGGAACACCAGCGTTAATGGTTTTGGTTTCGAAGCTACAGCCGTCAACGACGACTGTAATGCTCCGACCATCCAGAAAGCTGGCAATCCATTTGCAGAATCCCTCGGGGTTTGCATAAGATGGTAGCTTCGATAGAAGGGCCCTATGCCAGACCCTGTCAAATGCCTTAGCAATATCGAGGCTAACGGAGTGTGATGTGTGAGGTATTTTAGAAGTTCACCAGCCGAACGTCCATGGCGGAAGCCATACTGGCGGTCACTAATCAGCTGATGATCCTCAAGGTATCGCAGCAGAAGGCGTTTATTAACCGCTCCATAACTTTGGAGAGCAAGGAAGTAATCGCTATCAGCCTATAATTTGAAGGTTCCGACCGGTCACCCCTTTATGGGATCGGGTGAACATGAGCGACCTTCCACGACGATGGAACCCTGTTGGAATTGTAGGAAAGACTGTATAGGCGCGTTAAAATAGGGGTCCACTCAGGGGCGCACGTCTTAAGTACGACTGCAGGGATGCCGTCAGGCCCACTCGACTTATGAATGTCCAGGAGTTCGAGCTCACGCCTAACCGCACACTGCTTGATGCGGATTTCAGGTAAAGAGCTCTCACACCTTGGGATGGTATATGGTGTGACTCCCTCATCATCCAAAGTCGACTCTTTGCCTCAAACTGGCAAAGAGTTGTACCAAAAGATTGGCCTTCTCTTTTGCACTATGGGCCAGACTGGCATCAGACTTACGCAGTGGGATACTGACCTGGCAAAAATTTACTTGCGCAGCCTTGGCGAGCGCCCAATAAGCACGACTCCCTGAAGAATGTCTTCGAGGGCGCTCGTAAATTCTGGCAACGTGTTCCGCATTAGCCTTGGCAATAGCCTTCTTGCTGGATCTAGAAGTGGCATTAAATTCTCGCTTTCTCTCCTTGACATCAGGATCCCGACACTTCCCAGCCCTATTCCAGGCTAAGTATGCTGACTGCTTCTGGTATGCAGCATCCCTGCTGGCGTTACTGAACCAGGGGCGGCTGCGGCCGCCCACAGGCATTTTGGCAGAAGGGATGAATAATTCCATCCCTTGGTGGAGCACATCTGTGATGCAGTCAGCACAAGTGCCAGGATCCCCGGATGCGAAGCAAAGCCCTTTCCATGGGTAGGATACAAGAAATTCTCGAAGTCCATCCCAATCTGCTGACTTGTATCGCCAGACTCTACGGTAACCAGTCACCGAAGAGCGATCTGGTCGCGTAACAGAGGCTGCACTGCGGATAAGGCAGTGATCCGATGATCCCAGAGGAGCATCTACCTCCACCCTGTATCCTAGTGGATGTGTAGACAGCAGAAGAGCCAGCAAAGAAGGTTCATGACTCGTTGGCATGTTTCGTTGTCTGGGATACGGGTGGGATGTAACAGCAGTTGTAAGAAGCCATAGGCCGAGGCCATATTGAAGAGAGCCCGACCCACGGAGTCGGAAGTCTGGGATCCCAACCACTCTTTGTGATGAGCGTTAAAATCGCCAAGGACTACCAACTCCGCGGATGGGTAACTCTATAATATTTGGTCAGTCCCCTCTTGGACGTTCTCAAGTAGCTGAGTTGACTCCAAATCACTGGCATGGGACCTGTAAAGGCATGCATAAACTCGGGTGAGATAGAGAACCCGGTGATGGTCTACGCGTAGCCATAAAATTGACAGGTCCCGATGCTCGAGGCTGCGATGGCGGTAGCAACAGATATCGCCCCTGATGAACACACACACACACACCGGCTTTACGACGGAAAAAATGCTCCAACTCGTAGCCCGGGTATTTTAAGTACGAAATGACGTCAAGGGCGCATATCTGCGTCTCCGTTAAAAGGAACAGGGCAGGTCGCACCGTCTCGAGATGGTGGTGGACTGTGGCGAAATGTGGAAGGGGTGTCCGCTGTAGAAAATTTTCGCCTGACCGTAGTAGAACTAGTAACCACTACTTAAACAAGCTAAACGCTTCTCCTAAACGTAGTTAAATCACTAAATTTTGATGATTGTAAGTGTTTTACTTTGTGTCCTAAACTGATATATAATTTATGACTCAAGTATGTAATTTGCTAATACTATAAATTTTATATAAGAAAAGAGCAATTAAAATGAATTAACTGTTGGTAAGAAGTTCCTGGATGCAAGATCCGTACAGATTTGTTCGTTAGTGGCTTTTAATATTTTATGACCAGCTAAGTTTGTAGTTTGCGTCAAGTTAGAAGTCTATATTAACAATCCATAAACAATTAATATATAATACCAGCCCTGTATTAAATTGTCTCACTGCTGGGCACGGGCATCTTCTTGGTGTGAGAAGGGTTATGTCATAGTTCACCACGCTGGCCCAGAGTGGGTTGGCAGACTTCACATATCTTTAAGAACGTTATTGAGAACTCTTAGATATGCAGGTTTCCTCACGATGTTTTCCTTCACCGTTTAAGTAAGCGATAATTAAGCATCTAATACGCACATCACTTCAAAAAGTCAGAGATGCGCGCTTTGGGATCTAACTCGAGACCTCGACGTGGCAGTTCAACGGTTTTCCACTAGACTATCGCTGCTGCTAAACAATTAATAAATGTTATTAATTACATACGTACATAATCTTAATCCTATATCCACTAATGAGTAACTAGAGGTGTAGTACACTCACATATTGCCAGCTATCGTAATACCTATTGCGGACCTATTGCCCTTTAACAGTATAGGGCAATAGGCCCGCTCCAGCATAGTTCTAGACGCCGTACTGTTACTGATAATTTTGGACATGACTTTCCCTAATAACTCTTTGCCAGACCCGATACTTGAACCCGAGACCTACCTAGCCTTTATTATTCCCAAGTCACTTGGGATCGGCTTTTCTGGTCTAAACAGATTTGACTGGATATCAGTTTTTACACGGAGCGGCTGCCACCTGACCTCCGCAACCCTAAGGCTAATGATACCCTTAGGCTAGACTAGTGTCAGGATATTATAGGGCACAGATTTTCCAATAATGACTGCTATAGATGTTCATGGCAGCCGGGACCGACGACTTAACTTGCTCTCCGAGGCACGGAGCAGGCGATAATTGTCAATCAATACGCACATAATTTCGAAAAGTCATATAACTTCTGAAAGTCAGAGGTGTGCGACATGGGTTCGAACCCGAAACCCTCTGCATTGCAGTCTGTTGGTCTCCCCACTGAGCTATCGCTGCGTATCACGCACAGTAGTCCTTTTATATTTAATTCGCTTCTTCCCGCGGCTTCGCTCTATGCTATTTTTTATTCGATGATAATACAGCTTTATGACGGCAAACAATTTTAAAACCGGTTGTGTTTTTTTAAATTTAATCCTTACAAAGAAACGAACAATCATAATAAATAAAAAATTTCCTCTTTATAATATTGGTATAGACTAGTATATATATAGAATATTTTATTTAGGACAATTTCCACACTATAGACAAGCTCTGTTCAGCGGCGAACTTTACTAACGTTGAAACAACCAATGGAAATAACATCCATACAACATCCATATTTGGTAAACTATTTGTGGATTGAACAAATCTTTGTCTCGGGGGTCGAACCCACAGCACGCGAGGCAGGTCGTAATCATATTAACCACTATGACTTTATTATAGTCGTATAGACATCTACTTAGCCCTCCGGGTAACAGGCGTAAGTCCAAAGATAAAACAAATAGTGCAATAATTACTTTAAACAGAGATTTATTTGATGTATAAAAATAGCATCCGTCTATTATCTATGTTGCTGTGCCCTACAGGGTCCATAATGTACCTACTGTGATATTGTGTAACACCTTTATATAACATATAGAATGCAATGAAGATATTGAGTATTGATTTAAATTATAGATTGTCATCACCGTTCTTAATCACATTAAAAAGTATCCATACTAAGAAAAATGAGCTTACACATTAGACGAACGATAGCGTGCAATTTTCAATATAAGTGGGCATGATGATACTATACTCGTATTTATAATTCAGATTACATGTTCGCATTGTGTGTTAGATGACTCTGCTTGCATTCTTGGCGCAGCGGTAGTGAATGCGACTGTTGTGCATGAGGTCTCGGGTTCGAATCCCGAGTAGGGCCAACAAAAAATTATTGGGTTTTTTTCAGTTAAGAAATCTCAATACGAGCCCGAAGTTAGAAAGTTGGTGGTGTTAGACACCCCCATGCTTCGAAAAACACGTAAAGCCGTTGGTCCTGCCTCTGACCTCTCTCCGGCTGTGTCGGATTACCGTCCCATCGGATCATGAGGGTTAGGGAACAGAGAGTGCACTTGTGTTTGCGCACATACTTGTGCACTATAATATCTCCTGCGCAGATAGCCAGGCCAGTATCCGTTAAGATTGGCTGCCATGACCGAAATTCAATCTGGAGGACACTATTATTATTATTAGATGATAATTTATCGTCCAGAAAAGTAATCCAATTTAAAAGCAGTAGGGCGCATTTTGCATGAGTGACTATATATGTAAGTATTATAAACCAAAACATCTATTTTCATATTATTAGTATGTTTCCTTTATCAATTTTGCTGTGAAGGCTATCAGCACGGGTATTTGGCACCATTCGAACTACATACTTTACATGCTATCGCGCCCATTTAAGGATTTTAATGGCGTAGCGAACAGTTACTGGGCTATCGCACACCATCGGAACATTCTATAGGTAAATAAGGCAAATATATATGCTCTAACTGTTGCCCGCGACTTCTATAGTTTTTAAGAAGGTGGCTAGTTACTGTGTCTTGGTTGAAGCTATTCCATTTCATCGGTTCAGCCGTGAATGTGTTACAGACAGACATTTACGTTCGCATTTATAATATTATAGATGGTATATAAATATTATTGTATAAATACTAAAATAGTATTTCAACGATCACATTGTAGCAATCGTGGGAAACCTTACGGGGGCTTACGTAATATGACATGACAGACGGTTTCACAACCAAAAATGTCCTGATATTATATCTTATATCAGTTTGTCTGAATCAGGTATCAAATCCGGAATCTCATTATCAACAGTTTCAAAAGGGCGTACAGCAATTATACTACTACTAAAAATCATATATGCAATAATAATTATAAAGACTTATTATTACTAATATATAAATTAAAAAAATCTTTGGAGCATTGTTTAAAAATCATTAGGTTAGTATACGACACGTTTCCTGATAAGTATAACATAGGTGTCTTCATATAAGTGACGAAGTAATGTCTACGTGACTATATCGGTGCTTTACATCCTTTTTTAATTTAAATAAAATGTCCTTGGTTTTTATTCTACAGTCCAATTTCAAGTAGCTTTAGCAAAAACTCAACAAACAGACAAGTATACTTTCACTTCAATAATATTAATACGAATGTTATAAACAGGTACACAAAGCACGTTGCAGTAAAATTAATGAAATCGTATTATCAAAAGGCGAACTTTCCCCTTCATCCTCATAGCTATCGGTCCAATATCAAACATTTCCCTGTTACACCCCTGCATTCCAGTCTGGTGGAAGCTTTTACAAACACAAATCAATTTCAACAATATTCAGAATACAAACATTGTATAGCTACAACGTCCCAATGCGGGAATCGAATCCCCTACCCTAGCAGGAGGGGAATACTCCACTGCTATGCTAATTAGGCCGTTAATGCTAATACCAGACGCAGACACACAGGACTAAATAATTGAATAAATACATCCAAGTTCAAAGAGTATGGAGCACTTCTATAAAATTGTGTATAAGTGATGTTGGGGTGACGTAAAACTGCTTCTGGTTATTAATAGCTAGTCATTATTTGAGTTTTAAAGTACATTATGTTCTTTGACAGAGTTTAGGTTATTAACGAATAAATATAAATGAAATCGGCTTATTGGTTCTTTGAAAACGCCATAGTAAAATTGTTTACATTAGCGTTTATAGTATTGAACAACAATCATACAATTACTATGTGATAATATGTATAAGTGGAAAATTTAAACTACCCAAGTAAAACCGATTAGCTGATCTTAATGAAATTTGGTAAAATGATACTTTACGAATTGAGGATTGACATACATAGGATACCGACCTTTTACTTTGACATATTACGACGATATGATTGATAAAAATATTTTTATCAAAGAAGTCGGCTACAGAAATATTACCTATATCATGCGCAGCCTAAACTATTTTTATTAAATAATTCTACATAAAAATCTACTACTACATACATATCTAACTTTTATATTCTTTCCACAATAACTAATTACGTTTTAAAATCAATTGGAATTTATTGATTGATCTGGAAATATCATGTTTTATAACAATAAACGTCAGATCTCGATAATTCTATCAAGATACATTTTGTCCCTTACAGTATATCATTTTCACATATAGCTTACGGGATAACTGTTAAATAATTAACGCGAGAAATAAAATAGTAGCTTTGTTGCCCAGCAGGGAACAGTGCGGTCTGTGCGAGGGCTGGAGGGGCAGGGAAAAGAGGTGCATATCACTAACTCTCTATGCTTATAGTAAAATAGTATAATTTAAATTATATTTACATCATAGAAGCAACTTTGAATTTAGAACAAATTATTTAGAGAAATATTTTTATAACAATAATTTGGAAGCGGTTAAATCGATTCAGAGACCTTTACGTTTTTCACGCGTAAACCGATTTTGAGGCTATTTGACAAGATTTAGTTTGATAAGTGAATAAACTTGAAATAAACGCAGTTAAAATCGCGGGTCACAGCTAGTAAACTATAGTAAATCTATGTTTCTAAAAATAAAGTCAAAATACAATCAAATTCAATAACTACGCATTGAATCATCCGTCCAATTCAAACGTAAAAAATGATGTATGTAGTAGTTTCATGAAATTAAATTATTTTATGGAACAGAAACATTTTTCATATAGCCAATTATACAATTTGCGTTGGAACAATTTTGAAGGCAGCGCAGTTTACCATTCTGGTAATTCATCGTATATTTTTACACGCATTTGATGTATGTACCCTCAGTGTGAACCAAGCCTAATTATTGTTTTTTGACAGGCTGTCTGAAAACTGTTACCATTAACTCAATGTAAACAAAAAAGTAAAACTACTCTAAGTTTAAAAATCCGTGTAACGACATTAGTTACATATCGGGGCTACATAAAGCTGTACACTGACGTACCGATTGTGAAGTAGCAACCAATATACCTTTGATGTTGACATTCACAGCGTTGGTGGATGCATAGTAATCCGATTAGTATGGCTGTCGGATGGACTGCAGCTCAACTAGGGCCTCTAAAAGGTGATAGTAGCCAGCCGTTCAATATTTTGGTGAGCCTAACGATCTGTGAGCGGTTTTTGGTATGGCAAAGTTGACAAAGCGCCAGTTATAATCGCCTCTTTAATTGGCTGCGTTCTAACTTTGTAGCGGTTGCAGTTGTATTTGGTATATTTTTGCCGGAATTGTATGGGTTCATGTTTATTCGCAACGAGGGCAACCATTAAAAATCTACAATCTGTCTTTGACGTTTGCATTTGGTCATGTGCTTTTATTAAAATTTTTGCCCGCAGCGTCGTTCGCGTAAATGTAGGCTAGGTTTGATTAGTATCAGCATTTTTTTCTGGATGAAAGGTACTTTATGTCCTTTTTGTTTTCGTGACAATATATACGCGAAGTTTCTAGATGATTCGGACGAGTAGTAACAAACAAATTCACATTCGCATGTATAATATAAGTTAGGATAGTCGTAAATTAATATTTGGTCCTAGAAAGGGATTGTTCTATTTGCCTACCTATTTTAAAATCTTCTGAATTTTAAGGTTTCATATCATATGTGTGGGACAATACAGTCACAGAAAAGAGTCAAATTTGACATATATTTGATAATCAAAACATGTTTATGAGGTTCATAAAACAATTACTCTCTTTTATATCATTATGACTTCATAAAACGTACACCAAATATCAGTGACCATCAAAGCGCAAAATGTGCGCCTAAATTCGATATTAATTACCTAAAATATCACTGTATCATTACCCTAAAAATGCATAAACATCGCCAACCCCAACATTATTTATGGAAATAAAAAAGCGACAATTTATCTGGGTTATAAATAAGGATCGTAAAAAGTTTACTTCTATAAAAATTAAAACCTTACTTACAGAGACAATTTAGTCATTATTTTCTCAGGAACACGCATAACATGGAAGAAATTGATCGACTAAATAAACCACTAAACGTACAAAGTAAAAGTTTTAACAAGTGGAACATTACGGCCGTCATAACTGACGCCCCGAGAAATACGCTCGACGAAAATTACCACTTTTTGTTGATAAATGTTCGCTCTTGCCGCTGGTTGCTGTTTATGTGGCCATTAACATGAAATACTTACTTATTAATGAGTAATCTGTTATAATTACAATTATTGCAACATCTAGAATGGCGCTAATGTTTTGCTGATAAAATGGCGAATGTCGCACGACACGTGTGGCCTACAATAAATGTGAGCAGTTTAGTTTCATTAATAACGCCAACGTTTTAGTTAACGCTATAACGTTAATAATGTTACTGCGCTAAATGTACGTCATTTGTTGCTATATTTTATATTAGTTGAACTCGTTATATTGTCCGACAGTAATGTTGAACATAGCATGTTAAATTATTTTGCAACTTTTTGGTAGGTAGGTATATCGATTACATAAAGATACCTACGAGGCCAGAGAACGTTTGGTCAGCTTTTGACTATTGTTAATAACATGAATTTTAATAATTGTTATGGTGCCGAAAATGGAACATCTCAAAACATATTTCAAATTAATTGCTAAGTACCAAGTAATTTATGATTAAATAATCGTCTAAAACTTAGGGCGATTTAAAAAAGGCACCATTAGACAAAATATATCTTTTGGTATATAAATCTTTCCTTTATTTCTAAGATGTTCACGAAATAGAATATTTAATTATATTTAATTATTTTTTATTTACACAACAAATTTAAAAAGAAAATACGTGCTTCACTAGAATTTGTATTTGTTCAGAAAACTTACTTTTTGTTCACTACATTTATGTGCACTAATCGATATGCTATGCAATATACCTAATTTATGGCTACGTAATTAAGTATCGCACTACAAAACTATCTCTACATTTAAAATGTCAGTATGGTATTTTACACTACATAGAATCGACAACATTAAGATACTACATATATAGCCACTTGTCTACATAATATAGATCAATATGAATACTTTTTTAATTGGTAAAAAAGTGCTAGATTTTTAGAAAGGCACAGTAGAAAACAACAAGTAATGTTTAAAAAGTTTCTATACAACAACTTCTGCAAACACACATAAAATAAAAGAAGATTAAAACGCGTATTCACAAACAGTCATTAATGGTGCACTTGAGCGCAGGCAACAAAAACTCATTCTATATTCAAATACGCAATACAAATATTCAATTTTCGAACAGTATTTTCCTTATTTACAACCAGTCTCTCGAAAGCTGCCGGCTTAGTAGGCCACCGGTAATGCGGCTAGGCTGTAATAATATATACACAACGTGTGACTTAATCGACCAGCGGTGAATAACGTTATCTCGTGAATCGTTACCTTAACTGTTATAATCTAACATATTTTTTCTTCGGTAGAGTTTTAGGTGAATTTTCATCATCTCAGCCGAAAGACGTCCACTACTGAATATATGCCTCCCTCAAGGTTTTCCACACAGACCGATCTTAGGCCACCCGCATCCAATCCTTATTAATATTATATATACATACATGCGAATGTGATTTTGTTTGATTGTTACGCTTACACGCCTTAATTACTAGACCGATCATCATGAAATTTCATATACACGTTGTCAAGGCTACAGAATTGGACATACCTTTCATCCAGGAAAAAGAAATGTTACTAACCTAACCTTACTTAACCTATCTTTACGCGGGCAAAGCCGCGTGCAAAAACACGTCACAAATAAATGTAACTAGTATGTACGTCGAAACGACAAATTTTAATAAGACCGTCACTCAAAAAGAAATTAGAATATCAGCGGCTTCATAAAATGGTTGGAATGTGTAGTATATATTTTAGATTTATAAGACCACCATTCAAATAGACATAAATATATCTTCTGTTTCATAAAATCTGGAATGGCTATAATGTGTATATATTTTCGATATCACATTCGCTTTTATAGTCCAAACTGTTACTTTAAGTAAAGGGGTTCTTAGTATAAAATATGCCATGACTTTAAAATCTCCCCGTATATTTTATATGTTACCTAGCTTGTGAGGACTAGTATTTAAATATTTTATTATAAGCTGACTGGTGCTTTGAGAAGTCTTTACTTTGTGACTGTTATTGAACAAACAAGTAACAATAACGTAGCCAGTGAGAGCTGCTCGCACATATAGCCCGCGATTTAATTACTGTTTTACTATTTGCATTGTGTAAATGTAGGCAATTAGCTTATTAGAAAAAAATTAAAGACTTTTTAAAAGGCATTCCCCGCGCTAAGAATGAATCCTGTGTCGCAGGGGACGTAACAAACATTCAAACAATGGACACAAAGAGCACCCAGACCCAGAACAACCATTTCTGGGTCACAAATTTTTGTCCCGTGTGGGATTAGAACCCACAACGCTCGGCACAGTGGTAGCGGCCACTGAAATACGTCATCCGTGCTGTCAAGTTTTGTGATATAAAAACCCTATTAAATATTTTGCGCGACTCGTTTTATGCCACAGCGCTTAATAGCTGTTGTATGATATTTGTAAATACAAGAAAAATACTGCTTTGGTGGCGCGATTGCTGGGGATAAATTTGCTTGAAAATCTTCTGTAGCAGCAGGTAGTCTGGAACTGAGCCTGGCAGACGGCAATACTTTACACTTTATAGTTGGCGAAATGTGTATGTAATAAACCTCTGCTTACTCTTTCGTGAATCTTCTCCCTAGCCTTTATTATTCCCAAGTCACTTAGGGTCGGCTTTTTCTAGTCTAAACGGATTTGACTGGATATCAGTTTTTACACGGGGAGGCTGCCACCTGACCTCCGCAACCCGAAGGCTAACGATACCCTAAGGCTAGACCAGTATCAGGATATTAGGGGGTAAAGGGGAAATTCAGTTTCCTAATAACGACTGCCATAGATGTTCATGGCAGCCGGGACCGACGGCTTAACGTGCTCTCCGAGGCATGGAGCAGGCGTTAATTGTCAATCAATACGCACATAATTTCGAAAAGTCATATATCTTCCGAAAGTCAGAGGTGCGCGACGTGGGTTCAAACCCGAGACCCTCTGCATTGCAGTCTGTTGGTCTCCCCACTGAGCTATCGCTGCTATTTCTTTGCTTACTCTTTCGTGAATATAGGCTTGATATTCTAATCTTACTAATATTATAAACTAGCTGACCCGTGCAACTTCGTCTGCTTCACATAAGAGAATTTTCCCCGTTTTTGCAACATTTTTCATTGATGCTCCGCTTCGTTTAGTCGTAGCGTGATGTTATATAGCCTTTCTCGAGAAATGGGCTATCCAACACTAAAATAATTTTTCAATTCGAACCAGTAGTTTCTGAGATTAGCGCGTTTAACCAAACAAACAAACTCTTCAGCTTTATAATATTAGTATAGATACTAATGTGAGTTTTTTTTTACGCTTTCACGCCTTAACTTCTCGACTGATCATCATTAAATTTCGCATACACAATTTCACAAAAAAAGATACATAGGGTACATTGCATCAGAAAAAAAAAGTATCTTCTGTTACTAACCTAACTTAATTTACCTACATTTACGCCAACGAAGCCGCGGCCAAAACCTAGTTAGGTATATATGTACAAAGACAAGTTTAAAATGAAACGTTAATCCTTTACACAACATGATAGCTCAAGACTATTAGCACCATTAACGATCGGGTGATTCGTAGCTATGTAATAAGCAGTATGTATCAATAATTTGGTGGATTAATGTCTGCAATAATCCTTACGTAGTGACAGGTGAAATCTATTGCTTAATACTATATATGCACGTATCTATCTATTGCCAAAGTCCTTATTGGTTTTAATTAAGCAAACTGTTTAAGGCCGTTGTCAAATATTGAATTATTAAAATATTAAAACCGTGTCATAAATATAAATGATTTGACTATTTACCACGGTAGTTTAATCAATCGATTTTGTTGACATTGAAAGCCGTAAACATTTAACAGTCGTGTAAACGGTTGGTGTAGCCACAGTTAAACGTAGGCATATGCTAGACGATTGCAGCTTATTCGTAGCGGCTTCGTAGCGGTTTCCGTAGAAAGTCTACGAAGTCAGCTACGACGTTCACAGTGACTGAGGCTGTAGATTATGCCAACGTTGTTGCAGTACGAATATCCGTAGTATTTATTTCCCGCCGTTTCAACTGACTTGCATCGATCGAGTTAATCCGTGATTACGATCGAGGTAAGTCGCTTATCTAAGTATGTGTACAAATCACTGAAGTTTAATAACATCAATTTAGATCCTTTTAACTGTTTTCTATACATTTAAGTAATTATACGTTACGTAACGTTCGTCTCTAAGATTTACTATACTATTTTAAATAAGACCATATCGTTGATGCTGTAGAATATATCTATACGTACTGTCCATACGTTTCTACATTATATTACGCCAAACCATCCAAAATAATGTAAACAATTAAAAGTATGAATGTAACAGTAGAATGAACAATGGCGCTGACAAATCAATCCGTGTGCGAGGTCTGTGCACGACAGCAACGCACAGTGCCAGCATTGTTGTAGGCACAGTTTAAGTTCGTTACGTACGGATGACAGATGGTTATCCTATTGTTCGCCACTCGCGACGCTCAAGCGTTTGTAATATTTGGATTAGTTTGACGTGTGGACTCTCCGTTTTTGGTCACCATTTTAACTTGGGTCGTGTCACTTTGATGCGGGTTTTGAATGGCCAAGAATGGGTTTGGAATTTTTTGTATTGTTGCAAGTATTTAGAAGAACAATTGGATTTAATCATGTTTAAGTATTTTAACTTCCACTTTGTGTAATATTAGTAGCTGTTTTTAGTATAGCTTGCATATGAATAAAAGACTGCACATTATTTGGCAATAAAAAAACAATTTCCTTTCGTAAATGCTGTTTCCGCGTAGGATACAATTGTTAATCCTATGTCGATTTACAACTAGTGTCCACTTGTCTAGATAATAGATGTGAGTTAACAATTATACTTGACAGTACAAAGACCATACTTAAACAGCGCTTAGAACTGGAAGTTTGAACGACAGTACCGTCCAATATAATTTCCCCATACTTTATAATTATGCGTCGACAACATGTAACGATAATATCGGATATAATCACGTCATTTCACTTCGTGTGCATAATTCACTCGGCCGCTTCCACAATGGAGCATCGGCACATACACCACGTTGGCATTACGCATATTAATCAGCCAATTTCAATGGCTCTAATTAGGCCTGACACTGACAGAGTTACACTAAGCGGTGAACATTACACACATACAAACATAAATGTGCCAACTACCAAATAAAAGCTCGGCGATTATAATCTCTATACGTATTAGAAATATGTTATAATTTTCCACGCACAAGTATCGGGTCGTGCGAGCGGTAGTGACGCCTACGAATAATATTGGTTTAACTTCATTATTTTATTCGCATGTTAGTTCCGTTACTGATCATATTAGCGTATTAATTTTTGTGACAATTGGAACTAAAGGGTTAAGGCAAGCCAACAGCTTGGTGTGTTGTAAGGGAAGCTGTTAGCAAATTGGTGAAATTTTAGTCCAAAATGCGCTATTTACGGCACGAAAAACTTTAATCCCCACAAACAAATCCGCAACTAAACAGTCAATAGTAACCAACAGTGTATTCCGAGTACGACAAAGCGAGCGGCACAATGACTACGGAACAATGAGTGCGGGCTGCACTACGCAAACACTGTTCGCTCTGTCACTGTCAGACCTAATTAGCGTCGCCATTCAGATTGTCTGATTATTATGCGCATTGTTTCCTTCCATGGCCGGTACGGGAGTACACTAGATGATTGACTTTTTGCCGAAGTGAAACGCCTGAAACAAATTTGGTGACGACCGTTTTGATAGAAATAATGATAGAAATAAAAAATGGTTTTACTAATTACTGTAGATATCCGTACCGCCTCAATTTAAGTGCCGTGGTATTTCAGAACTATGTATGTGATATAAATGTTATTGTCCATTCCTTTAACTACCTTTATTTCAAGGCTTCCTATTATTCCTATCCGATATGAACATAGGCAAAACAACATATATTGCCATTTATAAAGTACGTTTAGATAATTCATAAACTTTGTCTCACCTTAAAAAAGTATGGTTTGTAAGACGGACGCATTTTGTACAATTTACCAAGAACACGTAAAGTATATCAATAAGTCCATATATAGCAAATGTTCATTGCTTTTCCTCGCGACTACGTTTTCTTGGAATGAAATAGATAAGTAATATCACGACTGAATTTTCTTTAAGCTTATAGGTCTCAAAGTAAATTTTATCTCTACGATAAGTGTGTGTGCAATGTAGAAAAGTAGGTCATACTAATATTAACAACGTTTTATGACAGATATGGATGACGTAATATGTAGGATTAGGATGTTAGATATGAACCTGTATCTGCAGGTAACACACAAAAATTGAGGTTCACGTCACTGGACCAACAAACAGTGGTAACTAACACGCGTTTTTAAATTTTACTGATTCTTTCGTTGTATGCAAAAAAGCTTAGGCAGGCAAAGTCATGATATTGTTGTCATATTGAATAAAGTAGTTGAATTTTAATGTTAATAAACTGTTCGAATCGTGCTTGATCGATAATGATAGATATTTGTGTTTGCACATATAGTAATTTTTACCTTTAGGCACGCACAAAAAGCTAGGAGATGCGCACAGCATCCAAATCCACCGTTTCGCAAAATCTGCGTCAGAGCATGGCGCATCATCGACAACTATTATCCCGATTAGGTATGTACATAGATGATTTACCGCTACAATGTCAAAGTGTGCGCGAAATTACGGCAATTCTAGATATCAATAGCGTAGTTGACTTACAATTTTTATTATTTAAGTAAAATTGTTACAAGCGGTACAAATCTGGTAGTAGGAGTAAATGTCAGATGGTAGAAAAATTATGTACGATACAAACTGCGTCGTAACAGCTATTTAAACATCTGAAATATCTGAAGGAAATAGTGAGATATTCCCACTACAGCTCCATTTTTTATATATCCAAATTCAAAATGTTAATTATACCCTTACAACCAATTTTGTTATGAATCCTTAAAAAAATTATTTAAAATGCTTATTATACTTGTGTGTAAAGTTATATACAAAATCAAACATAGACATCTTTGCCAAAGTTAATTTAGAGTACCTAAAGAAGAACATGTTAACAAACAGTTTTAAACCTAAGAAATTAGTGCCATCTAACTAGTCAGTAGCTATCGATCGACTCGTCACTATTAAATATACAAAGCAATCGTGGATTGTTGTTAGACTCAGTAGCGCTTGTCAGTCGGCGGCTCAGTATCGATTCAGATCTATTTTTACTTGAACTACAAATGCTACTGCAGTTTATGTGTTCTTGCACAGAGGCACCTTTAAAATTGTCTTTGTTAGAATAACGTTTGTTCATTTGTATTGTTATCCTAACTCATATTAAAAATGTGAACGTGAGTTTGTTTGTTTGATGTTTGTTACACTTTTCCGCCTTAACTACTTGACTTTCCTGAAATTTTGCATAGACGTAGTCAAATTCATAATTCAGAAAATAGTGCTATTTCTAATTTAATCTAACCTAACCTACATTTAAGCGAGCGAAGCCGCGGCAAAATCTAGTATGTTAATAAAAAGGAATTTTATAATTAGCCAGACAGACAAGCGATATGTCAATGGCTATTATTTGCATGGTCGACTATCGTCGACCATTTGCACCACGTAAAATACATTGTTTCATGTTTTAATACACATATATACACACACTACAACCTACGGTTATTCAATTTTAACGATTAACCTTGCATTCACCATTTTTATTACATAACAATCACACTAATAATAATGCCCGTGCCGCAGAGACAAAAGGATAACGAAAACAAAAATAACACTGAATCGCAACAATTATTTGTATTAAACAAATGGTTGATGCAAGTCCAAGTGTTGCTTTGCTTCGAAGCCAATGCTATAATTAATTAGATTCAGAACACAGGGCAAATTTCATTACTTGACATTGGATCATGAATACTTTTACCATCGGGCGCTGGATCGCTGATGTAGTTTCAATCCCAGCGACCCACCCACCATTCAAGGCAAGAGTAGGCACAGCGTATTATAAAAAAAGGAAAATAAGGACCATTAATACCTCAGTTGGCATAGTTTACGCACCATTTCTTAAACATTATTGTTATAGGCAGTGCTTAAGACAAAATATCCAGAGTCTCAGTTTTTAGCACAGACCCGCAGGGAACTGTGATAGATACTGTCTTCTTGTAGCTTCGATTATCGATGATCGATTTGGCACCATCTACCAATTTAAATGAATGTGGCGACGTGTTTGAGTGCATTGTAGTAAAAACCTCGTTTTTCACTTGGCAGAGTGCCGAAAGAGCATATGATCGTTATCGTCAGTATTTGTTTGTCTTTCGGATACGTCGATCTCACGATCTTCTAAAGTGATGGTTTATCAACAGCAAATATTTACAGTTTGACATCAAATAGATCACAAAGAAAATATGGGGACTGAAACATTTACCAATTATAGATTAACCAGCACTCATCTATAGTTGTGACCATATATATTAATGTAAATATCTATAATTATAACAAAAAAAGAAATAAATATAAGAAAATAAAAACGAATATGTTTTATGTGAAACCGATATAGCTATTGTTAACGACTTGAAAGGATTTAAAGATTTTGTATTTTAATTTGTTTTAGAGTCATGGTAAATGTCAATGTCAGATACGGAGTTAGATATTGTATTAAACTTTTGATTTGATGCACATTTCTGCCTTTTCTGGACATTTTTATTTTAGCGATGGTCTATTGACCGTTACAGACCGTTGGACTGCCACGCAGAGGTCTCAAGTCGGATCCTAAGGCGCGCACGTATGACTTTGCAAATTTATGTGTATACCTATTAAATAGTTAATTATCGCTCGCTTGAACGATAAAGGAAAACATCGTGAGGGAACCTGCAAGTCTGTGAGTTCTCCATAATATTCTCGAAGATATGTGAAATCTGCCACCCCGCACTGGGCCAGCGTGGTAGACTATGGCCTAACCCTTCTCACACCGAGAAGAGGCCCGTGCCCAGCAGTGGGATAGTTTCAATACAGGGCTGATATTATTATAATTATTTAAATGACTAAAATGCTTAAATTCTGGAGATATAATGTTTATTTATAAAATATATTTATTCATATCTACTTATATTGTACTATATACCTTCATTTACTTTACTGCTAATTTTATTGCTCATAGTTCTGCGATGGGAAAATAGTTTGATTCTTAACTTAAGATTGATTATGCTATAATGAAATATTTTTATAGCAAAAGATAACGAAGCTCATTGAACAGAGGAAGTGACATAGACAACTTTTTATATTGTCTCGATAGACAATAAAATAAGTAATCAAGTGCAAAGTTAATCAAGCCGTGTTAGCTCTCGAATAATGTGAATTCTTTCTATTGTAGGAATCGACATCAAATAGCTTTTTATATTTGCTTTTCTTTTATAATTAGAAGCGGTTCCAATGAACCGCGAACTCTATTAAACAATAAGCATTTCTCTTTACAAAACTCCAATCAATTGAAGATCACTTTTCCCGAGAGCTTGTGGCTCCTGGCGATAACTTGCCAGGATGTTGTTTGTATTAAAATTAGAGGTTGCAATCGCGGCCGGCACCACCCAGAAGCGGCTTCATTACACCTTTAATTAACAACAAAACTTGGAAACACGGTCATTAAAAATTGAAGAGCTCTTTTGAACTAATTAAAAATGGGCGCGTCTCCGACACAATTTAGACTATTTAAGTGCTTACGCGGCCCGCTTCTGTCCAAGTCCAAGTTGTTTCGAATGAAGAATTAATTATGAAGAGAAGAAGGCCAACTTGGCTGGCGGGAACGGGCGACTTGCGAGTTGAAACCGGTTACAATTTGTGGGAAAGTAGCAGGTGTGACACAGGCCCGGAAAACTTGGAGAGTCGCGCGTACATACGCTTTGTTGCCTTCTCAGATGATAAAGTTGATTTGAATCGCAGATTGTACGCTAGGTGTTTAAATATAGCATACTGACGTTCCATCCATCGTTTCGCTATGTTCAACTTAGTAATTTCTAGAACCAAATATTGTACATAGGGTAAACCAATAAGATAATTTTAAATGGTTGTAGGCGGATAGGTAAGCGAAGCGATTTAGGTTTATTATATCCTTAAAAAGTATAACAGTCTTACAATTTTACGTTTTGAGATGGTCACGAGTAGTGTGTAACTTGCTATCGCTGGGAGACTTTCCTAGGAATTAGATTACTGATAAATTCATCACTAATTTTAATAAGTGTTAAAGCCCCAGGTATCATAGGTAATATATCGATGTTTTATATAATATATTTAGTTATTAGTTTAATTAGGGCTAGAAATATGTTACCCACTTCTATTGAGATTATAGCTCGGTTTGGAGTTCGGTACTCCTGATATAAAATTAAACTTTTGATATAGAGACAAGTTGGACGAACTGGTGCTAATGTTTTATCAAACAGCAAAGATACTGTAATGTAAAATCTGTTTAATTACAGTTTTCTACAAAAAAACAGTTTTGGTTTGCAATACAAACTAGAGTATTGTAACCTGGGTAAAACTCTAATGCTGAAGCTAAATCTGATAACAGAATTTCGCCATCACGACATAATTTTAGGTTATTCTTATTTCTTTCTACGCATGTGTTGTTGTTTATTGGAAATAATTAATTGATATTACGACTAAATTTAGAAAACAATATATTTATTTAAAATACACGAATCTAATGGAAAAAAAATGCAATAATGTAATTTGCTCTCATGAGAAACCTATTCCATCGACCTTGGTAACTTTGTTCCACATTAAGGATGACCTAATAAAACTTTTCACCCTGTTTGCCACTAATATCTCCTCAATTTCGTGGAGAAAAATTCAAGTGAGAGTAAAAATGAATTTTCAACAAAATTCTACATCGCAATAGTTGGTAGTTTTTTAATAAACAGAAGTAACCATCTTTATCATGGCTGGTAGACTTACACCAAATTATTGGCACGGCAAAGGGCATAGTAAAACGTTTTCCATTCATCCAGTTACTTAAATTTGCAATACAAGTATACAACAGTGATGAAGTGCCCATTTCTTTATCTTGGTGACCGACAGTAAAACCAAAATAAGCCTCGAATAATATTTGCACATTTTCAATGATTACTATTCTTTGTTTAGAAGGTGTAATCGAGTCACATATAACACAAAATGAATCAGCAGAATTATCACAACCACGTTTAGCGATTTTATTCTTATAGTAAAGTTTATAAAATAACTAAAAAAAGGAAAGCAACAGTATTTTGCGTAGTTATTTTAAGCAACAAAACGTAATAGATGACTACAAACATTTAATTTCCAATGTACTAATAATATAACTTGGCCAACATATACAGCGTACTTTTGATTTTATTTTTATAATTTAAATTGACGTGATGGCGATATTTGATGATTGCATTAGCAATCAGTAATGCCTAATTAATAAAAAAATATATGTGGTTACTCTGTTGCGAAATTTCCTAAACTATTGTTATTATTAAACATGTTATGCACTTATTAATTCTTACTTCTAAAACCTGCATCTAATAGCCGTAACTAGAGCACCTACATAATTCTATCGACATCAGTACACTTGTCAAGCCGAACATGTAAATGTACTGCTCTTGTTGCGAACTACACACGGCTTAAAACGACCCCCGTGGTGTTTGCTACGAAAGCCTATTTTCAAGAACATAATATGGAACTAGAGCGAGTCTCTTCACAACATTTAATCAAGAGCGACGCCAGGCGTACTGTATAGTGTCACATAATTGTTTACCCGTACCAGTTAGGTACAATTGAGGTAATTGCCGCTGACAACCAGTTTATATCCGTATTGTTGCCCGTCATTATTTCAATGTGACAATCTAAACAATGCATATCCGATGTCGTTGCGATTAACGTCCTATTAGCGTACTTGAATGTTATTGTGTAGTATCGTTTTACAGTTATTAATAATGTTAATGACGTCATGTGTTACGGTTAATTTCAGTTATCGTTCTCGCAAGTCATTATTGTGTACAGCTATTTGTATGTAGTGAAATGTATCTTTATATGTGAGTGTAGTTCATAGATTTGAATGCAGTTCCATTCGACACCGAAGCTAGACGTGCATGTGCAGATAAAGTCGGCATTCCTTGGGAATGCACGTTTAATCTCGTGACTTTGACCAAAGGAATAAAATAATAATAATAATAATATATGATGATGTTTGCGTCTTGGTCACCTTAAGTGTTCCTTTGCGTCTAAGTTGATTTATAGTCACGTAACCTAATGGCGATGAGAAATATATTTCGATATCAGATATCCAATAAATTTTCGTACAATGTCCCAATTTTTTGTTCTTTTTATAGTTTTAACGTATTCATATACCTAGTTGAAATAAGACGACAAAAAGGCAAGAAGTAGCTAATTAAGTGCTATTTTATGTATGATTGTTTTAGTAAGTTCTTTAGCAGGCTGTGATAATACCTAAGAAGCCTGTCATCTTGATTCTACGCAAAAATCCAAATCGTGGTAGCTTTTAATTAGAATAGCAGTCATCAAAATTTGCAAAACTTGCTATCGCTGTAATTCGATCCCAATAACTACGGCATATACTTTTTAGTTATATCAATGAATATCGCGATGACTGCTATACAAAGAGATATCTGTGCCGCTTCTATGATTAAAATAGGCATAAAACGTAGATTGATAACGCTTATTCAAGTTCACTGATTAATAATTTTTCTGAAGGCCTTCCAACAAAGCTCAGCCCACTTCCAAATACAAAATAGCCTATTTAATTATGAAGAATTAATAACAAAAGTTATTTTGCGAGATCCATTATTTTACTTATGACACTTTTCTTTTATTTCATTATTACTGTGATGAAGGACTATAAATTAATTTAAGCCGGCCATTATATTGAAATGTTTCAATGCGAATGAATTAGAATAAGAAACTTAAAGCAAAATTATTCTACAGTGAAATTAATTTAAGTGCGCACTTAAATTACACTATAATCACTGTAATGAGCCTGGCCCTAATGTTCTTTTTATGTACTAAATGAAGAAAATGTCTGTAATACATATGAGACATTTAAACTGCGTTTAAGTGGCGTATTGACCTTTAAGGGTCGGACTTCACACAGGCGTATCAAAATATATAGTTTACTATTACTTATATATACTCGTATGTAATGATCAGGAGATGATAACTACTACAATGTAAGTGTGTCTGTGCTCCACAAATATTGCCAATTTACAGATGAACTATATTGCTAATATTTATATTAATAAGTAACTAAAATTATACTTGGAATATAAGTTTATTTTAGTTACTCTAATTATTTAAACTATTAAATCTATTGATTTGTGGTCACGGGGAGAATGCTATGCATGCCCGTGACCATGGCTGCTGGAAAGCAACCGAAACGTCGGGGAAAGTGTAAACCAAAAATCAATAGATTTAATAGTTTGAATAATTTTATTAGCTTATAAATTAGTAAAATAAAATCAATAGTAGTAGTAGTGTAATATTTTCAAAATTTTGTAATACAGTGCTAAATAAACAACGCGATAAAATCCGTATATAGTAGTTTAATTTCAATGAATAACATTCGCGTAAATAGAAGACAATAATAGGTTTTTAATTATTTCTGCAAGGCTTGACAATTTAATAGTTCTTTGGTAAGTTTGCCAAAGTAAATATTTTTTACGCAATTGTAAAACATGTATGTACTTACATGTTCGGCTCAGTGGGGTCTAACCTTAATGGATAATATGCGCTACGATTATTACGACAGACGTAGCAAATTTCAATCGTATATTAATAGTCAGGTCTTTATCTATGAAATTACATGTCAAACCGGTGATTTTGAAATGCAGTATCTACAATTTGACCTAGAATTTCAAATGATTGTCAATTTTATTTTAATGGCGCAGCAATATCGTAATATTTGCAAGCATGAACACTCTGTAAACTGGTGTCTTTTTAGTATGTTGAATATGTGTTCCAGGTTTACTAAAATTTAAACCTGATGATGTTTTTGGTTTTATCACTTTCCATTTGATCGATTCATGTTAAGAATGTTTACTGTAAGGGATGATGTAAACATCCAAAATAAAAAAGATGTTACAAGAAACAAGATAAGGTGATCATAGTGTACAGCCATGGCTAGTTTACAATGTTAGTGTCAAAGCAATGTCATTTGAAGCTAATCGTAAAATATACAAGCTTTAAAAGTACGTAGCGAGTTTCAGGGAGATGACGGCAGACTAGAAACGAAAGTGTTTTGAGCTGAATGGTTACCTGCTGTGATAAATGGATTCTACGCGATAATTGTAAGCGTTCATTACGGAGACGTTAAACCCAGGTGCTGCAGATGTCGTTGTGCATTTGCAAATGCAATAGATGTTAGTAAATTTTCAAAAGGTAAAGCGTTTCTCTAAATATATTTAGTGTGGCACTCGTTGACCACACGTGAATTATACACTCGGTGACCTGTCAATTGTTGAAATGCCAAACATAATTTTAAAACCACACGTGTATCTAACCGTCGGCGAACTGCTGTTACTCAATAGATGAAAATCAGAAATGTTGTGTCTATAGATTACTCGTATTTCCGTCTGCATCTTATATTTACATTATGCAAGTTCTTGCAGGATGAATCTATTGCCACCGGCACATGACCAGACTACGTGCTTATATTAAGAATTTATGTACAGAAGTACCTAATAAAACTACCCAATTTACTGACTAAAGAATCAAGTTTTGCATCTCACAATCCGCCGCAAACACGCCTTGTACCCCCTGGCTAATAAAGCAGTTTATACAATGTAACACAAAATAAGTTACACGTCACGTCACCTTAATATAATTTTATGAAAGTATAACGTAGTTTACGCGAATTAAATTACATAATTAGGCTTGTTATTACTTTATACTAGCTTAATTATTGTAATGTCACATTGGTAATTACGATATATTAAGCTTTGATAATTGGGTTGTCTTCACACTTTGCTTCTGTTTTCTGCGAACCTCTTTGTATGAAATTGTGTATAATTAGATAATATACGATTCGAGATAACAACTTCCCGAAGTATGGTACGGGGTCTGTAAGATTAATATACGCCAGGTTCATGAGAAACACGTATTCGAGATAATGTATAACAATTATTTTAACCGTGACAAACGTTTATATTAAGGTTTATATTGTTACACAAAATGAACATCATCCTGCCGAGAGGCAATAATTTTAATTTTATTAAGTACTCTAAAATTATATGTGTAATGAACGTAGTGACTTAGTAATTAAAATAATCTCTGTGACAGGTATAATGCTTTTCCGTAGCTAATAAAAACTAAAACATTATTACAAATTGGTACTTAACGTATGAACATAGGTAACACGAGCATAATAAATTACTAAATCATTTAGTTGAGTAATCCAGGTTCAGAATTAGTATAACTACAGTATATATGAATTTTTAGTTTACCAATATACGAGTATCACTCATTTGTTGCTGGCCCAGCTAAACAAAAGTCACTCTCGTTTAGTAGGTATATAATGGTAGAGTGGAGAAAGGGGTACCTTCAATAATAATTGAACGTTTTTTACTATGCGACTTGTCTACTCATGTAATTGAAAGCAATATCTGTACAAATATAAATTTGATATTGCTTCAAGTGGCAGTTTATCCGCTGCGTGTAACATGTTGACCTAACCTTTACAGTTGTACATATTCGTCATTGTTATGACCCTTAGCGAAAACCTTTCAGGTATTTTAAGCCGGATTATCGTTAAAATTTGTAGTATAAATTACGTTGTATTTTCACTGCTGATTTAATCGCCGAGCTATATCATACATACAATGCCATCACCAATGGTTTTCTGGTAGAGATCGCTTTGAAGGAGACAAAGCCCTGTTAAGATTACTTTTTTAAGTAGATTACATTCGATTAGAATTACGTAGTTCCTGTTTACATAGACTATTATTAACATATTCTTTATATTTATTCTTAGTTGTATATCTAGTGCTCTATTGAAATGGCACATGGTAAGAAATAAACACCCGTAATTCGGTTGCTGCACGGGATTCCGAGATAATAATATGTCCGGTAGATGGCTGTAGGCGAACCCATTATAACGTAGAACATAAAAGATAGCTAGAGTAATCTAAACCTTCGCTTATAAAATCCTCGATGGCGTAGTGGTTAGTGTAACCGACTGCCACGCCTGTGGTCGCGGGTTCTATTCCCACACAAGTCAAACATTTGTGTGCATGAATATGGATGTTTGTCTTGGTCTGGGTGTTTCTAGGTATGTTTTACCAAAAAAAGTATATATGTATGTTTATCCATTGTCTAGTACCCATAGTACAAGCTCTACTTAGTTTGGGCTAGATGGTGTTGTGTGTATGTAGTAGAATATTATTATTATTGCTGGGCACGGGCATTCAACAGCCTCCGACTAGGCTATCGCTGCTATGTCTCTGCTTACTCTTTTAAAAATAAATACACATATGAGACTATGTATGTATGTAACAATGATACACAGAGCGTACAGTGAACAAAAGTCTATTCTGATGCGTATATTTTAGCACAACTTTCTACGTCATTACTATTTTCTATTTCACCGGCTTTATACACGAGCTAAAACATCTTGTTCCCTGAAATAAATTCCAAATTTTCTTTTTTCCGACCCATCGCTCTGAATACCTAAAGAGATAAAGTGCTTTTAATGGCAGGTATAAGTACCTGCCCACATAATTGATTTTGACTGTAATTCCGCAACCGAAGCCCTTTAGCATGAGCGGAGCGGGGTGCGGGGGCGGGTAATGATGCATACCTATATAATTCGGTATTGTTCGGTATTGTAACAGCTAAATACAGTACATATATATTAATGACTATATTTTGCCTGCGGCTTCGCTTGCGAAAATGTTACTTAAGTTATGTTAGTAACAGTACTTCACAACATATGATAAAACAAAGTCGCCCGCCGCGTCTGTCTGTCTGTCCGAGATAAACTCAAAAACTACTGAACGGATTCTCATGCGGTTTTCACCATTAGACAGAATAATTTATGAGAAGCTTTAGGTGTATAATTTGTTAAACAAAGCGCATTTATAATATTATTTAGGATGGTATGCCAATTCTTTTAGGTGAAAAATATCCAATTTTAGATGCTATATACAATTTGTAATATGGTGGTATTAAGAATCAATTTGCAATAAAATTCTGCCTGTTTCAGATGTTATATTTTGCTTTTCTCGTTGATATTAAATCATTTTGTTGGTCTTGTGACAATAGTGTGTGCTTATTTTTGCATCGTATTCGATCGTGCGATATTGAGTACGACTCCAGACTCAAGTAATGTTGGGTTATTTGATAAGAAAATAGCAGTAGTGTTTGGTAGACAGCTATTAGCTTCTTATCACTTTCTCTTACTCTGTTAGCTTAAAGACCCAAAGTATGTCTTGGCCGCCGATACCAGAGAACGCCACTTTCTTCGGACTTTGATCGTTATTCGCCAGTCGTTGGCTTGAAGCTGTCCTTTCCATAGTACCAGGCTTGTTATAAAGTTGTATCTAAAACATAGCTCGCGAAATATATGTGTTACACTTCTGTTTACCCTCTGAGCGCACACGTTGTCGCAGCGTCTGCGCTGCACATACATACGTTTATAAAACGCCTACGCAGGAGAAACGTAAATATGAAGAGGCATTAACAGAGTAATATCGACAATCTTTATATGCACAAGTTATATAGGTACATAGTGTAAACTCACGTATACATATGTATACGTGAATTTAAGCATTTTTAGTAGATTTTAATAAAATACCTTAACTAATATTATAAATTCGAATGTAAGATTATTTGATTGATACGCTTTCACGCCTTAATTAGTTGACCGATCATCGTGAAATTTTGCATACACGTTGTCAGGAGAACAAAAAAGGACATAGCGTACCTTTTATCCAGAAAAAATTACTGTTACAAATCCAACCTAACCTACATTTACGCGAGCAAAGCCGTCGGCAAAATCTAGTAATTATATAAGTAGCTAAAGTAAGAAAGGTAACACTGTAATCCGCTGCTCGTGGAACCACGTCTACTTAATGTACTCACTAAGGGACTGTGGGAATACATATCTCTAATACATAATTACCTGTAGGGATCCGATGTCCGCACAAAAACAATAACCTTATGGCTGGTGAAATTTCGTGGGCCCGCTCCTAGGGGCGAGAGAATCAAGGGTAATAACAATATGTATTATATTCCGCCGGCCGACTACACCATTATGTTATTAGCGAAAGAAAATACATTTTAAAATATCGGGTTTGTTGTGGGCGTTTTCGAACATTTTTAAAGAACTCTTACTTTGTTGTTTAGTATCGAACATGTAAGTGCAATGGTTTCTTCGTTAACGAGGTTGTCGTTGACTTGGGTTAAACGGTTATTTGGTAGACATTTTTGGTTACGATGCTTGTATACGATTATATGAGTAAGCCCCTCGCGTGGGCTATATGCTGAGCTTATCATACGGGCTACTTGCGTGGGTAGCTTGCGATGGGCGTTTACATTATGCATTTATACGTATAACATGCAAAAGTAATTTAATTTGCGTTGATATAATATAAAGATTGTCGATATTACTCTGTTAAGTCTTCTTCACATTTGCGTTACATCTGCGTAGGCGTTTGATGAATGTATGTGTAGCGCAGAAGCTGCGAAAACATGCGCTGGGGAAAGGCTAGTGTAAAAAGGCCACTATTGCCCGTGAGATGATAAATTTCGTGGCGTATTGCTGTGACTATGACTTACAAAATATCCTATAAGTATAGATAGAGCATTTTTTAACTTCTGTTATAAACCTTTTCATAAGGGAAAATATTTAAATATGGCATGACAGGAAAGGATTTAGCGACAAAGGTTTTTGAGCCGCCGCGCTGTATCTCTTACTCAATAGGTGAAATTCAGTAAAAGTATAACTTCTCTTATGTTGGCTTCCTGTAAGAGGACTTTTACAAAGCTACAAAAGATCACAGATTAAAAAAAAAATTACAAAGTTCATATTTTCGTTTAGTCTTTTAGCAAATAGAGGATAAAAAGAAGTTTATTTAAAATAAGTCAGTAAAAGGAATTTGACTTTATATCAGGTACCTGTAAAATCGAGAATTGCATAGGTGTTCCACTAAATAAACGCGTTACGGATGTTTTAGAACATCCGTAACGTATTTATTTAGTGGAACACATTACATTTTTATCTAGACTACACGGCATTATTTTAAGTGATCGCCACTACAAATGCACTGCATGTAACAGATACAATTTATGCGATACATGTACTATTTACTAGTACTGGATTCCTTTTAAAGAGAAAATACATTGGCACTATAACTTCCATTTGTATCAAAGCGAATTTAAGTGATTACGCGATACGAACAGCGTCACCAACATCAACGCAAACTTATGCCATAGCACTAATATTGTTGTATAATTTGCACTTATGTGACCATGCATAGTGAATTTGTATATTTTCTCAGGTAACCAGCAGCAATTCAGACTCTGGAGGTGTCCTTTGTCGAAGGGTTTAACGTTGGTAAAAGGTGACAAACAAATAGATTTGTCCCCTATTACCAACATTAAAACAGAACTGATGAAATGTGGGTTCGAGAGAGAGTTCGAAGAGAACTCTTCGGTGACATACCGTCTGTATGTTATGTTATAAAAATTCCGTGTCGATGAAAAATATAGCATAACAATTGATTTAAATGAAGGTAATGTGCCTATGGTAAAAAAAACTAAATCATAATCAATCAATATAGTTGTTTATATTTTGTTCATTTTACATCGGCATAAAATGAAAACATCATCAATGTATCCGAACTCAACCAAATACGCATTATTAAGGATAACTCAAAAGCTACTGACCAGATCTTGATCAAAATTAAATGGGACCAAATGGAAAGCACCAGCTTTCAAAAAAATAAAGAATCATCGAAATCGGTTCACCTAGAATAAAGTTCTGAGGTAACACACATAAAAAAACACAGTTGAATTGAGAACCTCCTTTTTTGAACTTGGTTAAAAGGGATACGGTCCTCAGTTAGCAAGCGGCTAACATAGCTATAATCGCTTGCAATCTGTCTTACAAGGGACAACACGCGCGTGGTAGAGCCGAAGTTAAAAATAAGATTAGTTGAAAAGAAAGGAACGATATATAGAGGTTTGTGAGCTTTACAACACTTTCTAATCAGGTTAAACGCAGTCTTACTACTCTTACGCCGAGCTCCTTCATACGAGATTATATTATCATGTAAGGTAAACAGATGTCACAGTAGCAATTGTCAGTAGTGCGATGGATGGGAAGGGATGTAATGTTGTAATTATCACTGAGACCGATATACAGACACTTGAGGCAATACTGCTTATTATTTCTTTGGAAAGTATAGGTGTCATATTTTTATGGCTATATTTAACTTATCTAGAAACAGATTAATGAATAGCGACACGGCGGATTATTTAGACGCTTAAATTTTCTGTCTAGTTAGACTAACCTTGTTGTGAATATTTTCACATTATGTGAAATAATATAACTATGTAATTGTTTATTGAAAATACTTTGCATGTCATTAATACAAATTATAAGCAGATAATTTTATATTTTCCTTATATATACACAAGCCAATTAAACATATAATTCAATCAAAACATACACAAAAATAAAGCTGTGTTACATATAAATAAATCAAAAACTATATAGACGCACACATTCAAACTCGAGCGGTAGCTATGTAAAATGGAGTGACCGATCAATTCATTTGAAGTCTGTCATTTAGGACACAGGGTAAGGATTCATTCAAGGGTCACACAGCCCTGTCGTGTGTACGCCTGCAATTAATTCAATTAATTGCTTGTCATCTGTTGATTGTCCTGCCTTGCACATGTCATTAGTCAAAACGAGCGTTATGTACGCCGATATCTCTGGCTAAATACAAGTCTAGCTAATATAATTAGTTACTAATAAGTCAACCGTGATCTCGAGATTAATAGCCTTCGAGTAATGCATGATTAATAGCGGCATCAGGAGGTATTGATATGAAAATTATTGAAGTGATAATTTATCATCGTACCTCACGTTAAAAATGTATGTGTGCATAATTAATTTTCATTAATTACGGGTTTATATACGGATTTAATGTTGAAACATCAATATTGCTTATTATCTCTAAATGCATTGTATTATTGTATATTATTAATGATTCATATAATTCATGGCTCTTTGAAATAAACAGGCATATTATTATTTTTATGTTCTGTCCAGAAATTATTATTGGTACCATGGAGCACAGAATTTTGACTGATAGACGATGTGAAACATAAAACCATAGCTAAAGAAATATTATTGTAATATTATACTTTTTTTTACACAACAAAGTAAGTGGTCACCGTAGCCTATGGACGCCTGCAACACCAGAGGCTTCACTTGCGCGTTACTTACTATTTAGGAATGGAAGAAGAGAAAAAGGAAGTGGGTAGGAGAAGGAGTGGGAAGGGGAAAGAGGGTGATTGGGCCTCCGGCACTCTCACTGACCGAACGAAAGACAACAGTAGGAATACTGCTATTTCACGTCAATATTCTATAAGAGGGTAGTCCTTCCCCGGTCGAGCCGACCCATTCATGCTGAAATCAGCGAGGCTCTACTACTTAAAAACCTAAGCCTACCACATAAGTCAGCTAAATTTTGTGTTATGATATATGCACAGATTAACATACATTATACTTGTTTTTTTCTACCGTAAAATGAATAATCCAACTCTCATACACGATGACGGATGGCTGTGAAAATGGAAAATTAACAAAAATTTGAAAATTGAAATCCTTTTGTTAACGGCAAAAATTAAATGCTTTGGACTGCTATTACATATTGTATAAAAATATTATTCTTTTAAAGGAAATTGCGTAACTTGTATAATATTATACATTTTTCGGAAACGACACACATATTTAAAAAACCTTTGCATAAATTTTTCTTTGTGAACAATTGCTTTCATTTGAGATGAAATATTTTAGAATATAAACTGTTATACAAAATAGAGAAGTAACTAATATTACTCCACAGCATCCTGGTCTATTAGTTATATAAGTAAATGGCGGGCAACGGCACAAGACCTTCAGTTTAAATAAATTGTTGTAAATGAAAAGACAAATGTTTGAAAATAGCGTTAGTTATGTAAAAGGCCTGGTTTCGTGACAAATATATATTTTGGTGATTGTTTCACTCGAGAATTAGGAACGGTAATTTTACATTGGAATTCTAAACACAGAATTAAAACGAAATATTATCCTGTAAGGGTGTCGTTCTTGTTTATTTAGGAGACAATGAATGTTTAGCTTTTTGTTTATTTTTCGGGAGTAGACTGTTGTTGCATAACGCTTATGTATACATACATACTACTCATATGACTTGAGTGGTTAAAACCTATGATCGCAGTTTCGGATTGGATACAAGGGATTGTGTTTAAAGATCTGTTAAGTACCAAAGCTTTAAACTTTCGGAATTTGAATGCTTAATACAATATCGGACAACAGATTTTTATCGCAATGGTAAATTTATTTTGAGAGTTTTCGTCTTGCATCGATAGTGTTCACAGGTTGAGTGTTTGTGATCACAACTGATGCAAGATGGACTGATGCTAATAGATCTCTATTACGATATAAGCGTAGTAGAACTTAGCTCTTTTGGTACTACTATTTGTAGCAGTACCAAAAGGCCTAAGTTTGAGGCGAAATGTTCGGGTAAGAAGATTATTACCTTTTGCGTTTCCAGGCGACCCAGCTTTTCAAATAATAACGTGAACAAATAATTACCGATAGTGAAATCATACAACCTTAATGCTTGATCTAATCACAATCTCATGAATACTATAAATTAGTCAGAATATTATTTTAAATCAACATTAAATGTTTATCCATGAATATTTTAAAACTAATGATTTATTGGTTAACCAATAATTCATTAGTTTCATTAAATCATTAAAACGAATAAAAGTCACTGGCGGAGATCGCTCTTACCGATAATACAATCAGTTTTTTTCTATATTCATTCAAGCAAAGATACATTAATCAGACCTCGCAATGCCATGTCTGGTTTACAAAAGCTTTTGGCACATGCTGCAATCAAATCCCTAACATTTTATCAATATAATGGCAAGACCACCACTTCGAAAGTCTATTTTGAAATTTTGGAAACCATATCTTTAATAGCGGACATCATAACATACAGACTGGATAACGTTATAAAAAGCAATGTGCCAAAAATAAATGATTTTCGTAGGCATGCAAAGTTAACCGACCCGCTTAGCCACGGTGAGCATAATTGCTCTTATTATAAAATTATGTCCATTATTATCTCAATATATTTCGCCGGGTCATTAAATCTTTAATGATCATATTAATTCAAAATTTTAATTAATAAATTACTATCCTGTCACAAAGCGTCAGAGGGGAATACAGGAAGCGTAGGTATGTCCATAATTCAGCAATAGCAATATTAAATCACAGTTTATCAACCGCGGCTCTTGTTACTGGTTATTCCGCCCTGCTATTTATTGGATTGTTTTAAATAGATTTAACGTAAATTTCCCAAATGCGCTATTTGTGTTTATTGCTGATATCATTATGGCAGTGACAGGACATTTTAATTAATGACCATTCAATCAAAATGCGCAGTACATATTTATTTGTGGATAACCTTTTAGTGATTACACATAAACAAAGGTAACATTATTTATGTGTTGCTACAAAGGTTATGGCTGAGGTGAATCATAGATGCTTAGTTAAATATATTATGCGTCGCGTTATAACAGGCTAGCAAATAGTGTTTACCAGGCAGTATATCGAATTCTCAAGCCAATTTCTTGATTGAATCTAGAGTCTCACGGTTAGCAATAAGATTACATAGTCATACTACTGGACTACCAAGGAAGTCTGCTTAGTTTATTAGTTATTAATAATAATAGCATATTAAATGTTCGACTGCTGGGCAGGGGCCTGTTTTCAGTACAATAAGGGTTAGTGTGCCTCAATGACCAAGTGGATGGATTAGCTGTCACTTAAATATTGGAAAACATTATAGTGTTCTCTCAATTATGCAGCTTTTTAAACAGTTTGCCTTCTCTGTAAATTCATCTTTATTAGTTAAGCTGACAGATAAAGCAAGTGGAAATATTCTTTTTAATACGCACTTGCTTTCGAAATTTAACGGTGCGGTGCGTTGAATCGAACCCAAGTTCTGAGTGACGTCTAACGGAATGCCCACGAGGTTATGGTCGGTTTTGCTAGTATCTCACTCATCACAAAGTATTCACCATAAAGTTCACTAACTTAGACATGTCTAAAAATGTGTCTCTCAGCTTTCGCGAGCTCGCTACGAGAAGATTTTTCGTAAGTCACTCCATAAAAATGTCAAATGCGCTGAGCTCCCGTTAGTAAATACTTCTACAGCGCTAAGAGTTCTACTTAGACTGGTTTATGTTGTGTCGATAAAATCGCATAACACCTAGTATTATCATAAGAATAAAGCTAATAGCGAACCGTTTTATAACAAAAAGGATTCTACAATGTTAGGTAGTATAAATTGATTAAATAAAATTTTAATATTACTTACCTCGAAGTAATCATTAAGTTACAATTAATTGCCAACGCAATTTCTCTAATTGTTGCCGCGAGTCGTTACCGAGGCGTTGCGTCGTCCGAACTACCTCTATATCCGTGTGGCACGAGAATTCTCAGTCTAGCCGAGCCTGTGACGTGTGTAATCACATCCTGTCAGTAGACATAAAGGCAATACCTTCATCTGTCTACAAAATCTATTTACCGGGATTGTAACGGCTATGTCGAAAACAATTTTATCAGGTTGCGTAAGCGTAGGGGTTCAGGACATACGATTACGGGTGACAAGGCAATTAATAAGGGCAGATGGCGATTGAGCACGAGTCAGCCGCTCGGTCGGAATTAATCATAGGCGCACGGAGGTATTGCGTGTTGAAGACACTATTGCTATCGAGTGCCCTCTCTACAATCCATAATAGAATCTATGAATGAATCTTTAAGGTTGATTGTTAATTGATCTCTAGTGATTTGAAAAAAGAAAAGTTGTTATTGACCGTACAGATAATTTTCTTTTTTCTTTAGTATTGCTGCTTGGTTAATGAAGCTGCAACTATGGATTGTGCAACTGGGCTTGAAGGCATCCAAGTAACCATGATATTGTGTATGTATGATGTAAAAGTGAATAATATTTTTTCATGTAACTTGTTTTTACAAGAATTGTAACGTTAATTGTTTGACTGAACTATTAAAAGTAATTTGCCAGGAGTGCTAAAACAATATATTGACATGTGATTATAATACAGCAACTTCTTTATATTTAAACCGAAATATTGTTCTAATGTTATTGATAAATACGTGTCTACGGCAGAATCTACGTAATGTTTATTCTAGGGTCACAAACACAGAATCTTACACTGTCACCTTTTAGTAGCTAAAGGGCAGTTAACTGCGATATTATTAACGGACACTCGCCTATGTTATTGCCACTTCAGCCAGCTTAAACCATATGACTAGATCAAATTTTAGAGGAAATAATTCATTTTATTTAACCAATTTTTTTGTGCAGTGCGTATTACGCAATATGACCAATATTAACTTTATTATAGGTGGGACCTAATCAAAAGCGAGAGATGATCCACCTTTCTCGCATCTTCATTTCTCTACCGTTTTCTTAGTGTGTAATACGTCACCACATGTACGCGCTTTGTTCTGCGGGAACTCCATCTTGAAGAGTGGACCATTATGTGTAATTTTTATCGTTCAATCTTTTTCATATGATAGATGTTTGAACAAAAACAATACATTGAAATGGATATGTGTACCTACCGCCATATTGGTATTTTCATTCTACGTGTGCTAGTTTTACAAATGACAGGATATTTTATTGTTTTGTGTGTTTCTAAAAACGCGGTTTGAATCGAATGTACCTAAAAGTTTACTACTTTTTACTGTTTGCTTTGATTTAGTTCGTGTAAAATTCATATAACTCTGGATTGGACTGTCTATATTTGGATCTAATTCATTTTGATTTATCTAGATATATTTGGATTTTAAACGTCGAGAAAGTTTATGATTGTTTTTTTACATTAGTTGCCACACTTTGGCGAAAGGTACGTAGAGTATCTAAATGCCACTTTTTAGCCTTTACGGGGAATGTTTGCCATTTAATTAATATAAAAGCTAGGGATCTTGCATTTTAATTTGGTTTACAGATTACACAGTAGGTTAGATTGGTAGTTTATTTGAGCAATATTTGATTGCAATTTAAAATTAACGATTACAATTAAATTACAATGGAAATTGGATTTTTGTATAGATTGTTAATTATACTGTAGTATATCTAATACTGAGTAGACAAGCATGTCTGCATTATGCATTTGTTGCCAAGAGGTTATAATACATCGTTGAATGGTTTTGGTCTATACATTAAAAACGGGCTTAGGCAATCTGCATAAAAATGCCTACGAGCATGACGCAGTGGCTAAACCGCTGGCCTTGCTACTGCCATTGCATCGAATATTATGGGTTCAATCAACATAAAGGACTAAAAAAATGGTGCGATCGACAAAATAATTATACTGAATCTGGATGATTTTTGTGTTCGTTTCGATGTTTGTAAAGTCAGTCAGTTAATAGCCTGTTGCACTCACTGATCGGTAAATGATTAACGAGGTTAAGCAAGATGCGGTCAGTCTATAGATGCGTGACCGCTTAGTGGTACTTCGGAGGGCACGTAAAAAGTCGATCCCGGTTGTTGCCAAATTGGTAGCAGTCGTTAAGCCATGTCAGAGGCATACGGCTCGAACTTTTGAGAACAGATTGGCCACTAACCACACGAAAAGAAGAAGAAGAAGACAGGAATAATCTTTTGTGTTTTGTCTTCTTAAAATATACGAATGATACCATAATAACCTTTAAACATACACTTCTTAAGTATCACTTAATTTAAAAAGCCATTCATTATTACCAACGTCCTTGAATTAAATCATCTATATTAAACATAAACAGCAATAACAAGTGTATACGTAATAGAGTCTATCGTATAAGTGCTCGTAATGACGTTTTACTTGCCTGATTGTTGCTGTCAGTGTGTCGATGCGAAGGACCCCACTTCCAAGTTCTTGAGAGACAGATACAATGGCCCTGTTTATAACTAGTAGCAATTGCTTTCTGTTAATAGTGTTCACTTTCGATGCATTTCTAGGAAGCCTTGTAGTTATAGAGAATTTCAAACGGTTATGTTCGAAGTTGGGTCATTGAGGGGGTGTATTATTTAGGGTATAGACTACTACAAAGTTTACTAAACTTTACGCTAAAATTATGAGTTTGTTGTCATAGGATATCTCAGAAAATTTGCTTTTCAGACCAGAATATGATATTTTTCCAGTTATCCTCGTTGGTTTCGTAATATAAGTTGGCACTTGTGATTGCATGAAAATAAATACACAAGTTCAATTCTTGGGCCACACACTGTTAGGAATTTCTCATTATAGGTTTCCACAATATACAGGCATATGTCAATGCATGTATGAGAATAAGCGACTGTTGCTGCAGACTTATAATCAAATCATTAAAGGTTGTCTCTTTAGCTGTGCATAAATTGGCAATGATGATTTAAGAAAAGCTTGGTATAGCTTATTTAATTTAAATCAGTTAACAATTAAAAATATATTTTAAACTGCGTTACTTCGATGATACATGTTCGCGCGTATTGTGAAATTGTGGACACACCTAATATATATTATTTATTATATAATTATATATTAAATCTCTAGTGAGCTATGAAATAGTGATACATATTTTTTTTAAACAATCTGCGTGGTTGATAAATTTTAACATAACATTTGCCCTGAAGACAGTTCTAATTCTAAATATTATACAAGCGGATGACACCAAGGCGGTGTCGCATGGGCAGATAAAGATGACAAGGCACCCATAAAAACTTTGATCCCCTATATTATATCCTTGGGGGTTAAATATTGAAAAACCCTTCTTAAAGGTTCTTTATATTATAAAATCAAATATGTGACTTAGTTTATAGGTTAAGTTTTCCTTTAGCGGAGGTTAAATAGATGACCAGTTTTGTATATAGAGAGGATATTATATTCAATTTCTATGATGTTTAAATTATAAGAAATCGGTTGGATGCGTGTTTTTACGGCCTGATACGATCATAATTTTGCTGATCTTTTTGTGAGAATCTTAGTTGGCGAGATGTGGGTGCACATACACTTCTAATCTAATCCTTCGAAGTCTTGCTGCCCTGATATTGTCTTATAAAAATAACACAACTATATTCTATTTTGTAAAGTAGAAGCAAATGAAATAAAATACTTCCAAGAATAAATATATGTAGGTCAAACAGTAGTTGGATGATATTATGCACAATGCAAGTAAGACAGCAATTCCATCAAGCAGAAGCGGAGGGTGATCTCAGCTGCTTATCGGGCACCTGTGGACGCTACTGAATAAAGCCGTCCATTTGACGAATGGGAACTCTCTATAACACTCTATAGATAGTTGCATATGACAGTTATTGTTGGTGTTCTAGACTTAGATAGGGTGTACGATTTACTATTACTAGCGGTCGCTCACTGGTCAAAATTCGAACATAATCGATTTAAATTTCAAGTTTACTTTGTTTTAAACTTTACCGTAATAATCATATTTCATTTAGAATTCACCAAAGCTATATAGCTTAATTTACCTATATTTTTAAGCATATTATTATTTACGTAACTATACTCTTTCATTGACGATATTTCCTTTTCTTTTTCTTTATTACATATAAATAAGGTATAATATGTAATCATAGTTACGAAGGATTGTACAACGTCAACGTCAGACGAACAATACCGAAATACTACGAACGCGATTCGACTGCGCGTGTCAAATGCATGGTTGTGTGCGTGTAGTGGTTTTTCATTAATTTAATGTATTTCTAATGCATATTTTATAAAAATATTAGGATTCGCCACTCCTTCTCCATATAAACTTTAACTGTGCCAAATTTCATACGCCTTCGTCTGCGCAATTTTCGTAAAAAGGGGCACATCATTTTTGCTGCACGTATTAATATATAGATAACGTAAATAGCCGCTATCCTTTATTTTATTCAAAGTTTTATTTTTAATCATCTGAACTTTCACTTATTATATTTTATGATCGTTTATTTACTGTCAGTCACTGTAATAAATTGATTAAGTACTAGTTTCTAAATGCCCCAGGGCAATACCGGACCAATTAGGGTAATTTAGCAATATACATATATATATTTTTCTTTCTTTCTCTTATACAGGTGAACAGTTTTTTTTTTGAATTTGATTTATTATTTTAAACCTTGTTATCAAGGCATAAAACTAGTTTTTGTCCTCAAAAACTAGTTTTATGTACTCCTGTACTCACGTACTAAATAAAATTTCTGTAACAAACATTTAATCAATTGATACAAAATTAATTTAGACTGGGCTGGAGCTATATATTTCAGGATGACAGGCATTTTTGTCTCGTATGGGTATCGACACCACAACACCCAGCGCTCTAGTATTAGCAATGTCTATTGTAGTCTTTAAGTTGTAACGCATCCATATTCCATTCGTAGCAGTCGTAGAGGGTTTACAAAGTTGCTGTAGAGAGATGTCTACGGGTTTTGTGTAGACAAGGGTCAACGCTTTTCATTTATATATAATTAATCTATCATGTCAAAATGTGTCATGAAATATTTAAATTAAACTATGATGCCATCTCTAATATTGTTTGGTTGGTATTTCGATTGAAATTCTACTCTATATAGTTAGGGAACCAATGCAACAGTCGCACAAATAGCTCAAATAATCTGCTCGGTCGCCCGAATTGTCCCTTTGAATGTTATAACTATCTCTGTCATGATGATGTTCGGTTTTAAGCCTTTCCTGTAATTAATTAGCTTGTATTTAAGTTTCAAGTATGACGGTATAGTGACTGTACGGATTGTAGATCGGCGTGTTCAAGCACATTGTCGCTTTGAAGTTCTGGATGGGTGACTAACAGAATGTTACACGTTGTGTGTGTACTTAGAGGCCACGTAATGTTGTCTGTATTCAGTTTCATGAACTCCTGTGACAGTTGGTTTAAGAAGGTAGCAGTACATTTAAATATATTACCTGCAGATACAATCTTATAAGATCTTTGTTGTTTGAATTGCGCTGGTAAGGTGTAATGAATGCTTTGGTTTCTGTTGATGAAAATATAAATAATGATTAGTGTATTCTGAAGTTATTCATTAGACAAATATTTATTCTGAAGTTATGTGTCGCTTTATTATTTATTCGGCCATTATTTATTATTGTCATATTTAGTATAAGACGCAGTGTGGTATTATTTAATGAACATTAAGTACTAGAAGAGACATCTCAACTTAATTGAATGTAACACTAGTTAGAGTGTATGCTCTCTACCTCAGTTAGTCTGAGCCCTGCGATTACCCTACCTAATTGCCTTGCCACGACACGCTTGTGTGCAAAAATAATTAAGTAGTCCTTATCATAATACACATGAAAACAATTGAATATTAAATAATTGCGCTTGATTATGTCGTTGCAGTAAGCGCTGGCTAAGGCTAAGTAACTTGGAGGTCATGCACTCTAACGAGTGTTCCGAACAATCTAGTTGAGTTGTGTTCTATAGTACACGTGTTAACTCAATGATATTATTACACATTTTATCAATCTTACCTAAAGAATTAATATTCTGCTATAAAAAAATAATGCTATTAATATCACAACTCAGTATCTATCATTATGGTTAAACTCGCATAAACAAATGTTAGATTCCATTTTCGTCTTGCTTTTGAAAATATAATTTATATTGAAGTCTCTTAGCTTAGGAAATTAAGCTAAAAAGACTTTAATATAATTTACAATTTATAGTATTTCACTTCTGCAAGATACATACCGTGGCTTTCCACATTCCCAATATTAGCTGCTTAATTTTTTTACCTTACCTTGGAGACGACATTGTTCGTCAGGCGCTTACTGCCTAACAATTCTTGCCCACCACAGGCTGTAATTATAGCTGTAAGTCTAGCTAATACAGCGTGCTTACCTAAGAATAAAACGTAATTTGTAATAATCCTATCTATATTATTAAACGTTTTTAGGTACAATACCTAGTATCGCTGCTACTTAAGCGGTACACCAAACTTCAATACTTCGGGGAGGGCTTTTTAATTCCCAATTTAATACGGAAATCGCGTTCAAAATTCACACAACAGTGTGGAGAGAACAAATGATAAACAATTCAGTTGATACAACAACGATAAGCCGACGGGAATGTACAATTTGTTACATGGCTAATGATTATAACTTCGGTCCAAATGAGCTTTGTGCCAACAATACTCCATCAATGCATTGGCAAACATTATTGTTGACAATATAAAGCCAAGCCAATTTATTAAGTATTTTTGAAATATATGTTCATATAAAGTTGCGGTTGCTTTTGTTATTTATATATGTATATAAATTTATGATTAATCTATAAATGCAGTATTTTTTATAGGAATAAACCTTGTTTCAGGAATAATTTTCTTGTATCTAGAAATAAATATAAAATTACCAACTGCAATTATATTCATGTATGAAATGCAAGCTTTTTCATCACCGCATTAATATAAATTGAAGCTTATTAAAGTTGTTAATAGTTCCGGATCGCGGCAGCACGAAATTTTAATTCGCAGCGGATTTTGTGCTAATTTAATAAAACGACGTGGTGTTTCAATTTAGCGATACACCACTGTTACCCAAATCATCGAGTGATATAAAAGTTGTATTTGAGTGCCGATCTATTCGTTGACACTAATTATTTATTTTTGAATAACAAAACAACTAATAACACAAACATTAGTGAAATTTTGTCGTTTTTGCCACAACTTAAATAGAAACAGATAGTCTGACTAGCTCAATTTTTGGATGAACTCTGAATGATTTTAGCTGTTGGTAATTACCAATATTGCATAAATGAGAATGCAAGTTTTGTAACTCAATAGTAAAAAAATGAACTTCAGAATATATTTACGAATTAGTTCACGCACAAACTTTTTAACACGTAATCTTGTTAAGCCAAGCTTCGAATGGATTTATTCTAAATAAGTGTACAGTTTTAGTGACTCGTAGAACTGGAAGTCGGAACACGTATTTTGCGCCAACAATATTGGAAGGTAGCGGCCAGGTGGTGGGAGCCTCGTCTCAATTTCCAGCCTTACAATACCGCGAAATCTGTCGACGTCGAGCCCCGGTGCGACCCTGCACTGTGCTGCAAATTAATACACGTTGCGATCCTGGTTTTAATTTCGGTAGGCGCCTCTGATTTACGATGTCCATATGAAAGAGCGGTTCGTGCGTGCGGCCTGTCAATTTAGACCTCCAAATTAATATAAGCTCCCCCTCTGCCGTCCTCGTACAGTAAATCCGCGGGCGGCAGGGTAGCTTACAAGTCGGTGGAACTATAACTACGCCTTTTCATGTTGGTAACGTAGAATTAGTTCGTGGCTATTCATTACGCGTCGGAACGCGGTGTGATGTTGATTGCTTATTGAAGTTGTTAATAGTTCCGAATCGACGCGGTAGCACGAAATTTTAATTTACACCGGATTTCGTGCTATCATCGTACGCGAACTATTAATTTTATATTGTGTTAGTTAACAAGTAAAGTTTGGAAGGCAATAGCGTGATCCTCGGTAGTATAGTGGTTAGTATCCCCGCCTGTCACGCGGGAGACCGGGGTTCGATTCCCCGCCGGGGAGAACTTTTTGAACATAATTTTTTTATTTTCATTATGTTTTGCCTATTAATGATATAGTTCATAAAGTTTAATTGTAATCTTTGATTTGTTTCAGGTAGGATTTATTTTGATAGCATAAACATTGTCAAATATATCTGCTGTCTATCCCGTTAAGATTAGGCAGAGATAAGTTAAAACCACATTTTGCAAGTTTTGTTTTAGGTCCAACGTAATTAAAGGCCTTTAGCATTGATTTCGTCAGACGGCTACTGAAAATGATTCGATTGAAGGACAAAATACCACATGGGTCGTAACGGTATCACGGGATCAATATTAGCTAACCAATGACAAAGAAATTTTCAAAATTAAGTTACTATTTAGATATTTTGTCTACCATGTGTATAGAACAAATTGTGCCTCATTTAACAAAAAACATTGCTTGTGGCACTGATTTTATACTATTACTTTTAGCACTCCTGCTGTTGATGTTTATGACAGTGCGGACCAACACTCAATGATTGCATTATTTGATACAAAGTGATAAATACACTTCTTAAGTTAGAATGTTATTTTCATCAGCTATATTTACGTGTCGTGTAATAGACGAACCTATTGCCATTTATGAGGAGATATATGAATAACATGATAACAATGAGAGAGTTGATAGTTACCTAACTTACATAGGTACTGGGCCCTAGATATAGATTGTGATCATAAAAGGTTATTTGACGAACATATTTTATGTGTTAAATCCGTTTAATCTATCAGCGTAAAACCCTAACGTGTCATTATGATAAAATCCGAGTGTTTGGACGCCGGTCTCTGCAAGGCGATTGACGAATATAATCTGTAAGTAAACATGAACATACTACATGTAAAAGAAATTTCAAGATAGATTTGGGTACATACATATTACGAAGGTGCGAAAGTCAGAACCTACCTATTTTATAGACGTCTGTAGAACATAATAGAAATGTTAGTTTATGACCAATAAGAAATCGTATTCAATAAAAGGTTGTATTTCTAGAACAAAGAGTCGGATCGATACAAGTTTTTCTTTGACTGCTGACTCAAACTGTAAAATTATTATGATTGAATTCGTAACCAGAATAATATTTTCAATGAAAATGGTATTTCTTTATAAAAACTGCAGGTACAATGTAGAAAGGTGGACTTGGCACTATCGGTGCAGACGAGGCATATTTCGATATTGAACGTCTAACTTTAATGCAATCTTAGAGACCGACGGCCAATCTATTTGATATAGATATCCTATGTTACTTTAAATATTTTTACCGACGACGTTATGGAGATTTCGCGTTAGGAGTGAGGTTGTTTACTTGTATGTCTGTTGCATTTTCTTTCGAAAGATTCGATCGATTTGTATGCAGTATTTTATTCGGTATAGAATAGAGAAGGTTTTAAGGTAGGAGTTTATTTGTTGAGTTAGAACATAGTTCATAAAAATAAGTGGAATAACTTCCTATCGATTTTTGCAATACGTATATTTTCCTATTGTAATGGGCTCTAAAAGGCGATTTAATATATACTAGCGGTCACCAAGTGCTCGAAATTCGACCATAATTGATTTAAATTTTAAGTTTGATCATTATTAAGGTTTCATTGTATATAACTATACCTTTATAATCACATTTGATTTAGATTTTGCCAAGGCTATACATGTTAAATTTACCTATCTTTTTCAAAGAAATTATTATGTACTCGACTTTACTCTTTCATTGACGATATTCCTAAGCTTGCTATTTTGTTTTCTTTTCCCCTTTATTACATATAATACGTAAATTGATTTTAAAATTGTATGCCAATACCGCGAAATTGGAAAAGGTTACGCACCATAGTATATCATACTCCTCCGACCGCGCAAATTTCGTAAAAAGGGGCACAAAGTTTTTGCTTCACGTATTAATATGTAGGTAACATACCGATGGCTTAATTAGCAATGTCTGAAGATTAAGACTAGACTTAAATTGATGTGTAGTCAGCACGGATAGCATAGTGGTTCGTGAGATCACCTCACCACTGCTATTAAGACGGGTAATAGGGGTTCAAACCTTACACTGGATAAAATATTGTGTTATCCGCAAACGTTTGTTATGAGTTGAGTGTCTCTGAATTTTTTCCTTGCTTTATTTCTTTTTGGAATATCTCCAGCAATACAGGTATTAATACTTTGCTGGAATGTATTTTTTTCTAAATACAAAAGTAATATTGTATGGTATACTTGTCATAATCTGCTATACAATGATAAAAACTGTAAGACAATTCATTGTATTTTTACGTTTTATTATACATTAACTTCAAATTTATTTACATTTTGCGCAGGGTTTATTTTTATTTTCATTAAGATACATTATAATATGCCTCATTAATTTCATTTGCTTAGTGTAAATAAAATATATTTTCACTAATTTTATTGAGATAAGGTTTTGTTTATTTATTAGGGGCTCACACGAAAGCGGCTTAAGCGATTTGTAACTGATTGATTTATGTGAAGTTTTACACTCACAGAAATAGAGCGACGGCACCGTATTATACCGAAGGGAAGGGTTTAGTTACATATCAGAGGTAATGCCAGTTGTTAGTACTTACGTATAAAGGTTTTTATAAACTTAATTAAATACCTGTATGAGTAATCCCTCGTTGGCGTGGTTATAGATTATGGATCCAAAGTGAGATCGGCAATTCAATTTTTGGATTTATCAAGGCTTTTTGTATCTGTTTCATATTAACACTTGAAAGAAATATAATGAAATATACTTAAATTATATTATATGGAGGCATAATGATAAAAGGATTCTGACCAGATGGAGGCGTCTATACGGCGATGGCTGAGAACCAGAATGCTATAGTGTATTTAAATACAATGGCTTAACAAGACAAATGGAAGAGCCGATCATCAATAATTTGGGATAAGAGTAAGAGAGCGTTATAGCATAGAAACCCTCGAGGCTAATTAGACCCGAAGAATTTGGTAGAAATAGAAGTCGAACCTATTGCCATATTTTGAGAACAGTTTCAAACACCGTGTTGCTACTACGAAACGTCTGACCAAATACCGCCAAGATATGAAGAGACAAAACAGAACATGATGTTTTTGTGTTATATTCAAAACTTTACATTTACATTAAAGGTATTGAAATGTATTAAGACGTTATCAAAACCGGTACTGATGTAGATAGACGCCACATCTACACTAGGCATACCACATCTAGATTAGTAAATCATGTTAACAATCTTGTTCTAGCTAGATATATAACCTATACTAGTGGTTCTATTATCCGTTTACACCTATATGTTGTGCAGAGCCGTAGCATGCAAGCAGAATAATATTGATCATTATGTAAATGTATGTGGCACGTCTAACTTCAGCATTGGACGTCATGGGAGTGAGATGATGACGTTAATAAACTTCGCTATCGCTTATCTACTTATTCAGCCGTGTATGTAAACTGCTCCAATGCTGGTACCGGGCTTCTTCTCAGTGTAAGAAGGGTTTGGATATAACAGATTGTACGTTAAAACTTAACCAATTATTAATCTATTAAATTATAAGAATACCATTAAAATATATGTTTGATTACAGTAATAATTTAAATAATATAATAATAGTATCAACCTTGTACATAAACTGTCTCACTCCTGGGCATGGGCTTCTTCCCAGGGTGAGAAGGGTTATGTCATAGTCCACCATGCTGGCCCAGTGCGGGTTGGCTGACTTCATATATCTTTGGCAACATTATGGAGGATAACATAATTATCGCTTGATTAACTAAATACGGACATAACTTCGAGAAGTCAGAGATGTGCGCCTTGAACTCGATCCCTCGTGTGGCAGTCCAACGATCACCATCTGGGCTATCGCTGCCTTTTTACTACGGATTTATAAATACTTTCTCTCTCGTTCATTCCTTTGAACGATTTGATAGATTGAGATCATTAGTACATTTGAACGACTTGAACGTTTGACGTCATATTCACGCTATAAAATTGTTTTGTCAAATACTACTGTAAACATAGTAATTTATATAATTTAAAATACACCATGAATGAATCGAAAAGACGCTAGTTCAATTGTTAAACTATTATTCTAATATTTTAAGGTTTCATTATTCAAATTTTGAATCGTATTATAAATTTAATGTTTCTTAGATTATATTAGTTGAAACTCTTCGTACATTTGCAAGCAAAACAAAAGCGAAGATTAAAATAGCGTAACCAAATTAGTCAAGTTTATAATCACTTAGAATAAAACTTACGATTTCAAACATTAGTGCCAGTATTACAACTTTACATCATAATCTATTAACTGATCTTCAAACAAGAATAAACCTTTCTGTTACATGCAATACATACATCTGTTAGGTTTGTAACACTGGTTTAACAGTGTAACATATAATTGTGATATATTATAATAATTTAAGTACACAACTGTGGCTTCGCCCATAACTCACAGTGGCTTTAAGAATAAGTACTATATTATTATTTCTATCCTGCAGGAAGAAGTAAAATAGAATACATTTTATCCAGAGTCAGCGGTATGAAACAGGAGATTTAAACAGCAGGTGTTACTTTATTTTATGTAAAATATTAAAATGGAACCACGTTTGCTGGAAAGTTACAAATTAGAGTTTCGAATGACCTTTGCCGTTTAAGGTTTTATGTTCTAGCCTTCATTTTCAATTCTGCTACCACTTACCAAGTATATTCAGATTATACAGAAACGTCTAGGCTTTATCGATCTTGTATAAATCTGTTGTAAAACTCCGAAAGCCCTAAGTTTCACTTAGAAGTTGAAGAACAAATAAAGAAAAGTTTGCTGTCAGCAATTTGTAGTTGTTTTAAAAGACCCGTTTTTCTTTGAATTTATTGAAGTAATATGTGGATACAATGTTTAAGATATATATGTAGAATGGAGCCTTGTCCTTTCAGCTTAATTACTACGGTAGATCTAATGCTGTGCCATGTGTTGATGCCCAATACCTTAATTGTTAATTACAGCAATTTTTAATACCTGTCTGAGAACAAGAGAAAGGTACTTTCCTTTGTCATGGGGGATTTCTCAGCTAATACATATGTAATGTCATGCTTATAACTCCCTATGGGTAGGCAAAGTGTCACTTCCACACTTAAGCATGGTTATATGCCCCACTTAAGTAGTTGAGCCGACGCCGTGCCGCTACTCAAAACAGAAAAACCCAATAACACTGCTCAACTCAGAAATATAACTCACAGAGCAGTCGCTTTGGCTACGATCAACCTTACTTTGTTCCTTATAATTTCGTTATAAGCAATTGTAAACCGTTGAACTGTGTGACAGTATCATCCACAAAACATTTTGTTTTTAAACATACACACTATATAAATTCTATATACATCAGCGTTATGTATAATAATATAGCAATATTAACTTAACATTTTGTTTGTTTAAATATGCCATGTTTTCGAATCATCAACCAACATGCACTACAAAAATATTTCTATTTGAACATATCACCTGTCCTTCCCAGTTAGTAGAAAACGAATAGCAAGCGGATTACTTGCATCCCTAGAAAATAGTCAGCTGCACAGATTGAATCGAACAGTATCGCGTCACCTGCCCAGATAGTTGCAATCTAATCGCATTGTATTGGATAATATGATACGTAACAATACACGAAAATTAACGATATTCGAATAGCCTATTATTCTTTAGTACCATATAGCTGTGGTACTACTTAATTGCAGCTATTAATGTGATTTAATTTATTTTTGTAAAGTAAATAAAATAAAATAAATTTAATCATATTAATTGCAGCTATTAATGAAATTTAATTTATTTTTTTAAAAGTCATCTCCCGCTCTTGTCGTAATTCCTGTGTCGCGGGGAACTTAACAAACATTCAAACAACGAACAACCATTTGTGGATCACACAAATTTTTGCCCCGTGTGGAATCGAACCCTCTACACTCTACGTAAGCACTAAAATCACTTCGCCATCCATGCAGTCAGTATATAGTAAAAGATTTATTGATTGCGATTATTACATTTCTAAAAGAAGCCCTAATTCCCGAGCTAGGGAACTGACTGCCGCAACATAAGTTATTATGTTGTGGCAGTCAGTGCCTTCGTCCATTTTATGTTACTTACATTTATGTCTTGCAAGCGATTTATACACGCGAAACTCACACATAAATACAAATAATTACACCTGTTTATAAGGAGTAAATAGAGAAGAGGTAGTATACTTCGCACATGTTTTTAGATATGTTTAAGCCTTAAATATGGCTATAATTGCCCGACGGGCTCAATTCTAGAGACCGTTTTTCGTTCTTATACAAGAGAATCCGCAAGAAAGTATTTAGTTTGCCTGATGGTAAGTTTATCGTATTAGAATTCATTCGAGTCGATGTTAGTGAAATGGCGTAAAGAGATGAAATAAAAGAAATGATTGAGGTACATACCTACCTCAATCGTTTCATCGACTTGATTGAATTTTAAGCTATAATGCACCTAATACGATAAACTTACTATCAGACAAACTATATACTGTTTTGCGTCTTCTGTTGTCCCAAAACGTGGTGGTACGAAACGCTGTAACAGTGTTGCTACTTTAACGTGTTGGTTTTAACGCAAAATATTAAGTTTCTATAGTATACATTATATTTTATTATATTTAAATTACATTCTTAGTTGATTTGCTAAAAGGATTTCTCACTATTTACAAGTTTCTTAATAAACAAATGACGATTCAAGCACGTCTAAGCTAAATTCTGTGTTTGTTAATGGTTCCGTATTAAATATTTATGCTTTTCACTCCATGTTGTTAATATAAAAAGAAAGGTTTGTTAGAAACAACTTAATTTTTCGGCTCACCAACTTATTTTAACTTTGAAATTACTCTGAGATTTGTTTTTTCGTTGGCCAAAAAACTTTTGTTTTTATTAGTCATTACGTTTTTCAACCTATATTTGAATAAAAACTAAACACAGCTGTTTCACTTATTATAGCATTTTATTCTTAGCTGACTGTTTTTAAACTTATATTAGGGCCCAGCGAGATTCTCATTTATACCTAGGTTTTTGTTCAAACTAGTATTATAAAATCTTGTATTGTATTCCTGCCGTATGTATGTAGAGTTTTAAGTTTCTTAAGCAGCTCTTAACTGTGTGTAATCTTTGCCTTTTGATGTGATAGTACAGTGACTCCATGGTCGATGGCGTGTTAGTGATTTCTGTTGTACTGCAAGCGTATGTAACCTTTAGCATCAAGTCGTATTGCCACTATTTCAAAATTCGAAAAATAAAGTCTTATTAATTTTGTTCGACTTTCTTTTTGGGCTCGTGACACATGCGCTTACGTTTTTAGATTCCTGAGTCGTGCAAAGTGTTATTATATTAGGTTTTCCTGTTGGAAAAGTGTCAGAAATAATACTGTATCTATATGCCCGGTAGTCATCTTGGCTCACCTGTATAACGTAGGATTGAAAATATAGCTGCTGAAATATGAGTGTACTACACCTTTGCATTCTGCTTGAGGGATTTATCTATGTAATATATAATTTCGTCCTAATCATAGCAATTTTGGATTGCAATATTTAACTATACAATGAATTCAAATGTAACATGGTTTTCAATAAACAAAATCGTTACAGCGATTCATAAAATTTTAAATATTATTCCACGTAAGCATCAATTTACAAAGCTATATATATATAGTATTATCAAACATCGATATATCCAATAAAATAATACTGTAGAAAAAGTGTGATTTACTCGCTATCATAAAAAGCGCCAATTCAACAGACTATTGCGGTCCGTAAATTGTTGTAAAAATGAATGTTCCGAACACGCATTTTATAATACATTTTGGCTCAATGTGCGCACGATAAAATATGTGAACAGGTGCTTCATCATAAGGCAAAGCCTTGTGTCACGGCGTAGCGGCGGCATGATGTACAGGAACCTTACGGGCTTACGCTCAACCCCAGCTTGTACCGCAGCTCCACGGAAATTAGACACCTCCATAATAGATTTTGGAAACACTTCGACTCAGCGTTACAAACGTTCCATTCTTACAAACTTTCAAAGTCAAATATCGAATGTTAACTTTTTTATTGATATTTATGACAATACAATCTAGAAACTTTGGAGGTTGAGGTTCCTTTATAAAACTGGTCATCAAAACTTAACGCAATTTGTTATTCCACAATAATTAGCAAATTACACGGGGCTATTTCGCGAGCCCTCCGTAATCAAAGAAGAGCTACTAAAGAGAATAACTTATTCGATTTATCCGCTAATAGAGCTAGGAATAAACAAACAAGATTAAGTTGGAGTAAGCGGGCTTTATAAATTTATGGAGTGAATCCCTTAATTCCCGAAACTGATGTCAGAATTTTAAGTTCGCTTCGCGGGAAGATTGCGAGGAAGTTGGTTAATCCAGCAGAGTGCGCAACGTTCGCCAACTTGTCTGGGCCGGTCTGCCTGCACCTACTTCAATAGTTTTGTGCATTATAAAGCGTACTACTTAGGAGCACAGGCCGCAGATAAACCAGATTGTGCGAAATTACACGAGTCTTAAACTTCAAGCGCTTATCTGAATAAGCGATCATGAATCGGAACAAAAATTACTGCCGCTTTCTGAATCATTTCATTTAGTTACTGTACTGATTAAATCTATATTGGTTCATAAAACTAAAAATGCAATTTGTAATGACCGAGCAATTAATTCTTCATTTTTAAAGTTACATTTAGAATTAAAATTTGTTGTAGATTACAATCACGGAATGCAATGAAAATAATTGAACACGAACAGTAGGCAACATTTCCGTATAATATAACTTTACACAATAACAAAGTACAACCAACTGTCGATTACAATTTAGCCATTATGATTTATTTCAAAGATGCGTTTTGTTGTTTTAAAGGCATGTATTTACATTAAGAAATATGCGTAGTAGGTATATCTTTAATGGATAGAATGAGGAATAGTGTGACAAAAGAGCATTGTGGCGAGACAGGAGATATGGTATTCAGAAAGGTGGACAAGTGCTATGGGAACAATATAGAAGAGAAAGACCTGGTTCAGGTACCTTAAGTTAACGTGCGTGTAAAAAAAACAGTAGCTATATTCCAAAATCAATGCCGAGTACGGTTTTCTTTATAGAAAAGTCATATGTTTCAATTAATTTTGTACAAGATCTCCGAATTTCTATATGTTTAATTAAACAAATTAGCAAATTGAATTGAATGCCCTTCCTGATTACGTGTGAAATTTTCTGTCTGAAGTTCTCATGTATGTCTCAGCCATTAAATTTGGTACTACTATCGGTTGAATCGCTTTCCAAAATACAAATAATAAAATATTAGTATGGTAATATAGTATATTTTTAAATACGGCTCATGTTCAGTATAACTCAGCTACAAGTACTGGTGATGCAAAATAAAAAGCGCGTACGAATATAAGATGAAGATTATGTAGAGATACACTAAGACTTAACCACCATCTAAGATTACGAATGCTTACTAGGAGTGCTCATCTATCTCATTACCCTCGGTGCAACGGTACTTGTCGAGGTCACTTTAATTTATGCACTAAACGCGCATAGTAACTCAAGAGTTAAACTTTCTATTGCTTACACATATTCCTTCTAATTAGTTTAATTCTCTAAACTTTAGATAACACAGTCTCACGCGTCGTAATGAATAGCTAAACTAATATAACTTATGGAACAGAACTCTGCTGGCAGTTATGGTACCAGCATCACTAGACCTGCCATGCCTCCCTCGTCTACCTATAAACTACATCTAAAAGGGGTAAATAAGAGAGCTTATTTAGGCCTTAATAAACTGGTGGTACGCACCGCTCTTTCATATGGACGTCGTAAATCAAAGATAGCAAGTGAAATTAAAATATCTTCCCAGATTTGAGCAGTTACTTATTGTGTAATAATTTGAATGGTTCTCGGGCAATCTTGGTATTTAATATCATTTAGGTTATAAATTGTAATTAATTGCGAGTAATTTCTTGTCTCGGGTCAGGTTATTGTTACAATATATTATACTGTTAAGAACATTTATAATATTGTTTGTATTGAAATTATAATTTGTTAGGGCAGGTGCAAAATTAATTGCCGTCATTTTATAATTATATTTTTCATGTCAAATAATATGCTATGGTTTTAAATTAGCAGTAACAACTATTCTTGTTTACTAGCAAGTCTGTTTGTTGTAAAATCACAACCAAAATCACAAATATTCATGTTTCAATAATATTCAAATGTCATTAATAAAAATATCACAGTATACCTGGTCTTGGAGTTTTACTCACATATGAGATTCCTCGATTGGATATTGTGTGAACCTACTGTGTAGAGAAAGTAGGATTGTCATGTGTGTGTTAACTACCAAACAGAATATAATTATAATTACTTTTCACAAACATAATAATATCAGTCTTATATAAATTGTCCCACTGATAAGTACGGGCCTCTTCTCAGTTTGAAAATGATAGGCCATAGTCCACTACGCTGGCTCAGTTCGAGTAGACAGAATTCACACGTCATTGAGAACATTATAGTGTTCTCTAAGATATGTAGGTTCCTTGCCGATGTTTTCCTTCACCTTAAAGCGAGCGATAACAAACTATTTAATACGCACATATCGAGACCTCTGTGTAGTAGTCCAACGGTGTTCAACTAGGCTACGTGCTCTGCTCTGATAAAAGTTTTGCCTATTGCCTAATAACCCAAGCGTCCGTCGCACCCCATTCCAAATAATTTTACACTAAATCCCTAAATGATCACTTGGGATATATTCACACTTAGTCTAAACCGATCCTAAGTAGAAGATAATTCTGAGATACATAGACAGATTACGTCACGTCCTCACACTTAAAGTTGTGCGCTCAAACTCAAACCGGAAGTGGAGCCCCATCAATCTGACGTTAATATGTTGGCATATGTAAGTTACTGGGATACGACGTTGTTATGGAGAGGAAAAAATATATTGAAAATGAATAAAACTAACCTATAAAGACGTATTGTATCAGAAAATGGACGGGTTTAAATGGAAATCATTTGTTGTGAAATAAATTGTGGATACAAATCTATGGACACATATGTATATAGCTATGTACACTCAATCATATGCAAGTATCTGTATATACGACTACAAAATTTAAAAAAATATATACGTGTATTTAATAGAGATATTTTATTTAAATACACGTATCGGCTTAAAATATTATTCATGTTTGGTCAAGTTTCACGTGTAATCCACTTAACGGATTTTGGTATATTTAAGTGTCGAATTCAATTCTCGGATCAGACAATATTTTATTACGAGGAGCAAAGTGCATGGGTATGAAACGAGTGAAAATACAAATAAATATTTTTGATGCATTGCTGTTGCATCTGTTAAGATATCTTTAACAACAATTTAATTTCATCGAATCTATCTTTTCTATCGATACGTGTGTGCCGACTTAAAACGGTAATGTTAGCGATACAAAATGGCCAACAATCCCGATATATTAAAAAGGCCTCCTGTACAATAGCTTCCAAAACTCGACAACAAACAATTTCATCATAATATCGGTGGGATTATCCTCATTCGTGCGATATAACGTAATGCAAGTACAGTTATTATTGCAATAACATTTTGTTTTAACCGGATAACCGTGGGACTCGACGATACAGGGCGGAAAGGAGATTATCTTGGATTTACTGGAACAACGCCGGCCGATAGATAAGAGAACAATAGATTAAATTCACTTGTACATAGGTACTATGGTACTAAATGAAAACTGTTTTATATTTTTTTTTATTCTTATCACACAGCGCATTCCTGAAAGGTGTAGAAATATATTTAAGGGCTTGCATCGTGTGAGATGTTTTTCCCTTAGGTTAGGATTCTTGTCGCTGATGTAGTTTCAGTTCCAGCAACTCACCCACCATCCAAGGCACCGAGTTGGCACACCGTGGTGGGTTTGGTCGGTAGTACCCGGGACTTACCATTTTTTCCCGGGTGAGCCTGACATAACCTCTCCGCTCCCCTTTTCCGCAGGGAGCTAAGCGTCAAGGCATTCTCCCAAGATGTAAAAATACAGAGTTTTATGTTCAATGAGCAACCTATATCTAGATAGTTCATATGTAATACTTAAATATAACAGAAAGTTCGTGTAACGAAGCTGATTTGATTTGATATCTTTTTATTACTTTCTTTTGCGACATATATCAGGTTACTTACAAATATTAAACATATACTTTTTCTGAGTATGATACACGTCACCAGTATGCTACTTGCTTACTGCTCTTAGTTGCATATTTATACTTTTTAAAGCAACAATTTTCGGCGTTTTATGACATTCATTATATTTTTGATATTTTATAGACAGCTTATAAAATATATTGGCTTATAAATATATTATCATCAAATAAATATCCCTGCCCGTGATTTCTCGGAACCCGTATAGCCATTATTGAGTTTTATCAAAATAAATATTTACCGTATAAATATTTGCAACCATTAAAGTGGTTTATAGGTAATTTTCGGTATAAAAATATATTCTACTACTTACGAAATATGACCGATTCACACGTCGTACATCTGCAACTGTCTCTTCTGCCAAGCATGATTATATGCTTTGCGGTGTCATCATAAAGAGATATTGACTTAAAAACATCGCATAGTTTACCTACGCTGAGTAGAATTTCTAGAGTTCCTTATAAAGGTGTTGTCCTGTCAGTATTATGACCTTTTGAGAGTTCTTTTACTTATACCACAATCATTTCGGACAAGCATACCATCCGCCTGATGGTGAACAGTTCCCGTAGCTTATGACTGCTGATATTATCAAGGGTATCATGTATGTTGCCAGCTCTAGGAAAAAGGGTGAGTTAAATCGGATCCTCACTCTTAGTCACTAGGTTTAGAATGATACAAAGACATCACTTTTGTAACATCCATAAATTTGGCAATGATGGGCTCCTTCAGTCATAGGTCTAAGTTATTTGCGTTAACCGTTTAGCGTGTTTTCTTTAAAGGATTTGTGAAATCTTTGGTGTTACATACGTAATATGGTATTTAGTTTTTTAAAACGACATCTAATGCTCTGGCAGTAATTCTTGTGTCGTGGTGGACATTACATCCATTAAAACTACGGACATAAAGTATAAACATTTAAACAACGGACACAAAGATATACACCCAGACTCGGAACACACGCTTTAATTGACTGTTCTATACATTCGATCGGTTATATGTTTAGAGCAGCGAAATAATGTATTTTAGTAATACTTTCAACTTTCGTATTCGGTTCCGCCTAGTTGTAGCCGAGAATACTAGAATATAAACGTTGTAAGTAACATTTACAGCAATATAAACCTTAAAGGCAGTTTAACTCATCTGTATTCTGATACATTCTATTAAAACAATAGAATCCAATCCACTAAAAGCGTAAATAAACAATCGGGATTGAATTTCGTCATTAGAATATCGCTTCAGTTTCTAATTTACCTGTATATTACCGTATGGTGTCGGAATCCGCAGAATCCTAATAGCTTGATAGGATTATATGAAACACATTTATGTTATTTGATTTAGATTTAAATTATCGTTGCAACTGTTCGTATAATGCCAGTACTCAAATAGATTTATATTAATGCTTAGGAAAGCTTAATTGAATAACCCAGATTATTATACAAAGCTGCTAAAATATTTTAATCTGTCCATTAGTTTGTTTATTCGATTAGACAAATATTTTAGCTACAATGTTTGTAATGTATGTGGATTTAAGGTAATTCATCCATACATAATTATTTTATTGATATAAATCACAATTAAAATATCAATAAGATTATTATTAAGCTAATCAAACTACGTTTCAAATTAAAATTTAAGCCGATAATATTTTATCTTTATATTAATCTACAAACAACTACAACATCATCTTTACTTTTATTTATTTAATTTAAAAATGTTATAAAGTCTATCTATAAATCTAAGTGTGTTAAAACTAGTTGCGTATAATTATTAGACAGTACCACTAGCAATCACTCTGCAGATAATAAAGAATTATACAACATTTGCGATCCTAGGAAATGCCAAACCAATAAGACTCATTAGCCTCATCATAAAGACAGCTATAAACATTCAAGAAGTCTATATTTTCACTTTGATGCACGGGAATCGACTGTCCTTTAAACGGTCATCCATCTATGACTGCACAAATATGCCTTAACTACACGTCTCAATTGAACTGCAATCTCGCCGCTACGCCACAGGCGCCTTGAAATTAAACAAACACCGGAGGTTTAAACCGGTCTAAACTATGCCTCAGGAGCGTACAACGTGGATTGTCTCTAACCAATTTCATTTTGCACCACAATTCATGACGGAACATTATTATCATGTATACAATACAGTGACAAGGTATCTATATGTATACACCTTAATCCGGACAATCGTGCAGTAGGGTAATTGCCAACTTATGTCGTCGAACCAATCGCTTTAATTATCCGGTGGACTCGCTCGAGTGTAAAGATTATTTCGACTGCCAAATGCAGTATATTCGTTTTAATACAGCCGTGCGCACAGACCGACAATGCGATACCCGAAATCAGATTACTTTATTCAGCACGGGCAGATCATGAATGAAATTGATAAAATCGTCTGCGGTGTGAAACGTTCAATATATACGAGTTTTGAACGATATTTCGTACGATTAGATCAGTATTTTAGATAGCTGCATGTTTTTGTTGAATTATGGTTCAGCTTGATGAAATTGCTTTGCATTTTATCTCATTGGTTATTTGTGTCAATTGAATTGAAAAGTCTTGTTTTACGTCAACACTTGTTATGTGTGTGCGACGTTGTTTTATAAATATACCTATTACAACTCAAAGCCTTATACTTGATGCGCTCATTAATTCGCTTTATAATAATGAAGTCGCAATATACATTGACATACTTAAGTATGTTAAGTTTATCATGAAAATAAATATATTTGTGTTCGATAAAACACACCGTGGTATGTTAATAGGCCTCTCTCTCTCATTCGTTTTCTTAATACTGCAGTCATTACGATGTCATTATTTTATGGAAAAGAAACCAAGAAATATTTTAATAGCGCCCACGATAGGAATTCTAATTTATGACACATAATATAAAATTTTCTTTGGTATATGTGTGTGTATTGATGAAACGTCGACGCGTGACGAATTCCAAATCATTTTCCTATTCCTAAATGCAACAATTCAAGTCTATTACTCCAAGCTTCTAAATGGAGGTAGTGCTACACAATGGAGGTAAATACGGTACAGCTTATTCCCAAGAATGAAAAGCCTTCGCAATATATTTCTACATCTCCGGGTATTTGCGCAGCGGCTACGACAAGGAATCTATTGAAATTGAATCTAATAGTCAGCTTGTACCCACCGTTCACGTTCTGTATAGAATTTCTTAATAATTGGACGTCTGACCCACTGCTAGTTGTATCCAATTTAATTCCCTCTCGTTTCGTACTTGAGCAAATAATACTCAAAGTAATTGCCTGTACTCAATTCCTGATTTTTGTCAAACCACTTTAGTTAAGATTGCACAAATTGTATATAGCATCACAATGCTTTAACAGATTGGGCCATTTTAGTTGGACGGAGGTAAATTCCTAGAAAGAGGTCGGTTGCTTTCTAAATAGAGTCACGTAACGTATAAGAAGGCTCTGTATTACAGGCAAAGGTGACTCCGTTAACAGGCGTAGGCTGGCTCGAATAAAGGCCTGTAGGCTGAACAAAATTACTTCTACGAACGGAAACACATGTCTAGAAACTGAATTTCAATTTCAACTTATGAGATTTTCTTTTTGTTTATGCGAATTTGTTTTCTTTTATTTATTATGTACTTTGATTTTCTTTTAGGCTTTCTCTAAGATATTTGGCGTTCTTTCTTAAAAAAATCTTATGTCAATTTCTGTATTTACATACTCACGGCTTTACTCAGAAGGGTAAGTTGTCATTATTATGTACTCATATACCTAGTTACCACGCCTATATCTTCGAAAGACTAGACAGAGGTGTAAAAACCTTTAGGTGGCTTAAAAGCATAAATGGCGTCATGTGGATGTAATGTAAAAAGAGCCGAGCCTATTATCGTATAACGGACACAATTAATGAATCCGCGTTGCTACTGAGAATCTTGTGGCATAAAAAGCACCTGATACGAGAATCGAACCCGAGTGCTGTGCATGTGGTCACAACAGTCACATACACCACCGCTGCGCCACCGAGGCAATCCGTTTTTTTTATTTCTATAGTAGCAGTATTTAGTAGTAGTATTATTTTATTAACTAGACTGCCTCATTGGTCATGTAGCATAAGCTTGTTATCTTGAGATGCCTGGTTTATATTGCTCGGTCCGGAAATGTGTTACTAGGTTCGTGTGTTAAAAGTTCTCAGTATCAGTCTAAGGATGTTTCACATAGACAGCAATATGTTCGTTCCCTATTACGTAGAACCTTAACAGCTATAGTTATTTTCTGCCGGACGCGGTGCTAGATTTGCTCAAGGCGAGGATTGAGCTCGTAACCTGACTGTTAAGCTCATGATTCAAAGAGATGGTCTGAAACAAAATTTAAACTAGTCCACATAATCAATGCCTCAAAATTATTTGATCATTGATCATACTCTGCAGTCGTTGTAAGTAATCCTTACATCTATGACGGCGAAAAGATTTTCCATTCCCACTTTACTCGTATACATTCCTAATATATCTTGACTATGTAACACTAGCATTTATTTACCTGCAATTTTGTCGCGTTCACTCGCGGCTCTGTATACGCTGAACGCACTAAGCACCATATCTCTCCTTTTAGTAAATGGTATAAGATGATACTTGGCTTGGGTTTTAAGTAGAAGGTTTAGCTACTATATTAGCTCCTCAATGGGTTTGCGTGATGCCGGCACAAATAGACAAACAGGGATCCAAAAAGCTATTGTTTGTGTTTATACCACTATATTTAAGTTTAAGCTTTTAATCCCTGTGACGCGGAGGACTGTACAAACATAACTACCGGACACGAAGTACATCCAAACAGCCCAATAATTTGTGGACCACACCGTACATACCATTGTACCGTGTTAGATTCAAACCCTTAACATTAGACGCGGTAGGAGTGTCTTAGACTCCCAACAGGCCCCCCCCATTGGGTGAGAGAGGGAACACCCCAGGTTTTTTTAGTGGGTATACCAGCAGTCGGCTGGTGAGTCCCACACGCCCCGCCGGTGCCGTCCCCTAGCCGGCGGGTAGTGCATCAAGCATTTTTTCCTGGGAATCAAAAAAAAAAAAAAAAAAGGAGTGGCTAGGTGACCACTTGCCCGCTGCAAATATAATTACGTTTTCAAACATAATAATAATAATAATAATGGCAACACCAGCATATGTGTCATTTTACAAAATTTTCAGCTCTCTATAACTCCATAAAAATATATAATAATTTGGCCACAATTTCAACATAATAAATATAATTCAACTAATAAGTCTCAATTTTAAAATAATACAACCATAAAGAACAGTACAAAACAAGTAAAATCGGTCATAATGACAACACATGTCAAAATGAAAAATATATAAATTAAATGATGATGTAGTGACACGCAAATGCTAACAAGAGCCAGAGCGTTAGCACAAAGGAGACCCCCGGACTCGTCGCTCAGCTCCGCCTCGCAGCCGTCGGTACCTGCACCCGCGACTACGACGGGCAGTGAGGCGTTGAGCTCATCAAGCGACGAGTATTTCTCCCCGCCGACGTCGCCAACACCTGTACGTCGGCAGGGGAGACGCCGGCCACCGTCCTGCTTGGGACCCCGAGGCCCGCCGGCCTCGAACAGGGCCCCCGCTGTCGGTGGTGATGTGCGCCGCATGAGATGGACGAGGTCAATAAATGAAAACGTCATGCGGGCATATTTTGTGGCTACAGAGGGAGGAACCAACCTCAGTGCGTATCGTAATCGAATGCTGCCTCTGTTTCAGGCTCTTGAACCAGGCTTCAACGTCACGGCACAACGACTATCGGATCAAGTGCGAGTTATCCAGCGCAATCGGATGCTGGATGATAACGTACTTGATAGGCTTCGCTCAGAGTGTTTACGTTCGAGTCGTGCCATTCACGTCCATCCTGGTGTAACAACAAGTAGTGTTACATCGTTGCCCCAAAACATTACCAGCGAGGATGAGGATGACATGACTAATAATGTAAGCATCCAGTACAATGATGAGGTAAGGGTAGCTTTGGAATGTGCGATTCGGGAATATCGGTATACACCCCATACTATTAGGCCTCGACTGCCGCGGTTGCCTACGCATAGACAAAATATGGCATTGGTAGGTGCCCTTGACTCGCTACTGCCTAGTTATTTAGAGAATAGCGAGAATCTCAGTGATACCCATTCAATCCTGTATTGTGCTGCTGTAGCGGCATGTCGTACAGCAGGCGTCAAGTTCCCTTTGAACGACACTGCTGTATGGCGAAAAGCTGCTCCGGCATGGCAATGCAGGATTGAACGTCGTATCGCTGAGGCAAGGGCACTTATTGGTAAACTAATCTGCTTCAGGGAGGGCAATACTCGCCCTAGAGTGATGCGCTTTGTGATTCGAGCTTTCTTGGGAACTGACACCAGCCCACAAGACTATACATCTCGGGTCACAGAGCGCATTGACTTCCTGAAGCAGAAAGTTTATGCGTGGGCAAACCGTTTGCGCAGATACAAAAAACGCGTGAACCGATATACCGTGAATTACACATTTCAAAAAGACCAAAGACGTGTTTATAGAAGCTGGGAACGACCGGATCAATGTGTGACTGGTGGGCGGCTGCCGGATGCTGATACCACAAATACCTTTTGGCGTAGCATCTGGTCGGTGCCCATGGGCCACACAGAGGGCGATTGGATCCGTGATGTCGAGCGAGCGGTTGAACAAATTCCAGAGATGGAAGACGTAGTCATTGAAGACCAGGATGTTACTAGTGCAGTCCGTTCGTTATCAAATTGGAAGTCTCCAGGTCCGGACGGGCTGCATAACTTCTGGTTGAAATGGCTACGTAGTTCGCATGCTTGCTTGGCATCGCAGTTTCAATCAACCGTAGAATCTGGGTCGTTGCCAGATTTTATGACCACAGGAGTTACGCACCTGCTCCACAAAGCAGGTAGCACTCACGAGCCTGGAAATTATAGACCGATCACCTGCTTACCATCGGTCTATAAGCTTCTTACGTCTATTCTGAGAGCCAAAATTTCAAAACATATTGAAATCAATTCTATTATGTCGGCCTCTCAGAATGGTTGTAGGAAGGGGGCTCGTGGTACGAAGGAACTCCTCCTCATTGATATGGCCATTAGCCAACAGGTTCGCCGTAATCACAAGAGTCTGGCGACATGTTGGATAGATTACAAGAAAGCGTTCGATTCGGTGCCGCATACGTGGCTCTTGAGGGTGCTGGAGCTGTATAAAGTAAATACAACTCTATGCACCTTCTTGAAGTTATGTATGCGGCAATGGAAAACGGCTCTTTACTATCCAGGGTGTCGACAGACCCAGGCGACCAGCGAGCTAATACAGATTAAGCGAGGTATATTTCAGGGCGACAGTCTGAGTCCTCTGTGGTTTTGTCTAGCGTTGAACCCTCTCAGTACATTACTAGAGGGTTCAGGGCTAGGTTACAGGTTAAAGAGAGGCGGTCAGGTCGTATCACACTTGCTATACATGGATGATTTAAAGCTGTTTGCCCGCACTGATTCACATTTGATAGACTTACTAAGAGTAACTGATTGCTTTAGTAAATCTATCAACATGGAGTTTGGTGTGGATAAATGTGCAGTCATGCATGTAAAGGAAGGAAGGATGGTGGAATCTGAGAGCATTGAACTTTCAGATTCCATTAACCTAAGATCGCTTCTCATTACTGATACCTACAAATACTTGGGTATGTCACAAGCCTTAGGTATAAATGAAGCGGACATGAAACAATCGTTGAAGGAGCGCTTTTTTGGTCGCCTGAGAAAAATACTTAACAGTCTTTTATCAGGCGGCAACAAGGTGCGCGCTTTTAACGGTTGGGTCATGCCGCTTCTTTTTTACTCCTTTGGCATACTTAAGTGCCTCGTTCGTCTGTGATGAGGTTGTACATCCCGCGGAAATGTGGGGGTCGAGGTTTTCTAAATGCCAAAACCCTCCATAATCGTGAGGTGTGCAACCTTAGAGAATATTTCCTTCAAGCGAACGTGGGTATGCATCGTGATGTTATCGCAGTGGATAACGGACTCACCCCGCTTAACCTGGCTAAAGAGAACTGGCGCATCCCTATAGTACTAAGCATTGACGACCGCAAGAGTGTATGGCAGAGCAAGGAGCTTCACGGTAGGTTCTACAAGGCCCTATATGGACCTGATGTAGACGTTCTCGCCTCCGTGAACTGGCTACGCTTCGGTGACCTCTTTGGGGAAACCGAAGGGTTTGTCTGTGCAATTATGGACGAAGTTATCAAGACGAATAACTACCGGAAATATATCCTGAGGGATGGTACGATTGACATATGTCGGGCGTGCCACCAACCCGGTGAATCCCTCAGGCATATAGTTTCCGGTTGTTCTCGTCTTGCTAACGGCGAGTACTTGCACAGACATAACCAAGTAGCCAGAATTATCCATCAGCAACTTGCTCTGAAGTACAAACTTGTAGAGGTCGAGGTGCCTTACTACAGGTATGTAGCGGAACCAGTTCTCGAAAAGGACCATATCACACTGTATTGGGATCGATCTATTATCACAGACAGGACTGTTGTTGCCAACAAGCCTGATATTGTGGTAATAGATCGATCAGAGCGCCGTGCAATGATTGTCGATATTACCATCCCTCATGATGGCAACCTCGTGAAAGCTGAGAAGGAAAAAGAACTAAAATACCTGGACTTAGCACACGAGGTTGTCGATATGTGGGATGTGGACTCGGCAATCATTGTACCGATAGTCGTTACGGTAAACGGTCTAATAGCCAAGAGCCTCGACCAACATCTTAAGAGGCTCGCGTTAGGTGCTTGGGTCAAGGGTCAGATGCAGAAGGCGGTTCTCCTCGATACGGCACGCATAGTGAGGAGATTCCTCTCTCTGGACCCCTAACCACCGACAGCTTGGACCTTGTCTCGATGTCGGTGGGCATCCATAATTTTTATATTTTTAAATGTGTTTTTTTATAATTATATATTTAAAAATGTAATTTTTATTGATAATTAATGAATAAATGTGAATAATAATATTCTACCACATACACACAACACCATCTAGCCCAAACTAAGCAGAGCTTGTACTATGAGTACTAGACAATGGATAAACATACATAATTATATACTTTTTTTTGTAAATACATACATATTATACATTTCTCCAACGTGCAGACATACTATCGTTTCTATTGTATATGTACATATAGCTAGATGGATCCAACAACTAAGTATAGTTTCCTCAATATACTACATCTTCTTTTACTCCACGACACTTTGTTATCTCGCTACTCCTCATTTTATCCTCCTAAGCGTCTTTATGTAAAGCCAGAAGTGATGTCAGGTCGGTGATTGTGTAACAAACAGTAACCCTTACATATTTATTCAGTAGTGCGTCGATTTGTCACACCTGTTTGCATTCAGCTCGTTTGTACAACCTCTTTTAGGCATATTGGCCGGTGTTATTATTTTTTGGGCGATAAAGGAAATCTATGTTGTTGGTACTTGAATGTCACATATAAGGTTGATCTGTTTGAAAATATGTGGATGTGAGACGTGTTCGTGAATGGTATGTTATGTAATTTATGTTCTATATAATATATTATATTCTTTTTTGTGGTTATACAATTCTATTTACTGCCTACGAGAGATTATGTCTGATGCAGAGCTTTTTATAAAGTTGATAAATTGGATACAAAAGTCACCCAGTTTCTGAGTTTTTCATTTGAAGATCATGTTTTTGCTCCATATGGGGATCAAATCATGACATAGCGTATTGGGCACGGCAAGGCGATACTATGCCAGCCGTAAATAAAGAAGTTTGTACACCAACTCTAAGACACGCTTTCATTGTAATACAAGATAGGATATTTGTAGAATTCAAAGAATTGTGAATATTTTAATTCGAATAAACTTGAAATGTTTCGATCGTCCTATGTGTCTATTATTTCTTTTTCCAATTTAAGTGCACACTCTGTCCAACATTTTAAACTATATGTGTTTCCACGACACAGGGGCTTATACCGTAATGTATCAATTAATTGTCAAATAGAGTCACGTTATCAATATGCTTGATCGATGAGAGCATCAAAGCGGTAATTAGCACAAGTTCAATATACTGAAATATATCTTGACTATTTAAACTAACTTGGCACACTAAAATGTTTTGGTCAGGTGAAAAGAATGGGCGTAAAAAGAGTTAACAAGAGAGTATATGGTTTTGAAACGGATTATATATTACTGCCATATGTAGTTGCAATGTTTTCAACTATAGCACTGCTCAAAAATATTTGCTGTATCGGCCATTCGAATATAATGCTTTGGAGAGTCACATGCATAATATTAGCATGTAGCAGTTATTGCTGGCTGTAGATATAGCCCCTTAAGGCAAATATGAATCGGACGATCGTAAGGATCGTAAGGTAATCCGAACTAGGCGATCTATATATTTAACCAAATTTGAGCCATTTTGACAAAAGGCAACGTTTAGAGTATCTTAAATCGACGACCTCGAATGTAATATTAAAAAATCTCTTCAGATATGCCAGAATCGAAGTAAATAGAAATCCTATCTTCCTCACCAGGCAGTAGGCGTAAGTCTATGAATGTATGTAAAATAACTAGTCGGTCACTTGCTGAATATTGGACTAAGTTTTTCACTAAGAATATATTTTACAATGTTGCAGAAGTCAATTTATATCAGATCAGATATAATTGTCCTATCTTTGCTTTCATTTTACTTGTATGCTACCATCAATTCGTTAAGTGCTGTGCATTCGATCTCCACTCCGAGGCTAAGGTTTTAGTGATCATCATTTGTTTCGAGTCGGGGTCTTCTTTGTATTTTCTCACATATGGTGAATTTTCACATAGGTGTCGTCACACACTTTCTATCTTGTTATGATTTCTTATTCTAATTTGACTAGAGCCTACTATTTCCTTGTTGTTTTTTTTTAGGCTCTTAGCCTTCATACTTACGAGTTCTGATATACTTACGGATACGTGCTGCTGCCAAAGACTCCGTACTCCTTCTGCATCACCCATCAGGACATCGTCTTACTCAGCCAGAGGTCTTTCCAATAAGGGTTTAGATCATGTACCTTTCTTTTTTTCTATTTATTGATTCATTTCAAATTATATTTCCTTATATCAGTTTTCTCTTCATTGCATTATAATAAAACAAATATTTGAATGTCTCCATTTTGAGCTAATAATATTTTCTTTAGAATGTGTAGTTATGTTGTTTTGAATTCAATCATAGCCGTCAGCTATGATGTGTTATTGCAATGCATATTATCATATTGACATTACACAATGTTTGGTTATTGTCGATTTATTAAGCCATACATAATTAATTAAAATTACGTATTACATAATAAATTAATTTACACATTGCGTAATTAATTAAATTAACTCATTCAGATTGGTTAGGACAGGTTTTAGACATAAGCTAATAAATAAAACAACTGGTTATTGTTTGAACAATGTCCATATTATATTTATTACCACATACACACGGCACGATGTGAACCTTGTCTTAAATCATTGTATTATATAAGGTATATGTACATTGCACAATGTGTATACATACATCGCCATACACGCGCGCCCCGAAAGGCTGTATGATTATATATCTCATAGTATTATGTACGTTATATAATGTAATATTCCAATAAGAAAGTGCATTGGTGCACGAAATCGGGGCGGCGGACATACCCACCGCTTTTTACAAAACGTTTTGATATTATCATTATTTTAATAAAGAGATGCCGTAAAAACTAATTTATTCATCATTACGATTTATATCCATATTGTATACAGATTCATGTAACATATTATACACGAAGAAATGACGAAAATAATGCGCCGACGCCGCGACGGGACACGTCGCGGATCGTTCGCCTATCGTTATCTCCTTTCTCTAATATTTTAAATGTACATGACACCAAATTCGAACGTATATAAATCCAAATTTATTTTAATGTAAAATCTTAGGTAATTGATTTTTATTGCTATAGAAAATCAGTCAGCACGCGAAGCACGCAATCGAGAAGTAACCGCGAGAACGAAACCAAGCGGGCGGCGTTGCGCGGGGCGGGATGGTGCCGGGAGCGGGGAGCGGGACGGGGGTGCGCGATCCTCACTGCACTCACTGCTGACGACCGATCGGCTGGCTCGGTTCGTGCGGAGCCAATGCGCCTCCGGTTCTACGCGAATAAGTATACCTTTGGTCCAAGAAACTTTTAGTTGGCCATCGCCGAATATGCAAAGCTACAAGATCTATGGCCGCCGCGGCGACTCTACGAACTTTACCAGTCTGTCACGTTATTAGATTAAAATTAATTATTATCTTTAATAACAATATAAAGTAGATCAAGTGTAAAATAACGTAGAATGTTATACAAAATATAATAAATTATCTTTTTAATTTTATTATAAATACGATAAGTCGCAATATTAGGATCACATAACGAATTTTTAAAATAAATTTGAGATCTCGCTTATTAATACGTAGTCTTTATTCTGATATAGAACACATGTCTAAATGGTGACTGAAGTTACTGAACTAACGCGTACACGAACAAGCGAGAGGGAAATACGGCATCGTCCGCGGCGACTGCGAGGCGACTGCGAGGTAACTGCGTAGCGACCGCGTTATCACCACGGACGAGACGCGCATGGACTGGCTCTCCACTACGGCCCATATTAGCAACCGCCATTATAAAGATAATTCAAAATATTATGTATGTAAGCATGTAAAATTAATATTTCTTAATGGAACAATACATTAATGAATACCATTTAAAAATAATATTACCCGATACAACTTAAAACTAAACGTAGAAATAACAAAACAACCATTTGATGGGTCTTTGAATGTTGATATATTCGCAAGCGGTGCATAACATGGTCCGAATGCAGAAGCCCTAAGGGTGACACTAACGAAACTCACAAACCGTTACAACAAAGCATAACAACAACAATGAAACTAATATCCGTCAACTAATCCTGATTGCAGCTCGAATGAATCTAATATCGACCAGATGGTATCAACTGAGTGCGCCGCCAAACTATCATAACACGCATTTTTAACTCCACCTCCGCACAAAACTGCCGCAGCCATCCAATATTATTGTTCAAAATGGATACGTATTAAAAATGCGGGTTAAAATTTTTCGACTATTTAGTTGTCTTTGCGTCATATATTTTCCTGAATGTTGTTTAGTGTAGTGTTAAAAATGGCGCATGTAGGTTGGTGTTACACTGTCGGCTCGCTGGCACGCGGTGTGGGCCGCCAGACACTGCGGTACATCTGTCGCATACAATAACACGCCACGTGTGGCGCCTACCTAAACGTCTTTTTACACATGCGGCTAACTATGTATATACAATAATTGTCATTATGTATCGTCTCGATGCAATCGCGGCGAACCGATGGCTTCTCACGAACGCGGCGATACGAACGTCTCTCACTATATGTTTGTTTGTATGTTTGTACTCGTACTCGCACGGGGACAAGCGGCCGTGTGCGCTTCTCCTACATTAAAAAGGTCGGTAAGAAAATATAATTATAGTGAGGATGTGAGAGTGAATGAGACGGCCGACGGCGGCGGGGTGCGCGCGCGCCGCTCCGCCGCCGGCCCGGGCCTAACAATTATAACATCTCATCGTAATAATTAAATATTCTAAGAAAAAATGTCTTAAATACCTATAACACCGTAAATATAAAACAAATAATTACGTTAATTTGTTAGGTATGATATCGATATTCCGACCGTCCTATAGACTCACACCTTTCGATTTCATTATCAATTTCCTAGCTAACGTTTTAACAACATAATCGCGGTCGCGTCTCCTGCGGTAAGTGTGCGGCGCGGCGCGGTACGGCCTCGGCTCGGCGCCGGCCGCACGTGACGTCATCTCAGCGAACGAATTCGGCACGAACGAACATAAAACGCGAAGCGAGCGCGCCGCTCGGCGACGAACGCACTCCATCTAACACTCCATTATTCAATTAACTACATACTCATAAGTAATAAATTACCTTTAAAAAGAATATTGATTTATTTCGTATCATTTTCAATATTTTTTTTTGTAACAGGAAACATTTATATTTATAACGTATTTATATAATAATAGCATTTAAAAGATTGTTTATTATTATTACCTAAAATTTAATACCTAGATTTATAATATTAATGTTTAATTGATGTAGGTAATGAGTAATAATAATAGTAAATAACGAATGAATGCAACCGAGTGCATGTATATAGCGAGCGGCGAACGCATGCACGGTTTGGGCGTCTAGCAGCCGTAGCCGGTCGTAGCACGTAGAACGGGGCGCGTAGCGCGCAGCTCGCGCGCGGCCGCTACGCAACTGCTCCCTATTGCTGTAAACTAGACCAAGTGCTCGATAAAAATGTCTCCAGTACCTAACGAATATGATTAATGAATTGACTTCATATTTTAATCTATTACCTCAAACCTGCGCCTTTGGCTGTAATTTTTTAATATCCCTGTCTTTAGTTTATTGAAATGTTTGTGTTGGGTAACTATACCGCCTGTACGAAACGTTACTGTTTATTATTAATATTTTGATTAAAATTTTAAATACAACTAAGTACGGTGTGACTCCTCATACCAATGGAGTCTCGTAATTTTTTTCAACAGTGGTCTTATATTACGGTAAATACAATCGTAAGAAACAATGAAATATTTATTACGTAATGCACAAAATTGTTATTTATTATAATTACAATACCTACGTTCAAAGGTACAAGATAGAAACGAATTATTATCTTAACGCGATGAGAGATATTCTGAAATGTTCCGACTTAGCTTTCCAAACGTCCTTATGAATCGTAAATATGATCATATTATCCTTAGGATAAAATTTTATATCATAATACATAATATTAGAAAGTATGTATACGCGTAACTAACATAGTCTTATACGGAAGTAATCGAGAAACTTGTTCGCTACTGAAACAGAAGAGCTGTTCATAGAGGTGATTTTATACAATTCGAATTAGGCGAAAATAATTACATTCATAGGTAAAATATGCGTAATATAATTATAGTAGTATAATAATTATGTTAATATTTGACATTAATATTAAAAATAGATAGAATAAAATATGTGTGGGTGTGGACGAGCGGGGAGGCGGGAGGCGACAGGCGCGCGCGGTCGCGTTATTGTCTCGGCGCGGGCGCACCCGGGCCCGCGCCACGCCCTACGCCACGTGCGCCACGTATGCGACGTATGCCACGCACGGCAAACTCGAGCTACACGCGGACGCGCTCCACCCTCGGTACGAATACGCTGCCAAACGAATAGGACCTTCCGTAACTACAAATAAAAGTCCCGCGCGTCGAGGACCATTTACACCTTACGCTGTAATTTAACTATGAATAATAAAATATTTTAAGATATACCTCCCTGCAATAAAATCGTCTAGATGCACTTTATATAATTATGAAATGTATTTTTTTTTGTAGTTTAAATCGTTTATTACTCTGACAACACATCTACGGTACAGTCGAAAGCGAGAAAAATTTGAAAAAATACCTGTTCAATCGATAGACTATCTCTCGTTCACACGACAAAAAGTAGATTATCGTTATTTACAATAGACGGGGTCTCCTCATGACCAGGTCGGAGGATGATCGAGGGGGGGTGATAAGGGTTGGTGGAGGGAGGGGTTAGGGACGATGAGGACCAGGATGAGGAGAAGGGGTGGGTGGGGTACAGTGTGTGAGACGCCGCGGTCGACGGAATGGTCGGCGCGTTGACCGGACGGATGAGGCTCCGTCGTGGTGGCGCGAGGGCGGCTGGTTTGCGCGGCGCGGGCGGCGACGGCGCAGGCGCCGCTGTGCGCAGACACTGACGCTAAGCGCCGCCACACCGCTCGCCACCTGCCTCGGCAACAACACAAACCATACCGTCAGACGATCCTCTCCATCTCCCAAATCAGTTGTCCATAAACATAAGTAAATAAAAAGGCTACAGGCTGCTACTTGCTATAGAATAAAAAGAGATTTTTAGCACCCAACGACCATTATGTCGTAAGTGATAAAATATCAGGCATAAGTCTTACGAGACCATTTAAAAACATTTTGTATAATTGCCATGCGAGTGTTTATTTTCGCGGTGCTATGAATACACACGCCGACGCTTTTATTCAGCATAACGACATTTTAATAGAGTGAAACGCTAAAGCACATTAAAAATACCGTAATACTCACGTAAAATATTTGTGCTAAAACATTTTCAATGATATCCGTTGGTAAAAGCCGCAGGAATCAGGGGTCCCTGAAACGAGAAAAGTAAACAGCGGTTAGTATTAGACGGTATGAGTGCTCACCCTTAAATTATTGGCATGCACTCGATGTTATAATTGAATGGAAGTATAAAGCGTTCAGCCGAACATTAACCTCTCCGGGGGCAGATTTAAAGGCAGTAAGTTCGGTGTTCGCAGTCGATAGAGTGGTAGCGGGCTCGGTGGCTAACAAAATAAAAACAGTGAGTGGATGAGTTAGAGCAACGCGCGCGACCGCTCGGCAACGGTAATTACACCGCTTGTTCTCCTTGATTTACGGTTATTGCCCGTGGGGGCATTCCCGTTACCTAATAAGACCGTTTTACACCCGGGAACCACATGCGCCGCCGGTCCGACTCGCCTGCCGGCCTGACCGTTCATTCTCTCATTAGCGACGTATTTGTTTTGCCCCACCGATTACGAACGATTGAGTTAATATCCCGTTTGATATATGACGCGCCTGAAACGAAAGGGTAGCTTAGTGTAGCGCCGCCGGCGAATGAGTCGAATTAAGCCTCGGGTAACAATCAGTCAGCTCGGCCGTGTCCAATACCTGTTCTACATTTGATTACAATGCGTCCCTTGTAGATTGACTGTGTCCCGATTATTTAATCAACGTAATACGCCGCCTCTGAATTTATCGTGACTCTCCACATCACGCCCGACCACACATCGTTTAAAAGTTCATACGATCGTGTAATAAGTTGGCAAAGGCCGGCGCTTTGATAGTGTAAAAATTAAAGCAGCTTTCGAGTGTAGTTTGAAAAATGTCTGCGAGATAGTACGACGTGAGGAGTTAAGATCTCGGCGGCGGTGGCTGCGCTGGCGGGCGTCGACAAGCAATGAAGACTGATGGCGTCTCAGGGAAGCAGTTATGGAGCGCGGTCGCAGTTTTAAAAAGCCATTACCCGCGGCAGTGCACCGCGTAGATTGCCGCCGCCCCGCCCGCCGCGCTCATATTTCGGAACACTTTATAATCGCATCTCTCACGCTTCACTCGCTCGCTAACTTATGGTGATTACGCTTTAAGAGCGACAAGGAAGATCGGTTCCATAATGAGATTGGACCGTCTTGCTAAAATTTTAGAGTGTCGTCGGCTGCTAATTGCGTCTGAGTCTGCATGGGTGACGAGTCGCGCGCCGCGCTCGAGCCGGCGCGGCGGGCGCGGCGTCGCGCACTTAGTGCCTTATCCCGAGATGACTAACTGCTAATGAAATTCTTACACCGGCTAGACACACCGAATTTACTGCCGCCCCTGACAAGTATTAACGTGTAAACACACAGTTATTTTTCTTTCCTGTTATCATGAATAATGCAAAAATGAATTTTAACATCACAGAATGCGAATCAAACGTTCTGGAGAAAAACAAAACAGAACAAACATTAATTTGAATGCTGTGACAGTTGAAAGTTCTCGAACAAGGACAATTTTGGGAATTGCCTTCATTTGGGCGTTACTGAAGGAATTTTGAACATGACGTAATAAATGAAAAAAGTTACAATCAAAAGTTATTAACTTTATCCCATTCATCACGAAATAAAATAAGTATGAAAACTTTTCTTATATTCTTTCTATAATACTTTTATCTAGTATTGATATAATTTCATTTAGCTGATAATTTTAGTTTCAAATTGTTCGTTTTCGATATGTTAAAACAAAAAGCTAAGGTCGGTACTCACTGGGGTATAATTGAGTGGCGCGCGGCTGACTGCGATCGCCGGGAATCCAGAGGGCTGCGGGCTAGCGGCCTGCACATAGCCGACGCTGTCGGCAGCGGAACCGTACACATCGAGCGCCGGTCCCGGCGAGCTTGCGGCGGGGAATCCGGCACGACCGCCGGCCGCGTGCGGTGACGCTGGCGGTCCGAACCCAGCTGCCGCCGCCTGGTAGTTGTTCATTACTGGGGACATCATAAACCACGTGTCAACATACGTCAAAGATTACGAAATCTGCCTAATACTATACTTAGAAGCCTCCTCCTGCAATCTTAACTTTACTTTAACCTTATCCATAACGAATCTTTTCTTATCAGTCTCCCATAGGTAATTATACATTAGCCGCGTTAAATTATCTGTATAGAAATGTAAATGTATAAGAGTGGATGGCTTGACTCTTTTATTTTGCATTCATACGTTACACCTCACTTATTCGTCTCAATAACAAAAGCAACTTAAACTATTCCGAACATGTAATTCTAGACTAAAAATTGCGCGCAGTCAAGCCACCCACTGGCCAAAGCTCAGTGGTTCGTTTCTACCGTGACGGAAGCTAGATAGACTACACTGCACGTATTTATTCAGCCAGTGAAAATGTGAAACAGCGTGCCAGATGTAATGTTTTTTTTCGTATCACTGTCCTCAGGCGGGTGTGACGCCTTTCCAATTCGAAGGTGTAATTTCATCTCGGTTATATAAGCAGAACATTGTCAAGGTTCTCTGATTGGTACTCGCTGTGTCGGAATTTACATTGATTGGTATAAAATTAGAAATGTGATCTCGCAAGATGGCACAGACCCAATTACATTATTTTAAACATTTATAAACTTATTTTAATTAGATTACATATAACACTAACTTGGAAGTACCAGAAGGCGGTAAGAAATTAACAAGGAACACACATAAAGCAATAAGATATAAGCGCATATTTTCGTAAATTATGCTATCATGACTTGTCATGAGTTTGAGTGATGTATGATGTTGTGTTTCGTATGAGTATAATTATAGTCAGTTCTGTTGGAGACAAGGGAATATGCAGTTATGGGGCGTGTCATGCGTAGTAGATCCATGGAGTGATACCCAGTGTGTTGCCATGATTAATGTTTTGTTTACGGCGTCTTTGAGCGTGAGAGGTGCACAGGTAATAGTTTGTTAGGCGTCCTCACCTGAGAGCGCCTGCGCGAGCAGCGGTGTGTTGTTGTTCGGTGTCAGTTGGCCGTTGGTCAGGTCAACTGCAAACATACACACGGTTCGCATTCGCTCCACAGACACGAGTGACGCACACACTCGTTAGTGATAGCACACGCACACATTCATGACTGAACCATCGAAATTTTGAAATTCAAAATGTCTCTCATCGCGGCCGCTACACCTCATATTTTCTGAATTTAGCATATTGAACGGTAAAGTGACTATCGATGTAATCCCAACTCAATATTAAAGTTTTCTAGCGGGGATAAAGTTGAAGCGCGTAAATGCATGAATAATTTAACCGTTGGAGACAGATGCCGAGCTGACGAATGAGGACAGCGAAGACTCAGATTATGTCGGAACAAAAAAATATCACGTATGTCACGTGCATTCAAATGAAAAAGAGAGCTCGAAGTTTCGCGGGCATAAATCACAGAGGGCGAAAAAACTTTTACAAAATATCCAGTAAATTATCCGACGTGAGTTCTCGGTGGCACGCGGCGGTCTGCTTATTGAATAGGGAAGAACATTATCATACGGCGCACGTCGCAGCATCTTGCGACTTGCGACGCGTCGCAGCCGGCCGTGCGACGCAAGAAATGCCGCTACAAGCCGCACGCACCCTGTTCACAAGCCTATTTAATCGTACACATACCACAGAATAAATAACGATGTCGACCATAACTGAGTTACACAAACTTTTGCATCCAATCATAAATTTGCCTACATACGCACACGTTTTTAAAGCGTCATCGCAAACTCAATATTGCCCAACATTTTAGCGAGACCCCGAAAGCCGCAGAATTTTGGCGTGTAGATTCATTATAAACGTAACCTGTCGTCTCAACAATAACTAGATTAATATTCGTCCCACATTTTTTGCTTGCTCATAGTGTCACCATTTACCCCTATTGGCTTGTACGACAAATTTTATTTTTGTCAGATGCGCGAGTTATGATTTAGTGTGAAAAATGGAGGACCGCGGTCGCACCAGGTGATTACCGGCCTGCGAGTGACTTTGCGAAAAAAGTACAATATAAGTAATGGAGGATGAATGATAGATGGCGCCACGGGCAGCCCACTCCCGCGCCCGCCAAACGCCCGCGCGCGCTCGCTTGCGCCCATAGCGTCCGCTCGCCACACTAAAATGCTGACACATTTTAATAACATTACTTTGCGATGTGAGAGGCTATTTATTTGAGGGTGTAATAAATAAGAATTCGGGTGTTGGCGCAGACACGTCTCGGGATCATTAATATGTCGATCGGTCTTAGTTCATTCTTTTCCTAATACACCAAGGCGCCGACGGATCCTTGTACTCAATAATTTAAAGGAGTATGATGACCTACGTGTAATGTTTGTTTATTAACAAATAAATTGAGAAGATTTATACTACTATCATACTAGTTTAGGCTAAAGGTATCTCTACAAATGCGGGATAGTCTCTGGGTTGCGGGCGTTCAACATTAATATGCAATATCGTTGGTAAAACTGGAGGAAAGGGTAGAGCGATGCAGATTACTAAACTTAACCTCTAAAAACGCGGTGATTTTATTGTTATAAAACGTTGTTTATCGCTTCAATTTTACTTTACGGGTCGGTTCACAGCAAACAAAGTCACAAACAGGCCCAACTAAGTTCGGTGCGAAGCGTATTTCTGACCTCAAATAATTTACGTCTTAAACAATTCAGTTTACATGAGAACAGCGTGAGGCGAGTTATCTTCAGCAGTCATATCTGTGTCGGACGTAGCTTCCAGCTAATAGATAGTTTGTTCGGACATGTTAACGCATGTTCTCCGTGTAATTTGTGCGTGTAATAGTTAAAGTTTCTTAACGCTTTGAACCTATCCAAGGAGGTAGAAACAAAGATGGCAGATGAAACAACAAAGTTTAAAGTTCAAAAAGTTAATGCACGTGTAATTACGGCATTCTCTTCGTTGATAAACTTTCGGCTATTAGGCTCGGTATTCCAAATTGTAGCGTACTCTTTACGCAAGCTCAACTAATTCTGTGTTACTTTTTCTTGTTAATATCTTTCCCGAAAGTGGCTCATCTAAATTATCTTTTACGTAGACAAGAATAAGTTGCGAGTGGAGTGTGTCTCACCTTGTCGAGCGCGGGGGAGCACACATTCATCTATAAATTCAGAGGCCGTCTTGCGAGAGCTATTCGAACTTTCATAATTGCGAAGTTCGGGCAAACTTAATAATTCTTCTTCAGAAGTAGGATGACGGTCGAACGAAATATTCACAGAGCGTACCAGCGGCGTAACACCCGCCCTTGAATCCACTACATTACGCGGGACTTTTTATGTGGCACAATGTCCCGCCAACGAAAATCAGCTCACCGAATTTTAAGATATGAGTAGGTAAGTATTTTATTAGCTTTACTTATGGAAGTAATAACAAAGAGATGGAAAAGTTAGAATCAATATTCTTTTGTATAAATACTTAAAGCTTTCTCATATTTCGCGTCAACCTAAGAAATATGATGAAGTGTATTAATCGAGGGATATGGATTTCAGAAAATGTTCATAACATATTTCGCTATGTTTAATTGCTCAAAATAGTCTACTTACTTACTTACTTATTGGATAAGTTTACTTTACAAAGTTTACTATGAGATTTGAGCAAAAATACTGCGGTAACTAAAAATACGATGTTCGCATCCCTCACCTACAAGATCGTAATACTTCATTTCCCACTTGGCACGATTGAAATGTTTTATTTGAGCGTTTAGCGGGAGATCTCGCGCGCGCACACGTCTCGCGGCAACCAAAACGTATATTTAATAGGTGCCATCAATAACTCACCGTGAAGATGATACGCTTTCGCGAGTTTTCGATCGTTTAACCGTTGGGACTTATCTCAATTGCAAATTAATCGAATTTCTATGCTGGTTGTTGTCGGCCGGCTCCGCCGCACCTCTGGCACGCACGCGCCGACGCGCGCTCCCATTTGTTATTCAAAGAAGGAGCCGCGTGTCCTTTCCCTAAATCTCGGGAATCTTCGAGTCTATCTTTTACGGTGGTTCATTGGCTCGTTCTATATGGTGTTTACATTTACTTAGGCTCGGGATCATTGAGCGCTTCCGAGGTTCAGCCATAGAATGGGATTAGTCAGAGAAAACACGTAAAGCGACATTAAAGAAGCGAAAAGAAATATCAGAAATTGAACTTTTCATTAAACACACAGTCACGAATTAGAGAAATTTTAAATTATCTCTCTACAGATTACTAATAATTCTGAATTAAAATTACTACCCATGTAGTCAAATTATAATTTACCTACTTGCGAATTAATTCCGCTTACATCTACAAAATCAACTACTGCTTAAACAATTACAATGTTTTATTCTATTCTATTATAAAATCTTCTTTGCTATTCTAACTGCACTTATATCTTATAAATTATTAACACTTCAGTTGAAACTATACTGTCTGCCTAAGGCAAAAATATAAAAATTACAAATATTCTATTCTAGTTATAAACTCTTAAAACTAAACAACAATAAAATACGTCTATAGAAAGTTTGCACCACCAATCACATTATTTTTTTACCACCAATTACTATTCTAGTCACTTACATAGCTACCTTTTGTACAAAGAAAAGCAATTTAATTTATTCAGCTTTAAATATGTTATTCTTTTCACAGAAACCTTGGAGCTCGACACTAATTTGAAGCTCTTCTAATATACAATAAGTAATTAAAATCGCCCGTAATAATTTAAAGTATCTAGACTAGGCTATCAGAAATTCCAAATGTTATTAGACGGCCAGAACATTCTACGGAGTTAGCCTACACGGTTTCGCTTTTATTCTGACTAATTCTTATTCTATTCTAGAGTCTATGTAAATGTTTCGTCTACATTGGTTCTAATTTACATCTTAGCACTGAAAACACTATGAAATGTCTACCACACTTCAGTCTTTACTTTTATGAAACTCTTCCAAATGGTACACACATTATTACACTATTCTAATATTTCAACGATAGTGACCAAACTGTAATGTTCAAAATCAAAGTTACTCGCCCTAGAGATGCAGCGGTCGTCACACTCCTTCCGCGCAACTGCTGTTCTCTCGGTCATCACAAACTTGTCTGTTCGCACTCCAAGTGCTTAATAGTTAGGTATGTACACAAATTGTGTATGTGTAAATCCCTTATCCCCGCGCGGAGCAGTTTAGAGAGTATATCGGATCGTCGGTGAATACGACACGGCTATTAGAGCGACCGGCCAGCTAACGCAACGTGCAGCGCCCTCCATGCAGGGGAGAAAGGACTTACTATGCGTTTACCGGACGCATTGCGCAGGATTTGTGCGCTCAGTACGACACTAACTAGAAGAGATTAGTATGCTAATAGTGCCCATTATGGACTCACCGACACACTCCAATTCGGTGAATTTCTACAATAAAAATTTATGGACGATGGAGCTCGCTAGACTAGCGCATTTATAGTCAAAATCTATGGGCATCCATAAAACAAAATCTATCTAATATAATTAAAAGGAAATAAATAAAATTTCTGACCCATCCAAACACAGCACTCGTAATGCTAAATCAGCGTTGGGCCGCTGAGCGCTATAGAGGTAAGCTATCAACTAGTATTTACATGAGTATCTAAAAAGTGCTGTAAGGTTAGTACGGAACGAGGTCACACTCTCTCCGACCTAAGCAACAAGCACTAAACGTAACAGTTACTAACACAATTAACGGTCAAATATCTTAAATTACAAATGGAGTTGGCACTGTTCGCGACGCGCGGCCACTCGCCGCTTCGCCAGCTAATTATTTGGATTCGAACCGACGGCTGTGTGACCCTTCAAGGAATTTCTTTTCAAGGCGCTAATTTGTCGTAATGTCGTTTCCTTGTTTTTGTTTAGGTCTTTGTCTCTCGAACGAGATGCTAACTTAACTCGATATCGTTCATTGAAATGGCGAGCTGAAGCGCTTCGGCCGAGGATTTAAAATATTATATTATATATTAATAACGTCGGGTAAGAGTGAAAGTGAGTATCGAACTGTGCGAAATAGTTGTGTGGGTGTGTCTGGTTCGCGGGTTGCATTCTGAGGGCGAGCGTGTTGAATGTGCGGAATGTTGGCGATGCGGCGGGCGGGCCGCGGTCGCGCGTGCCTGTTCGGGGGCAGAGCACCACCTACCGGCGATGCCTGCCACGCTTACCGGCTTGCTGAGCAGGCCCCCGGCGCGGACACCACGCTGCGTGTGCCGCATTGGATGAGTCAGAAAAACGAAATGCCAACGTTAAAACGCGAATTTGAAGCAAACTTTAGTCGCCGCGAGGAATAATCAAAGTTCACCGCACGCTAGCCAACTCCACGGTAACACACTATCTCTTCCAGTTTATTTTCGTCGCAATCGATATGCGAACGAATGGTAAATAAGTGAGGCACTGATCGACCTCGATTTATAAACGATCAATTGGACAATAAACGATAAAACGTTTTGCTTATACAACGGCAATTTCCTTTATTTTAAAATATAGCGGCTTCACAATATCATAAACTTACGAATAATTATATAAGACGATATGTCGGAACAGCGATAAGAACAGTAAGTACTATAAACTTATGATTATAAAATAGACTTAATTATTATAAAGAATTTGACACATGGGTTACAAATACAATCATGAAGAGATTTGTGCATTATGAACGACACCTAACTATAATTTACGTATTTATTATTAAAATATTGGAATTACTTCCTGAGGGATACCGCAACTCAGTGATTATGTTTAAATATTAAAACTGTTTACATCTGAGTATCGTATCGTGCTATATGGGCAACCTAGTCGGGCGATTGTAACACGCATCTGCGAAATCGGGCCTTATTTATAGGTAAATAAAAATTTTGCGACATTGCATTCCTTGTTTTGTTTAAGATTCGTGAGGGAAAGCGGAGGGCGTAATACCAAAGAGCTATTCGCTTGAGAAAAGATTTATTTATGTTCGTAAGAAATTCCGGGAGCCGTTAACGGGTGTTCCGGATAAGAGAGTGGTAAAGCGTCGTGGAGGGCGTGGGCGTGGACGTCGCGGCGCTCACGAGCTCTGCCCGAGCACGCCCGCGTTTACGTACTCCGCACCCACCAACAGACGACTTTCCGGTGGTATAACTCCCACTACACCTGCGGCAACAAAATAAAAAAAGCTACAAAGCCGGCTACGGAGCTACCGAGGGTTCCGCCAACAGAACCGCGTTTAAATTAACAAACACTCCACATGGAACACTGAATTCACGAGGAAAAACACGTTACGCGGAACCCTGATAAGAACTCATAGTCTAATTCAAAAATTAACATGAAGGGGAAAAACAAAAGATATAAAAAATATCATTACGGCGAGTATAGTATAGGAGGAAGAACATCGCCCGGAGCTCCACTCATCGAATCTTTATGGGGAAACTTAGAATTGATAGTTTCCTGTTTACTGTTTTCGGGCTATTTAAAATTGTTTGCACGCACGAAATGATGGACTGGCTTTATTAATGTTCTTGGGCAGGAGCGGGCTGTCTGCACGCACAGGCGCGGTGCACCCGGCGCGCGGGCCCCGGGCCCCGGGGTCATTACGTGTTATGTGTACGTATTGATTCCGTCATCAACAACGGTATCAAGAACACTGTGTTATTCACTGAATATTACATTCGATATTAGTATATTTATACACGCAATGGATCACGTGAGGGGAACAGTCATTTCCAATGCCCGAACACTAATAATCATTACAGAAGCCGCGCACAGAGCAACTTGCTCGATGAAGATATAAAAACGAAACGAGTTCTGTCCGAGTAATTGGGTGATGTTAGATAAATTGGCGATGGTCAAACGTTAAGGGTACACTTACACGACGCGATATAATAATACTCCAAGCTTACATTATGTATGACTAGTTTAGAGGATGGCGATAAGGACGGTCGCAGACTTAGCGATTTAATGATCAAATGTTAACTTATAGTTACGTAATAATTTCGATAAACCTTAATTTTGACAAATAATTATTGCGAGGTGTGATGATAAAGCAATAGTTTATTGCTATAGACGTTCGATGATTACTTAGATCGATCGCTCGGAGACGCGGCTCCACAGGGGTTGCACCTTTATTCAAATACACTGAACCGCATTACAATAACGATAACACGAAGAAGGTAGCGTAAAATAGATGCATCCAAAAATATTATACAACAACGACAATAAATATTAGTATCAATAACATTATCATTTAAGCAGTGTAAATATTTAAAATATAATAGAGAAATAACTTTAAAATCAAAATCAAATACATACATATATTACAATATAATTATAGCGAATATTTAATCAAGTATTAAAATAACACTTTTCAAGCTCGATGTATTGTTTATTTTATTATTATAATGAATAAATAATAACATACGAGTCTAAACTAATGCTAACCTTGTGATAAGCTATGCAAATGAAACTCTAAATGTCGGTTAGTATTCATCCTCTAAACTTAGTAATTCCCAAATTAACTGTTCTACGTTTCTTACCTACCTATTATTTATTAAGTTTACTCTTAGATATAATAAACATACTATTATATAGACTGAACACATCACTTGACGCACATGAGGGTCACTTAACTAAACATTCAATTTACAATTATTCAATTATTCATTGTTTATTTAAAACAAAAATTGAATAAATACAAAGTTATACAGTCGAATGGCTATGAATAAATGAACATGGTTATTAAGTATACGCTGAACGAAAAGCGTCAGTCTCGTTGTCATATGTAAAAGTTTATTTAATTATTTATAGTCGTTATTACCGGCTATTGGTGTGTTTTACTTGAATATATTGTCACATAATATATGGATAGTCCACCGACAAGGATAAATTACTTGTTATTAATTTTATTGTTATATACGAGCCGAGTTCTGTCTCATTTCGTATGCATGCACAGGGATCGGACGGGGCCCTACCAAGTGTTTTAGTTTGTTTACAATCCACGATAAATTGTCGGTATAATGCTGTGTGAGACAATTGATGTACGCACTTTGTTTACGTATGCTTTGTTCTAACTTTTAAACAAATCGCTAGTTTATGCATGACATCAATTTCCTAAAATATATAAGTACATTTACCGCCGATAGCTGGCGATAGTGATAAACATATCTAGAACATAAATAGTTGAAGAATATTAAAGTATTGTTATATGTTCGGCGTTGTGTTCAGTCTATACCTACCTATCTCCTATGGAAATCCAAACACTACTCACTACAACATGCTATGTAGAGGATATCGATATATGATAACTGATGCTAAAAAGTTCTAGACTAAACCTATTTGCCGCTATCATTGTTAACACCTAGTATAATAGAGAGGAAGAAGATAAAACATCTACACGAGGTAATATTACGCATCTATCATCGATAGTACTATAATTTAGTCCGGACTACGATTTTCAAGAAATATGCAATTTAAATTATGATTTTAGTTGTTTTAGATTGCAAGGTTTAAATGCTTTGATTATCCTGGCCATCACAATACTTGTTATTAAGTTTCTGAAGATGGAGGTTAACACTTTTTCACGAAGGTTTCTCGTATGACGCTGAGTTTATCGTAGTGGATGTAAATTTTTGTGTTGTTATTTGCCAGCACAGCGAAACTATGTGTAAACTATGCCCTAGAGGCTTCATCTTTTCTCGGGACGTGTGCTTAACGAGGTTGTCTTCCGAATTTAAGCAAATATCTCTCAGAGAAAAGTGTTGTACGTCGCCGCAGAACTACAGCGCTACAAATTATTTGACATTAATTCCGTCCCATTAGAGACTAACAAAGTTGTTTATACGTTCGAAAACTGTCTTCGTCGGAGTCGTACGTGCAGTCGTTTCCCAAGTTGGAGGAAACGACTAGTTCATATTAAAGGCGCGCGACGAAGTTCCGGATCGCAGCGGCGCGCCACTTTGTCATAGCATCTGCTGCGTCAAAGGACGTAACCGCGTTTTACTTCATAATAAAATTATTAAGGACGAGCGATGCGATGCCTGCGCACCGCACTCATATTAACATTCAAATCGTGAAATTTAATTAACCGACTCCTGAATGGATATCTGCGGTTTGATAATTTATGGTCGACTAAATATTGGTGATGTAGATGACGTTACCAATAAGCCGGTGGCGGCATCGGCTGAGGAATGCTAATGGGCGAATGGAGAACATTAATTGTGTGAGGGCCGCCGCGCCGGCGCACACTGCACGCACGTACGCAACACATTGCTCGCCACATGCACTGAGAACTGATTTTGTGTTGCCCATATTCCGCCCTAAACTTCACGTATAAATTATCAAACATTTCTAACTAACATATTGTATTAATACGTAAAAATACTCGCTACCTAACATTCTCCACTCGGCATGTGGAGTGTATTAACAGTATCGTTAATTTCAAGAATTTATTGAATGTAATTATTACGTTCTTGTGGCTGTCCAATTGTTTCATAATTTAACAATTACCTACAATTTATATTTTAACGACAAGGTGGTGGGACAGTCTTGCGTGTCGTAAAACGATGGTTAAAATTAATTAATGCAGACCGATTTGTCAACACTATCAAAAATAAACTTAACTAGTTGTGGTGACTAGCTCAGCAAAGTGCGGAGTTAGACTTCACTCACGAGCTAATGGTCAATTACAATTTGGAATGGTGTTCGGGTTTCTAAATTCTGTTTGCGTCCAACCAAAAAAATCTCGCGGCGTGCGCCCCAGCGGCCGGAAAAAAGTGGAAAGCCAAAGCTTAGTGGCGTAATTATGGTGGAGCCGAGGTAGCTCAAACACGGAGTGTGGACAAATAACGAGAAGAGTATTTGTGCAGCTGCGCTCCGTGGCTCACCTCGGGCAGCCCGCGCCCTCGCCCGCACCGCGGCCCGCTCTCGGCCTACTCTATCGTCTAGTGTTATTTCTCTCCGGAGTACGAGACGAACTAATCCCCAAAGAACAATAAAAACCGCATAAAAATTAACATTCTGGTCTCATTCGACGGGATCGACTGGAAGCCCGTGGACTACTTTTAATTAGTGGGAATTCTTTTTCGTCCGTCCCGAGATTTACATAGAAGTCACCACAAAAAGGACGTCACTTTTTCAGTACTTTTGTTTGAATCTGTTTAAATCTCTTTTAAAAGCTTTTGCTGTTAATGAGGAGCGGGCGATGGTGCGATACTAGTAGCGGGACGCGGAGGCGAGAGGGCGCGACCTCCCTCTCCCGGTGCCGGCTGGAGCGAACGCGAACGTGGTATTTGCGCTAGAGTTTGTTTGCCCGACGCGTAGCATTTGAGAATCGTTAGGGCGAATCGTCTGTAAACATTGAGCGAACAAAATTCTGAAGATAAACAATAAATAGCATTTCTCAAAACATGGACGTTTTGTAATTGACGGCGTGGCAGATTTATCTAGATGGTTCAGTCATTATTAGGGGTGTTAACTTGTTAGTAAAGTTGTTAGTGAGAGTTCACACGAACTTTTGCCTCGGCGAGTTAGTTGAAATGGGAAGTTAGGACATAGTCACCACAGCAGATTACGAAAATTAGCGTATGCATAGTTAAGTTTGTAAATGAGCAACATGTCAGTTGTAAGCGGATCGGTGCCGACTGCGAGAGAGACGTTAGCGGTTAGTGGAATGCATTGTCGGGGCGCGAGTTCACAGATGCATGGCGTGTACATTGTAAACCCCGCTGAGCTCTAGCGGGTGGTATGGCAGCAGTGTCGCCAGGTGGTGGTAGTGATTGCCGGACAGTTGGTGGTGCAAGCTCGCCAGGGGATTACCTGCTGGGTATGGCAGCCCGAAGCTAGGATAGCCCGAATAGCTACGTCCTGCCGCGTAGGCGGCGTACGCTGCGGGGAACCCTGTACAACAAACAATCACACGTTATTATCACATCGCCACTGTGACCAGCGGAATGACAAGCGGGGGTTAATCGTCGAATCGCATGCTTTCATTCGGCGTTATGTTTTTTCAAACGTTGCTTTTTAAATACTGCGTCGCTGATAGTGATTCATTGGCCGATATAAAGATATAAACATTCGGTATGTACACGTGTCCCGGTGGCCCAATTCTAAAATAGAGCCGTCACATAAAAGGTAGGCAAGTATATCGCACTCGCTCGGTACGACATTGCTTTGGACAATGTCCAGCGGATGATATTTTGTAAACATCGTTTAATGTAGCACAGTGTAAGTGGACTAACGACGGCTTCATACCGCCGGAACAGATACCTACTGTGTTTCATTAACAAACTTACTGTATTATCAACAAACAAAACTCTACTCTATATCAAACATGACATTAACACTAAAATAAAACAAATAGTACAGCGGAAGCTTTGACGCGTCTGTCGTACTATATGTTTCGTTAACAAAATGAAATCCGTTAAATGTAAAGTGAATGATGGCCGGAGCGTCCACGTCGGCTGATATGATTACTATACCGGATCGTTTATCATATTATTGCCAATCAAAATAGTGTATCTGTCAGGCGACGCGATCCATCACTCAGCAGATGGAGGGACGGGAGAGCGTGGCGCGACCCATTGATTCAATCTACACCGCACAACCAACACTTTAAGTGAATTAGAGAGTTAATTAATTATTGCCATGATCCGTTTTGGCATGTACCCCCGATTAGCACTTCAATAGTCCGCTTACGAACGTTGTTAAAACTATATATAGATAGGTCATACGTTTCATAGAGTGAGAAATGGTCTGACAGATGCAGGGTATAGCAGATATGAAGTGACTTTTGAAAATAAAATGTGAATCAACTTACCGTCAGGAAGCGCCCCCAATGACCACATGAAATCTAGAAATGTAAAAACATTTACATAAATCGATCGATCCTTACACCTTACATTTATATATGTGTGTGTATTTGTTATATTATTAATTATATATGTAGATTGATAGTATTGTGATTACTGTGCCTTGAGACACTATTTTGCTTGGCGAAGAATTTTGAGCTTACATAGTACTGAATATATGGTGAAATATATGTCTATATCTAATTTATATTTATATAAAGAGCATTCAACATTTCTAAATGGCTGACTACTTTCAAACATTTTCTAAAGTGGCTCCAAATGATGGGGTATGTTAGTACTCTCGGTCATCATAGAAGATGACTTGTCCATCGTCAATGTTAATCTATTCTACACATTGTTAGTCTAAAACTAAACATGTTAAACAAACAGACATTTTTAAATATTTTAGAAATGATATTTATTAATCTAAATTCTACCAAAATTACCTACTTAATAAGTTAATAAGTACAATTAATACTATTAGTTTACGAGAGCTAAGTTCCACAATACAAATATTGGGTGAATTAAGATAGTCCTTACTGTTAAACCAATGTAACAGTTATTCATGAAGAATTGGAAGATACAACTAAAATATAAACTAATAGCGAACATATGTATGTTTAGTCGTATTTAGCATTGCACAATAATAATATAAATAAATATCATGTAAAGAGTAAGGATTTAAATTAAACAGATAAGTACCTAAATTTATTATAATAGCTATGGACACACAATAATTTACTGGCAATTTGAACGGACCTAGTTTCAAATTTGTTTACAAAACAATCATAAATAAATGAACAAAAATAAATAAAATGTCTAATGATCTCATTAAAACTGAATAATAAACATCCACAGACAATAGGTACCTCTTTTGTTCCACTGACAACATTTTTGAAAAGCCGACATCAAGCTGTAAAGCTATTCATGGTAAAGAGCTAAAGAGTTTAATATATCACTTATGAAAATATGTCAAACAATATCATCAATCGTCCGCAATTCATGACATAGCTATGTTCTGGTGCTAAGGTTAGTTACTTCATGGATGGATGTGTAGCAAACTGGCAAGATTCACCGGGGCCTTGTGGTCCACGTTCAATACTTCGTAGTAAAAATCTACTCAGAAATCAGGAAAATACCAGGCTCAACACTATATTATCTAACTATACGTATGTATGTATTGGAAATCAAATTGAATTAAGCACCTACTACCTGGTAGAAAAATATTGCTCTCTATCAACCCTACGTAAAATTGTTCCAGTTTCTGAATCTACTATTCCTCAGAATGTATGAATATTTATATAAATTATTGTATAAGAACTGATTCTATAGCTCTTCTAATTTATTTTGGTACACATTTCGAAAATCTGCTATCTAACTGATTCTCTAATGGCAATTACTAAAAATAAGACACTTTGGATATTATCAGTTTCCTTAAAGTACATTGAAAATTGTCACTTTGGCTTGGTAGGAGAAAAGAGAACAGGAATGTAAGAAAGAGCTAGGAATGGGTAGGAAAGCCGACACAGCATAGAGAGGAATGCAATAAAGAATATTTAAAAGGTTCGATCAAAAGAAAAACCCCGACGGGGTTAGAAGGGGTGATGCGGATGTTGCTGGAAGAGGATCGCGGATCAGAGGGGCAAAGGAGTGGGCAGAGTGGTGTGAGTGAGGGGAGAGTAGAGGGTCGGGATGTCCAGCGCGTGTGCACCCAGGAGCTCAGAGACAGAGTATGTGAGAGGAGGAATAGCGAGGGGCGCGAGCGCAGGGCGCGGGGGGCGCGGGGTGGGTCGGAGCGCGGCTAGTGCGCGGCGGTAGGCGGCCGCGTGCGCAGCGGGGGTGGCGCCCGCGCCCGCGCTCGCGCCCACCAGCAGCTGCGCCGGCCCGTGGACGGGATAGGGCGCGTACCGGACGCCGGCGCCGGTGGCCACGCCGCTACCTAGCAACTCACCGTACGCGCCGCGTCCGGCGGCTCTCGTCTTCGCCAGGTTTGCTGGGAGCATGACTTCTTTTGGTTGTGCTTTTTTGCATTCCACCTGAAACAAAAGAAAATGGTTTTAGAAACATAAACCAAAACGAAAGCGATAAACAAAAAAAATTAGGTAGCAAAATCGCAGGTGCAAAATAATAGATGAAACCTGCTTGTTCTTAAAAAAGATACTAGAGAGATTATTAAGTTTGGAAATCCACACTATGCCTTCGTGACGAGTAAGTTTTCATAGAAACTCCATCTCCAGCACAAAAAGTAATTAATTGAATATAACGGTGAAATTCTCCAAACTCTCAGCAAGAATAGACTCGAAAACCTTCTATTATTTATCGAATACTTTCAATTAGACCCGATTTATAGGTATAAACTCATGCACGTGAAAGTAGTCTTATATATATTATATATAAGATTACTTTTACGTATATTCATATTACGCATATTATTTCATCATATTTTATATCTGTTGTATTCGTACCTCTTCTTCTTCTCCCTAGCCTTTATTATTCCCAAGTCATTTGGGGTCGGCTTTGCCAGTCTAACCGGATTTGACTGGATATCAGTTTTTACACGGAGCGGCTGCCACCTGACCTCCGTAACCCGTAGGGTAACGACAACCTGAGGCTAGACCAGTGTCAGGATATTATAGGGCACTGACTTTCCAATAACGACTGCCATAGATGTTCATGGCAGCCGGGACCGACGGCTTAACGTGCTCTTTGAGGCACGGAGCAGACGATAATTGTCATTCAATACGCACATAATTTCGAAAAGTGATATAACTTCTGAAAGTTAATTTTGCACGACGTGGGTTAGAATCCGAGACCCTCTGCATTGCAGTCTGTTGGTCTCCTCACTGAGCTATCGCTTCTATATTCGTACCTACCCTATTTTATTCATTGTTTGTATTCTTAGGTATAAGTGGAGTCAGCAGAACGAAGCAAATATCTTCAAGATCGGGTGACTCGCAAAATTATGGAAGAAAGGGGGCGACGAAATCGGTCGACAATCCGTTATGCTTCACGGTTCGAGTAACAAATTGAATTTTAATTTGCTTTACCAAGTCAAGGAGCTTATCATTGAATACTTATTATACAGCACGACAAATTTTACGAGCTTCGATGTAATTATTCGCTATCATTATGTTTCATCTTACAACTTGTTTGGTTACGAAACCTGAGAAGAAACCTGTTGATACTGAAATTTAAAAATAAATATTTACCCGATAGGCAACTGGATTAAGCGATGATTTATACGGAGAATATTAAGCATGGCAATAAATAAATAAAGCATCAACGCAATCCCGACGCTCAGCCAGGGACTACGGAAACCAAAGTAAATTAATGTACCTCATAATTAAACCCTACGTTTAACCGATCCATTAAGTAATTTTAACGAACAGTATGGCTGTCTTCAGTGCTTGTATCTTCTCCCTGCCCCTGAAGGGTGGGCTGGAGGCAAGTATAAATTATCCAATATACGCTAAACTAAGCCTCTAGCAATAGAATTCTCGCTATAAAGCGCCAACATTACAGAAAAGTATATAGGCTTAAATTAAAGTCGACTGAATGAATGGCTTCAGCGTTGTTCATTTTTCAGAGACGATTTAAAAATGATGAGGTAAGAACAGATCGGAACATTTAAAGTGTCTCGCCAGAGTTTCCAGTTACATTTTTCATAGTGGTGCATAATCGCGACGTGGCCCCGTTCGGCGCGCGGGCGGGGTACATAAACTCGCGTCCACATTTGTCACGCGGCCGTCACAAGCCGACAAATGAAGGCTTTGCTGCGGCGTTCGCGCACTTTGTGCACTTTGCACAACTTTCTGCGTCGACATGGAACTACGTGCCTTTGCATTAACGTGGGGAAGTGAGTGAGCGAGGCTTTACAGCGCTGAGTGTCTTTCCACCAAGTTTTATGCCTAGATAAGGCTGAATAATCAACACGTAATATTAAAGTTGGGGACTGAGATTACGACGCTACGTAATAAAGCACGTTTCCAGTAAAAAATAGATACAGGTACGCTAAAATGCATAAGCGCAATATGTTTTAACAAAAGTTTTATGTCTTAACACAATGTACAAAAAGTTAGTGGAAATTGTGTTAGCGATCGGTGTTAAATCGTCGTGTAACATGAACAGTATTCTTCGATCGTCCACGACATAAAAATAGTGAGTGTCGCCATTTGTCAGGAGCGATAAAGCTTTACAAATGAACAGGCGCCTACGCCAGCAGCGGCCGCCAGCGCCGTGGCCACCCCCCATTTGTTCGGCAACACGCAACCAAGGGGACATGCCAGATAAATGCCAGCCTAACTTAAAACTGAGATAGGAAACATCGTTTGTTATACTGTCACATGCACCTCGGTGTAACACGGTCTATCTAATTGAATCGAGAAGTCGAGACGAAACACGAAAACACAATCTGTTCTGTGTAATCAGCAGCGGAAAATGATTCCGTTTTAAATCTACCTACAATACGAACGAACAGCCATGAAGAAAATTCAGCGAGGGGATCCGACGTTAATTGATGTCGCGTCGCTGGCGAGCGGAGTGGGAAACAAAAGCTCACAAACAATTCGCATCGGAGTTCGCAATCCCGATCAAGCGTTCGAGATCGCGACGCAGTTTAATGACACGAAAAATAACAAAGGTAAATTGTATTTAGCCCCCGCTAGGTAGGCACACCCTCCCGCCGATATATCGATCCGAGTTGGATCGAGTAGTATTCAACACCGACGCGAAGATCTCGGTTTAACCGAGCGGACTTAAGATCTGCTCCAGTGCGCCCTGGCTTAATGCCGCCCAACTCGAGGCACCTCGCGGCAACCTGCTCCTAATCCCATCGATGTATGAATTTAATTGTTTCGCGAGAAAACACAGCGTTTTATGCTCCGTCACTTCAGCTCAAAATTCGCACATAAACGTGAATTAATACGAATCTGAAAGCAGTCATTAAATTTTCGCTCGATTGATTTTGAGTGAAAACCTTTTAAGGTAAAACAGTAATGTCAATAAATTCGAGAGAGAAGAATCATGCCTACCTTTTGAGAACATTGATTTTGTATTTCATCAAAAGGCATGGAGTGTTTGTACATTAATAAATTATAAAGTTTATAACAAACGACCTATTTTTCTCGTTATTGTTATGAAATGGTGAGTCTGAAAATGTTTTGGATTCAACTTAAATCGAGCATAAAAGTGTTAAATATAATTTTAGAACGCCACAAGTAAAATGTCGTTATATTTTGAGAGATAAAAGACGGAATTAACATTTTATTCATTTGTATAGGTATTGTGGTGTGTAATATTGTGGGTACCGATGAGTTATTACCGACCCGAAGCTACGGGGGACCCTTGGACAAAGACGGTTAGATTAAGCGATGGCGTTGTAAAACGATACAGCGATATGTACAGAATAAAGGATGTTGCGGGAGGCTGCGGCGAGCGCGGCGTATTGCGCACTGTCGCGGCTGCAGCTCTGCGCCCAACTTTGACTTGGACATTATTCCACATTCCAACCGCATGTTCCGACTTCAACCCAAGAAACTATAAAATAAAGAGAAGTCTTACAACTACTCGCTTTTTAGACTCACTTGCGTGCGTTGACGTTAAATGCCATTTATAAGATTCTCATTTTGTTTGCCTGCGTTTTATATCTTTTTAGTGAGTACTTGTAGAGAACTACGGGCGGTCGGCCAAATATACAACTTTATAAAGAATAAACGTCTTAGCAATGTGTATGAAAGCAATGTTTATGATAATACGAAAGTGTGTCATTTAGCTTTGAATTTCGTAAAGTGTTGCTAGAAAATGTTTCTGCTGAAAATATAAGGCGATTTTCATATTAGCGGCCTAACGCAGTGGATATAAAAAGTCAAGAAAGTACTAAGTAAGCAACTTTGCTGGAGAGTAATGCGGTGCGGGCATAGCGTACGAACATACGTGAGAGATAAACGGAGACGACAGGGGGAAGGGTTAAAGGGGGCAGGGGGTTGAGCTCGCTAGATAAGTTTATCAGGGAAACCTCTCGCCTTCGTATTGACAGAGCGTCGCAAGCCTGGCCCTGATTGCCGCTAAGCGGAAGCCGGAGCGTGGGAACCGGAGGCTAGGTAAGAGCTCCAGAATTACATATTTACCGAGATAAAAATGTAGGTGTACGTTCACGTGTACCTAACTCAATAAAAACTAGAATTTACTCCTGAATAAAATCTCACTGAGAGAAAATTTAAACTTCTTCAATGTTTACCATCTCGCAAAAATATACTGCATTGCCATTTAGAAATCGGTCAAAGAATATCTTGTATTTAAATATTCGAGAAACTAGATAGTTGTAAAGAAAACTCGTGGAGCGAACGTACGACGTTACGTAAAGGAGATGAGTCACAAATCTTGCGCTCAACAGGTCACGGATAATGAAATACTCTGCCGCACCCCGGGAGCTCTTTCCATATTTACGTAACTGTTGTTCGAAGAAATAAGATAAGCGCGAGTCAACGTTTTCCGTAGAATTTCGGCACGGTTACTTAAAGTGTTGGAGTGTTTACTGAGAGGGTGAAGAGGCGGAGAGGGCCGCACCTTGATGGGCCGTAATGCGCGAAATTCAAATCAGATATAAGCGATCGAGTCGTCGCGTCGCCGTCGATAAGCGGTAACGTTACCTGCAGCGCTACCTCACCCCGACCACCCCGGCGCTGCCTGTGGCGCCTCAGCCATCACCATATTGCACATGTTTATAACGAAACCGATGGAAATGTGTTCAAATGCTGTAACGCAAAAATTCTCGCGATATCCTCTAAAATATTTGATAAAACGGAGCAGCGATATTGAAAAATATAATAATACTTTTTATCAATTTTCATGTCAACCAAACGTTACGGAAATAAATAGACCTAAACACTATTATTTGCCGTCATTACCGAGCCGTTTCATTTCTAAAAGTCACTCATATATTCCTTTTAGAAATCAACAACAAAGAACACACGAACGAAGCTAATGACATTTAGGTACACAAATATCGAGTGCACGGCGCACGCCATCCAAAGACATTGGAAATACTACTCCGTGTCACATTCACGTTGAATTTTAAATTACAACCGCATATTCACCGTCATAGAAATGTTAGTTAGACATTAAATATTAAGGGGTGGCATACACCGGCAGCGAGCGGCGTGCAACATTCATTGCGCCGCGGAAGCCTGTCAAACGCCCACGGCTATTTCTGGGAAATCGATTGCAGTCGATGGCAACGACGAGTTTGTTACGCGAAACCACCAAGACGTTTTACATAGTTCGCTTTATTGCTACAAATGTAATTTACAGTATACACCTACATTTATTTGATTGCTGCCGTTCAATCGATTTTAATAACGTTTGTTCTGAGAGATGCGTATCTTAAAATTAAACAGTGCAAATTGAAAAGTGGAACTATGTAAAGTTTGAAATAGTTCCACTCGTCGTTGCACTAGAGCGACAAACAACTCGGATAACTTCTAACATAATCCAATTTAATAGTTGAACAAACAAAATACCAATTAAATTGAAAGCAAAACGAGCAAACTGTATATTGGCAGATACTCAGCGGTATTAGCGGCGTTTGCAATTGTAAGTAAACACAGAATTACCGACTACTCGCTGCTTAACTAATTCGTATCACGGTTAAGAGCCCACTCGAACATAAAAGGAAAAGAATATAACGATTGTAAATGTCCAGCGACCGCGTAGTTTGCCCAATTGAAACGTATAATGAAATTTGTATATTAGCCAAAAACGGCCCAACGAAAACCTTGTAAAAGTGTTTCCATGTACGATTTGAAACGCCCTGGGAAAATCCTCCACGAAATTCAAATAAAATTGCAAACGATGTATTGGCTCAAAGAGCGACGTTAGAGGCGTATGAGTGCAGTTTGCATTAAAGTAATTGTTGAATGTCGGCCGTTTGTGGTCGTGCTGTGTTCACGCAGCTTCAATTTGCGAAATTAGACGCTGTTATACACGGTGAATTGGCTATTTTTATTCATCAAACAACATTGCTTTCTTAATTAAAAATCTACAAGTCTTTTATATGGATAGATACTGAATATGGATGTGAATTCGCTTTTGATTTTTCATTTCAACCGCCAGTCTTGTTAGAGCGTTCAATTTTATTTCGCGATGAGATATTTCAAGTTGAAACTGAAAATATCTACGCGATAATAATCAGTAATGAATATAAATCAGAAACTTGCTCATCACTGTAAAGGAAGATAAACCAAAACGTACAAGACAAATTCAGGTGATATTCAGAATTAATAACAGCCCGTGAGAAAGTTTATGACGCACGTACGTGTATAAGCTGTAGCAATTAGTTGTAATTAAGTAGGTTGGAGCTCGGGGCGCCTTGTCACACCACTACCGACTAGATTAAGGTCTGCGGCACGCGGTCCCGCCGCTCGTAACTTGTTTTGCATGAATCTGTACGCGACTTTCATATGACTCTCAGGAGGAGACTTAGTTCAGCACCTCTAATGTAAATGAAATTGTGTGCAAGAAATAAAGCAGGGCTTCTCGGCCGCTATTTATCGCCGCTCGCGTCTCCTAACTCCCCCGTAATGGGAATGTGGAGACGACGCGCAGAGCGCCGTAATGAACCGGCCTGCCCTAACGTATGGCCTTTATTGATGATACCCGCGCCCTCAACACAGTTACTACTTTATTCTCTCCCTACGCAGCGGCATAGTTTCTATTACGCGACGCTTCTTACGATACTTTATGGCGGTCGAATCATTCCTCCGGAACACATGCTCCGATGAAATTCCTACACTCTCTTTGTTACATTTAATTACACCCAAGGAAATATAGCGAACGGGTAATTAATCACTCAGTAAGTTAGATTAGGAACTGTTTCATGTTGATTATGAGTTATGACTGATTAATAGATTTGTCACTTCACCTTTATTGTATCAAGCGTACCTGCATAATTTAATATCTGTTTTCAGTTTTAGACGTAACCATTTTCGGATGAGCTGAATATTGTTCATGAAGCCTTATTAAGGCAATCAAAATACGAAATGATTATTTCGACATGCGGACATTTTCACCAGGCTAATAATTATAACCTACGGCGAAATGCTATGGTTGCTCGACCTTTTAATTTAAATTGGGGCGATAAAATAGAATAATGTAGACATAGAAATGAACTTATTATGAATAAGGCTACCTCTTGACTCTGCTTTTTCCGTGCGACGCGGTGACGTGCAGTTTCGATATTACGATAGGAGCACGTTGTGTCCCAGACATGGGCACATGTACGGTTCAAGAACAATCCTGTCGATCGTTCTCGCCGCCGCCGGCACCACGTGTGATTAATTAATTTTCTTTCACGCTTCAAATTTAAGTTCGAGTAGAAATCGTTAACGGCCGGAAAGGCCTGTTGAGCCGTAATTTACGTCTTTTCGTTCGACTTCAGTTAGTTGCGTCATTTGAGAATTGCGTGCTGTGCGCCTTATAACCATTAAATTTAAATACGTACATAGGAAATTAGGTAGTTGTTCAAATAGTGATTGCCGTCAGATTACGATCGTAACTTGTAAATTTTCCCTTAGAAAATATTTAACTTTATTATTTTTTATTTTACTCGTGTTATTAATGTAAAATTAATCTTTTATCCGTGTAAGATCGACGCTTGAATACCTTAATACCTTCCTACATTAATGCGAAGCAAAATTAAAAATAAAAATGATCAAAATATGAATACTAAAATTAATATACCGAGGAATTATGTATCTGTTTTAGTGTATATTGCTCTGTATTGTCATGTGATAGTTTACATTGTGCAGTTCTGAAATACCTTAGTGAACGAGTAAGTTTAATTAATTCAGCAGTACGAAATACCGAGGACAAAATCTCGTTAACAAGGAGTGCATCTAGTGTAGTACATGGCGGTATCGCCTCTATTATTAATGACAGGACGACACATGTGCTGGGTACATTTCCTCTTTCCATACATATTCCAGAATTGAGCAAAAATACTATTAGGTTTGTTATAGAATAATTCAGGTCTACTGCTTTTTTACTTAATTTATATGCAAATCTCAGTGTTAAGGTGTAGGTTAAGCAAAATAGACAAAATCGATCATAAAGATGTCAGAAACACTTATATTGTTTTAAAAGTCTAGACACGATATCTATAGCAAAAGATCTAAAAAAGGTCAAATTGTTTATATTATAGCGAGTACCAATACTAGCGAAGCAATAAATTGGTTTACAATTTCTCATTCTCGAACTAAAGAGAAAAATTGAAAATATCAATCCAATTTCTTATATTCAAGATTCGACATTCAAACGAAGTCCTTTTTATACTTCAATCATTACATTCTTTCTGAATAAAAAAGTTAGAAAAGGACTAGACAAAATCCATCCAAATCTTGGACCCACAACTTGCCAATTGCAAGTTTCAGTGAAAAAAGACGGTCACACCGGACGGCTGATATATAGAACGCGCAAAATTGGGCGCGGACGAATCGATAAAGCTTAGAAGAAGCGCGCTGGGTCCTGCTAAAACGGGAAGTTTATGGTAATCACGGTTGCGGAGGAACGCGTGATTGATTGTTCGACGAGACCTACTGCGGATCGGGGACCGCCGCCCACCGCTAGCCCGCCACTACGTACTCAGACGTGTTTGCCGTTTTGTTGTACAAGTATAATTTTGGTTAGCGAACCTTTTTGCGAACGTGCTCGCCGAAAGCATTTATTAATGGCACCCGTGACTGTGTGCAATAGAATACCCTCCTCTTATCTGTCTATCTATCGACGGCGTCCGTTACGCATGGGTGTGTAGCCATTCTTTAATACGGCAGTAACGACAAGGGTGCGTCTACCAGCCCTACGGCCTGTTAAGACGCTAAGAGAAATGGCGATTGAGGATCCCAAGATTTAAGTGGCAGTTTCAAATGTGCCTACTTTTAGTGTTATTTCCTAAACGGAAACCATTTGTTTGCCTCATGCACGATCGAGAAGAAAAATTTACGCAATACTCGAGTATTTCTCAGAAGTGTTTATGCGAGGCGATTGCTTTAGAGGAAGTGCATTTGCGCTATTATATTCAGCGGTAGCATTCGGTGAACTGCAACCGAAAATATAGGTACTTCAAAAATATTAAAAGCTGTATCGATGCGAGTGCGTGCAGCTAAAACAAGAGCCTGAATATGAATCATCGCAGTCCATGCTGTCACGTTGTTTTGGGGAACCATTAGTTAAACGTTCAATAAAAAGTAATGTATAGTCCGCAACACTAAAACTGTACCGCGTATTCGCTCTTGTGACTCACGTTATAAAAGCCACTGTAAGTGGAACTTGGACACGCTACACAAACATGTAAGTCCACCGTGATAGATACTGATGTTTTCTGGGGCAACTTCAAAATAAATTCTATGTCAAATATAAGTGGAATTCGTAAATAAGTTGCCCAACTTTAACCAATATGTCTAGTTTGAACATGTAGTTTCTGTATTTCACCTGTTTGCTGGTAGGCAACATTTGTAAGAAAGTTGACGTAAGAAACTAAATATTTAACAATATTCGTGACAGAAGGCAGTGTTATGATGAAACTTAGTATATCGGGACATTTAGTAGAAAATATCTGGAGCCCAAACTTGATGCGTACCTACACCCTCATATATCGTGTAGCAATATGACTTTAACAGGTGTGACCTCGTAAAGAAACACAGGTGTACGCGTCCCAGGGACGGTTAAATCCGGCAAATAGAAATTGATGTTAGTAGGTGAAATCTAAACTACACTATATTTTAGCCATTTCGAGGCGCGTCGGTGCTTTGTTGTTAAAATTCATGGTAAGCGGAAGCAATTAAGGGAGTAATGTGTAAGGACGTAATGGAGTGACGGGAATTTGTTGCGAGCGTTTTAATGGACGTCCGTATTTATGTTTCAAAATGCAGCACCGCCAGCCTTCCTGTCTCTTCGCATTTATAATTATCACAATCATTTATAACGCAATTATTTCTGACTACACTGACTTATTAAAACTGTCATTACATTATCTACTTAATGTAGCTTACATTTAATAATTCATCACCCATGTTATCGGGTTTGGGTTGAGAATCATTCAAATGCTATGGCGAAAGGTGAATTTCCACTTGCTTGCTACCTTTAAATTATTATTGCCTTGGTAACAAACAGAATAGTTCACCTGTACTATTAACACAAACATATGCCTCTCGTTATAATAAACTAGACTACATTAGTTTATCTGGATGTGATCTTTTATATATGTGTACATATATCTCTTTAAATCATAATAATTATATATGCGCAGAACACTACTTCACAAATACTTGTCCGTAAATAACGTTAGAAAATAGTGACTTCACTAATACATTGATACAAAAAGGAGAAGACAATTTAAAACAAAATTATAATTCAGCTGGGTCGTTTAAATCTGTGTCATTTACTCCTTGGTCATTAAACACAAAAATCGTCGAAAAAATAAAGATATTTTTTATTATTCAAAGTGAGCCGCGGCATCACCCTATCACTTCGTGCGGGAAGGCGGAGCAGCTATTAGCTTAACGACCATTTTAATATAAGAGATGACATATTAAATTTACGAGGGCGAGCTACCCGTAGCGTAAACGTCGACGCTGACGTGACGCCTCTGTCTTCTTTATTGCGTACGTAAATATAACTATTAGATGTGTTTATGATATGCTAAGGCGGATTTTTAATGGGCCGAATCGTTTACGAGTCACGTACACACTGTATAACCGATGATCGTAACTTTAACACCCTGTACACTGTCACAGAGTACGCGTTAAACAAACACTGTTTCCGTTTTACTTTGTGACTCAAACGTCGTGTCGTAAGTTGTTTACGAAAACTGTGTAAAAACCGAGTTCGAGAACATTGATCATTTTCCCCAACACGCAACAAAAAAGGTACGAAATAATAAGCGATTAGTTTCCCGCTCAGTCGTATATACATAACGCGGCTCGCAGGAGAAAAGCTTGCTTCATGCACACCTCTCGTTTCGCACGGAAGCGAACCGTAATTACTCTAAAACACTACCCATTTGTTTGATGTCTTTGTTCGTTGTTTGCTCCACTTAGGGCGAGCATCACCCTTGCGATTCCACCCGACACATGCCGTGAGTTTCGTACAGCCATTAGGTGCGAGACAATGGGGCAAGACACAAAAAACAAGCATTAATAATCAGGAATATGCATCGACAACGGGAAGGGTGGTATCTGCTCCCCAGCCCTTTCAGCGGGGACGACAGATAATGGCGATGGAAACTTCAAGCGACAAAGACAATGGTAATGGCTCGAATAGGTATAGGTATCGTGGCGCCGATTTTTCGTACTCTTTCTGCGTACTCCGCTCAGCGCTGAGTGGGTATACACCGTGCCATTGTGCTCGCAAAACAAGAGTGATTGAATATTTTAATACCACCTCGTACTTGCAGACAAAGGCATTGTTAACGTGACAACGTCTCATTACAGCAATTAATAGGCGTAACATTGAATATCAACATTTGTATCAACACTTCAAAGTTAAGAACAACCCTCACTTTTCATGTTAAGTAGAAATATTTCTTGAAATTAAAACAGTTGATATTCAGCGTTGAGTGGCTTGTATTTACTTAATTGTGCCTTTTAGTGCTATCAGAAGTTGCGTGGATGACCACAGTAATTTGATTATGTCCCGAAATTTACATTAAAATAATAAAGTGGCGTTAGAGCAAGACAATGGCTATGTTGTGTGCGTGTTGTAGCCGGCTACAAGTTAATCGGGGGCAGGCTTTATGGGCGCACATGATTGTAATAGTCTTGTAAAGGGTGACTGGTAATGTATTACGACAAATGGACGGCGCTAAATGATACGGCGCAAGCTAAATAAAAGAAGCCATTTTTATATACAACTCTCTCTTTATCCATTGTATTATTTCACTTGTCTACTTGATGAGGCTTTAGTAAAAGGTTTAATTATGTTAAAAATCGAACAGAGAGAATGAAATGTTAAAAGTTTAAATTCGAGTGCGAGGTAATGTGGGAGCGAATAGATGGACAAACCAGAGGGAGTAAGCGTTAACTAGTGCAATTAAGCCGTTAATCTATCCAGCGTTGGTAAAGTTCATTGCTACATCTGGAATACACATGTCACAGTGTCGCCCCCTTCCCTTCGGGGGGGAAAAATCTAAACACAGTAAAAGCTGGCTTTAGTGGCGTTTTATTGGCTCCATTTGGAGTCTCGCCTCTCTGCTCCTTCGCCTTTAATTGATATCTGACCGAAAACGTTCACTTTACGTAGATTTCTTGTAGACAAGTGTTTTGCGTATAGTTTCATCAGCAAAGATTTTCAGGAAATGGAATTGTTTGTTTCGAAAAGGGATGTTTCATTTGCAACTTTATGTTTCACTTAGTTGAATCAATACTTTGTTTAAGCGGAATGAGGAAGTAGTTTTAATGCTGAGTAGAAATAAAGGGGTTTTGGCAGAGTTGACTATCAAGTTAAACGACTATCAAATTAAGCGTTTTCAAATAAATTGTAAGTTTACTACCAGCGCTTGCATACACAAGCTTGATAGTGCATAAACGTTTTGTATGAGCTTTGACTGCTCCAAACATACATACATGTCCAAATACATTTGAACAAGATATTACAAGCGAGCTAAGATCCTTTAAACGTACGTATCCAATTTTGCCATCCATTACAAGATGTAATTTTTTATATAAAGTTCTTTGAAAAATACCTATAATGATTTGTCAAGTGTGATCGTAGATTTTGTGTTGCAAATGATTCTCAAGGCCTATTAGGTATATTACACCTATAGTTTGCCAAGTATATTGACGTTATTGAAAGCTTAGCTGTTCAACGGATTGATAGTACCAATTACTATAAGGAAAATAAAATTACACTACTCGATTTGGGAATTGAATCTCACCGGATCAACGGGACTGTCTAACTAAGGCCTTAAAGTAGATGAATAAATAAGGTATGATAATATAACTTACTCATACAACGTTTGAAGTTTTAACAAGCGAGCAACTTTATTCGTGTGTCTAACATACCAAGTATTTAAAGATAATATTTAATCAGTTAAAAGCGATTTTAGATTGGTTATGTTCTGAACTTAGTTACAGACTATATACCATAGCTCCTTAAGTAGAACCCCAACTGTATAAACCACATTAAAATATCTTTTAAGGTTCTTTGCATAAACAAATAAAAGTGAAGACAAATAAACAGCTATGCAATGCGAGTTACATTTAAAACCATATAATATTATGTACAGACTCATTATTTTTGCAGTTAAAGTTTATATGACCCTCAATTTTCTGAAACCTCATTCCCAACAGTGGGATAATAATCAGTTGATAAAGGAAAAGGGTTTAGGACTGAAATGATCAATTGATATGAACCCTTTACTGGTGTCCAGATTTTCATAGCCCATAAACATTTTATGTGGGCATAGTTGCACAGTTTCAAGTTTAATAGAATTAGATTTTATCGCCAATCACGATATTTGATAGCTGGTTCAAAACCGTTAGATTTACAACTCGCCACCATGTCCAGCGAAACCACGACATTTAAAATTACATTGAACTTAAAATGTATAAAATCAAAAATCATCACGTTTATCGTCTCGTTGAATACCTCTTTGGCTTCGTGATATAGGATAGTAGGTTTAGGGCTCGTGCAGGGATAAAATATCTTTGTTACAAAATTCTTAGTATAATTGCGGTGTCTGGAAATGGGCCCGATAGACGGCAAAAGATGCATGTGAGGCTTGAAAACATCATAGTTAGTGAATTCTGTGACTTATAACTTACTTATATTGATCGTATTCCAGATTTGTTATCATCACAAAATGTTTATTAATCACAATTGATATGTAAATAAAAAATGTACAGATTGCATTTAAAATGGGTAAGTCATATAAGACGATTATATATATCTAATGTTCTACTTTCACCCCTAGACATACCGGAATTTTCATTTACACTCTAAAATAATTTTAATGTACATAATTATTAATAGGTTACCTAGACGTCGCATCGGTCAGAGTTCTATCACCATTAGAACGAATTTTTTCCTTTTTTTTATACAACTAAGTTGGCAAACAAGCATACGGTCCACCTGATGGTAAGTGGTCACCGTAGCCTATGGACGCATGCAACACCAGGGGCATCACTTGCACGTTGCCGACCCTTTAGGAAAGGAAGTGGGAAGGAGAAGGATCGGGAACGGGGGAAGGAGGTGATTGGGCCTCCGGAACTCTCACTCACCGAACGAAACACAACAGCAGAAATACTGCTATTTCACGTCGATATTCTGTTAGAGGGTAGTCCTTTCCTGATCAAGCCGGCCCATTCATGCTAAAATCAGCTAGGCTCTACTACTAAAAGAATCTTTACTTTGCCAAGATTTTTACAAAGCATACAGTAGCGTTTTTTCGTAATTATCGCTTATGAATTTTAATAATTTCTGATCATGAAGATATGTCTGTGTCTTCTTTGGTAAATAACATTAACAAAAATATATTCATGTTTTCTGATCAAATAGGAGTAGGTTTTAGTAGACTAATTAATTCTCATACAGGGTCGCTTTGCATAAATGTTTGTTCCCCTGGTGCTAGGTTAAGTTCTATAATTGATAAGTTAAAAACTACAAAATTAAATGTAGGGTCAATAGTCATATTTCTTTATGGTGACAGTTTATCGGTAACAAAAAAGAGGCAATTCATTTGACAGAGGTAATAGAATCATTAAACTAAAAAGTAGGGTGTTACTTTATTCTTTGTGCATTACCATATTCTTATGTACTAACAAATTAACAAAATAGTAACATTGAAAAACTTAATTTACGTTTTTATAACAGTACATGTTACAACAATTAGAGTTTATTCTTTGACACTGTTCAGTTTATTAGTAAATTTTTATTAACTAAAGATGCAATGCATCTATCTTTTTTTTATAAAAAGGAACTTGCTAAATTATTAGCATTTAATATACCTATGTAGGGACGCAGGTACCAGTAGGGTAATTAAGGTTTTACGACATAGTAGTATTACTTCTACAAATTCTCATATTGACACTTCTAGTAGTTTAAACTGTTAGATGAGACAAAGGATAGGACACACAGTATTAGACTAATTCATCAGAATATTCAGAGTCTATCCGTCAAGGAGTTAGAACTAGATTTATTTTGTAAACAATACAATATTCTAATATGTTGCGTAGCGGAACATTAGTAGAACTAATCAATTAATATTTAATCGTGAATATTATTCAATTGCAAGAAAGAATTCTATACGTGGTGGCTCTCTAATATATGTATGTAACGTAAAGAATGTCAAGATATAGTAAATCTTTTTATTGAGCGCAATGTTGAACTATCCTGTGTGGAATTAGAGCAACATGTCATAGTTTGTGTGTATCAACCACCACAGAGTGACTTTAGTGTATTCGAAACCGTAATAGAGGATATTTTAAAACGCTTGAGTTTAAGTAATAGGCATATATTAGTGTGTGGTGATTTTAATGTTAATTTACTTGAGCAGTCAGCTCTCTCTTTAAGCTTTATTAGTTTATTTAGATCATTTAATTTACAGCATTTATTTTCTGAACCCACTAGGATCACTTCACATTCTGCTATCTGCTTAGATAATGTATTTTACGATTGCCAATTTCTAAATAGGGCCATATTGAGTGAACCTGCATCTGACCACTGTGGGCAAAATGTAGTATTTCCTGTGAGTTCAATTCATAAAGAGAATAAATGCACATGTCAATTTAATGATAACATAAGTGCCAAAGTTTTCAATATGTACCTCTCACTAGATAATCCAGACGATCTATATGAGTCTTTACTTAACATAATTACTTTAGAATATAATAATATTTTTAAATGAGATAGAATAAGACCTTTAGCTAGAATAATAAGATTAAGTTTTGTGATTGTGTAACATCTGAGTTACAAAAATGTAGAGCAAAGCTATATGAACTATATGGTATGAAACAATACAATTTCGATCCAAATTTTATTCAATATGTTAAAAGTTATTCAAAATTATTTAAAAGGACTTGTGCCACTGCCAAGTCCCTTGACCTAAAATTCAAAATCCTAATAATAAAATTAAAACTACATGGAACATTATTAACAATTAAACAGATCGCAGCAAGGAGCGTGATAGTAAATTTGAACTGAATATAAATAATAACGTAATTTCAAATAATTTGGAAGTAGTCGATACATTCAATAACTACTTCGCAAAAATACCTTTAAACGCAACTAGTACCCTTAGGTCTTGCCCAGCTCGAGCAGAATCCTTAGTTAGGAGCAACGTGGAAGAGTGCAAGATACTATTTAGTTTTGAACGTGTACATCCGTATGATATTATCAAAGTATTTAAGTTGCTTAATTTAAAAAAATCAGCTGTCTTATTTATTATTTATTTCGGTAAAATTAGTTGATATTATTATTGTTAATATAGCGTCACACCTAGCCACAATATTCAACGGATGCATTGATGTGGCCATTTTTCCAAACTTAATGAAATGTAGTAAAATAATACCTTTATTTAAAAATGGATGCAAATGTGACCTCAGTAATTTTAGGCCGATTTCAATATTAGCTGCAATTATTTTATGCAGATCAATATGGTTTTACGATAGATGCCGGTGTTACGCTTTTAAAACATATATTCAGTGCCTGGGAAAATTTGCAAGATGTCATTGGCGTATTCTGTGATCGCTCTAAAGCCTTTGACTACGTTAACCATCATAAGCTTTTGCGAAAACTCAGGCATAATGGCATCCGAGATACGTTATTTGACGTTCATAAGTGTTACTTTGTGACCTAAATTAATAAATGATTTTTGACGTTGACTTTGAAATATCTAGAAGAATTAATGATACGATGTTACGAAAAATAAATCTATTTTGCTTATAGCAAGTAGTGAGTAATTAGTAGCTTCAAGTAATACGTAGCCGTAATTGGACTGATATAGAAATAAAGTATTACTTACCATTTTGTTGTTGATTTCGTGAAAATGTATTTCGCACACTTTATCTACTATGTCTTCACTTTGAAACGTGACAAAACCGAAACCTGAAACAAAACGAGATACACGTTAGATTTTTATACACTTATTATGTACTTAGTGCCTACACTTATGCATGGAAGTGAAAGTTGGGTATGGCAAAAGAAGCATGAGAGCAGAATAAATGCTGTAGAAATGAGAGCGCTGAGAAATATATGTGGTGTGACTCTGAAAGATAGAATAAGGAATAGTGTGATTAGAGAGAGATGCGGCATAAAAGTGGATATAGTGACGAGAATAGAAAAGGGTATGTTAAGTTGGTTTGGGCATGTAGAAAGAATGGACGAGAACAGACTGACTAAGAAAGTTTATAAGGCTAGTGTGAATGGAACAGTTGCAAAGGGAAGACCTAGGCGAACGTTTCCTGATCAGATCGGAGACGTTCTGGATAAAGGCCAGGTTAAGAGCACCTTAAACCGGCGAGCGTGTATGAGGAATGTTATGAAAGTGAATGAAGCTAGAGAAGTGTGTCAGGATCGTAGCAAATGGAAATCCGTAGTCTCTGCCTACCCCTCTGGGAAACAGGCATGAATTTATGTATGTATGTATGTATTATGTACTTAGATTATATCTGGAGTGTAGATATATACATTGTATGAATGAGTGAACAAATTGGGATAAGTCTGTCTTTAATCACTTCTTATTTTACTTAAGTTAATAATAACTTTAATTATAAAATCAAGTTGTATTAAAATACAAGTTAAAACCTCAGATATTCAGTCTGAAAGCTTTTCGAATTTTACCCCGTTTCAAGTTATCAGAACCTTAAAAGTCTCATCTTTGATATCGTTTTAATTAAAGGCAATTCGTGTCAAGTTAATTCCAAAAGGCGCGTCAATCAGTTTTCGACAACACCTATCAGGGTATTGTGCGCTGTAGGTCGGCGCGGGCAGGCACCGCGCGCCCCTCGCCTTTGTACTCGCCAATTTAATAAAACTTGCGCCTTCGCCGGCGCACCGCACCGGCGACAAACCAAACAATACCTACCCTCCTTTAAATGCTCCTACACATTCACGTGGCCACAGCGTCGACCAACTTCGCCGATATGTTCTCCGTCCAACTCAAAAGATCGTTCAAGTTCGCCATCGCACGATTCATGAATTACAAATTGCAATTTTGAGTTTCGCACTCGAATCGCTTTCCGATATTTACACGTTTCTATGCGACAACTTACGTCCTAGCTTACAATCTGTCGCACAAATAAATCCATCGAATTCGAAACATGGGCGCTCGAGACGTCGCGTTTTCCGATTCGTAATCACCTGCCGTAGACCAAGTTTCCGCTTAAAGTGGCAAACAAAACAAGGCGATGAGCAGCCGTGTTCCTGTCTGCTAACGATTAAGACACACACATGTGACGTGACGTAGGTATCCACCCACGACGACAAATAGCATTAGTGAGTCGCTCCACAAACAGTCGGTGGCGCCGCGATTATGCTGACACGTACGTGTACTCCACCCGTATCGCGAGCAAACTTTTGACTCGTCCCGTGTCCACGTGTTGATATGGGCACGTGTGAGCGACATACATCTTCATGACACGGGATCAACGTCGCCAATCCCAAAAGTTATACGGGTCTAAACTTAACTTGTACGACAATCGCCCTCAGCTACGCAACGCTAATCGATACCCTTGTAAATGTTACGCCCGAGCCGATACTTATAATCTGACAGTGTGGCTCTTTTGTTCATATTTAGTTCATCACCTTTCACGACTTCAGCTGGCCTAAACAAACAGCACGCTCCGTCCGCCGAAACTAGGGCGCACTTGGTATTTCACGCGCGGCCGGGTGGCTTTGCGTAGGAATCGAGGCAAAGATAGTAACACCCCAAAAAGGCAAATAGGGGTTCAATCGAGTTCCGTTAGATGACCGTATTTTCTTTATGCATTATAAGGTCGGTGCGGTATATCAAGTGAATCGTTTCTGCGTTATTGCTTTCCCAATAAAAACGGTTGGAAACAATCCCCACTTACATAAAACATGGTGTTGGGAAAGTAGTAGGGAAGTTGATAAAGCATTGTTTTGATGCTTAGATTACAAGCGTGGCGCGAGCCGGCGTGGCGCGCACCACAGATATTATGTAGTTGCGTGCCGAGTGGAGCCGTTTCCTCCCTTATTTATGCGGGTCTGCAAACCGAATAAAGTAGGAAGTAAGCAACATCGACGGCCACCGAGTAAAGTTATCTGCGGGCGAGATGGCTGAGCAAATATGAAATCGGACCGCACGATCAAACTAAATGAACTTCTTCTAAATGGATTAGTGCGACGTAAATTCGTCGATGTTTTGTTACCATATACACAAACTGTTCAAATAAATACAATACCCGTAAAAGTTGGATATGAAACGTTAAGAGAAAAGAGAGAAATAGCATTGTCACTGACCACGTAAAAAGTTTTGGGTTTCGTGTTGCCTTTGTGTGCTCGCTCTAGATAAATGGGGTATTTTCGTGAAATTCGTCCGCGTCACTTCTCGTAACAATGGAGAAGATAAATAATCTCTGCGTAAGAAAAGGATTCCGTAAACATAATTATTTGAACTCGCAATTGTAGCTGTGAAATGCTAATGAAAGTTCTCCACGGTCGCTTCAGGAATTAACTTTATTTTTCTCCGACTTCAATTACACTGGGTACCTTTACTTTTTAAGCGGAATACTTTAATTAAATCTGGCGGCTTATAGGTGATCTGCGTCCGTCAACACTGATTGGTCCCCCACTTTGGTTGTTAAATTAAACTTGCATCACTCTACGACACCTACATTGTTCGATAATAAGCAAAACAACAAATTTTTACGTTTTTAAATGTCTGCTCGTAGACCTTGGTTGAGTAATATTAGTTATATTGGCTTTATATGAAGAACTTATGTTCCGTTCTTGAAATGAGTTTTGTCAGTATGACTAATCGATTTTGTAAATGAATACTTCTCGGCATATTTCTTTTCGAATACGTCTTTGACACCAATGGGCTTATTTCTGTAGCCCATAGCAATAATCAATACATTGTGGGTCTTACTATTCTACAAGCATCGGCGGCGTCCAATTTTTATTAATTCCCATAGAGTTCGCACCTGCGATAACGGTGCTCGTTATTTTAATATAAGAAGCGAGAGGTTGAGGCAAAGATTATGAATGTGTCTCCCGATATCGGATATCTCGACACATCTGTCGGGAGGCACGTGGAGCTGACAGTGGGCGGCGTCCCCGCCCCGCCTGCCGCGCGCCTCTCCCCCGCCCCCGAATCGGGGCCATAGGCAGTATAATCTGCCCCGGCACTGTATGAAACACCGGCCGGTGGCGTTTATGGCGCTATAATAACCGTATAAAACGCGACTTATTGTAGGCGTCGATAACGGACGTTATACAACCTAAGGCCTCCACTTTGTGCCACACCGCCGCCCCGGGCTTTACCACATTTTTTCTATATTACCTTCGCGCTCCCCACCAAATGCTATAATAGAATTTATTGCGGTATTCTTCTACTAATATAATTCCAGCGGAATTCATTAATCTAATTGAATATTACATTACAACATAAAATTTATGCAAGGTATTTATAAGTACGAGCCAAATACAAGCACGCTAGATCGCATTTGATTCGAGTTTTATAGGTGGCGCACTAATGCAGAATTTCCTCTCCGACATGCAGATTTTCTCAAGATGTTTTCCTTTACTGAAAATAAATATTTACCTGCGCTGCGAAAAATTCAATGGTGCAAAACGTGGATAGAACGTGGCTCACGTACGAGATTAATTCTCTATCGATCCTCTATCAATAGGTGCTGGGAATTTAGCATGGATGATCATACTAGCTACTCGGAGCCTGTACTATCCGTTATTTGGATACAACAACTGAATACAAGTTAATAAAACACTATCTTGTTACAGAGAAAGTGAGTCAACGGGAGTTATCGTAGCGTCAATTTTGTTCTTGTTTTTGTAGAGAATAAAAGTAATGTTGTATGTCGGCGATAACTAGCAAGTTTTCATTAGGAGTGCGCTCAACAAGCTCTCAAATGATCATCGGAGTTGGCCGGTGGCCGTGGCGCGCTCCGACGTCAGAACTTTTGTTATTGTTTCGCTTCATTATTGTAATACGAAATACGCGGCACAATAATTAAGAGATACTCGTCTATCGCCCCTTCTGACGTAATAGTTGGCCCAAAGTTTTATCAACGAGCTCTCATCGTGACAGAATGTTTGCTACGTAAATAATTGCCGGATTGCTTCTGAGCTCAGCTAATAATAACAAGTTAATCGCAATAGTTATTATCGAGAAAAAGGCTAGGTTATAAGAAAACGGAATTGCCTCCGTCGACCGTCGTTACGCGATCAATGCTTATTAGGAACCTATTAACTGAACATTTGTTTCATGTGACCGGGATCCCTTTGAACTTGCTTATGAAAATTTGATTTTTGTACATGTAGTGACGTATGTAAGCACACACAAGCAAGCGGCGGCCTCGATTCAACCGATTGGATATCGAACCACGCCAATCAGTTTTATTACGTTCAATTAATCACAGAAAAATATATCGTAAGTTACGCGTAGAGGCGAGTTGAAAAATATATGACAAAATCTTGAGCACCTAATACAAATTTTATGTTCATAAATCATACTTAAGCTCCAACTGCACCTCGCTCGGAATAATTCTTTATAAGTTATTTTCTTATCAACATCGCAGTTTTGCGATCTAGTTTGTACTAATAAATGATTGATCGTTCTTTTATTTTAGTTTCTTATTACATATTTCTATTTCGCATACAATTCGGTATGTAGGTAAGAACAACAGTAATACATTACGCTGATATCGGATAAAGTAATCTATCGAGATTTCAAATATTTGTGCATCAAAATAATACTCGAATTCGGTGCCAATACAAATACGAGCTTATTCTAATGCATTTGTAGCAGTGTGCAAAGTCGGAATGTAAACTTTCGGCAAGCTAAGAAAATGGGAAATAAAAGCCGGATAGAATTGGCTCATCCTCATTTTCTCTATTGTTAAGTTGAATGGGACACGAACTATCAAGTTGCCAGACGCCTGATTGTGTGGAGACACCTTTATTGTCTACGTTCAGGTAAGTAAAATAGAAACACTGCTGTACGATGCTTTTTCCGTCAAGATGTTCAACTTTTAAAATCCCGAAGTTTGTCCAAGTTGTTTTATTGCTTCAGAAACGTTTTAAAGCTTTTGACACAAAAAGAATTTTCGGACTCGTCTGGCGTGTTTGGCAAGGAATTCGCTACATGATTTCTTATAGAAGTGAGTTTTGTGACGTATTTATCGTACACAACTTATCTGATATTTCACAAAAGTGTTCCCTTAACGTATTTACTCGAGAAATTCTGTGGAAAGTTATCAAAAGGCGTGAAAGGAAATTATGTCATAAATCAAACACATCGAATTTTTTAGAGCGATCCGTAACAGGAGAAATATTCGGGCGAGTGGCCGGCAGGCCGCAACCGGCAGGACAATTTATCAAGGACGACTGTACCCTCGTCCAATCGGTTGATAGCAATGCCATAAATATTTACTTTAATAAGATTCCGTCCTTTTTATTCGCGAGTGTGTTGTTTTACGACACTGTTTGGCCCTTGATGTTGACCTGCTCCCAAGCAGCGTAAGCGCATTGTTTTTTTTAGTGCTGACATTTGTTGCCCAGCGAGTGAATACCCTTGACCCTGTCGTAATAGATTGTAAAACTGTGAAAAGCGATAATCAACTGTATTAAGTCTCAGCCGTTAACAAATCAGCTCGCAGCTATTTGAGTTGAAATGCGAGGTAATTGCTTTATTTTGTAAATATTTACTTTTTAAAGATCTGCGTGAGTGATTGATGTTAAAATCGTTTACTCATTCAAATGTACTTGCGACTGAAATTAAACGTTGTTTCTAAACAAAACTATTACTGTTGTACACCAATGTAGAACAGCTGTCAAGGACATTCATTAGGTAATACAACAGTAATAGTTGAGTCAAAAAAATATTGTAGAGAAAATTCCTAAGGTGATCGTTTGTCGCATGGAATGAAGCAATAAGAATTTGATGAATTTATACTAACCATAACCCGAATTTGCGATTTATAGCACATAATAATGTAAATGGAACATTGTTGAATGGAGACCAATTTTTCTATGAACCTCATAAACTTTGGTTTACGATGGGTACGAAAGTCTAGGTAAAACATTTTACTCAGCGAGTTATTGCAACCTAAATAACAACTCAAATTGCAGTGTAATTTTAATATTTTTGTAAATTATGTGTGTAATAACAATGAATTCATATTTCATTTTATAATAAAGCTGAACAGGGTCTTTTGTTATGGTAGTAAAAGTCTATTAGACGGTTAAATAATGTTATTTTAAAGATTTTGTAGTGCTAACGGTATATGAACTAAGTATATCGGTGATTACGTCGTTTGTTTCAAGGCATAAGTATCTTTATATTTTTTACCTTTTACTATTGCTATGTAGTTTGTTACTGATACAAACAGTATACATAAATAGAATATATATAATTAATATATATCATTGTCCCATTCGGTAAAAAAGCAGAGATAGCATGAGACTTGCTTCAAGTAACTCTCATCGTGTTAATGATTCTTACCTATTGTTACAACAAATTTAAATATCATAAAATGAATCGATTGTTTGTTTAACCTTCAATTAGAAAGAAAGAAGTCCTAGTCGAAACGGCGAGTTCTTTATTGTCTTGTTTTAGGTACTGCAGTTACCATAGATAATAACGGCATGTAAAACTTTTAGTGGTTCAGTTTTGATCTATAAGCTACATGTATTCAAACTTCAAATAAGTCAACAGCGGTAAGTCTCAAGTAGTGCGCTACAATTATAAGTCTGTAAGTTTATGAATTCTAATCAAATTGAATCTGTTTTTAACAGACCTGTTTTATTTCAATGACGTTTTTAAAACTTAGATAAATTCGATTGAGTTTTGTCTTTAATCGAGATAGTATTCACAACAATCGATTATTTTAAATTCGATCAGATTACTTGTACGGTATCCGAAGTAGTGCGATATGATTGTTGCGGTCATTCGGCATCGCGACAAGATCGTCCCGTGAGCGCGTAATCCCACCGGGACGACGTGCCCCAGACGCGAGGGACGGGATTTGCGGGATCATCGGACACAAGACGGGAATACCCTTGTTGTGGTTACAACAGCACTCCATGTTCTATACTATTGTTCAAAGAACTATCCACTATATAGTATGCGAGTACTTATCCCTCCTTAAATAAAAATTGCAATATTAATGATCTCAATTGCAATAACAGAAAATGGTACAATAACAAGAGTCTTCTTGTGCAAAGTTATAATATTCTATATTGGATTGCTCCGAGAAAAAGTCCAATGTAAAAGTTATGACGGGGGCGAGTGCATGACTCTGATAATATCGTTTTAATTGCGAATAGGAGTGAATCGAGCGCGGGCGGAGGGAGAGCAACATTGTGATGCGAATGGCGCAGTCGGGACTTGCGCAGATTGAGAATGAAGAGGCCGCACGTACGCCACGGTTCACTTATTAAGAAGACCGCAGCGAGAAAACCAAATATTTACAATTGCATCCGAAATACAAAACTTTGCACTCGAAAAAGAGCCATCTTAAAGTTGGCGGGTAAAGTTACGAGGGTTGTATTTTTGAGCTGTCCCTGCTTGAGTTCTCGAGTGACCAGTCTCGCACCGGCCGTGGTTATTGCGACCGACCTTGTTTGTTCAGCACTACACAACTGTTTCGAGCTGATTTCGGCAATATTCGTTGTTTCACGTCACGATACTGCGGCAGCGATGATACCATTGTAGCACACTTTTTATTTTTATTAACTCTTGAAATGAAAATTTTCCGTTTGTGTTTTCTACCGTGCATCGGATACGAATATATTTATCTGACCGGCACCAGATTTCATTTTGAGTTTTGTATGCAAGGAACTATTCTCTAGGAACGAAAAATTTATAAAATAATAAAGCCAGAAACAGAACACGAATTGTATTGTCGACGGAGTCTGTAAATCTAGTAATAAAAGCGTCCACTCAACGTCGCAATTCACGACATTTCTTCAAGTAGCGGCGGGCGTGGGTGGAGTTAGGAAACCTTAATTTGTCTCTTTCGAACAAGAGACAAAGTATATGTCTCTGCCTTGTCTATCCCGGGATCGCGCTCGTCCATGTCATCATGGATTTAGTCTAAACGATGCACTTTCTTGTTATCTCAATGTTGGATTATTGAGATTTATCCTTTCGCTAATAAATACATAGAAGAAGAAGATCTGACATCGATGATGAGCTTACTTTGTAGCGAGACGTTTTGATGCTGAATGTATTCTCTGATAAAGTACGAAACATATTATTTAGGTTTCTTTTTCTGATGCTTTTTATGTCAGTCGTTTATTAAATTAAGTCTGGGTGGCAATCATTAGGGCGCCGACTGCCTAACAAGGTTACTTCAACATACGCTACATGTTTTAGTAATTTATGGATCATATCAGACATAGTAGTTGTTAAAAAGACGATTTTATGCTCGGGGTATAGAATTTGACTAATATTCGAGGGTAATATCATGAAAATTCATGAAGCTAGAGAATCATTTGAATCTCGTATGCCCCAGGAGATATACTAACAAAAATCGTTGATCGTTATGAAGGGTTAAGTCGATTCTCAACACATCAACGCTTCATCCGTCGCTTTGTTCGCTGTGAGGAGTTGAACACACACAGAGCACCTGTTACGAGTGGCGAGCAATAAGTGCTGAACGTATTTGCGTAGCGCGATTACGCGTCGCTCCAGCCGAGCTAAAATTGAGCGTTGAGCTCGAGCACGTAATGATTTTAACTGTTACCATTACACGTTCAAAATTTACGACATTTTTGTTTAGTTGTTCAATTGTTGTGCAGTATAAAAAGAGCAGGAGCGAGCTCTAAAAGCAGTTGTGCAATCCGATTGGACCCCGAGACAATATTACTATTTAAGTGTTATGTTAATCGTGAAAAAAGTTCGGATTCGATTCACGGTCTACTAAAAGCTCGTAAAACTCGTCTAATCAAAGTCGTTAAGAGGGCATCAGATTACAAATTTACAGGTAGGTCGGCCAATAAAGATGAGCGTAAGAGAGAGTTAACTGCGCGAAGTAATCGCGGGCCGAAACGTTGTTTTACGAGTCCGACTTTGCATATCCCGACAGATGTTAGAACAATAAACCCGAAAGAGACGCCGGGGTATTGTGCCGAGTTGTTACTTGTTATTCTGTCGAAATCTATGTTTTAAAGGTTTAGAGACGTGTTCAACTAGCATTTTATGAAACAACTGCGCACCGGTAGGGTTACATTTTGATTTTTAATGCTCTCGGTGTGGCCACGTTTGGAACTCGAAACTTTGTTATGTATATTTTATGGCAATCATCAACAATGTTACGACTGAATTTATGAGTTACATTTCCAAACGCGAGTGTATATTAGACATTACTAAAATTCGTAATATACACCCATTTATTACTTTAATATCACAAACATTATTACCTACACATTCATCAAGATTACTTATTAAACCGATGACCGCTTCAAACATACCCAAAGTATATTCAAAGATGAATTAAGTGTTCGTTTCATGTAATAAATCATTTTTATAGACATACTTATGGTAGAAGATTTTACCTTACTAGTATAAACATATGTATATTTTATACAAAATAAAATCAAACTTCTATCACATTCAATATGGCCGCTGTTTCATTTAAAAATTGAATCCTTTTTCACATTTAAATTTGAAAAGTTGTCGGTGAGCAGCCGACCCGGTCGGTAAAAGGGTATTACTTATGAATCAATAGTTAATGAGTATCAATGGGAGGCTTTTGAAACTCGCCAGCCTCTGTGTGCATTCTCGGCGCATCATTAATATTGAAAGTTACTCGCCCGTCCATTGTCTCTGGAGTGGCCGCCTCTTTGTATATTATGCGTCGACTTCTGTACGGAAACGAACTACTCATTTCCTTTACTCAAAGTTTTTCTTGCAAAAATATTGCATCGGACCCATTTACTTAGTGACGTCACTCGGTTTTGTTTATTTAACGTCGCTTCTTCTTTGCAAGAAGATCTGAACTACGTATAATATTGAATTTAATGTGCATATTAAAGGCACCGTCGGTAAATAGCAATGAGCATCTCTACTAAAACGCCACGGCTCATAACCCGTCTTTAGGTTTTGGTTACATTTAGGCTTTATGTGCAATATACATAATAATGAATACGGCTGCGTAAGCACAGATAATAATCATATGTGCGGAGGCATAACCGAATTGCACAGTCGGCATATGCGATTGTGGTCGTATGAATACGTTCCATTCGCGTCGTTCCGCTCTAAACTAGTTCCAATCAAATGCGAGCACCGATCGTATGCGTTCTGCTGTTGCCGTAATGTTTATAAACTTAGTTCGGGATCTAGGGGAACCAGCAGATATAGACCGCCGCGATCGAGAGAGCATAATGTCCATCGGTAAAAATACTGTCTGGAAAAATCGACGACTACGAATAAATGAAGTTAGCCCCTTACTATTTTTCCCGTGAAACTATTTTAATTAAAGCTGCTCGAATGGAAGGAGTTTATAGGGGGACAAATCGGTCGGCGGCCGATAGATTGGGAATGTTCAATTTCGGGGGCGGCCTCTCGATGAAGCTTGGAGGCTGGCAGTAATTGTCGTGGTCATTAACATTTACGATAATGACTTGGATAGGATTGACGCGGCTGGTTATCGCACCGCTTCCGATATAGCTGCGGAGACGTCGCCGTAATCCACGACGATATGACGCGGCACTTCCACATTAGTCTGACATCATGCTAATTCACTATATGGTTACCCTACGCCTCTAATAATTGATCTCAAGTTTCGTTCGTTTAAGTTGACGTCACGTCGCGATTACTACAATGAGCATAGTTTGAAATTTATGATTAATAATATCAGTCAATCATGACACGCTAACTGAAACTATATTTTCACGTGCGTTTGCTGTTTTAATTTGTACGAGCGAGTGAATATGAACAGGCGAGCGTAAATTGAATTAACTAAAACGTTATGTACGTATTGTATGTGAAAATAATTTTCATAGTAATTGTATATTTGTTTGTGGGGACTTTAAACACATATTTATCAGTAGATTTGAGAATAACGGGCTTAATTTACAGACAATTTAAACGAAATTAATGGATCGGTACGTTGGTATTACATAATCTTTCATTATTTTGGTTTCAAGTTTTTTACACTTGTATAAGATGATATGGTTCATTTTTCTTACAGATTTTTTACAAGAATGTATTTTAATTTATAAGCACTTTTTTACGGAATATATTTTCCCTTGTTTTATTAATTATTTATTTTAACTTTGAAAGCTGAAACGAAGATAATTTACACAAAGAAATTCATTATATAAGGTACTTCTGATTATAACTTGCCTTGTCAGTAACTGGAATACGATTAATATATTAATTCTAGTTACCTCATTTTATCAATATATAACTACACGGTTTAGTAAAAGCAAGCCCATAACACTGGATTAGTAATTTAAAAACGGCACCTCGATTTTCCTACACAACATCGTGTCCTACTCTGCAACCCTTGACAACGGCTATAAGAGCTTACACTATCGCATTACTGCTTCACATAATGTCAAGTCAGCTCTATCCGCTGTTTCAGTCACGGATGAGTCATTAAAGCTTGGATGCTAGTCTCGAAGAAGCCATCTGCATGATTTGCGCATATTAATATCCCAGAGCTTGCACGATGAGCGCACACAACCTGTTATGTTATATAACAACATGTAATATAACAGGTACAGCATGTTATAAGTTGGTGATGAGCGCTTCGGTTTAATTTAGACAGGGTTTCTGCATTTTCATTTTGTATTAAGACTTGCAGGCTGTATTCAAGATGTGTCTTTGGGTTTGAGTTTCTCAAAATAAAAGGGTGCGTTCTAATTTAATATTACAATAAAATATTCGTGCTCTTGTTGAGTGTTACTCCGGAGGGTCATGCCTGGCTTTACGATGGGTTGGAAAGTACATCGACTCTTTTGAAAATTTCAATTGTTTATGGATTAAATTAAGTTTGTCAGCTGTACCTGGGTTCACTTACTAGTAAGTGTAAAATTATTATAATATCTTGAAGGATTTGGATAACGAGGTTGATGGGGATTACGGTCAGTCATTAAAAGCCTGCCTTAAGCGCTTATCATAACTTTAAAAAGAAATCGGTGACCAATCGTGAGTAGCCGATTCGTTCGATCGGTTTCCTTAACGCTCGCCATAAGCCATTTCACTGTGTTCATTATTAGACCCACGAAGATGTATTAAATCCCTTTACAATATCAAAAAATGTTGACTAAGAATTTCTCAGAATCAATAACGAAACGATAAAACCGTTTAACAAAAAAACAATAACATCTCTTCAAATCTTTATTAAAATTTACGTGCCTGCACTTTCGATATACGTAAAACATAAGTCTTAAGAACTACGCATAGAATCTCGTAAAAAGATGTCTTTTTTTAAAGTAGAGTTTAATCTTTGTATTCAAAAAAACTTTTTCAAACCTTTACACCAAGACGTAGCGTGTATGCACTTCGGCAAAGACCTAGCCTCGCGATGAGTAGGTACACTATGTAAACACACCTTTAAATGAGATATTAGGCCATGGTAACGTTGCGAGCGGACAGCGAGCTGACAAGAAACTTCACAAAACAATTAAGGTATTTTCACCGCAATATAATACAATCTTAGGTAATTAGATTTCTAAATAAATTAACGTTAAAATTAATGAGTCCTAATTAAACTAAAACAAGAAGAATAAAATAATAACGAACTCTCATAAAGCCTTGCTTTTAATAACTTTAATTTATTTAATGTAATATTGTGTGATAAATAGCAACAAGGCAATATTTTCTTATCAAGATAGAACTTAGTTCTCCTATATTAATGGCAGACAAAGTTTTTGTTTTAAATAGCTCTTTATAATAATATATATCTCTGATAACACATTTTTCATAAAAATTGTTTACATATTCACGCATTTTTCCAAAATGGATGGTCAGAGAAGTTGATTTATACTCATGAGTAAATACATACTAATATACTTTTCAAAGGATTAACCCAATAGCTTCTCACAGATGTTATGTTAGAATATAAAAATTAAATGAGATTAATATAGAAAAATAAATCAGTTTATTCATTGTCCGCTCTCGCTTCCGCTTTCGGCAATACCGCGTCTGTACTCAAGCACTCAACTCTTAGCGGCACGCCACACCCCCCATAATGATGCATCTCGGGAGATACAGTATAAGGCTTTACAGATTTTAACTACGCCACAATATTTATCTTACTTCTTACGCATGGTCACGCACACATTTCTCTGTCTTTTCCCAAGCCTTTTTATTTATAAGTCTTAGGGGAGTCAGAACAAAAACGCTTTGTAAAAAAATAACCTCCACCTCTCTATTTTATGTAGCAAATACATTTCGAGAGATTTCGTTCTGTGTTTGACGCAGACGGACGCGTAGAAGAATAATGTAGAGATAAAACTGTAGGTACTTGTAGATACTGGAGCTTTTTTTAATATTCATGACGTTTGTTATTTATTATGCCATTTTGGCCTGTCAAAAAGATTTTCTGCTTGGTGGAAAATCGTATTTCAAAATGACATACATTTTCTGTTCAGTTTCATTACCGAATGTAACCAAACGTTGCAATATGAGTAGATACGAAGTAAAGCAGCTTATTTTCTAGTAGTGAGTATGGAGATATGACGGCGCGAACAGAAAGTAATACCTTAGTTTGCTTTGACTTTCGCGCCAACATAGCACTCACCTAATTAGTGCTGGGATACTTAAACAAAACTTTGTTTGAGTAATGAAACACTATTTTCCTGTCGATGTCTCCTAGGAATGATTTCTTGGATATTTATATAGTTTTGTTTCTATACGTAGAACAAAGAAGGTAGATAGGTAGAATATTACATTTATATTATTTTATATTCGTAGAGTGCGACAGAAGTGCATGAGATTTTTAAATTAGAAGGTCAGATAGACAACCATACCAACATACCAAGATTTTTTTCTTAAGTAATGCAGTATGGCTAGTTTTCAAATAATTGACAGGCTTAACTATAAAATTGATGACATATTTGAAAATTAATAAAACTATCTATCACTTAATTTAAACTGTACTTTTAGATTCTCACACATTGTCCGTATAATCATAATTATGTTCACGTAATATTCACGTTGTTTATATCGTACATTTTGAGGTTGAGCAATGCCTGCGGGTCCGATTTCCTCCTTACTGGGGAGGAGTGACGTTGCAATCCCTCGGTACTCGATGGTCGCTCCTAATGAAGTCTCGTGCGGCCACAAAGCCTCCCTATACCCCTCCTTGTCACTGCCACTATCGCTAAGAATGCACTCCTAGAGTGGACGTCGATTTGTTAATTAATACTATTAGCCGTTGATTGTAATTTAAGGAGTCTTATGAAACGCGTATTTTAAACGTACTATGATTTAATTCGTCAAAATGTCTATTATGATTGCAAATTTCAGCATATATACTGATATCGTAGTTTTTGTAATATTATGATTTGTGCCTGTAAACTATGATAATGATTTAAAAAAGTGTCAGGGTTTAATAGGCTATAATATGACCCAAATAATTTGGCAGTAACAAGAACATTATTATTTTGCTCAGACTAAAATGTCGCTAATTTATAATTTGAGTGAACAGTGCGGATTAATTTATATTAATTAATATTATTTAACTGATATGCTGTAGAATCAAATCCATTAAATTCTCGCTTCCTACTGTAGATTACCTTAATAGTTTAGTTTCAAATTGAGGATTTAGTGCCATATTAAAATCGGTTTCATGCGCGCAATTCTTGAGCCAAGCCATTTTCACATATACACATAAACTTTGAAGTTTTTATTGACTTCGAAATGGGCAATATCATACATCTCCACTTTCATAAAACTTCTCAAACAACTTATTATTTACTAAAAGTCACGTTAAAAGAAAACATTGTAGTTCTAGAATAACAAATTCACGCGAAATACCCATTTACGCTCGTATATTTCTTTTTGAATTATATCTCTGGTTACAACGGTACGTTTAAAATTTTTATTTTAAGCGCGAATATATATCATAAGATAAAACATGACCGCTCGAACAGCACGCAGATGTGACAAGTCCAACTGATCCTCGCCCGAGGGAGCGAGACACAAACATCGTAAAAACTTGTGAATATTGCCAACAATTCGCAAACTTGTAGGTAATGGCGCATTTTTCTCGTTTTCAACAATCCTGCATGGTCCGCGAATTCTACTGTCTGCCTATCGTGGGATCCCTGAATAACTAATGAAGAAAAAATTAACCACTCAGTAGAACCCAGTGGCGAATTACAAGATCTCTCAATAGCTCTCAATGCGATCAAGTATTTTATTTTGCATATTATAGCTTCATTAAGATTTTAGACTTTCGGAAACCTTCACTGTATTAGATATATCTGGGTTATTGAAAACCCTGTAAGTAATTCGGTTGATAAAACAGTATCATTTTAGCTGGCTAGGCGCTATACCTATACATATTTTTGAACATTGTAAAGTAATATCTTCCTTATCCGCACGTAAATTAAAGTCACACACATAACGTACACGAAAACGACTTTTCAACGTCTCTTCAATATGAAGTTGGAATCATTTGACGATGAAGACAGTTGCCAACAACGCAAACTTCGCTGTTTGTTACGGAGTTGAAAATCTTAGTGGAAAAGGTGGTGAAATACCCATCTTACACGGAAAAATTGTGACACATTGTATATTTTAAACATTGTATATTTAAATATGTATGCGCTTAAGAAATACGATTACATGAACAACACAGAAACGTAATATTGTGAGTGTAAAAGACGATAAAATAGTGCAATATATGGATAGTCTTTTTAAGTCTGAGTGATCGTTCTATTCATTGTTTTTAACTGTAAGTAATCCATGATAATCAGTTGTGTTAAAATTAATAATACTAAACCGATATATATTTTTTTTGATAACAACCTTCACAAATATAAGTTTCATATATTTATGAAGTCATAGCTGACTAACATTAATTTTCGTACCTGTCACAAGTAGACAAGGATAAAGCTATGCGTGACTAAAGTAATGACTAGAAAACAATAAATATCTTACTACAGACCCGTGAGTGCCAAACTCAATATCATATATTGCAATATCCATATTGAAAATAAATATTGCAGACAATATTATACACAGTCGTGACACAATAATTCTTGCGTGACAACTTGACTTCAACTACACCGTAATTCCTACTTGATATTAAATTTGGAGAAATAATTTATGCAATATTTCATATTGTATATTAATTTGACAGTTAAGTAAGTTGTTGCTCATTATGAGCTTTTATCAGGTGAAAATATATATAAAATAGTGTAAGTTTCGCTTCAGAAATTATGTTATACATACATTACATATCTCTGTGCTACGGGGTACTTTACAAACATAATTATAATTAAGTAACGGACACAAATTACCCAAATTACAGACACAGAAATATGTTTCAAATCACACAAATTATCTGTGAATTACATAAATAATTATATGACATTCGAACCCACACTGCGTTATTCGAGCGCAGTTTTCCACAATTCGAGCGCAGTGTCATCGTTGAAGTGACCACTGTTCCAGTGCGATAGACTTATACAGCTGTTTATTCTCGAAGGAGCAGGCAGATATGACTGTATGCGCATTTCGCCAGCTATGTTTTAAGTCTTCAGCCACTATTAAGTAGCCAGCCTGTTGATATCTATCGGGCATTTTCGTATAGTATATATTTACATCGTGCCGATACTGAAATATTGCTAACATATTTTGTTTTTTAAACCTTGTCTGGGCATCGAACCTTACTATCAACCACAAACATTACTCTGTTTATGTCGTGGGCAAAGCAGTGACTTATGTTACAATTAATTGCTAGCCTTCTTCTTCAGTAATGTACCACGCCATCCAAAGAGAACTCATCATAACAATATATTGTAGGTACTGTATTTTTGGAAATTTTCCTCGAGAATTTTGTAATGTTACTATACCAATCATTCAATGTCGTAAAAAGAAAAGTCTACTTATTTAGTCCTAAACAATCACTCCGAGGTTCAGTTTTGTGGTTATTATCCTATGGTCCATATTTATGTGTTTATAAGTAGTGACTAGCTTTACATATTATTAAAATGTAACGTCGTAATTGTTAACTAAGATTGGAGTAGTTACACCCAATTATAAAAGAATTCAATCCCACAAGAATGGTTAAAAAAAAAGTCAGAGCAGTTAAAAAGTAAACTTTTCTTAAATAGTTAGTAAAAACCAGATTTAAAATAAAAATGTCAATTAACCAATAGATATTTTTATAGTTAACTAGCTATAAAGCTTTTAGGCACAAACGCATGCTTTTATAAGACCAATTTATTAGTACCGAGTAAAAGAAGATATTGCAGCTAGTATCGAAGAATTCTGAGTTAGATGGCATGTGGCAATAATAAATTAAGTATAAAAAGAATAACCGCCTTCCGTCGTTTAAAAATATGACCCTTATTTTATTACGTTCTTCATATAAGTACGACAACTACATTAAAGATTTAATAAACACAGAAACACGAAGTAATGCAAGAGCTATAATTTTAGGAAACAAATGTAAGGTAAATTACATTATTACTACGTAGGTATAATGCAGGTAGGTATGTCAAGCTAAAATGGCGTGGAGTTCACGATACGCGTGTACACTTCCACGGCTATCAAACTATTATAATACTGTTATTTACTTATAATGTGGGTAACGAAACACCTGTATACCCCACCCTACCTCCTGCTGTTGCATGCAGTATCACATAAATTATGCGGAGTACTAACACCTATTTCTAAACATAACTTTGGAAACTTTATGGGAAAATACACATGTTCAAATTATATATTTTTGTGTAAAATGGAGTACATTGCGGTAGAATATATAAATGCTGAATAAAGGGCACACAGAACGACAATCTGTATATTATACAAATGTTTGTCGTGTACATTTTAAAGTCCCTGCATGAGCCGCATTGATAGTAACAAATTGATCGCTTAAATAAAAAGTTATGTTCCATAATACCTACCAACACTTTTATTACTACATTTGGCGAGTCCAATACTGTGTTGTATAAGAATACAAAAAAATATCGCTTGATAAACTTTTTACACGTTGTTTTATAATCAAAAGTGCGTATGTTGCAAACGTTATAAAAATAAATATATTTGCCTATCGGTATCTTATCGGCAATTGAAACATATTTATTTTTAGAAAATGACGATGATTTTTAAGTAAGTAAATTTTCTATTCGGTTTTCAACAGAAGTGTTTCGTAAGCAATCGTAATTAACCAATTCTGTATGTTGACACAAACTTTCTGTATTTCTCATAAAGTAAGAATATATTTACGTTAGGTCGTCGACAAATCCTCGGTTGGAAGGCGTCTTACAAATTGTCACTGTGCCCGGGGCTACAGCGTGTTATGAAAACTCCGGGTACAGGTAAAGAGGGAGATGCAAACAATTTGCACACCGCTTACACAGAGAATAAACATCCTCATCTGTATCCGAGTAACAGATACCTTTATATATTTTATGCTGTCTTAGTATTCACTTGGTTTTCGAGTTCGTTAGGCTTGAGGCCAAGTAGGTATTTGGAGGCAGACGACTTTCTTGCGAAAGTATCTGTCATTGGCATTGTATGTATAACGAGGTAGCTGTTTCTGTGATTTATTTTGTATGAAACAGATCAAATAGATATTAAATTGCATACACCCTACGTATGTGCATTAAATACATTTATAAACATAATTGATTTATAGCCATCAATCGAAAGTAATATTTCACGAGCTAAGTCAATAGTACAATAAAATCAGCCCTTATAATAAGCGATTTCAATGTGGGGCACGTCTTGTCGCTTAGATTTAAAGGGGTTAGACCATAACCCACTACGGTGATCAAGTGCCGTTATTCATCTCCGAAAATGTTACAAGGGACTCTCAGGTATTTACCCTATCGCAATGTTTTCCTTTGCCGTTAAAATTAATAACTTTCTGATATAATAATAATAATATCAGCCCTGTATTAAACTGTCCCACTGCTGGGTACGGGCCTCTTCTCAGTATGAGAAGGGTTAGGCCATAGTTTACCACGCTGGCCCTGTGCGGGTTGGCACACATCACATATCTTCAAGAACATTATGGAGAACTCTTGGACATGCAGGTTTCCTCGCAATGTTTTTCTTTACCGTAACTAATTAATACGCACATAACTTCCACTTTCCACAATCCACTTTCTTTATAGCAGATAATTTTGCAATGTTTTAGCCTGTATAGGTTTGTCGAAACCGATTTGACGATCATATGTAAGCAATTTTGACAAGACCAACCAGCTCACAGCGCCTTTTAAATGTAACAAGACAATATGATGAACATTAACCCTACACGTAACGCAACAATCCGTATAATTTTCTGTAACGAACGATTAAAACGCTGATATGTGGCGCACACCGCGTGGCAGTAAGTGTTAACTATCTCAATTATTAGCATCCACTCTAAAGCAATTACATTAATAGGCCGCTCTACAGAAACTGCGTCTCCACTTAATATTTATGTACTGTTATTGGCGAATCCGTGTATTTATGTAAACAATTATTTCCCCTAATTGCTGGACTGAGATACCAGCTCGCGTTACACCACTAATGAACATAATAATGTAATAGATATTTTCTGACCTCCCATAACAATGTATAAATCGTTAACATTGTTTCAAAGGAAAATGTACACAGGTAAACATCTTAATTATTCGCACTGAAATTTATATACGTTTAGTTGTGAATCGGGTTGTTATTGTGACGGTAAATTGTTATGGTACACAATAAAGTAATGAGGAAAATGATTATATTATCGGGAAATGCGATATCCAATTGTTAATAACGCAATAACGGTATAACAATTCTTATTATCTTTTATTTGCCACACATGTGATTTAATAGGATAATGATACTATATTTTTAATCGCGTTGTATGTATGGCGATAACATTTTATTGATTTAGCATGCTGCATCTTTATGTAAGGTTAGGCAGAATTGTATCACACCTAAATTTCGAAAAGTGAATGGGGTTGAAGATTTATGGTTGATTTTAAACGTCAAGTAGGTATACTTGACGACTAAAGACATAATTACACATCGGCTACAAAATCTATCGTTACCTTTCTATTGAGCGTAAGATAAGGCCAACAATAAAAGTAAAATCAGAGTTCGCGTGCCTGTGTCTCATACATGACCCTGGACGACCTGTTCGCCCCCATTCCGTTTCGCCGACATGATACCATCTTTACGATACTATGCGATACGCCGTTAGTGATTTGTTGAAGCGTTAATTACAGTTCGCCGGTGGATTAATGATGTTAGACGGGATTTTTTATCTAAGATCTAGATATTTGTAAGGGGAGCAGGGAACGCAGCTCCGTTATGAACGTAAAACACGCTGATAATTGCCGGTGGCCTGCGGACGGCGGATGTAGATAAAATATGTTCACGCACGCCCCGATACGGGCTCGGAACATCGTTGTTCCGGGCGTTTATGCGCAAACGGCCTTAAATATGCCTCCGGTACCTACGTATAATCCGTAGATATAATGTACACCTATTCTTATAGTGTCCTACTTTGCCTATGCGGGTGTGTACTCGGAATTTTTTTTGTTGTGAAATATTGGAATATGTATTTTGGAATACGAAAGCAGGCGGGTAGAATCTGTTTAGTCAAATATTTGCTTTTCCTTATTGATATTAGTTGTAATAAGTTCGATAATATTGGTATGGAGCTTTTGGTGCTATATAGGTAGTTCACATTACTGTCAATTTACAATGATACAGACTTATGTATAATTACATTCATAAATAGACCAACGTTTATAGTAATCAAATAAAAATCGAAATGTAATAATGCTTATTTCCACAAGAAACCACTTTCATTTTATATTCCTTAAGTTTGCTCAATCTAAACCATATAAAACTATAAAATCTCATACTAAACTATAACAACGCTTTTATTTTAAATGGATACATTATAATAAAATTTCATTTACATACTAACTTAAAAATGATTGCGTGAAGAGCTCATCAAAGATGCAATGCAATGGCACTATATCTTCAAGATTCTACTTGAACTTTCATGAATGAATAAGAAAGTGGGTAGTGTTTACATCGCAAGCGATAACTATGCTTTAAAGTGCCAGTAGTAGAATTGCTAAAAAGTTGGTCGGAGTTACGTGGAATAGTTCTAATCTTGCACGGAGTTGCACGCAAGCTTTAAGTAAACATACTCGGCGGTGCGCCGATCTAAGTTCGGCTCACGATTACGAACGTATGCCGTCTCTATTCAACTTTTTTGCCTAATAGTAACATTGTGGGAGTTCAAAAAAGCAATTTCGCGCTTCTTCGTAGCCGCAGTTTATGGTAATACCGACCTACCTTTGTTTAAAATTGTACAGCACTTGTTTCGTAACGGCGGCTGTGGTTTCAGGTGCCACAATGGCATTGCGACTAAGTTTTCTGAATCTTTGTTCGGTTAATGTTTTTTAAACTGCTCTATTTCTTTACGACTACAACTGTGTAAATTCAATAGTGCGTTTCTTGGTTAAGTAAGTTTTGAATTTTACAAACAGCACGTTGCAGAGGCCATTATGGTAATAGGTAATATTATATTGCTTATGTAAGTCGTTGCATATTTCTATGACTCATTAAAACGTTGGTTTTAATGATTAGTATTGTAAAGTGAAACGTATTGCTACAGTAACATAACCAGTAAGAAGGGTAAATTATAGCCATATTTTTATTACATATATACTTTTTTATGGTCTGGTCAATTATAGAGGTTAGTATATCTTAAAATGACATCGAATCATAATTTGGTATAAGTTTTCACATTACTTTTAGCAACTCACGTATTACCGTCGAGATTTTATCTTCTTAGGCAGTTAAATATGATAATGAACGTTGATGTTTATTCTATGTTAGAGAAGACTTAAAACTTTATTTAACCCCTCATTGTTCCAGTTTGTAGTAAACTTGCAGACCCGACGAAAGAACTATGTAGCTTAAGAATGAGTTGTGAAATATTCCCGTGCAGTCTAAACTAACTAAACATGACGTTATCAGACTAATTAATATGTTATTTACTTTATATTTTTTGATACAATTTTATTAATCGAAATGCTAAACTTTACGCAACAAATTGCCTAGTAAAATATTTAGATTCAACGTTTTAATACTACTTCAAATATTCACGTGACACTAATTAAATAGCAACACGAAACACCGAAAATCAAGTGAGAGAGGAGGTAGTGTGAAGGCAATACGTAGGCGAGGCGGCGGCAGATAGCCGCGGGCGCCGCTCGCCGCCGCTTCCGCCAGCTTATCACCGCGATAACACCGCGTACGACACTGCATGGACGGTTTAACCCACTTGTGAATACAGGCTAATATGTTGGCTAAGACTGTTTGTTTACTCACTGTGTTTTGGTTGCCTACATTTTAGCGAGGACGTGTTTTTGGTAATTGAAATCCTGGCCGATATAAGCATTCGAATTACGGTTTAAAATAAAAGTATTTGCTCTTGGGGATTCATATCTGTAAAAATAATGGTTGACAATGAATTTAAGTAAATCAAGGTAATATCTGATGAGCATTACGGACAGAACAATCATGATCTCGCAGTTACGGAGCTACTGAACCGTCCACGAACTCGTTTATATTTATACAGTAAGAACAGTCTCCCCTTGGCGCCACAACCGCCTTATCTACTAATCTTGTTAAAGAACATTGATCCCCTTTTTATAAGGCGATCGAGTAGAAACCGAGATAACTACGCTTATTTCCCAAATTAGTTTCCAACTACGGTGTTATCGAAACTTGTATACGGCTCGATTGGCCCAATCTGCGTAATATTACACAAGTTCTTGATTAAATTTAATAAAACCAAGACGGTTACCTAATTGCGCGGGCGAAGTTTCATTAACGACTGTTCGATTCGTAGTGTTCCGGCCAGATCCGATCGATCTGTCGCTATCCGCGCTCTTTCAGATTGCCTCGAACAAAAGATACGCGAAGCTATTACGTGTGTTAGTTCCGACTAAATGGAATTGCTATGCGTCGCCCAACTGTTCCGATTTTGAATTAACAATTTCTCGAAGTGTTATGTGCCAGTATTTTGAAGTTCCTCAATATTTACTCTAAATGTTTTAAAATTAATTTCATTACGATATATTCAAAATACACAAACGACCAAGTCTTTTTAAAAGTATGATATTTACATTACAAAAATATAAAATTCGTATCATCGTTTTTACGAGCAGTTATGAGAATAATTTCCATTGTAAACATTGGTATTGAAATTTGTTTTTAACCAGAACTCGGTTTATTTAAACAAGTGCCATGTTTAAAATTGAATCAAAACAAATAAAATTGGCAACGAGTGATTTCTTGAAAATATTCGATACTTTAATGTAAAAATTTAAGTCTAGTAATGGTAGGTACTATACGATCGAATGATTTGAAAACGTGGGAAACGAAAATCGAGGACGCGGCGAGTAAGACGGTATCCTAATGAGATTTATAACCGTGGTTGATTCCGCCCCGCGATTACCCACCATCGTAAAATTTGATTTTCTTTAGCTGATATCCTTTTAATGCTTTCTTGGGTCTGAAGGAGTCGTTACGGTTTTAATTGAAAACCGGACTGTGCGTGATGAGGTTCGGCAAATCGATGCGTTCAAATAATGTAGGTGTCAGATTACCTTTTATAAGAGGCACTTTTAAAATAGCCTATTAATATAGGTCGACATGAAAATGGAATAAGCTATTTACTTAAAAACTAATGAGCTTTACCGTTTACAGTTCCTGTGAATGTCATTATTCAGGCTTGTTTTTAATCAAGCGAGAATAAAGTACGGATGTTTAATGAAAAAGTAGTTATTGATGGTGCATTCTGAAGCAATTTTGACATCGCGTTTTTAATGCAAACTTTATTTTAACAGACTCTGAATCGAATAGTTGGCATAAACGTACAACTAATCGTTCTTCTTCTTTGCGTATCGTTGGCAAACACTTTTAAATTAGGTATATATTTGCCGCCTAGAAACTAATCGTTATACTATGTGTTATTTAGTTAGATTCGATTATATCACTTTGAATCAAAGTTTAGTTATAGGAACATTGAGTATTTTTTTAAGATAAGTTAATAGAATCCAAGTTATAAATAACATTTACCTAATCAAGAAGAATATTAAAAAAGATGGCAAGGATTTGTGAATATTAGGAATTAGCGTTCTTTGTTATCAAATCTAGCTATTACAGTGTATAATTTATTAAAAGGAATATGCCAAACATTTTCGTGCAACACAGAATCCCTGTTGTACAACTAGCAGCGACTAAAACACTCAATAGAAACCGAATAACACCGATATTAATATTAACATTGTTAGTTTAAACGATAAACGTGTTACGGATAACTCCATTGTGTTAACAGCAGTTGAAAACATGCCGTGTTGCACATTACCTTGTTAACTGTAGTCAGAAACTTAACCTGGAACGGAATATCGGTGGTTTTAGCTTATTAAACTTCGTTTCACCTTGAAATTATATCGCGTTCTAGTGCATCTTGTGGTTCTTCCTTCTGTAATGCTGTTTCCATGGCGTGATTGTAACTGGTATTCATTAAAACTTGAGTATCGTATGATGGGTTGATTGGGTATTTATAACACGGTACAATCAAATCGTTATAAAAGTTTTGTAACTTGTTGTACTGTATATAATGATGCAATTTGGTCGGGTAACGAATTGAAAATAAAACTATGTAATGAATTTAGTCAGTGCTTTATCATATCAATAATCAATCGTCCACTGCTACACATAGCTAGAGCTTCTAGCTAGCCAAAGATCGCTTTCTAAGCTGGGCAATAGCTGCCGACAATATATTGCAAACCAGCAACTGATAATAAAATCCCATCAATATGATCTCACCAAAATATTTTCATGTAGAATGTTGCCAAAACGAGACCATATGATTCGCACTGTTAAAAAGTTATCAGATCTTATGTAGAGCCAAGCTATTAACTCTACACGCCCTAACTCTACAAGGCCTAACTTCACAAATTCTACACCTTAGTGAAAATATGTGGCACTACCGTGCCTCCAGATATAAGGAGGCTCTATGGATAACTTGTCCAAGCACGAGAAGGTATGTAAAATTTGTTTTCGAAGCTAAATATTGCCAGATAATATACGAAAGAGCCAAAGTATAATGGCTTTGTCAATGGATTTAAATTAGCATGCTGACAATACTTAGTTACTCTCTGTAAGGTATTCAGTAACTTTGATTTTAGATTACAAACGCAGTTCGACCTCACCCAATGTACGATTAAAGTTATCTTGAGTTCACGTATTTAATGTAGATGGAGTTGTCTATAAGATATTAGTATTGATTTATAATGCAACTACTAATGTAATAATTATATATGCTTTATTTGTCGACTGCCCCTTTGTTGGGTACAAGCTTCCTCTCCATATGAGAAAAATTGGGACATAGGAAATCTTGCTGACCGAGTACAGTTTAGCAGACATCACACATCTTTGTAAACATTATAATAAATCTTCCTCACGATGTTTTCCTTCACCAAATAATAAATAAATTATGATACAAAAACATAAACATTATATGTCTTTTATAAACAATATTACCACAACGAAAACATATGTATGTTATTCTTCTATTATTTTTAAGTAACACATGTACCTTTATTTAAATTTTACGCATAATATCTATATTTAGTTGTGTAAAGTTTCATTAAGCTGTCACTGATCGTTGGTATCAAAACAGATGATTATAACGTCAGAGAGCGTAACCAGGTTTAAGTCCGTTAAGCATAATGATTATGAGAACAACCACATTTGGTTAATTGTATTATACTGAATATAAGGTTAATTTAGGCATTTTGATATGGCAACATAAACTCTATAATTTATTAATATTATCGAATCTAAGGCAGAGCAGAGTAATGCAGTATGAAAGTTTAGTAAGCAGTAATTAATAACTTGTCTAGGGAATGACTGGCGATCGAATCATTGCGAGATCGATCTTAGATTGATGTATATTTAAAAATGTTAGTAGTGCTATATTTTATCACGGTATTGTGTAATATTGTCTTCTGTTTACGCGAATGTTATTCATTGAAATTAAACTCATTTATACGGATTTTATCGCGTTGTTTATTTAACACTGTATTACATAATTTTGAAACTGTTACACTACTAATACTATTGAAATTTACTAATTTTTAAGCTAATAAAATTATTAAAACTATTAAAACTATTTATATTTAGGTTTACACTTTCCCCGACGTTTCGGTTGCTTTTCAGCAGCTATGGTCACGGGGAGAGTGTAAACCTAAAAATAAATAGTTTTAATAGTTTTAAAAACAACGCGACAGAATCCGTATAAATGAGATTAATTTTTAAAAAACACGTTACTGTATTTATTTGTTGACTATAATCATAACGGTAGTGTACCAATTGCAATATTGAAAGACATTCAAAACAGCTAGCAATTTAAAACTAATATAGTCAATTAGGAGCTTTCATAATTACTGCTACATACGCATACTGCAATATCGATTATATTTAAAAAAAGTTGTTCGAGTTTGTTAAATACGTTTTGTTAATGACGTTTTCTTGCTACGAGCTGTACCGTGAGTTAATCATACAGGCTACTTCCGAGGGTGGTTCGATTGTTCACATGATGCTTACTATCTGCACAAGTGCCTCATCTTGCATAGGATACACCTATGGGTACAAGCTCCTTGAGTCATTACACAAGTGTCAACGATTTATAAATAAATGTTAAACATAAATAAAAGACCTAAAATTCTTTTATGACTAGACAAATACAAATTTAAGGAATCTTTAAATAGCAAGACTACTTCTTGAAATATTTAAAGTACATTATTTCAACGCCTAAAAAGTTCCCTTAAGTACAGAGTCTAGTAATTATAAAGATTGCTATTTATTAAATAAAAATACACTTTGAAAAGCAGTCGTTAGTAGTGTTACAATAATTTGTTAATGTTAATAACTGTGGCACAGATTGCGTATTGTAAATGATGCAATTACAGCCTCAATGCGTAGTTTGTTTGATTTGTTAATTGGAACTGGAAAAAGTGTATCGTGACCACAATGTGACACTGATTTTGCCGTAATCAACACGTTTTATTGTGTTATTACCATTTGTTTTACTGTTTTATGAGATGTAGTTTCAGCTGTATTGGTTCGTTGAGCGCTAGTACAAATTTATTGTTCTTTTAATGAAAGTGGAAATAAAGTACGTATATAGTGGGGGCCTTACATACCTGGTTTTTTATATAGTTTTACGAGAGTTTTGGTGCAAGGCACTAGTCAAGAGGATTAAGATATATGAATTGTTGTTTTGATAGCACTAGCTTCTTTTTGCGTGACTGACTAAGCTTGAACTGGCTGATGAAAGTAATACATGTCCTGCCCATTGATTAAAGAAGCCTAATGTTGGTATAACGCAATTCCTGCTTCTTCGTTTAAGAAGCCTAATATTTATAGTATCGGTTTGAAGACTGAGTTGTCTTCAGTTGAATTCTATGCTATTTTATTATAATTATAATCTACTAATACAAGCACGTAGCATTACTGAAAGTTCAACCTAAAATTCAAAGAGGTAAAATACTGCCTACTCAAAGTTAGGTGCAAATGATATTTTTATTTATCAAATAAATTTAATGTGAATTTTGAAGCTTCTGTTGAAAGGAAGGTACTAAAAGAGAAGCATTTTGTACCTATTTGTTAAGATCTCGAAATACAATGTAGTTTACAGTATGAAGATGAGAACAAACTTCAGTTAGAAGACTCACAAACAAAAGTTAGTATTATAATACATACATAATAGTCAGAAGCGAGCTACAAAATAAACTCTATTTTGTTACTAACGCTAAACAAAATAAGGAACAAGCTGTATCTATAAAATCTCCGCTTCTATGCTAAGTAAAACCGTCCCCGATCAGCTTTTCGCAACAGGTTATATACATTCCCACAAAAGACTGCAGTCGTAGAAATACCCACTAAACCGGGTAGCTTAAAGATCAGACAAAGTTATTTATACACACAAACGTAAATAAACGAACAAAGAGTACACAAAAGAAGACCAAACCAAACAGGTACTAATCCAGTATCGGTATAAAACCGAACGGTAAATGCACAAACGAAAAACAACAGCAAATCGGAACTAATGAAGCGTATTTTATCAATTATAGTTATGAAACGACGAGCGGGCGATCGCCACGAAAAAAACCTCTCACGTCTGTCGGCAAGAGTAAAAACAGGAAATAAAACCGGTATTAATTTAATCGAAACTCCTCTTCATTAGTTTCAGTCGTGCGGTTGAATGGGCAAACAAATAAAAATGTTTGATCTCGCCAGTTATGCAATTGGAACGATATTCGAATCATTACGAGCGGGCAGCGCCATCTGTTAGTAGTGGCAAGGATCTGTGAATGTATCGCGTTCATATTGTTATTGTCTTTTATTATATTTGAGTGTTGTCATATGATAAAAGGAATGTACGATTGGCTTTTGTTGAGTTCGAATCTACAAAGGTGATTCGATCATTGAATTCATTACCTACGGCAGTTTATTGTATAGTGCAAGCATTTTACTGGGTTCAGCTTTATGAAAGTTATTTCATGTATTTTAAAGATGCTTGTTAATATTTTTCTGTATGTTGTTTTGTTTGGAAAATATATACATAGTGTAGTCAATATATTTTAACTTTTATATCTTGTATAATCTCAATGAAAGGCGAGCCAACCTAACGGCGTTTTCAGATCAAATGCAATCAATAAAGGTGTCAAATTTTTTTGTCAAATCTTGTATCATGTTGCAATTTAAACGACGCTTAAATGGAAAAAGAATTTAATTTCGAAATTTAGATACAAATTGTAAAATTTTTGGCAAACTTGACGCCAAAAAAATTGGTAGTCTCAAATAGAATTTTGTGTTTTTTCTAAAGCAAACATCTAAGCTAAAAGCGCTGGCTTAAAAAGCGAGTGTTCAATGAAATGCAAATGAGGTACGATTTCATCTAAAAGTGTTTGACCAAATACAGTGGAGTTGTGAAAGTTCACACCTCAACATTTTTGCACGAAAGGTACAATTGGCCAATTACCTAATACGATTTCGTGATAAGAAGATGCTTTTGTAAATTAATAATTAGTAAAATTTTGTTGTTTCATACTTTTGTAACAGTATTTTTCAAGTAGTATATTTAAGGCGTTTGAGACAGTTCTAAATTAATATGAAATATACCTATGAGTAAATATACTTTTTGAGCAAGTTATACATAGTTTAACTAAGATAAATTTTCACCTTTATTTATGTGTATATACAGACCCACATTTCTTTAACCATGATTTTTGGTTCTACTTAATAGAAGGCGAGTCTACCAAAGAGACCGGATACTCTTCTAGGCTCCGTGTTGCTGCTGAGAAAAACTGCTTTTTTGTTTTGTCTTCATGAAAAAACCTGTCAACACTTTACCTGATTCGAAAATTAAACTCGGCACAGCAGTCGCCTTTACTACCGCGAAGCCACCAAGACAGTCTATTTATATTCATTTACGAAATTTACTAATATAGAACGAAGAGAAAACAGAGACCATTTTAGGGACATAAAAGGTAGATAGTTCTTTATTTTTCTTAGTAACCTTACAAGTATTGTGTAAGCTTGAATTTTAAATTCTATTCGCCGTCGTCTCAGCCAGTTCTAAGATACTCCGTGTTTAAAATATTACACGCACTCAGATAACTTCAAATTTCAGTTAGTCAGGACTAGTGTTACTAATAAAACAGTATATCTAGCAGTAAAACCTTTTTAAGGTAAACGTTTCGCGATAAACTACGTGCCGTAAGTAATGGAGATGAGGAGAATTTATTCTGTCTATCGCATTTTTTAAGTTCTCTCTACAAAATGTACCTACGTTTTTATAGAGGAGATGGAAATTTTCTACAAAATGAGCTGAGTTAGGTGTTCTCGAGTGAGGAGATTATAGTGTGAATTTTCGAGCTTTACTTTTGTTTCTTTACAAATAAATAGCTAAAAATTATCTTTGTCCACATTTGTAACTTTCGTGATTATTTGATGCCAACATTTTAAATTTGGCAAGTGAAATTTAAACAGTATTTGAACCAATGTTGGCAATTCAATCGAACTTTCGCGCTAATTTTAGGCTTATTTGGATTGTCAAATAAATTTATACTTAATTATAATTAAAATAATCACATACTAGGAAGAGTTTAAGTATCATGGAGTATTTACTCATTGAGTTATGATTCAAATAGTGTGCAATCTTACTCAAACGAGAAGAGGAAATGTAATATTTTATTTTCTAATAGTTCCTGTTAAAAGGGACGCAACTGTAGTGTAGTTAAAATTTGTTTGTAACATCGGATTCATCAAATGTTTGTTCCAACGTTTGGACATGTTAAACGTGTAGCAGTAGGTACTATTTGCATCTATTTCGATCTTGTCTCACAGTGGCACACACTAATAAGCCCAGCGTAGTTGTACCTCACGTCTGCGAGCACTCCAGCCGAGTCGAGTGCCCACCGCGTTCGTTAGCGGCCGCGTGACGAACTCCTCTGCCCCACTCCTAGCCTCTTTTCATTAGGAAGTAATTCGGAGTGCCCGCTCTTCCGCTTCATTCCTCCACGTTTGTGTGGAGAGAGTACTCATGGGCGCGCTGAATCAGGTGACTCTTTTGTGACTAGATTAAAGAGAACACGCTTTCTTAGCGACGCGGCCGACGCCATTCTCCCTGGGCTATATTTGGAATTAAGGTCTTGGTTAAGCGAGATTGTGGTGGAAAATTTATGCGCTGTTTTGATATGTGAGGTACATTGTACTCGTGTAAAGTGTAGTTGGTTGAATTCTGCTCGGGCAGCCAGCGATGTATTTTAGTTATAAAATTTTATAGTAATAGTTTTAAACTGGCAAACGTTAACAAATTGTAATTGTTTAAAATGGATAAAGCACAATATAACGTTTATATTCACATTTATGTATTGAATGTGCAAAAAATAAAGGCCGTATGAAGCTCGTAACCGTGTGTATATTTTGTCACATATATCAAAAATTCAGGTGTCATTATGTTTGAGAAAATGACTCGCAGATGTCACTTTTTCTCGTCCACGCGTGACGGCGTGTGAAAGCAATTTGGTAATGCATTTTTATCTAACGTATTACTCCTTCAATGTCTTTAGACGAATTCTTTAAAATAAGGGTATATCACTAAGGAAAGATATACAATGTCTTGTTTTATACGAGACTTTGTAAACTACCAAGTTAAACAAAATACTGCGTCGTTAGTCCAGCAGTTGTAAATGCGACTGCTGTGATTGACGTCTCGGCTTTGATTCCGGGTCGAGCAATATCTTATTGGGTATTTTGTCCAAGTATTTTTACTAGCAGAGGCTACAACTGTGCTCGGTAGACTTCAACAAGGGCGAACATTATTACGTGGGGACTTTTACCATAGCTGGCGAAATGCAGTTGTAATATACATTTTTCACAGGTAAGATAAGAGATATAGAAGTATAAGAGTATAGAAGATAAGAGATCATATGTATATGTAGAATAAGTAGTATAGTAATCTGTAACGAAACAGATTAACATACACTCGTTTTATTTATATACCCGACTAGTTTTATGTACACGAACTAAATCGTAGGTACAGTAATTGCCTAGTCTAGTCTCAGTCTATTTAGGAGGCAGCGTACAAAAATTTATGTATTTGTTGTAACGGGAACGGCACGCTCCATTTACTCCACTATTATCCGCTGTCGCAAATTGAAGCTGGACTTAGCCGGCACAGCCGACGGACTCCGAGCCTAATCGCAAAAGGCTCTACATGAGAGAAAACTTAATCCCAACAATTACACTAATGATTACATAACACTGGGGACGCAAAGTATAAACAAAAGCAGCTAGTGACGCGCCGCTGACCTCATGCCTAGAGGACGTCTATTAAGTAGGGTCGGTTCACTTAAAACGACCTCCGGGATTTCAAACCCCGATTTACTGGACATAGAATGAGCAATAAAAATATAATTACATTGTTTTACTCCGAATTAACGAATAATGTAAGGAAAAAGGCAAGTAAATTACGTATTTAGAATGGAAAATCGGTACTAAATTACACTTTTGGGAGCGTTATAACAAAATAGCGTATTATTTAAAACACTTCGAAGCGACAGTTTTTCGTATTGCGTGGCTCTTATTTATTATGATACTCGACAAGCCTATTTAATTTAACTTAAGACACCTACTTTATTTAGTGCCGCTTTAATTTTATTTTTGTTTATCTTTGAAAATAGTTTTCGCGGGACCTATCTATTAAGGTATTAATTAGTAATGTATATTTTAATGAGAGTTCTCAGGGCCGTATGTGGGGCGGGCCGGCACAATGAATACGAACCTTCGCGGGCTGCATAAAACTTGGTTGGATATTTACGCAAAAAGCGTATCGCGGGGATCAATCGGTGTTTATCGTCGGTCGAAATCTGTTGCGCGTGTGTAGGGCACGTAGCGCGCGTATTATCGCGCCTGGCGATCGCGAAGCGAACGATATTAGTACCATTCGTCTTTGTCGTACCGTTACCTAATTTGAATAATCGTTGGTGAGAATGCAGAGTGATTTGCCGCAGCGCGCCACCACTCTAAGAGAACTTCAAGCACTACTAATGCCTTTAAGATTCATGTATGCTTTTATCTGAATTTAAAAACCAACAACGACTAATTCTACTTCAACTTAAAAGATATTATGAATATAAATGTAAAAAGATATCCGAGTATTACAAAAGGAGGAGGAAAAAATTGCCAAGTGAGAATTTTCTCATTACGCCACAAATCAACTGTTAAAACAAATATTTAAAAAGAGAAAGGAATCCGCAGACTACAAAATGCTGCTCACTCTGGCTACTGGCAAATGCGAAATCCGATTTAATTTATTTTTATCGCGGGGCTTTATAATTTCATTTTCGCACTTTCCATTTCGAGAGAAGGCCCGCTCCGCGGACTGGTGCTCTATCCGAATGAGATCTCCACGAAATCAGGTACAAAAGAACGATAATGAACGCTCACTGCTACGTAATCTAAATTATTATACGAGTCGAAATTCTTACTTGGCAGCGAAAGAAATCTACTTTATCTCGGGCACCGGGAGATGTTTAATAAAATTAAAATGTCAGAGAAGGGCCCTTTTCGATGTTTACGGTGGCTCTGTAACAGTATTTCGATTCTAATTTTCTCTCTTCTCAGAAAAACGCTTTAATCGTCGCCAGTCAGTCAATAGTACATTTTAGATGAAAGAACTGGGAGTTTTCATTGGATACTCGCTGTTTACGAGTTTAGTGAGTAAACTGAGTTCACAAGTTACGAAGACGATTCTTCAAGAAGTTGTGACGTGAGATCACTAAAATCACTTTAAGTTCTAGCACGAGAGTGAGTTAAACGTTGTAAGAGTAAATTTATTTACGTTGCATCTCGGAGTTTATTGGATTGTTGTGTCGGTTCGATTGGGACATAGGTATCAGGCGGCTGTCTCGGGTGGTTGGAGAGATGCGGGGCACCTCGAGTGCGACGCTGTCGGCAGGTACGCGTCACTCAACATCGCGGAATGCAACGGTCGGGACGCGTCGACCTGGCTGATGTTTCCCAAAATACTCGAGGCATACGGAAGAGGCTCCGCCGCCGTCACGGCGCCACTTCCCGATTCCTCCCTCCCTCTATCTGTATTTTCAACTTCCTTTTCCCTGCCAGCCATACGACTGACTTATATTAACTTCATAACTTGTTAAACACAACTTTTAGAAATATGAGATAAGTAAGTAAGAACCCTGGAGAGATTCGAAAGAAATGTTTCAGACGGATGATACCTACATGACGACTCACTTAGCTTTTCTTCGGCTGCATATCGTATTACTGGCGCGGACGGCGAAACATTCGGTATTATATTAAATAAGAAAGGTCGAGCTATAGTAGTGGATTATGTCTAAGCCATTCTGTAAAACGTAATCCGAATAGAGTGGATGTCTCCTGAAATAACCGTTTCGGTAATCACGAATTGTCACACCAGTGAACTGAGCTGTAATTAGGCAAATGCACCATGTAACGCGAACTCGGCAAGAGCGGGCCGCGCGCGCCTCGCAGCCGTATTGTTCACCGTAATTATTACATAACCGTACTTTTACTACACAATTAAAATTTAAGCGTTCCTAAAATTGTACGGAAGATTGTACGGTACTCTATTTCATCTCCACGGAGCGTGGCGAGCCCCTAAAAGGTTGTATCTAAAATCAGAAGTAAATGTTACAACTGTATATAAATATTACGGCAAAGAGGAGAAAATATAAAGAGACGTGAATATCGGTCCGAAGTATATACACGTAAAACCTAGGTAAGAGTTAAAGCCATTAGAAAATGAAACCCGATGCTGGGCACCGAACAGAGTGAATTAAGTATTGTGAAGGCGATGGAATATGAAAAACCGACATTCTGTTAAGACGAATCCAACAGAAAGGTTAAAATGTTCTCGGCAAGTTCACCGGCGCACTCGGAGTTTATAAAGCACCTTATTCGAAATAACAACGCGAACCGCCGCGGATGTCTAACTTAAATAAGATTTAATATTCCTATCCGGCAGGAAACTTCTTGAAGGAGCGTGTGTAATCAAAATCTGCACTGGGGAACTTTCCACGGGAATCTCCGAGCAATTGCAGTACCGGCTCGCCGGTAAAAAACTGAAATGAACTTGTCGCTTAAAACTAATTTCATTCCAAACTTTTGTGTTAGAATAGTTTTTTTATCATGTTTCGCGCTTTTTTCCGTCCTAACTTGTGCACAGTTTAAAAATCAATTTCTTAGAACTCGCGAAAGGGCAACTTGCGAGGTGTTTACTCCGCGCCGACTACGGGCCGATGTGAACGAAAACTTAAACCTCTTCTCGCTCGCTACCAGAGAATTTTCTTTTCGAAATTAACCAACTTTTGGAAAAATATTTGCAAACAAGTTTCCTCTACACAAAAAGGAGTCTACCCTCACGAAATCTTTTCACAGGTTACATGAAGAATATTAAAAACAAAACTTTACAAAAATAAAAAAGTAGAAATTCGTTCGTCTTATTTATTGAAGTTTCTGGTACGCGACGTTTCATCCCTATATTTATGTTTACTCGACTCCCCTATTTGTTCGTCTGTCGCGTTTCCTTATTATCTACTTACGTTTTATTTTACATATATGTAGTGGAGGCAATGCGAAATCTATGGGATGTAGCATCAATTTGTGATCTCAATGTTGTATAGTGAATCGTGATTGCTTTTGTAACAAGACAGGGTTGCTAGAAGCGTGCCGGCGCAGCGTAGAAATCCTTGGGAGACAGAAAAACTATTAAACGTGACTAAGTACATTTGCGACAGAGCGCGCGGAGTGGCCCTTGTCCTTCAAGAGCGCAATTAGTCCGCTTTTTGCTGCACTCGAATGCTTTGAGTAATGATTGGACGTTGAGCGCGAGCGGGTTGCGGTTGTTTACGCTTGCAACAAACGCTGATTTATCTCCGGGCACGGTTCAACCACGGCCCGCATTTAGCTACATAAAATCATAATAATTATGCTACAGTTTAATATTAATTTGAGTTGATTTGACACGCAAGTCGCGATAAGGGAACTTTGTGACATAAATTATACAAATGTACGTCACCGCTTACGGTAGTTACAGCGGACGAATAGTAGTGGCTACGTATATGTAACGAGAGATGTATGTACAATGTGGTATGTACGTACATTGTATGATGCAAATGTGTAGGCGTGGCACAAGAAACTTGGCAGCGAGCGCGCGGTCGCGCGATCCTGCAAATCTGTGCGCAATGCTTATCAGCTGTGATTCATACTTATGTCGTATACACAACGACAATGTGGGCGCTACGTACCTAAGTGTAACACTCACTACGTACAAGCAGTACGAGAGCGTATGGCGACGTTACTTAGTAACTGCGCTGCACAAGACCTCATTTTATTTTGTGGATAAGGACGCTCATATGTCCCAGGGATTCACTGACGCTTCGTCGACGAAGGAAAGAATGGATCGTGATGAGAAATGTTCTGGAATAATTTATCTTTGGGTTAGCTTAAGAAGTCGAGCTCGTCTCAGACAGAAGCAGTAGATGACAACTTATTTCTAATTCAGGGACGCGTTTCCGAAGCTGAGATAAAGCGCTGGGGCCGAATAACTGAATAAAAACGATGAGTTGCAAAGTTGTGTGGAGGCGAGCCAAAATATCTCGGGTTGATATTAAACAATACCTGCCGCCGTGAAACAATAGTGGGACAACAACATGGCGACGCTAACAACATTTTTTCACTTGCAGGTCGTTACAAAAATACAGATAACAGCGCACGTGCCGTTTATGGCTGAAGATGTTGAGGGAGACGGCACAAAGCGGCTGAGATTTATTGGCCCGCCGTAAACGCGCGTAAGAGGAACTTTGTACACTGGAGCTCGACGAATCGCAATATTTAACGTTCAACTATTTCCATCAATTTGTTCTATCAAGAAAGTAAAAACTTAAATTGAAGCGATTAAAGCGCGCGCCGGATCGTGATTGATTTCTTGCGGAGCGACGCGGTCGCGCCCGCGCCGCTCGCGCCCTCTGCTCCTGCGTCCTGCCATTGTGCCCCCAGATTTATTTCTGTTTCACCGCTTTTATTGCGTACTCGGAACTTATAACGAAATAGTTACGGCTGTTAAAAGGTTTTATTGGTTAACCTTCGGCGTGTGCGGTCATAAAATAGATTCGTAACCAAAGAAGCGTACGCATACCGCTAGATTTATAACTGTATCACGTGAAAAAGAAACAAATTTGCCCTGCAGAAGGATATAAAACAGGAGATATAGCACGAATTTATCGGTAAATTGTGGAAATCTCAGTATAATAAAATATCTTCTATTGAATATTGTATGAAAAGAGTTTTACGGGTCTCACTCATTTCACTTCATTTTACTACCTACCTTTTATGCAGGACCTCTATATCTCGGAATACAAAATAGCGTTTACGGTGGATGTAAATTGTGTTATTAGTGATGTCATTGGAATTCGTATCTTACCTGTAACAAAGAAACACACAGATAAGCAGATGGGTACAACACGACAGACTGCAATTAAAATGGTTAATATCGCGGTGATCAGATTGAGAGCGCGGCGGCGCGGGCGCGGCTCCCCTCGAGCTTACGAGCAAATTCACTTAATTTACCGCTCGCGTCGGGGCCCCGCTAAAACTTTACGCACTTAATAAACTCCGAGACGAATTAAAATTCCGTCGGTTTAGTAACAATCGTGTCGGAACGCCGTTAACTCTTTCGCCAGCGTCGAGTTATTAATAAGGGACACGCCTCGGTCGCAGTGATTTATCTACAAAAATAATGACAGCGGGCCGCAGCTAATCAGAATTAACAAGTTTATGGCGGCCGGCGGATTAGCGCAAGTTGTCGTGTCGCGCTTCTTTATTTAAATATGCAAATTATTTTTGAGTATGCGCCGTTCGAGTTCGGTTGCAGGTTGTTTAGCATAAACAAATCGACGACGCCTCGGAGTACGCGCCACACGCCACCCGACCGCGCCGCCCGCGCGGTTGAGTGTTAGACAAGAGCCACGAATAAATAATCTCGGTGTTAGATGCTCCTTCCGAGAGGACCGATCGTAAATCAGGACGAGACGAAATTTCCGTCTAATGTGAATGTAAAATTTAGAGAACAATGCCGCTGCGTAGTTGCAGAACGAGGTCTCTCTGAAGGCCTTGTGAGCGCTAGTTTAGTCGTGGTTTAAGTCTGATTAACTGAGATTTACGAGCCCGACTTACTTATTACATTATACTAATATCAAAGACATTCCTGTTAATATTAAATAACACCTCACTTTGGTCTAAATAGTTCGGTCTAGCATTAAATTTTCGGGGCTTTGGTTTGCCAGTATGTTAATAGGGAATATTGAAATTATCTTGTAAATCAAATTGAAATTACGTTGTTGTTAATAAATGATGAGTTATTGATCAATATTAGTAATATTTTGCGTCGAAACATAATGTTTGCAGCGTTATGAAGTCACCTAATTATGTTTATAGTATATTGAGAATATGGACCATAACGTGAGTGGGTCAGGTAACAAGCTGACTAGGGCGAATGGAGATCAGAACTGACCCTTGCCGGTACTAATAAAACATTTATAATAATATGGTTATGACAGTTATGCGTATGACGTGTGCGTTAACATACATACAACAACAATACAACATATATAAAATAATAGAAATGTAATATATAACATAGATATGTTTAATAAATGAAATAACTTTGTTTCTGTTTCATTATATTGGAATTGAATAAAAATTGAAATTAAATTATTTTATAAGGATTTTATCGAAGTCTGTTTCTTAATTATTTTTATAATATTAACCAAAAGTTTTGTGATATAAACTATTTAAGTTAACGTGTAACATTTGCGAAAACAATATTTTGAATAGGAATTTAATTAATTTTGATATTTTTTTTTTATATACCAAGCATACCAAGCACATTGGAAATGTTGTTTGGTTCATGTAATATCATGTAAATATAAATAGTTGTATATATGTTGTAACAAATAATTCAAGTTATTGTAATTATTATTATTGATAAATGTTTAATTATAGTATTTATAATTAGTTATTATTATTTTAAGCATAGCTGTATGTGTTTCTTTTAATAAAAGCAAGCTACATTAGAATGTTCGCTGATCAAAATATTATATTGAAAATATAATATAAACTATTATGAAATATATTCCAATAATAAGTGTGCTTTAATATTGCAATGATATACCCCTTTACCTCTGTATTTTAATGCAATATAAAGTTAGAATATTTCAGTTCATCCAAGCCTTATGTGTCAGTTTATCAGTGCTTGAATACCAGCCATAGATAAGACACTATATACTGAGATACCAGCTATTACGTCAAGACCCAGGATTAAGAGAAGTTATCCTATTTGACATAAACCCATAGTGTTATTATCCTGTTTCTTATTTACTGCGTACATGATCATTTCCATAGACAATTTGTGAATTCGTTTATTAAAAAAGTTTTGATGGAGATAAAATTCGAAAGAAATATTTGATATTCAAGATTAAATATTTTGCATTTATAAAATTTCATTTCATAATTCTAAGAACCAGCTATTAAGTCATAATACTCTTTGTAAAAATAAACAAGTTATGTGTAGTACTAAGTTGCATTTTCTATACAACACTTTCACACTATATTCAGAGGCCTTTCCGAGATGCTTTTTAGGAGTCATTCTTTTATTTCTCATAACGAATTACGAATTGCGTAAAAATTGGTTGATCAACTTTTTTGATGTAGAAGATTTTAATGTTTAGGTTAAGATTTTCTGTAGATCTCTTTTCTACCGCGGTTGGGCTGCTTCGGTTTGAGAGAATATCTTAGCTTAATAGGAGATGCCTATGCACAATCTGTCTTATTTAAGACATAAATACGTAAAATATTAGTCCTCAATAATACAACAATAAGGAAGACCTTTAAAAAAATAGAGAGCCGAATTATAAATAATTAACCGTTTACATTTTATAACGCGACATTAAAAATCAACCGCAGGCAGGTCGCACTCGTTAGTCGATTGCGGTAAAAGATGTCTCTGACAGTAAAGTCCATTAACGTTGAAGGGAGACGGCGAATGTAAATAACAACTGAGAGGCAAGATTGCCAGGGCTTTTGAAATTGCATTGAGCTTATTGTATTTTTATTTCGTGTTATCCGTTTAAAAGCTATAATGAATGTTTTAAAAGTGAACATACCAAAAATTCTGGTAGCTTTATTGACCAGAAACAAATATTGACTTATGAGTAAATTATTTGTATGAATAATTTACTCAAAAACAAAACACAAGTATACAAGAAATAGTATAAATATGACTGAAACAAAAACTTTTAATACTTAAATGTTCATAAGTCGTATAAAATATGCAGGAAGAAGCCCCGGGGGTTGCTAATACCATAAAACAATAAGTTACAGTGCAAGATATTCGGCTCCAGCCATATTTAGGAACTCTAAAGTAGCGATAAGCAGTTTATCATCCAAAACTTGGTCGTATTGATACTTTTGGTGCACTCAGCATTAATATCTTGGGAGGAACCAAGAACTTGTAAGCGAATCCGTGTAATCCTCGAGTGAGATTTATATGAGCGCGCGTAGGTAACGCAGTGCGGCTACGCTTCGTAGCTAGTTGCTACACGGAGCTACATACGTAGCACTTCGTAGACATGTAAGCTTTAAGTGATTTTAGCTGGAATATCATTTGAGTACATTAGTTTTGTGGAAGTTTAATTTTGTTACTACTTGAAACTCGTAACGACCGCTATAACCTTTGTTATTATTAAGTTTTGAGGTCTTTTTTTGCATCTACTGTAATGTACAAATAATTTATCTTTTAGTGTTACTTGGTTACTGTGTTTAATTTTCATTTAGCCGTATCAGATACAAAGTTTGCATTGCGTCCTAATGTCTTTTTAAGAAAGTATGAGATTGATATAAAAATAACATTGAAGAAATTGTTCTACATTGTTTTAGATACTTATGTCAAAAAAACAGAATTAAAAAATACCGCCAAGTCAGTTCATCGCTTCCAATCCGCCGCTGTACAGACATTATTACACGAGGCATTCTGAGAACTCAGTCGATGTACTTCGTAATCGAAAAAAGGACTTAATATTTCACGATAGGCGGATAAAATAAAGGTTTATTCGACAAAAGCGTATCTCAGCTGAGCGCGTGGCACATCGTTCGTAGTACGGAGATTATAGTATCTAAATTCGAGTTAGCAAATAAAGTAATATGTCGAGGCATCACCTGGCACAGTGTTCGTTCTTCCCACGTTTTGCCGTTTTACTGTATACGGTATAAAGGCTAATTTGCTTTTGTTCTTACGAAATTTACCTTGCTATTTCGGTTTCTGAGTCTCGTACGCACATCGTCTGAATGAATACGTTACACTTGGATTAGTCCGTACCGTGATGTGTTCGTACAAAGTGAATATATAATGGTAAAATTTTGTAAATACTGGGCTAATTTCTCGTCCTCAAATGTACATGTTTAAAGTGACACGTTTATTCGCTTATTTTGTGTAGGTACGTTTCTCACAATTTATGTATAATTTTGTTTAAATCTAAGGAAGTTCTATGTGTGTATTATTTAAGATTACTTTCTGTACAATTCATATGAATTATAAGATAATTCTTTGGCATTTATTTCTGGTATATTTAAATATACATATATACCGGATGGTAAGTATATTAGTAAAGTTAGTAACAAGTAACATCATGTCCTTTATTTATAAAATAAATTTATAAGTAGTTGTTTAACTTTCATTTTCGTAATTGAACTATACTTTTATAAACTAATACTATAATTTTAAATTGATAATTATGACACCAAAAGCATTATAATGATTTAAGTTAATAATTCAATTTAAATTATGAATTACTAAATAAGTAGAAAAGTAACAACAGGAACGCAACTCAGTAATCTGGTTGCCCGTATTAATATGTATATTCTTTTACGAAATGTAATGGATGACGTAATCCACAACGTATATGTTGTTTCTATTATACTTCACAGATTGGACGTAGTGAAGCCAAAAATGCCATATAAATACCAGTCCTACAATGATTTTTATAGCTGACTAATCTTCTCTTCTCCCTATCTTTTATTATTTCCAAGTTACTTGGGGTCGGCTTTTCTGGTCTAACCAGATTTGACTGGATATCAGTTTTTACACGGAGCGGCTGCCACCTTACCTCCGCAACCAGAAGGCTAACGATGCCCTAAGGCTAGACCAGTGTCAGGATATTGAATTGTAGGACACTGACTTCCCAATAACGACTGCCATAGATGTTCATGGCAGCCGGGACCGACGGCTTAATGTGCTCTCCGAGGCACGGAGCAGGCGATAATTGTCATTCAATACGCACATAATTTCGAAAAGTCATATAACTTCCGAAAGTCAGAGGTGTGCGACGTGGGTTCGAACCCGAGACCCTTTGCATTGTAGTCTGTTGGTCTTCCCACTGAGCTAATCTCATCTAGTAAAGTATAACCTGATAAATAAATTATAATTTCACAAATCTATTAGCACATTTAATAACTTCTTTAGCGATTTTTATATCCGGCTGATCAGTTCTCATTGATCAGCACAAATTTCAAATATACCGATTCCAAACATTTTAATTTCAAATTATAATAACTCTTTAAATTTAACTCGAACGGTATCAAATCAAATTCTGCTATCCAAACAGAAAGTTCAGCTCCAATCCTAACAAAATCAAAAGAAGCAAATTCTAATATAAATGCAGCATATCTGAAACGCTGCAAACGTTCGTATGATCAAAGTTGTAATTTAATTTTCAAAGAGTTTAACTGTTCATCGATTAGAGATACACACCCGAACGGTAATTCTGCGCGGTTAATCAACACGCGAGAAAGATAAAACCGAAAGTTTAATCGTAACTCACGTTATGATTACAGGATCCACCCGCCATCACAGTTGTCGAAATGTTGTAGGGAAGCGTGAAATCATTAAGGCTTGAGATAATACGGCTGGGCTAATGAAGCGGCGTGTCCTCTGTGCTACTACGACAACTCGGGTGACATCTAGCGCAACACTTTCGAGTTGTCATTTCATATCTAATGTCATAGAAATTATGGCGAACAGAATCCTGCGAACGGGCAAGATACCCCAAAAATACAAATTTATTTATGTACCTCATATTCTCATATATATGTGCATATACTGATCATTGTAATTATACACCCTACTTATATACTTATTACATTTTCCAGCGCATTACGTTAGTGTCACAAAATCGGTCCGCATCACTATAAAAACATTGATTAATCTCATGCAATATTATATTCAGATAAATAAACTTTACAAACAATCCTTTTCACAATAAAATGCGAAAGCCGACAGCCCTATCACTGAAAAACGCGCACAATTTATCCGACTCAGAAAGATTGGCAATAAACCTCAATATAATTCCGGCATTTCCAACTATTCGAGATCAAATAGTAGGACGGACGTGCTGACGAGTCCCATGATGCCTTCCATCTCTGCTTAGTTGGATTAGCTCGCATCATTAATCGCCAAAATTGCGTTCACGTGGCGTCGACCCTCGCGACCCGGGAATCTTCAATTAGAAACAAACTTTACAATTACAAACCCATCGATTGGATGTACCTCATGCCCGTTAATGTCACGAGTTTGATTTAAAGTGGATTGGAAGGTTTGATTCTGAGGAATAACTTAGAAGTTGCTTTTGGTTATTACTGTCTATGTAAGTTCGGTGGTTTGAGATTTGTGTGTGGGTTCATGATATATTATTCTCTGTAGGAGCGGGTATTCTATAAATGATTACAGAGTATACTTTGCTGTACCTACATGTATAATTGGTACGTATCCAATAATCACTAATGATGTTTTATTAATGCAACGTTATTAAATTGCGTACACTACGTAATGTTGAATGTGAATATGATATTTCAGATACTATTACAAATCATTAGTAATATCATAGTCCGATATTTTGTATTTACAGACAGCTAGTTAGTGAATTTATGATTTTATATTGTGTTGAAAATTTTAAATTTGTAATTTATGATTATAATTTACATTTTTGATACAATTTTGGAAATAAATGGTCAGTCATCATAGCCGTGTTTATTACATGTATACAGTTATTTAAAATTCTGAAACGCCATAGACTCCCACAACATTTATAATTAAGTGCCCCTGTTAAATCATTTTATACAGGATATAACTTGATGACATATCAATTGAAAATTCATCGCGCAGTTACGGCGTCATATTTATGTGTTTGGCCATTAATTTTCCGTATGTATAGAGGAACTATGATAGGAACGTCAGACTCGAAGAGACGTCAACGATCAATCAGGCGTGTGACTAGCGCCATCTATCAATGTGTCATGGCACACGACGCGCCACGCCAGATGGCAGTACTGCCCAGAGAGAAATTAGAAAACAATTTTCGGCAAGTGATACCCATTTTCATCGTTGGTTGTATTTATACCTAGGCGGTTCTATTAAATTTATTTGTACCAGATTCGTACTTAGATTTGAGTACAATTTAGTATGACATTCTTGGTTACAGAAGTTTGTGGTATCGGTTTTGCTGACTTAATTAATAGACGTAGATCCAAGAGTAGATAGCTAACTAATAAATTAGCAGTATTAAGCTGTCATGGTCAATTTGTCGGCTTCCATTACAACCAAAAAAATCTAATAAGAATATTATAATAACCCAAATAACAGATGTAATAAAAAATAACCGTAAATTAAATTTTCTAAGAAATTTGCCTAATATATTCATTGAAAATAAAGCCTCATTTTATAATACGCGAGAAGATGATCTTTATTTTTTTATTACAGCGGTAAGCGGGCCGTTCAGAACAATTTAATCACGAATTTAACGCCCGCGGCACGTTCCCGGTTCGGACACTTTTATGACACCAGACACTCGGCGTTAAATGCTGAGGCTTAAAAAGGGTTGATAGCGAAGCTGCTGTCACCTGGAAAAGCTTGGGACATTACGTTACCTTCATCATAGTACGGCCGGACGTTCATTGATAATTAATGGGTTGTGCCAGTGTAACGAAAACAAACGACTGGTGGCACGCGCACGATAACGATTAATATCTTCGCGGGCGCAGCAAAAACAGACCCACGCTCGTAGCCTTGGTGTGATAAATAATATCTCCTCGAGGCACAAAAATAAATGAAGCTAATGATAAATGACGTAGAATACGCCGAGTGCCGTCGTCGATTGAGTCAACTCAATTTAAAAATTAAAAACTGTCATGACATGAGACACTGAAACCTAATTCTTTAATATCTACATACGGTTCATTTCATACATGGGTTTTTGTCAAAAAGATGTAACTTTGAATGATATGGGTGATGGCACTTTGGTTGCCAATATTAGATAAATTGTATCATTTCAAAAGTAGTTAATGTCTATTTTCACTTTCACGAATAAATAGACTAAGCAATAAATCTTCAAATAGAAGTTATGAGAAAATATAGTCGCGTTATGGAAAGCTTCCCTCCGATATAAGATAACTACATTTGAGATTTAGAGGCGAAATTCGACAAAAAGCTCAGTATATATTGTCAATCATGCAGTGAAGAAAATTTCCCTACTGCGAACTGTCAAATATTTATCTTTTTCTCTTATTCTTGGCAATGTCAATATCTGGGAGTCGGGAATGTCGGTATGTAAGTATTGAGACTTTTTGTCTTGCCAGTTATTTCACGATTTTCGTCTTAATAAAATGAATAGACAACTTTTATTGAATATACGCATTTGTAGCAAATATGTTTCGTTTAGTCTTGAGTTATAGTCTTTTTTGCTAGCCGTAAACCTAAGAATATTATAAAATATCATAATGATTCTAATATGATATGATTGTTACTCTTGCTGAAACTCACCTCACAACATAATCGCTTAAAAGAATTTAAAGAACAGATATGCTATAATTATATACAATATTATTATATAATTCATCATTTGTTTTTATTAGAAAATACTATAGCTGTTATTATATGTAATTATAAATGAAATGGGGTATGTTTTCTTCAAATATTCGTGGAAAATGCTCTATTCGAATTAATATATTGTTTGTGATATATTAAACAACTAGCTGTGCCCGCGGTTTCACCCGCGTTTATGGTTACTGCGCCGACCCTGTGGTTCATAGCGTGATGCTATATAGCCTATAGCCTTCCTCGATAAATAGATTATCCAACACAAAAATATTTTTTTAATTTGAACCATTTGTTCCTGAGATTAGCTCGTTCAACCAAACAAACAAACTCTTCAGCTTTATAATCTTAGTATAGATTATTCAGAATAGCTGATCATATTTTTTTCATCATGCCTTTAAAATATTATATAATAATAATTGGTGACTTCTTCTTATTTTCCGTGTCCAAAGTTTCCCATGTAAGTATTATAACAATAAATCAATGGTCACTAAAATTGTTATTAGGGCAAACAACACTTGAACACGACAAAGTATGCCCTAACATATATCCTTTTAAAAAATGTCCTCAAGTCTGCCATCTACCCAGTTCATACCCAGTATAATATATATTTATAGATTCGATCATTTCAAACAAACACTTTAGTTCAAATAAATAATTTACAACGTATTATTTATGCAGATTAAGTGCTTCATAAATATAATTGACATAATGTATGCTAGCTAGCTTTATATTTAATAAATACAATACTACATATTTGTTCTAGAAATCCATTATGTCAAATAGCTAAATATTTTACCTAAATAAACACGCAAAGTATATTTATTGACAGTTCATCTCAATCGTATAATTTGAAAAAGACTCTTTATTTGATTTTACGATAATGGCCCCAGCAGCGAGTCCCGGTTGTCCCCAGGTACCTTATACATACAATCTCGGAAATTGCGTTAACCACATTCGAGTACCAGGAAATTAGAAACGTTCAAGGGTATAATCGAATGTCTCTCTCTAGCGTAGAAATAAACTTGCCGTACGTTATCGATGGGGTTCTGTATCCATTTGTGCGTAATGCAACGTGCTTTGATTTTTTCGTATCCGTTGACAACGGAAAATTGATTTTACGCCTTTACTTTGATCATAAGAAAAGATATATAATAATTATTTCGAAGAAAAGTAATATTATACACAGAATTCTTCTTTTTATCGAGTTACTTATATCGTCTCTTCATTAATTGGAGAAGTATCATGAAAGCTATTTTTGTACATTAAAGATAAGTGCGTGAACCTCTCAGACTTGAATCTGTAAATAACTTTGAGAAACAATTGAAGGGAGATGGGGAGACTACAAAGACAATTGAAATTCGATTTGCTTTCAATTTGAACGCCCTCACTCCCTTTTTAAAACGCGAATAGCACTAATAAGTTCTGATTGTTTCAATACATTTTTCTCGAGATTAAGTTAGTTGACGCCGGTACAGACACCGACAAACTGCGCTAATTACGTTAGTGATTCCCGTCCTTAGCCCCCAAAGTAAACGACTCCGCTTTCAGTGTAAACAACCGCTCAACTTTACCAGGAAAAATTCGCAAACCCACTTATATACGTCTCAGAGGTATACAGTGACAGTGCGACGACATAACAGCGTCGTACGATGTACTGAAGCGCTCGAATGTACCGACAAATTAGGTTAGTGTATCGCTCTACAAATAATACCCTCTAACTCAAACATTTAACAGAACAAATAAGATTTTAAATAAACTTCATTATAGTTAAAAAGTCTGGGATATTTTTGCATATTTTTAAGCGTAAGGTAGATTGCTGAACATTAAAATAAGTTATAACTGATATTATATAAGTATTTGTTGTGCCTTTATTCTGAACAAGTTTAGTTTAGGCGTTTTCACAATTTATTTCGAACAACTCGCCGCAGAGGGTAAGGGCGTGTATTAAACTAATATGGCAGAAAAATATTACAAAAAGTCAAGATCTCAAGTCGAGCGCGAACTATCCAGATATTATATTTCCGAACGTATTGATCCCCCAGGATACTATGTTCGGTTTCGTTTCGGTAGAAGTTTTCAATCCCTCTGCGTTTTGGGAGTTGCACTGGACAATCTTATCAGGGAGGGAAGAGGGGAAGATTTTCCAGTGTCCGGCGCCCTCTCACCTTGGAGGATTTCCCTGGGCACCGCGGCGGGCTCGACGATTGGATTTCAAATTATTATGCGTGTATTCGACCGGCAAAAGATTTACATTTTTTAACGTTAGAACTTTTTTTGCAGAATTATAGGGGTTACGTCGGGTTTGTCGTTGGGATTTGGAATTGAATATTTTATTTATGGGGTTCGCAGTGCATGTCTACTTTTGAGATTATGTGCGCTTTTGTATAATTGACATAGAAGTAATATTTATATACATATAACAATTAAATAGGCGGTTGTGAATACTAATTAGTGTAAATCCGGTAACATTGTTCGTATATTTCTATAAACAATTCAATTCTGTTATTCGTATTAATGTTTAAGCTGTTATGTAACTGAATTACAAACACTACCCACTAATACGATTAGATAAAATCAGTCTTGTAAAAATGTTAAATAAAACTAAGCTGAACAATTGCAAAACTAACTAAAGTGTCTATATTATTACCAAGATAAGATTTCTCTTTAAATTGAAACGCACACAAATAGTATATTTTATAGACAAAGATTTTAGTACATGTAACTAATTGTCGGGCAGGGGGAGGGTGGGTGCTCCATTCGTAGGTAAGTGTTGGTAGGCGGTGGAAGCAAACGAAAGTTCTTAGTGTAGATCGCATTAGAGACCGCGCGGCCCACGACTGTCGGAGATAATGCCATTGCAATACCCGGGATCCGATTGTATTGGCAAATTGGATCAAATGCAGCGCTCACCGCACAAAAGATAAGAGCGGGATACGGGTATAGCGGTAATATTATGTTGCGGCTATCTCGGCCCGATCGCCCCCGTGTGCGGCCTCATGACGATCGAACCGATCGCCCGTAATCGTTCCGTGTAGTTTTACAACTTTTTATAATCTTTCCATTTCGTCGTTTCTTTTGTTGGGGCGCAATCGATTTCGAAGCGGATTATCGGCTTGTATCATTTTGTGAGTTCATTCACTCCTTATAAATTTTCATCCAACTTTTTAACACAATAGTAGTCTCGAAATAGAAGTATCTTCTTGTGTATATTCCCTTGCGGGCTGAGGTACTTGATAGAGTCAGTTAGTTTACTGAACGGTTGGTGCTCACGTTTGCTTTATGACACTGAACAAGCTGACATGTTACGATAAAACACCTACGTTTTTTAACAGACGTAAATCTGATAATAAAGTAATGTAAACAAAATGGTTGCAACACTCGCAAACATATCGTGAACAACAAAAAATATTTGTTATAACGGGCCATATCAAATGGCGCTGCCGACGGCGAACTATACGTACCGATGTTTTTGCGACCAATGAAAAAATATCGTACATGTAAACTACAATGCAGATTATTACTGCCCGCTGGGGAGTTATAAAGAGTCGCACAAGAAATATAATAGTGTATGTACTCTTAGACAAAATACGGTCGTTTCAATGTTGTTTAATTTTCAGTATTACGACGATGATCACGCCCAAACAGCGAGCTTCATTTTCCCATCGTTACGGGGTGAATTTTAAATTCGAAGCGAGGGTGTCCCACTCAACTATGTATGAAGGACCGGCCTCTCCACGCGACTCGCATCCGGTCCTACGCATACACTATGAACCCTCATTGTCTGCCTGAACTCAAGGTAAACCGATTACGTGCTAAAAATTCATAAAGCCATTGTCATCTTCGCACAAAGCGTCTGACGTTTAGTAAGTGAGCTCGACGATTATGTATCAGCGTAAACGTCGATAAGCCAGAATGACTGTAGCGTGGCAAATAAAATATACAACGTAAAAACTCGACAAAACAAAGCATCAGATAGAAACGTTTCAACGAAGCGAAATTAATAATATCATCAACCTCCATTGTAAAGCGAAAAAATCTCAATTGGGACGTGATAAACAATACGGCACGCTTAGGCTTATCTCCCCTTGACTTATGATATCATTATTTCCCTTTTTGCAAAAATTTACCGTGCAAAAACAAGAACGCGGTGGGCATACTAATTCTCCTCGGTCAATATATTGGTATCGGTGTTACGCCCGCAGGACCCTTCTTAATAATTCCAACAGCAAAATCTTTATACAATAAAACAGAAGCGAGCAATTTCAATGTTAAATCTCATAATTCAAATTTCTCTCGTTGTTTACCGGCCACGCTTCGGCGGCTATATAAACTCTCAAAATCTACCCACATCCGTAACGAAAGCCTGCACCGTTATTTATGGAAAGCCACGTTTCATTGTTGTTGTCGGTTTTCATTTTAACGCTTAATTTTTTCTATTTATTGTATTTTTGTGATCGTTGGTGCCTACAAAATGATTTGTTTTTCGGTTTGCTCTTCCGACGCGCTTAATTCCGGTGACGTATTATTTATGCTCAGAGTAGTGTGGGCACTCCACGTATGTACGTGCGGCGCACCGCACCGGACCAACGCGTGCCCAAGAAATGCTCTTGTTTCGCGTTATGTAAACGAGGATAATGCCCATCCCCTCCCTCACATAAACCGACGTGATTTACTGAAAATATCGCTTATTTGCATCACCAATACATCTATCTGTGTGAGCGTAAAACATTCGGACGTAAAATAGAATGGACGAAATAAGATATAAATGGCCGCTTGCACGTAGAATCTCGGATTTTACAACCATCCCATATATCTTTAAGTGAAATATGGTCCGATATCATATTCAATCGTCTCGGCATTATATTCTAAACTCAGATAAGTAAGATGCTTACAGAAAAGAATTTTTACACTTTACAAATTTTATGAATTTTTACAACATTCGTGAGTTCTAAATAATATTGTGTAAGTGTTCTACAGTATGCAGCTAATAAATCAGCGCATAACTTCATAGAATCTATCTACGTAGAAGAACAGATTATACGATGTCGTGAAGAAATGTGTAGCAAACAGATTTATTGAAAAATTTTTGGATGGTGAGTGGCTCTGAACATAAAAATATTAGTGCACCTAGGTATACAAAGCCATACATCGAATATAAAGTGGTACGTACTTTAGGGGTTAAACCTCATGCAACCTATGCGACGTAAAACTAGGAGAGGGTTATTAAACTGCACTTTCAATTTTCATATCAAAGGACACGTAGAATCGATCGCATGCGACAGACTAGTGGCTCGATTATGCTCGTCTCAATAAGGGTTAAAGTCGGGGAGGGTTACCGTTTTTATGTGCTAGCGCCGGAAGAGTCAGCTTGAATGACGGGGGTCCCGCTCTAGTACATACTCGACTTCGCGCTTTAGTATCATAAAAATGTAATTAAAATTCACATCATCCGTCCCCGACTTAGTGTGAGAGCTCCGGGATAACTATTCTTTTGTTTTGCCATGTAGGTTGTTGTTTTCAGAGTTTCATCCTCGATTTAAATTACGAACAACGAAATAGGGTTGGAAGATTTTGTAAAACACTAGCTTTGTTCGGCTTAAACAACAATAAAGTGATTTAATGGCCGCTCTTAACGCTTTAAGAGTTTTCTTTTAAACAAACTAGGATTGCGATCGGAAGACACTTCCCGGATATAACGAGATACGTAAATTACGTTTTCTTCAACAATAGACACTCCAATTGTATAGAGGTTTGTTGTTCAATGATGAGAGTTATATTGATTCGCGAATATGAACTCATCCGAGCGAAATAAATACTTAAATCGGAACATCTTTGGAAATATGTACTCTTAATACCGGTATATTGTTTTTATAGGTATTCATTTATTCGGATTTGCGTAGAACTTTTTTGACAGATTATTGAAAAACCTGTATTTACTTTCAAATTCAACCGAATGGTTGTGCATTAATAAAAGAATTTTAAAAAAGAACGTCCAATTATTTTTCTCGACACGTCAAGCGCGCAAATTGTTTGACAAATACATCAAACAGCCGCAAAATTTTAATACAAACATGTAAAATTTTTTCAAACATAATTTCATTTTCGCTGTTCATAAACATTCCAGGTAAAAATTACGAGTAAAAATGCGAAGCAATTACGCACCGAATGACGTCACCGGCTAATGAAGGCGTTACTTACTTTACGTTTATCTATCACGATACGTACCTGGAATCCAAAGAAAAGTACATTAGTAAAAGAAAGCAGGTGAAACTTAGACACGCGAACCTAGTAACCTTTATAAATACAAAGCAAACATTGAAATATTGCGAGGAGACAACGCCAAGGTGTGGTGGAATATCATTTTTCAAGAACAGAGTCGCCTGATAGCGAGTAATGCTTTACAACACTTCGCTCCAACCGCGGGTCGGACGATATTCTGATAGATAGGAAATGAAGACAGATTAACCTCGCGTGACTCTACAAAGCTCACGTTCTACTTGACGGGGAGTCGGGGACCTGCTTGGATAAATATTGCGTTTGCGAACTCGTGATTGACGGTGAACTCAAAATTATAAGCTTTATGAGTGCTTAGTATATAAATGTTCCTTTTACACCGCGTAATCACAGGTACCGGATCCATTATAGGCCTGACTACTGTTTTGTTGAAGTGTAACCCAATTAAAGTAGGTCATGTGGCTTTTGCAAGGTCCAAAGTTCACACGAAAAAGAAAAATCTAATCAATTAATGCTTTCAAACCTTTTATCAAACTTTGTTTTACGAGGTACTACGGTAACTATTTTTGTCTGGACACTGATGCAAAGTTTTATTAAAATGAATCTTCCACATAACATAATTAAGCTTTAATTAAACATGAAGTTAAATAGCAATTTTTGTATGTATATTTTCTTGATTTTCATGTTCATTCATCACTTTTCATAATTTAAAACTGAGTAGTCGTATCTATAAAAGCAATTTTACGTTCGTTAATGTTCGAGTAAACGCCCTTGCTACTGAACGTTATAATTAATGATTTTAATTTATTTTTCACTAAGGATCGCTGAATTTGGAGCGATTAAGTGACTAACATGATAGAATTATGCCGACTCACTAGCGTAAATAAAAATCGTAGATATAGGGATAGAGGCTCTGACCCATATTAGGTATAGGGGGCGTTGGCGTGCGTGTTAACAATCACGGTTTAATACCAATTTAATGTTTACACATACACAAGGCAATTGTATTTTTTGTGTCTTCTATTTGTCCGCTCCTACAAGTTGTAGTTCTATTAAGTGCCGTAATATGCCCTTGTCATTTTAAACACCTAATGCGTGGTGATAGAACATTAATAAGTCACTATCAATATAGCCAACGGAGAAAGTGAAATCTTTATCGTGTTTGTCATCAAAGTTCAAAAATGTACCCGGAATCATTACAACTCGTACGCATAGACCGATGGAATATTAATTCGGTTGTTTTTTTTTTATAGCTAACGTTGATAAGAAACGAACCGGTTTTATTTGTGTCATTGAGTTCTCGATTAACCTAGCTTACGATGTAAAAGTGAAAAGCAACGTAACGCTAAAAATTAATTCGAAACGCGAAACTCTCGTTTATTTTTATTTTGAGAATCATTTATTTTCGTCAAACAATTAAGCTGCGAGCCCGCGTCGCTCGCAAGGCCGCGCGGCAGCTCGGCGGAAGAAACTTCACGTCATATCGGCTCGCCCCCTCAAAAAAAGGGTTGCCTTAACGCACGTTTTTTGTTGCATAATCCCACGCAACGCACGAAGCCCATTCCACCTTCGGCTAATGCGCGCAACCCGTGCGGACCGACCGACGTTGAGACGGGAGTTTAAAAATGTCATTTCCAGAGCGCCAAGTAAATCCAGATTTGTTGTTGGCGAGTGACTTTCTAATTCCGCTGGCGGGAAGAACTTTGTGAAACGTATACCGTGTTCATGAGACCTGCTAGTGACCGCGAGCAGCCCCCAGCATAATCCGATCCGCGAACCAGAATTGTTGGCCAAACTTGTGCCGGACGAGGCTCACCGCCCCCTTGCACGTCTCTGCCGCCCTTTGTCACCCACCCACTTTATAATCGCCTACTGTACAATACGATATACTTTGATTAATTTACACCGCAAAGAGGAATAAAGTTTTGTACGCTAAAACAGAATTGTTGTTTTCCCCGCGCCTAATCCCAATACGCAAACCGTGAAAGTTGATTGTTAATCTGAAACGGATACTTGTTTGCTGTGACTACTCAGTCTTCTATATAAACATTATTCACTAAAGTTTTGCTCAATTACTCTAAGTCTAATCCAATAAGTCGATGAACGTGATGGAAGCTTACTCAAACAATGCTAACTGAAAGACGGAGCGACGAACTAGCGTGGACTTATGATCCAGAGGTCGTTTAAAGTGATATGCTTGTTCTTCAATACTGTACAAACTTGTCTTAATCGCCAAAGTGCTTTATACACTGTTTTATTTTCTACGTGTGGATTTATATATGTATGCAGTTTTTAAAAGACAATGAATAATGTCTAGAAGGCTAATATTAAACTATCTTTAAGTGGCAAGTAAAAAGTTTATAATACATATAACTTTTAAAAACTAACTATGATTACACCTCATTAAAACATTAATTCAAATGACTTTTGAAGATTTCTCAAATCGACTACTGAGCTAACTAAAGACAATGATAACTTTTCTTGCACTTTTATTACTCTTTGCTTTAACACTGAGAAAATTCATGCATAACTCCGAATCCCATGCGAATATTCAATTTGGAAACTCGTGTTCGGACTTTAATTCCGTTTCTCCGATGCTCCCAATTTCTCTGTAATATGATGGATTGCATAAAGTAATCGATTCATGGAATTCGGGCGGAAAGCAGAATGGGTAGCTTACAAGGCAATCAGCGGGCAGCAGGAGGCTTTATTAACCCGTCAGGGTAGTGCGGGCTCGGCTAATCAATCGCCGTTCGCGTGTCGACCGCGCTATCTGTCTTTGGCCGATTGGACCTCGATAACGCCGCCGACGCAAGATTACCTACCTATACGGGAATGGCCCATTTATAAAATTAACTTCTTTTATCTTCCCAAATAGACAGTATTGGAGGAGTAAATAAGTCTAAAGTACTTCGTAGCAAATAAATAGACTGATATTAATGTTCGATCGCTGCGTTGTGCCTACGCCGCCTGGTACGATCGCGTGGCGCTCCCATGTGAACATTGCTAGCTTACATTACAAAAAAACCACACTGATTTTTATGAACGCACACGATAAAAAATCTGGTGAAATTTCTGTTTGCGTAAAGTAATCTAGTTTTAGCGCCGTTTCATTTTTGTTACTCTAAAAAAATATGCACGCGTAAAATGCAGCTCCCATATGTGGAAATAAAATGCAATGCGCAATGTTTGTTCGGCGTTCAAATCCGTTTACGAATTAAATTATCGAAAATTAAATTTGAATTACAACTTTTAAACATTGAAACTCTTGTAACCATGACAACAAAGTTAGTTGAAGCAATGAAAAATACTTTATACACTTCAGAATTTTCTAGTTTTCATAAATCACCGAGCGCTGAATGCCAGAGAGGGAGAAGTTTAAAAGTAAAGTCGGGTAAATTCTCAGCGGAACTTTCTATGAGATTAAAGTCATAATTTACTTGATGAGAGGGCATTATGTTGTCGAATATGAAACCGGCTACCCCATTACAGAACTGATTTCCCTAAATGGGAGTTTGCTAAAATTGTAAGCGAAAAAAGGCCCGGGCCTTCTCCTAAGTATCGCGAATTTCCACCGTTATAACCGTACGTCTCCAAGATAGCGAAAGGGACGGCTCATTAACGTCAGCGCGGATCCGGGGCCAGTTTATGCCAACCGATACCTTTAAGGTATTTACAAAGCAGCTAAGCGGGCGCAATCTAGACGGGCGCAATGAAAAAAGACGCGGCGCCCCGCGTAATCCAGGCAAAATGCCCTTTAAGAGCCTCACAATTTAATGCTAAGTATAGCAATCTCAAGACGACGTTGAGCTGGTCCTCCGGAGAGGGTTGAAAAAATGATACACGCCGGGGTGCGGGGTGAGGGGTATCGCGCGGGGGAAGGGGCAATCACGGTTAGTTAGCCGGGCAGCTGCTCCCGACCGACGGCGGCGGCGATAACACTTAAGGTGTTTTACTGTACTTGTGCCGAGGGGTACATTCAAACATTTATGCAAACCATAATTTGACACATATATTTATGTAACAGGAACGCAACGTAAAAACGTTTCGTAATTCGCAGGATATTGCGAGCGATAACAAATGCATTTTGAATATAATGAGTAATAAGCCAGTGAATTTAAAATTTAAACCGTGCGATAAACATAATCAGTTTTATTAATCAGAATGTACATAGTTTGAAGCAATTTATTGGACAGTGCGAGCTCGTTAAGAGGATGAGCGGTAAAGCTCTCAGTTTAAATTATGTGCGAGCGTCCCATTTTATGTAAACAATCATTTCGATCTTTGATATTTTCATCTACACGATAATATTTGTTTACACCTAGTATCGTTGAGTTTATTGAAACAATAATCTGTTAATTATCTTTTGTTTCAACTTATGTAAATGAAAAGTGAATAATTTTGCTTTGATTACATTGATCATCGTAAGTTGTCCATTTTTTATTTAAATAACAATATAACATGTACTTACAGATTTGCTATTTTTGATTATGTGATCCAAAAAAATAGATTCACATATCATATCATTGTGTCGTCTTGATCTTACTTCAATCCTAACTATATACCTTAGAAGGATAGATTAATGAACATAGTAAACAGCCGTAAACTAGAAGAATACACTTAATAATAAAAATAATATTTATTTCCCTCTTCCTGTTTCATTTAATAAATAGTACCAATTACTAATTCACAAGTTTACAAGCCTACATCTCTTACATGTTAAATCCAGAGTTAGTAAATTCGGATTAGATAACACTGAACAGTTTTAGAGCACGATACAATAATAGTGGGTATCGCATTCGTAGTAATGGCCAGTACTGAATTAATTAGTGAGTATCGTATCGTACGGAGCGGGGCAGGTGTGCACACGGCTTTACAACGCCATTAAGTTATGGAATACATGGGGGTTGAACCGCTTGAGCGATTGACCGTGCACATTGCCCGCTTTTATGTTACTATACAGACCTTTATGAAACAATAGAAACTCGCTGCCAGGAAAATAGAAACTATCCCTTCTCTAAAACACGAAGACATCGATCCGTTATTACGTATTCGTATGCGAAACATGTATCTCTAGTCATTACCACTACGCACGCATAAAATTATATTGAAATCACGCTTAGTTAAGATATTACTAAGTCGCTACGTTTAATCAAATCGCTTTCCAAATAAATGGAGCGTAGACGAATCAATAACGCGAATTCAATTTACAATTCTACGTACATCAGTGACGTATCAATTGTTCAATCTAAGCGAAGACAGATAAACGCACAGATCCACCGATTGCTTTCCGATGAAAAAGACTGGAGATTCATCGATAGGATGCGCGAGTCCCAAAGTGAAAAATGTACATTTGGATGGCGTTAATTCGTTTAATTTCCGGTGAGAGGGAAGCGCGCGACGCGAGGGGCGGCCCAGTCCGCTCAGATTAATTCAGCGCCGAGCCTGTCACAGATAAGGACACTGAAATAAATTGAAAATGTTCAGAGATTGATTTGAATACTCTCGAGGATATATCGAAGGCGACTTGCGAAAAATGACAAACCACATTCTTTTTCAGAGATTTTCATTCCGTGACCGAGTGTAAGTGGAAAAATACGGCAAAGTGAATAAATTATGCTTTGCCCAGACCATCAAAAATGAGCGAACGATCAATTAAAACAAAACGAATATAGCAACAATATTCAATTTGACGGTAATATGAACCACCTAATCTGTTTTATGCTTGAAATATTTAATATTCTCTGAGAAGTGCGAAATGTTTCACAGGTAAGCCTTTAAATAGCCGAATCTGAAGATTGTCTATTAAATCGTTTATAAAATGGTAAAATTAATGCAATCGGCGTGAGTGAGTCGAGATGGGAGACATCGTTCGAGGCGTTCGTGATCCGAATGTCGAATGAACTCAAGTGGCAGCACACAGGCGCATGGCGGCCCTCAGCCGTCAGGGCTCGAGGACTGCTGCTAAGAGCCCGACCCATCATTTACATATTGCGATTTTGTATCGATAACAATTAGGAGATGGAAAATTCGTCGTGAGACGCTTAGCAATAGACTATTTCATGCAAAATTAGAGAGCAAGTTTGAGCAATCTAAGTGAAGGTCTGTTTACCAAAATGTAGACGTGCCACTTAATCGTAAAGGTAACGTTACATGACTACGCAAACAAAACAACATAAACTTGCAAATGAAGACACCCCGCAACGAGCGTAAACTAGCTGCCGCGTTCCAGTGAAATTCAGAGAATCAAAACGTCCGAACATGAAACAAATTGATTGCAGAGGCGCTCGGCTGGCGTCAAGCTCGACGGTAGATTGGTAATAGCGCATGCTAAACTTATTAGCCAAACGGAAAATGGTATTAGCAGACGTAGTGCGGCGCAGCCTCCCGTGAAACTTCATTCGTACGTCAAAGTTGACACTGTCGCTCGTAAGTGATTGTTGCAACCAATCAAACCCGAGCTAAATTGACTTCACCCAGTTCATACAGAACGCCAAATTAAGCGTGATAAACAAAGTTGAAAAAGGTTCGCTAGAAACTCGAATTAAAATAGGACCGGCGAGTGGAGTTTTAATTCAGAAAGATAACAAACGTCAGCATCAAGTGAAATGGCCGCTCCAAAACGTTAAAACAATTTATCCTAGGTAATCCAAAAGTGTCAGACGTTAATAAGAGTGACATTTAGAGCGGTCCGGGCGCGGCGGTTAATTCTGCAGCGGGACTGGCCCCCGATTGTGACACTATTAAACCCGGTTGCCAACGGTAAACCCATCAGGTGCGAACCCCTGCCTACCACCTAATATCGTAGACACATTCAATGACATTCTAAAATAAAATTTATTTTCATCTAGCTATTAACATATATATATTTCTAGTAAATGCGTGTCCATTATTGTTTTGTCAATATATCACAGGAACTTTTACGAAGTCGCGTGTGAACCCAACGACGTTAAACGTTTTTATCACAACAAAGAGACCGTCAGTCTACATAGCCATTAACTAAGAACACAAACTGTCCCATTACTTTAAAACCACACCATCCATATTCCAACAGTAACGAAAGCAATTATTCGCATTCAGTCAACAAAGACGCAGACGTACGGTACAAAGGGACCATTTCATAAGTTAAAGCATTACCGACGATAGTTATCTGCTAGGAACTAGTTATGCAGTAAATCCTAAGAGTACACTTCGCAACTATCCCTTCTTACGTCTCTGAAACCTGAGCTCTTACTACAGGCCAGAACTTAAATTGTTTCCTGCGAAGATTTGGCGAGCGATAACAGGAATTCTACGAACAACTGTCTAGAGTTGGATATAATTTTAGTGCCGAGATTCGATTTTAAAATAGTTGAAGGATAAAATTCGTATTACCTAAAAGTGAGTCGATTTATCACAGCAAAATAATCAAACTATTATTCAACTAAGAAAAGTGGAATTCTGCGCTTTAAATAAATGACTTTGGAATTTTCATTTGGTACTGGAGTCGATTTCGCTGTTATCGGGCGCTCAGGATCTAGGTAGCTCTGGTACGTCTAACATGTTGAATCTTTTGTCAGATGCATCGTTCCTATCGCGTGTGATAAAGTGGTAGTGGTTAGTGCAGATCCTGGCCACACAATTCCCTGTGAGGATTACGGCCGAGAGAGAAAAGTAAGACGATTAATCCCACTGGGTGCGGAACTGGAGAATTTATTATAAAACGGTTGCGTTCGAGGCAACGCTCGACCGCTGTTCATTGCACTATTGGTGCGGTTACTCGGTTATTACATTTAAAATACTTGCTAATATCGCTAGTATTCTATACGGATTGTAGACAAATTTGATTGTTTTATTTTAAAGAAACTAATGGGAAACGAGTAATGTTGAGATAATAACTAAAGTTTGTTATCGGCGGTATCTGAGTAGTTTTCATGAGGCAATCTTTATATAGTTAATCGTGATTTGATCGTGATTTCATCTGCATGGGCTACAGTTTCCCCGCGCTGTCATTTACTTGGTTCACACTGCGCCATATTATTTGTTGTACTAGACGGAATAAGATGAAACCTAGCATAGGCTTTAGGTCAAATTCTTTGAAAGTAATATCAAATAGGTATATAGAAAGATAGATTGACAAATATTCCGAAAACTATATTTTAGATTCATAGCTCTTCTGTGCAATAACATAGCCTTTTTTGTATATTTAATTTATTATGTTTAAGGCTTCAATTACAATAAAGTCTAGAAACTAATTACAATATTAATATGACAAATTGAAATAATAATAATTCGGCGCTTAAAACAGACACATTTTAGTGAAGTCAGAAGTCAAAATGTCGAATCTGAATTTTCTAAACCAGCCCGTTCTCACTGTTTTGTTTTTAATAAGAAAAGTTATTTTAGGCTGCTTAAATTATATCCCATTACTAAATTAATTTTACATCAGTTAAATGTAAACGTTGACCTCTATCTATTCTGTATTTATTTAAATAATATTGGGTATTACAATGAAAAATGTTATAAACACGTATGATTTTGGTCACATATGATATATAATTATTATTTTCAGAATATTTAGTTTATGAATTTTAAAATACATTACTTTTTAATAGAGCAGTGGAAAAATATTAACTCAATGAACTATTCGAATATATTCAATCATTTTAAATTGTTTAATTTTATGCCAAATGTGAGCGTCGAAAGTTGCTGACAATTTACAAACTGGTTTAAAATAAAACATGTTTATATTAAGTCATTACATAAAATATACAAATTTGGCGATAAAATATGCATTCTGAATATTTCGCGACTGATAGTTACGGATAGCTAAAATATGAATCGTGTAAAATATAAATATTATTAATGAAAATATGTACATATTATATTACGAATATTATTGTGAGAATACATCGTAATCAGAACTAATATTGTGAGTTCAAAAATAATTGTCTGTGTTTTACGTTTGAACGGTAACTGCTGATCTAATTTTATCTGATACTTTGAAAACTGGTTACCCAGTTTTTAAAGTATCAACTCTTTTCGGACATAGGGTACTTTTTAATAAGATGCGATCTAAGTCTCGGGTATAAACTAGCAATAAAGACCCTGTCATCGTCTACGTTTAATAACAATTACAATTTGTTAGCCTACGATAATTTGTTGCTATAATTTGTCACAACATGGCGTGCATTTCTAGGTAGACTATAATATTAACTCGTTAAGTAATAAACGTATTACTGAACTCAATTGAACGATTAGCATTGATAGCTACTTATTATAATACGCTGGTTGTTTTCTCTATTTTGCTTTGTGACTCGCTTAGTAGTAAATGATAACACATTATAAAAATTATTGCATAGCAGGCGGTCGTTGTCGTCATTCTGAAGTTTAAAGGGAAAAAGTGAGTATATATTAAAAGGCCCATCAAACACAGGCTTATATCATTAATCATTCGAATTATATGCATATTTATTTATTAAAATAAACTGTTTAAGGTACGGTTTTGTTAGCTCGCTGGTTGTAAGCGTCGTAGATTGCGATATCATACTCAATTTTCAAAATCTGTTTGAATTTCGAATCTACGTAAGTAAGGTATATGTTTCAATTACAATTGCGTAGAGCAAGTCTGATTCTTTCCCGTTCTAAGTCGGCGAGTATTTTTTTCTATTATTCCATATACGATAAAACAAATATATGCTATTTGATGCCACGAATGGCGGAACAAATAAGCAGTAAGTCGATGGGCATAGGGCCAGAATCGGTGTGATACACAAATATATTTTCTGCTGTATGTGGCTTTTATTTGTGCCAGTTGTATCACTGTAAAGTTTCCAGCAATACGAGAAGTAACCAAATAATATAAATCTATATAAAACCTGGATACTGATTAATTTCGCATACATTTTTAAATGAATGGGTACTTTTGAGTTTCCACTTCAAGCTTATTAACTATGCAGTATGCATGATATAGCAACGAAGTTAAAGATTAAGGACGGTTGCATGTATAGCGCAATGGTTAAGTGATCGGTACGGTCATTGTGTCAAATGATGTACATAGGTTCGAACTGCATACTGGACAAACATTTGCGTAATCTACAAATATTTGTACACTCGCGGCAAAAAAAAACTGTGATTTACAAACGGCTTTTCCAAGACTGGGTGGTTTTACTACGCTATATAGGCACTAGTCCTAGCGTAGGAAAGAAAAAAACAGTACAAAGACAGAGTATTTAGTTTTGCGTGACTTGGTATTATTACCTTAAAGGTTATTTGGCAGTATTGATTGTTTGTTTGGTAAAATGTCAAGTGCTCACGTGTACAAATGTTAGGAGGCACAGAACTTGATTTGACTGTACGTCAACTTATAAGAATAATATTACACTGAGTCAATATTATACTATTAGGCATGTTTTTGTTTTTGTATTAAAAGTATAATGTTTGACTACGGATTGAGGAAACTACGGCATGTTTATGACATTCTATACTTAGTTTACGGTTAGACTAATATGTAGTAAAAAATATTTACTTTTAGAATATCATAATATGTCGTTTTACCATGGAACGTTAGTAGTATTTTGACAATAAAGCTATATTAATGTATTTACTGTAACGTACAGATCAGTTTGTTAATTGTTTAGATATTAATTATGTTCTTTAAAGTATAAGACTGCAATAGTACGCTAAGGAATACGTTTTATATGCTTGATAAATTCTTAAGCAGCAGTTTATTTTTTTGCATGGCTTTTTGCTCTACCGTCTATACATTTAACCTGGGGCGTTTACTAATGTTAAAAAAAGAGATACGAAGGACATCTAGATGCTGTACTACATGCTGCATGTGTATCAAATACCGTAATGTCCTAGGTGGGAATCGAACCTATACTAAGTGCACTAGCAACTAGATAGCACGGATGACTCAGTGGTTTAAGTGATCGCCTCGCCATTCCCACACGGATTTTGTCCCGTGTGGACAAAACCCGTCTGAAAAGTCCCGAGTCTGGATGTTTATTATGTCCATTGTATAAATGTTTGTAAATTCCCCTGCGATACAGGAAACCATAGCGCCGAAGACGTCTTAAAAAAAACTGACAGCCATTTTGTTTCTTTTTTGACCAGGTAAATCATTCGTTATTCGTGCAGTTAGTTTAACTACTATAATAACGACCGAAATCTTATCATAACTGCAACAGCACATTTTATTATACTTTAACTAATTACATTGATCATTAGGTTATAAATAGCCATCCATTAAATCATTAGTTACATTGATTAATCGCGTATTGAATTATATATCCAATTGGCACATCGGATTTTAGGTTGACACGGAAATCGAGCTGTTATAAGCTAGAATCTAATACATATTTTATCAACAACGTTACATAATCTAAAACAATGCGACACGTATTTAAAGGATCACTTATATCAAAAACAACAATGAAAGCCACTCAATCCCGGCAAATTCATTTTACTTGCGTAGCATGACATTCTAATTTAATCGTATATGTCACTGTCAAATTAGTGATACTACACCATAGGCGTTTCTGGCGCACTGACATTTCTAAACATGAGGGGAACAAATGGTTTTGACATTCAAGTGTTTAAGCGACCTTGAGTCTAATGCGGAGTAGGCAGAAGGGTTATACGAATTACCTAGCGAATACGTCACTGTATCTCAAGATATAAAGCCTGTCCTTAACAAGAATTGAGTGACATTGCGGATTGTAATTGCTATTGTTAACTGTGTCAGATTTGAATACAACACTACAGTAATTCCACTCGAGCTAAGTTTGAGTGGCTTAGCTCATCTTAAAATGTATAAAATACATTAAGTTTCTTCCCCTCAAGGTCAGTCGAAATTGGAGACACGAAACTCCATTAGTGGAAGTGTATTGCCGAGTAATTAAAAAGTAACATTTTCTCACCTCCACAAAGAAAGGGTCTAAAGTACTTCATGAAACCTAATGATGAACGTGCAATTCGCCAAGTTGCGATAGGCGTTTGCGAAGAAAACAAAATAGGAAAACTTAAAAGGGAATAACTTACAGTTTGTAAACTATCTAGACAACGATACGAAGTTTTATTCTCGGAGGAACACACAAGGGGGGTAGGTACGAGGCGAGGGGTGCGCGGCAGTGACGTCACGGCTGACGGTGTAAATAATTGCTCTGTCGAACACACCTGCCGGGGAAAGAAAATTAAGCGAAACGCAATTTGACTGAGTGATGAAGCACCCACCGTGGATCAGTTTAATGAGGAGTTACCGACGAAAAATTATACATGATTAATATATTCATAATTTAATCTTCATTATTTAATAACCATATTAATCTACGAGTAAATCCATAAAATAAATTTAGATAATTTTAACCGTTTAGAAACGTTTATAAATTATGCATTAAATAACTTCGTACCAGCGGTTACATTGACTCAAAGCAATGGCCCGATAACATTTCGTAGCGCGACACACGACTCGCAGTCGCGTTTATGTGCTCCTTGCATGATAACTCCTCTTAAAGACGACTCTACCTACGCCAATCTACTCCTGAAAACTCGTAAAGAAAGACTCTTTTATCCAAATTACTATCGGATTACTTTTTATTCCAGTCGAATAACCCACTCCGGATAATTAGCGATAACGGTTACGAGCGACATCGCCGTGAATGAAACTTTTGTCGCAAATTTTTCCACGCCTAAATTGCAAAGTTAACAGCACGGAGCAGGCCGTGTTTATTAACAAATTCATAAAAATTGACTTGCGAATAAAACGATGCCGAATCGTACTGCCGAAACGTGAACGAACAAACACGTTTCATATTTTCATGGGATTCAAATAAAAATAAAGTGGATGACCAGCGACGGTCTAATTTAATATGAGCGGGGACTTCTCGTCATATGGATGATGTACCTGCCTTTGTTTTATTGCTTAGACGGGTGACTGAATACAAAAATGTTTCACCGGCGGTGGCGGGCGCTTGTCAGCTGTTAAACAGTTTTATTATTGCCGGACGAACATCGCACAGCCTATTTGCATAATTGAACGGGCACTTGGAGGCACTAGCATTGTTATACTCTGCCATTCCATTTGTCAGATTCGCCGTATCATTTATGCATGTAGCTCATAACGAGAGCCGCGCCGTTTTTCTGGACTATTCATTATTTCGCCTTTTGTGTTGTTTGTTATCCGGCGGCCACTCTTATCCTAAGAATGGGCGACGTAGAAAATATGTAATACAATGCCGGCTTCCCTCCCTATTGACACAAACGACCGCATTTTTGTTACATGAAGTTGAAAGGGCTTAATCTGGAATTTGGTCAGGTAAAACAAACATTTGTTTTTTGTTGTACTCCAACAAGTCAGAGGGGGAAGAGGCCTCGTTGCAGCTTAAGACAGAATAGTTGATCTCGTAAATATGTACGTTACAATAATACAATATGTCGCTCGGTGATACCTCTCTAACGGGATCCTTTAACGTTTATTAAAACGGTATCTTAAAAGGTTTTCTCGTTAGATGAAACTCTTCCTTTGTGATGCAGCTGGTTCAGACGCGTAAGGTACGCTGATGTAGCGCAGGAATCTCAATCTATTATGAAGGAATTTAAAAAGATTAATTTTCTTCTATTATATCTTATCAGCATCGACTAAGGGATTGAATATCAAAATATCTCTTTATTCTACAAAGTAATTGATTCTTTGATATAAATGCATGAATAAATCTTCAAAGACCGTATGACAAGAGCTTGTGCTCTAGGATTTAATAATAAGCTCCCGGGTTCGTGTTCAAGTCGGGCAAATTCTGGTGAGGCTTTTGACCCTTGTCCCTACAACGAATCCTACGACTCTTTAATCTAGAAATGTGCCTGCTTATTATGAGGAACCTTAAATATAGCTACGATAGATAGTACACTACCTACTATTTCGGGATTGTAGAGCTATAAGACATCATTTGTATGTATTTATGAATAAATAAAATCGATGCTTTCATTATTTTTTAAGTATTAGTTTAGTGTAGTGATAAATCCCATCGGTTACTCCTTAAACTGCTATTTTTTAATATGGAATGTTTGTTGACAGCTAAAGTAAAGTTTAAAACGACTTAGATCAGATCAATGAACAATAAAAGCGCTATTAAACGTTGCAGTTGTAGACAAAAAGCTGGCGTTATCTTAAACGCGTAAATGTTTAACGGCACGCGCGCACCTCGCGATCCGATTTTAAGCTGATGACTTTTAACTGCTTTTACGGTAATAGCTACTTAACTGAACTGCTGGACACTTAAGACGCTATTTTTACACATGGTTAAGTACCGATACGAAGTGTTTTAAGCACTACAGCGGCCATTTTTTAGATTTATTTGTGTAGTTTAGATGTCGAGTCTTTAATACTGTAATATTAGAAACCTGTATGGCTTTTTAATAACTAAAGACTTACGATTATGATATTGTAGATTGTAGATAGAAATAAACAGTGCGAGTCCACGACTCGTTTAACGTCGACTTGTTAAGCTTAGAAAAGTGGAACCAATCTCTCGGCTCTTATTCGCACAGTTATGTAAATTATGCCGGCAACTTAGAACCTTTAAAACACTGTTAATATCTTAAACGGTTTATGGGATTTTGCCGACGCACCTTTTATTTTTCTTACCGCTACTAAGCAGAGATCTAAAAGACTTTGTAGCCACGGCCTTGACGTTTTTGATAATCATATTATTCATCGCATGGATAAAATATCAATAGACAAAATAAAATATCATCCTCAAACCTTTATTCAAAATGAGATTAGAACGCATATCTAGATTACTGGTTTAAAATGTCACACAAGAACAATTGCATTATATTTTCATGATAATCGAGTTAAAAATAGATTTCTTCTCTTAGTAATACAAGCATAGTAAAAGTCTGTGATCCAATACCTGTATCTAATATCTTATTTTTTATGTCTCTATAGGTCTACTAGATTAAGTTTGAATTAGTTTGATTTTTAAAATGTTAGAGACCTGCTCTTTGATTATATGTATAATTTATAATCGACATTTCACTTTTCATTTAGTTATCGAAATACAGAAAATATTAACTGTATCGCGAAGTGGCGATTGAAATATTACCGATAATGAGAGCTGTCAATATTTACCAACAAAGCACATGCGGGACTTTTATTTGACAGAATTAAAACATTGTTGCAGTCAAATATTTATTTGCGGTCTTTTTGGAAAAAGCATTGAATAAAATGAGCAATATAGTGTTTGTTTGAATAAAACATATTATATAATCCTTTTATGGCTCGAGGGCTTTACAAACATTGAATGCAAAAAACACATATACTGGGAATAACAAACTATGTAAATCACAGATCTACGAGTATATCTTTATGCCGTTTGGAATATTAAACTAACTACTAATATTATATGATGATATCAAACATGACGACAATAATTTGTTGAACTATTTTCATGAAGCTTTAGAGAGTATTCAAATACATGTACTGGAATATCACACAAATGTTTTCACTCGTGTTTTGAGAGTATTATATGTGTATAACACGATGGGTTGTTCTATATATAGTTGTAGTCTATCCTAACCATAAAGCAATTTCCAATTTCCTCCAAGATATGTGATTTCATAACCCAAGTTTATATTAACAGAATTGCTCTTTCTATCCACTAAAACTCAAGATTAATCAGCATTCAAATTGAATATTTACGTTTCACTCGGCGCAAAATGAAAGATTTCATTAAAACCATTTTGTTACGAAAGTTATAACAATTAAACCGGTGTAAAGTAAGCACGGCTAGTAATTACGCCATAATCACTGGTCAAAATGTTAATAACTGTTAAAACAAGGGTTTTGTACCTGTTGTAATATAGTTTCTAACAAGTCCCGTGTGGGATTATTCCGAGAATTCACGGAGTATTATAATTCTGTGTTGATTTCGGCACGACTGTATTAGTTTCTTATCATTTGAGCAAGTTGAGATTTACTGGGGTAAGGAATTATTATTCGGTGATCATAAATAATAGATTTGTGGTACAGTAATTTCTTGTTTAGGAAATGGCAAATTGCCGTGCGTGTTTCTTGATAAACAGTCAGATTGCATGGCATGTGCAGTGTTTTAAGTATCCACCTTGTACTCTGCGAGTTGCGAACTCTATGCTCGTATTTATAACATGTCTTCTTAATTTTTTGTGTGCAGTGCAGAGTGTATGTTTCTTAATATGAATGTTACAAAGTAAGCAATTACAAGTGTTTATTAGAAGGCGGTTAGCTCAAGTCATATTCTTAAAGGAACTCTACAAAAGTCTAGCTACCATGCATACTCCCAACCCCACTATCGAAAAGTATTTTCTCGTGTCTGTGTCTAAAGACGTGCACGCAAGGAAAATCTATCATTCAAAATATGATCGGAAAACTATAGCGGTATAAAGAATAAATAAACAAACTTCAATGTAATCCCGCCTAAAAGGGTATGTGAAGTATTATCCAACGTACTCGTACAGTTTGCCGATATCGATGATAGATTTCGAAGTGATAGCTCCGGCCTATCGCTATTTATTCGGTCCGGTTTTCCGAATATGATCACTGAGAATTTTTCAAACGGACACACATTTTTTTGTTGAGATGGATGATCTGTTTGCTAAACATACTTCACAAGACAAATAGACTAAGTTAAAGGTAATGAGTGTTTTATGCGTTTATGGATAGATACTTATATGTTACTTTGAAATGAATCTTTTTTAATAAATTGTAATTTTACACTTTAGTTACTAAGGACTTTTGAGGCTTCTCATCACATATTTACCTTATTAAATACTTTCAATGCTCATAGGTGTAAATTATTATGGTTTCTTTCTACCATTGCTGTTGTGGCTGCAATTCGGCTGGATCTTCATATATATAAATTACTGTGTATCTTGAATAGAACGGTGAATGATACCCAGTTGATTACTAAAATTTTTGATAGTAACCTAAATGCCTAAAACAGTCTCTATAATAAGTGGTTTCATGCGATCGCGTATTTACTAAATGCTTATTACAAACATCATTATACAACCTGTTAGGTTTAAAAAGAGGTTTCATGTTAAAATTGTTGTTTTAATAACATAATATGCGGTTAGGTTTTAATATTGACAAATTCAAATTTGATTTAGTGAGTCCGTTTGTGTTACGGCTTTTTGGTTTCATTATAAATTTCATCGTCATTTGATTTAGTAATCATAATAATAGTTAGTTTATTATTATTATTAGTTTATTTGTTTATTATTGTCACACTAACATAGTTTGTAAGTTAAACTAACAATTTAAATATTATTTTATTATGAGTCCTAGTTACTTGAATAAATGAAATTTATTATTATTATTATTTGACTTGGTTTATTAATGAAATCCAGTATCGAATGAACAAAATCTGATATTTGCTGTATTAAGGTATAAATATTTAGAACAAAGTATGCGGTGCCGTGAAGGTATTTAGGCATTTTCATGCGTATAACTGAAACTTAATTAACATACAGAGCTAGTTAATTTTAGAATGAAATGCGTGTGTTTGTAAGAAAACCAGTACCTACTCTATATTTTTTTTTGTGACGGAATAGCTTAAGTATTTTTATTATATTTTCTGTTGCATAATAATTTGGAACTAAAAACAAGGCAAAGTAGTATTTGTTCTATATTATCTTATAGCCCGTAATGCTAAACAATTTATTCCCATATTACTTTATTTAATCGAAAACAAAATAATGATCGAAGCTTTCAAATTATAACTCTATTGAAACCTAGTTCTATGAATAAAATTATAATAATAATATTTCTTACGTAAAATCATATTTTCATAATGTCCGTTCAGCGTTAAAAATCTAAATGAAAAAATGTCTAAACCAATTAGAACGCTACTTTACTTTTTGCTAATCGAGCAATTTTTATCTACATTTTCCGCCCAGTTCATGTCAAAAGCCACCAAGCAGATATTTTAATATCCGAGAAATTATAATGCGTCTATAAATCTACAGCATCTGCCCAGTATTTTAAATTCCTAACTTTTCTTGGACGGCCTTTCAGTATTTTGTTCCATATTTTTTTATTAAAAGGCAAAATTAATCGAGAGCCGTTGCGGACATCAAAACAACCCCCGGCCATTGTTAGAAATGATTACAAGAGGTTCTACAAAGTAAATGTTAATTTTTATTACTCGAACAACACACCTTCAGAACAGCGTCGGATTGAAGGGTTTTCAACTCGGCAACCGTAAAATTCTTAGCTTTATTGATATTAATTTGAGAAATATTTTCGCTTTAAGCTTGTCCTAGATTATTATTAAAAACAACCTTGATATAGTAAGTATAGTCCATTATAATACCACTTTCAGGCATATTTTGTTTTTATATAATACTAATAACGTTTCTTTTGGAACTAGGAATAATAAAAAATATTGAAGTTACGCCGAGAACAGGAAACTGAAAAATTTACTCATTTGTATCGCATTTATTATTGATATAGGGAAATTAATTAAATTTGTTATTGCTATAGGAAACAGTCACAGGTTTCGTAAACTATATATAAGAATGTAAATCTTTTTATTTCAGATATTTGCAGCCATGATCCGAAATGTAAGTTATAACAAAATCATTTTCATATAATAGTCGGATTGCCTGCCGATATATAATAAACTTGGTGATTAGTATTTTGAAGTTATTTTAATTTCTTTACTTCTGGATAATCATCTTTTTTAATATCTCATACAGTAGTTTAAGTTAATCTTATCATCCAAGGCCTTGGTTATTATATTTTTTATGTAATTTAGAGGAAATAAGATAATTCATGGTAAGTACATAAAACTGACAGGTTACATAAAAGCAAACATAGTGTCACAGAATAACCGCAGGCATTATCTACTAATACATATTTAAAATATACAACATCATACGGTTCTGATTAATCCTTAGAGCGTAGACTCAATTTTCTATTCTTTAATCAAATTATTCCTATCTTTTAAGTTTTAATACGATTTTAACAAGATTGTGTTATCGCTACGAATCTATTATAACTCAATAGACTTGATATGCAAATTCAAAATAAACCGCGAGGTGTTAATTAGAAATTTATTTACGTCTTAACCCTCGAATGGCGACCGCACAATCAAAATGCTTCATTTATTTTCTTACAATGAAACACAAATGAATGAACTCAATTAAGCCGAATGCAATTAATAGGCGCGAAATAATGGTGCTGGTGATTTATCAGTAATAGCTACTATGGCTGATTGACGTTTTTAATTTGCCACCAGAGGGTGTAGCCGTGATGGCTTGAAGTCTCACAGGCGCCTACCCTGTCACGCGTCGACAGGAGATGGCCAGCTCCTCAGGGCACGTCGTTTTGTATTCAAAGTTAATAGTTTCGCGGTCTGATATTTAGTAGTTCGCAGTTGAGGGTTGGGCCCATAAATTATATGTTTTAGTTAAAATTTCTGCTGCGTTTTGCAGTAAATAATATCTAAATTAGGTATCGCTCCTATTCACCTTGAAAGTATATAATTTAAAATAGGTCTAGCGCCGCAGAAGCATCTTTCTATTAAAAAATCTATTCTTTCTCTTAAGATTTCCCAAAATCACATGAATTGTTGGTACCTAGCTATTCACAATAATAGTTTTACATCCAATATAATCAACTTTGTGTCAAAATATGTTTATCGTATACAGATAGCTCCAGTTTTACGATATATCTTGCATGTAAAGTTGTATACATATTTTTAGTCACTTTTGGAGGGCGGTGAGATAGTATGCAAACACAATAAATTCACTGAAATGGAAAAGTTGTCTCTGTTTTACGATCACACATAAATACGCACACAGTTCGAGTTTACTCACACATACTAAAACTTGTGTGACTTACTTCTTATACGAGTGATACTAATTAATACTTAACGAAGTAAACCTTCGTTTCTTCTATAAACTGATTCAAGTACGAATACTATGAGACTGGAAAAATATTACAACACATTTATAAAATTTATTTCTTTCATTTGTAGACCAAACTAAAATATATTTTAAGCGTATTTTCCATTGTAAATCATGACTGCTCGGTCTAAACCACACAAATTACAACTAAAATTGGCATGATTTAAATTTAGAGATACCTATTGTTATATATTGCGTGGCATTAATTGTAGTATTCAACCATTTAGCAGAAACAAGGGATTTAATTAACAAAATAATTATCATGAACAGACTAGGTAATTATCAGTGAGGTGACAATTATATTTAACATGGAACTGCTAATCAATATTTCAACACATGGCTCTTTCTGATTAGCATTATACATGTTTCTAATTGTTTCTATTTACAACCCTGTCATATTACACGGCAATATATCTAGTGATCTGAAGGATAATATTGTTTAGAATGTACAAAGATTTTGTAAAACTACCTGAATCTTTGGCCTTAGGTTCATTCCCTATTACATGCGATTTAAAACTATGGCTAGTGTGAAGTGTGTAATAATAACATTTTGAGGATAAAGGTTTGAGACTTCATCTTAAGTTTCAAGTACATATAAATGTACTTGAAACATAAGATGGCAAAGTATACAAAGTTCATTCAAAATATGTCGTTAATTTGAGGTGACATTTAAAAGGAAGAATGTAAGCTTATTATGTCAAAACATCAATAAGCACGACAACATAACAAATCATTACCAAATTTCGTTGTGTTTAATTTTTTCGTAATTACTAATGTATATAATTATATAAGAGTTAAATCTTAGACATTTTCTGCTATACCTATCTATAACAAATGAAATACATTATAAGGAATATTCGAGACAAAACTCGTCTTATAGAATTAAATATACCTACTTAGTTTCATAATCTTGTTCAGATATCTTACAATTATGATCTGAAGTCACAAAAAATTTAAATTTCTTACGTAACTAAACGACGTGTCAAACAAAATTAAATGTAGTGGTCCATTTATAGGGTTACGAACTACGATCGCCGAGTTTTGCATATGTGTCGCTGATACTAATAATAGACGGGATAATAATATGGGAAAACGTTAATTAACTATGTAAATGCGGGAAGATCTAAATGATCGGCCACGAGCCTTGCAAATTACTTTTGTGGAACACCTACTAAGTGAGTGTTGAACTCGCCACGACATAGGTTTACTCCCGTCCAAGCGAAAACCAAATCCAAACACGTACACCTTACATGCCATTTTGAATTCTAACACTCACGTTTTAGAGTCCAAATTTGATTGATTACTCCGGTTAGTGTAGGTTGTTGTTCGTTTAACGTAGTCAATTATAACCTTCTATTCGATTTGATGCCGTTTGGTCCCTTGGGTTGCTCGTTGCTCGCTTTGGCCAGCAAAGTTTAAATTAATTCTCGATTGACACATCAGAATCTATCCTATGTTGTGATTTTAAAATACATTTTGGAACCCTTTTTAACAGTAAATAAAATCCTTTCTGTTCAGATAACTGATGAAATCCGATACTATTTAGAATAAGTTTGAAATAACATTGATATAGACTTTTCCATTAGGTATATCGTAGTGAATCAATGGTTTATAATCAATTTGACTTAAAAGGCTAACTTATTTGCCTTTGACATTTATGTTAAAAATACTGCGAGTAAAAATGTCGTTTTACATTACAATATATAATATAAATAATAAGGCTACACACTTAATTATATTGCCAAATATATAAATTATCTAAACCGTAGTGGTATAGCCATATAAATATTTATGTAGATATTTTTAAGGCCAAATTTTGTATCTGCCATACGTTCTTATTATGAAAACGGTATAACAGTGTTGGATCTCGATCGTATCCCTTTACACCTTTTAATCAGTAAAATTGAAAACATAATACAAAGTCGCAGGTTTTCTAAAAGCGAGTTCGTGTTGTAATACAACTCTTACAAATGAGATTATGTAGAACAAGAAGTGGTTCTCTTCGAAGTATTGACTGTAGCGCTAGTTATCCGATTGCAATAAACCATTGTCTCGATAAAACAAACATTTGTAGTGAATTAATCGTTTATGCCATTTACCTATCGAGTGGCAGTGGCCCACCGGCAGCCTGATACAGATAGGTGTTCAATCATGTCTGACAGTTCAACAACGAACAGCTAAATAAAGTAGCTACTTTCTTCTATTATTCTATTTATCTTTACTAAGTCTACTAGCTGTAGTCATATGAAGATAATAGAGTGCAGTTCTCAAATGGATGCTAGTTTTTTTCGCATGACAGGCCATGTTGGAGCTGGCTGTAGGCAGTAATATTTTTGTCTGCCTGTGGACGTGCACCGCGGAGCAAGACAAACGTATAAATCTGTTCGCTGCACACATTCGTTGCGTGCTTCACTCAGTCTCGGATTTATGGGCCTCGCCCCTCACGGCTCCATCAAAACTTCCAAAATACACCGTCTTGCAATAAAACGGATAAATATTATTACAACCCTCCCCGAAAATGCTTTATTGCGTCGTTCTTGTAATTATACTTTCTGTTATCAATTAATATTTATCTATGTATAAGTAAATAGTAAATAGACGAGTTGAATTTCATAGAACACACACAAAAATAACTTTAAGAAATTGTATGCGTGTCAAAAGTTCATAATTTCGTTTTCATTATAAATATGTGAAGTTATTCATGCAAACTATTCTCCATAATATCTTAAAAGACTTGCAGCCTACCAACCGATATTTTCCTAGTGTAGTAAACTACCTTCAACCTTCTTAGAAAATTCAATTAAGACTAAATTTTATAAACCATTTTATAGCCTGAATTCAAATTCTAACTAAGTGCTAAAAGTTAATGAATAAGTCAAAATAGTACTTCAACATTCCAAAAGCACAATCAAAATATTTTAATGGAAACCAAATTTGTACGTCAGACAGTTCGAATAAATATTTAAATTATCAATACTGGCCGGTAGTTTCACTAAAATATCTCCTATTCAAATAGTTTATTGGCTATTTTAAAACTAAAGCAAGTTGGGATCCAATTTTGTGTAAACAGCAAGGGTCGCAGTCGGGAAGTCCGCTCCGCTTCGCAAACTAAGCGATACGTACCGATGTAAAGCGGCGTACGTACTATGTGTTTTTTATGCAAATTTGCATTTGGGCGGTTGATATTCGCGACCCAGTGAGTAAATTCGCACCGAATCGCGTGTGACATTTAATTGACAAGTGAATAAAATGTGATGTGCCGTTGTCAGTACATTGCGTCCTGTCCGGCGTCCGGCGTCCGCCCGATGGTTGCGTGCCGCAAACATCTGTCAGTAAAATAAACTTAAAACAAATATAAATTGGCCACCTAAAGGGCGGTCCATCGGTGGTCGCGTCCGACGGAATCTAGTTAATTAAAATTGCTTTAATAAACTGTATATTTGAAAGAGATTAATATTTTGCGGTTATTGAATCAATGTTTTTACTCTGTATTAACTATAACCTCAAAACATTAAACAAACGTGTATTCGTTAATGTTTATTATCATTTATTATGATAATTAATATCGTTATCGGCGGCTAATATATTTTGTCTCAGCTTTAATATACCTACGTATATTTTTGTTCAGCATACATCTGGGCGAGTAGGTATTTGTTTAATATCAGACATTAAAATTGCGATTAAGGGAAGAAAAGGCAGTACGAGAGAAATGCTGTAGCTCGCAGGGCGGTTGTATCGGACGACGGGGGAATAAAGGGAATGTATTTAACAGTAATAATGGCAGATGTGATTAGGAGTCTCTTGATTTCATCTGTGTAGATGCTTTAGATTCCATAGAATCAATTCGTGGTATCACGTTGATACCACGATATTACTTAAGCTAAAAATGATTCAAGGTTTTGTACTAAAATATAATCAGCAGCGACAGGAAGATACCATCAACCAATTGTTTTAAATGTCTCTTATTTTAACCACGTTAGTAGTTATCCAATTTTCGCAACCGTTCAAAAACTTGCAATTGACATTCGATATGGAGTCGAAAGTTAATTCGGCAACATGAAATTTAAAAATTGAATTCTTGCGGACTAACCGACAATGCAACCAATTTTTCGGATATCCAATCAGTTTTCCCATCAACATGGCGTAGAAGACAAGTATAAGTAAGTATAAGCCGGAAGCGTAAACCAGAGTCATGATAATTACGAGTCTCCGACTGGCTCATCCGGCACACCTGTTGCCGGCAACGACTTTAACTAAAATTTAGTACCATACGTGTAACAAGCCGTACGCGACGCTTGTATATAATTTTCGAGCGGTTAAATAATATCACGCATTTGGGTATTCATACTTACTTCGTTAGTGTTGTTTTTAGTATAGTTTAGTCACAGTTACATGTGACTATTGAATGTTTTAGTAGATAAGTGGTAGTAGGTTTACATTTTTGTTGCCGAATTGCGACTTGATACAAATCGTTATAGGCGTCATTGGATACATAAATTCACAGGAGGAATAAAAGTTTTAAGAGACTTTTCATGTAAGCAATTTGCATAGAAAGTGTTGTAGTTGGATTTTTCAGGGAATATATTTCTGTGCTTTTAAATTGCAGTGAAAGATAACAAGCGAGGCCGCGAGCCTCGACGTATCGTGTGGGTTCACGTAGCGCACGAATTTGTCTTGCCTCGGGTGCACAGCGCTGCTGCTGCTAGTCCGTTTCAGTTTACTATGTACCACGCTTATGAAATGGCCGGCTCCCGAACTGCCGACACTAAAACTTTCAGTGGATTGTTACATTCGAGCCAACTAAATAAAGGCTATAGGTTTTCACCCGAGCCTTTTCATGGGCGTCGCCTTTACGCCGATTTTATGTAGCATGAGCAAAATACAGCTGTAATTCCAACACGGGGAAATGTATATTACTCCGAATCCTTAGTAGAATCTGACAATGCGGGGATTTTTGGAGAGAGCCTGGGGCTAGGTGAGGGTAGGCGCGACTCGAGTTTGTTACATAAAAATCCCGTTATCGCGACGTAGGTCGACAGATTACTTTCTTGTTAAGAGGATGAAAACAAGAGTTAGTTCGTTTTCTACAAGGAAATAAATATGAACTTTTTAGGGTACTTTCTTTTTATAACGGTACGAACATTTTAGCTGCCTTTTATTACACTATTTCAGAATAAACGGCCAAATGGAGCAAAATTTCTGAGCTAGTAAACTTTTACTGTAAATATTTTAGTTAGAATACTGTTACAGTCATTCCCTAACTGCGGATTTATATAAGCCAGCACATTTGTAGTTCGTAACCATTTAACATTTTTATTGACTGTACTGCTATACATTTTCTAAATAGCGTAATAGCTTAAGTTAGGTTTGGGTCACATTAACGGCGAACAACGATTAGTTGATTGGAAGTATAATTTAGATATACATATGTCGTCGATTAGATATCTACTAAGTTCAACCTTTTATTTTCCATACAACGTAGATTATTTCGTAATCGTATAAATCGTGCCAACATTTAGTAAATGTTATAAACATAGATGTGATTGGTCGATAACCGCAGCGAGTTGTACACAAAAGTAAATGAGATGCTATCACTCACAGTCCTGCAGAATTAAACAATACAGAGGGGCAGCGGCGCGCGAAACAATTCACGTTAATATTTCAAATTGTGCAAAAGTAATCAGTGGATTTATTTCTCTCAGTAGTGGGGATGATCTCTCGGCCGCGGTGGCAAACACGCAATTTGTCGTCGGCGTTAAATCGACCACAAACAAAACGGCCGCCAGCGCTAGTGCCGTGCCATCATTCACCTGTGGTTGCCCATGGTAATGAGATGGACATACTGTTCAACATATTAGGCTGATTGCAATTGCGCTCGCTAGGTGAAACACCACGACCACACCCTCCTGCATGCGAGCCGATTGAAATAGCCTACGCGTGGAACTCACGGAATTTCATCCACGATCGAATTGTATAATTATTTTGTGTAACTATTTAAAGGATTCCTGCGGTCGTGTTTTGAGTTAATTACTTTTAAATAGCTACAACATTGATTTTTCGTGATTGTTGAAATGCGTGTGAAATAAATTAGGCACAATAGAGTAATGTTCGCTCGCGTGGGTTACTTTCATTGTATTTTAGTGTTCGTGATACTTATTATCCATTGTGCGTGCATTTAGCGAGCCATTACTAGCAGAAACAGGAAAACAATAATCAGAATATAATCTTTTCGCATTTGAATAAACAATGGGATAATGTTTTATGAATTCGCATTTTGTTTATGTGTAGCCACAAAAAGCGCGGGCGGTGAGCTCCGCCGGTAGCGTGACTGGTTGTTCGTGGCGTCATTACTCAACTGCGGTCAGCTGGGTAATGAGATAGGCTTCTGTTCCCAGCCGCATTATCATTGTCTGAACACCTGTACTATACACTGCATAACCATAAATAATTAGCTTTGAAGTTCGAATGGGAAAACTACGCAGTTAATGGCTGACATGACGATATATCGAAACATTGTCATCCATTTAAAAGTTTAACATTATTTACTTATAGCCCAATACGCACGGTGCCACTAATTTTAATTCTAAATCATCTAATTCGTAAACTATCAAAATTTATCCAAAACCGCTGCCATAAACTATAATTATTATATGGAAAACACATTGTGTAGATATTTTAGTATTCGATTATAGAATATGGCACGAATTAATTTGCCAGCCGGTCCGCTGGCAAGCAGCATAAGATAAATATAATTTGGCACATGAATAGTTCGCTTATCTGGCAAAGTAAAATGTAAAATGAAAAGTGTTCAAATGCAAATATATATTTAAAGTGGTCATTTAAAGTATACATTGTGTAATATCTCGAAGGCGGACCGCCGAAGGTTCGAAAATGCGCCAAATAAAGAAGGTACCTTTTGTACTATATATCACAAGCATTGGTTTAATTTAGGTGACAGTAAATTATTAGGGCTATAAATAAAAGTAAATGTTAAAAGATGCCGAAGAATTTTTCCGTAATTTTATTACACAAAAGTTGAGGACATTAAACGTACCCATTTGATATCATCCGAAGCAACTTTAGCGATATCGCTCAGGGGAATGACATAAAGAGATTTCCGCAAAAGCTACTCTGTACTAAATTAACGGGATAACGCTCTTTAGGCGCTAAGTTTTACTCGGTGTAATTAACTTGGCCCTAGTAATTAAGATGGTTAATAAATGGGTGCGTAAGTCGCTTTGTGATAATTATTCCAGGAATGCTTTAATATAACCAAAACAAGGGCGAATAACTTGCACTTAAGCATTCGTGTTAATGTGGCAGAAGGACTCTAGTTATGTTTTAGAGCGAAACTTGCTACAGTTACGAGTAAGTGGAATTATTTTATATAGCTCTAAGATATCTTATTTAATTAGACGTATCTAGTTTTACATTTGAGATGGAAATACTTTTGTATAAGCAAACTTTGTACGCCATAACTGGAACTGGAGTGCTCGTCCTATTCGCTGCTTGTCATTTAATCATTTGGTAGTACTTTGTTTTCACAAACATGCGAAAAATATTATCTACTTGTTGAAGAAGAAAAAGATTTAAGTTTTAATATATTTTTTATTGAACTCAAACGCTGTCAGTCTTGATATGAAAATAAAATTAAAATGATGAAATAGAAGTCCATGCAACAGGAATTGAAATTGTAATCTCAACAAGCTGTGACTATATATGAAACATTTACGCATTCTTGTTTATATTTGTAATCAATAACTAATACTTATACGAAACAGTATTGAAGCAATCTATTTACACAAAATATTCCTCATAAACAAATAAGTTGCAGTGAATAGGTATACTTCCATTTTCAAATCTAAAGCTTCATATTTCTAAACATGCTTAACCTGACGTCACAGCCGGGTGTAAAATCCAATTTTGAATCGAAGTACCGCAAGTAGTGGGATGAGTAAGAGAAAATAATTACCGAGGGGTGTCCCTTGGGTGACTACACGGCATCCTGTCAGCTAGGAGACTATACGAACATGGATAGGTGGCACGCTGAAATTGCCTATTAACCAGATTACACTTAACCGCTTGACGAGGATTAAAATTGGGTAAGAATTTTGCTATATTACATGTAGTTAGGGTAAAGATTACTTTAATGTAATTTTGTTAAAATTGTTAAGAGGATAATTTCTTAAATTCATAGTAAACAACCAATTGTTTTTTATAAAGCACTTTTATATGTTAGAGTGACAGATTTATGTAGTGTGTTAACAAGATGAAAGGCAATTAATAATAGCGGAAATACTGAATCATACAAAAGTATTTCTGTGTAAAGTTATTGCCGACATGCAAATCCCATACAGGCAAAGTATCGCATACAGTTTTACTATAAATCAAAAATGTCCCGGCAAATAAAATGGCTCTATAAAAACTTAATTCGCAGAACATACAACGCGTATCGCAAAATAGCAGCTTTTTAAACCTCTGTTAATTGTGCATTTTACTATCAGAATTACTGTGAATCTACTGGCAAGTTATTATCGCGTGCGCGCCCGAAGCATGTAAGTAATAACAATGAAAATCGCCGATAAACGAAACTACACTAACACCCCTTAATAATTACAATACAACGACTTATTTGTTCAACTAGTGCTTCGGTTATTGTTCACCAAGCTGACAATGTAAATGCTGCAGACATTTTCCATCGTTGTTAGAAAGAATGAAATGACTATTCAATTGTAGGCACTTTATTTACCTTAAAGCGAGTAAGGAGGTCGTCAATGGGTTTTGACTATGTCATTTCCCGCACTCACTATTTTTTAACCATCCTTTTTGGGGCTCGGTCTCGTAGGAAGTGATTTGCTAAAACACACTCTTAATGTATATTGTGAAAGCGTCAGCTCCTTAATGCTCTATTGACGATCAATGCTTGTGGTTTCGATTTATTGCTATCCGTTCTTAAGGGGCTATTGTTGTTGATTCCAATGGAATTATTGGGCGTATTGAGCTTCGGCTGGAATGTGATATAGTTTGGTTGAATTACGTGAACAGGGGAAATAAGGTTGTGAATAAAAAGTTTGACATGTATTGACGTCTTTATGATAACGAATAATGAGACTTTATAAGCATATTTTAGATTATTCTTATGCGGTATAGTCAAAACTAATCCGCGATCAGTTTATTTATGTAACACAAGGCACACGACCGTTCGTTTGTATCAAATCTAGTTGCCAAGTCCCTTTCGGCATTTAAGAATACAGGTATGACGTCAAAATGCTTTGTCACTTTCGGTGTTGACGGATCGCGCAATTGCTGTGCCCAGTACAGTTAGGCTGATATGATTTAACAGTTATCCATGACATTTACGATGATATTTTTCAAATGTATCTGAATTTTGTGAAACAGTTTTTGATTTTGGTACCTAACGTATCACCTGCAAAGAAATTCTACTACACTAACATATATCAACACTTTCGATCCAATAAAACTCAGTCGACAGAACACGAAATTAAACAGACATCTTCATGTCATAAAATCCTGAGTTTTATTAAATAAACGTTATTCGATAAAACATACAACATCAGCGGCAACATCCACTAATATTAAGAGTGTAGAATGATTTTCTATTATTTCCTCTCACTGCTTGCGATATGCCACTGGGATTTGATTCCTTTAACGTATAAATGAACTTATGGCCACCAGTAACCAACCTTTAATAATTTATTTTAGCTTAAGCCGCGATACTGACGCCTATTTTATATATGTACATTTTTAAACTTGCATAGTATTTAATATACTACCATGTCTAGTATAGTACTTATAAAAAATAATAATTGGTAATTTTGTCATCTTAAATGGTTTTAGATTTACGATTTAATATAGCCAAAATTTTCGTAGTTTGATAAAAATAAAGTATGGGTTACTTCAGTCATTCAGAATCTATGGTTTATATAAATTTTTATCCCATGCGTAACGTTTATTTATATACTTGTACTTATGTCGCGAGTAAGTATTTTTATTGGTTATTGCCATGATTTTGTTCAACGTTTAAGGCAAACACAAACTGCTGACCTTATGAAATTAACGAATAATCGTGGTATTTGGACGCGTCGGCAATACCCAGGATTAATTAATGACGAGAATTGCAGGAGCGGGCTTATTACGTATTAAATTAAAACTTTTAACAATGTTAATAATTTATGTTGCATGTTAATTTACTTGAGGGAAAGTTAAGTATATTCGATTATGCTGCAGGCCGCTTAAATTTGTATTATTGCGCTACAATATTTGGTTCTACAGAACTTTGATTCGGTGGTTATAGAAAAGTTTATAAATATCGAAGTGTCATATGTAGTTTTATAAAGGGATTTTAACATTGATTTTAATAGATAATATAGGCATGTATTAGTATCAATCGTCAAAGGCAAATAAAAGACAAACTTTATGTCATCGTTATGTTAAAACTAAGAACGGAACACAATCACTATTGAGTAATAAAAACTTACTAAAAGCTTTCTGTTTACATGCAAACATTCCAACCAAAACATACATTCCAAGTAGAAAGAAGTGTCATTCGGGAAACAGGTGATTATTCCGTTCCCGTGTGTTCTATCTACTTTCTCATATCGATGCATCACCGAGATGCATTCGCCACCGCACCTCGAGGGACGAGAGTGATCGGGGACTCGATAAAGTTGCGAGTATCGTACACTGTCGCGCCTCCACTCCGTAGAGAGTAAGTAGAGTAGTGTTTCGTGCTTGTCGCTTTTGAAGAGAAAGGTAATTAGGTGCTGATGTGGTAAGACAAAGACAGTTTTACGACAACACTGCAAGTTCTATTGTTTGCGAGACATGGTCGTCGTCAAATGGTGTTCTACATTACCAGTGTGACTAGATCTTTCAGTGTTATATACAAACCTACTAATATATTCACAATTCATGTCACTATACTTAAATTGATCGCATTTTGATAGTTCATTTCTAGGGAGCTCTTTAAACCAGAGCAAAGACGCGTTATTACTTTAGTAGTGAGTTTTGTTTATTTATTTAGCTCTGTCCTTGTGTTATACTTATAATATATGTTGTGCTACGAATAAACAAAATATGATTGATCTACAAAATAGAATTAATGTAAAATGTATTTGTACCTTTTAAATATTTGGAAATTTCTGTGTGCTATTTCCCTAAAATATTCAGGTATACACAAACTTTGCCGAAATACCGCGCTAAACCTTTGTTTGACCATCAATAAAATACACAACACTCAAATAATACTCGTCTAATTTAAAATGAACTATAAATCTACAAAGTTCGTTTAATTATATCAACAACAACGTAAAAGTTGTTCGAATAAACAAAGTCCACTCAAACTCGAGATTGTTTTAAACTGAATTAATTGTAATACACGTAATATTAACAGAGTCTGTTGGTTGCCCGCAAGATGCATCTAAACCCTGTGTATTCCCGCCGCTCCCCGGGGACTGAGCCACGTGCAGCCACTTAGCACTCTCCGAACACATTTACACACACCAACAAACAACCCTTAAACCATATGTATAAAGATCAAATTCCTTTGTACCGAGGTGCTAAGTAAGATTGCAGCCTTACACAGTCTGAGAGCTCTACTTCAGAAGCTTTGCCGGTATTAGAATTGCCTCGACATGAACAAAAATAGCGAAATTGAAGTGTTTCGTGAAGTGAATTGAATACAGATAAGATTATATAAAAATCAGCGAATACTTACATAACATTTTATAGAATAGATTATTTTGTGAACCTGTAAATATTTATTGTATTTAAATTGTAAAATAAGTTAACGTTTTTATTACATACGTGGCAAAAATTTACGACAATAATAATTTATCAAAGAAAATCGTAAACATTGCGGTGAGAACAAAAGAGAAAGGGCGTGGAAACGCTAAACGTACGTGGAGGGCATAAAGTTTAAAAATACTCTAGTGATGTGCCTTTTTAGACTTAGGGAAATTTTATGGCACTCGAAGAAAACGATCGCCATTTATGATTCACGCGATAGGCGTCTTTACACATCACGAACTGTATGGAAATAAAATATAGATGACACTACTTTTATGCAAAGTGAGAGTTGAAATTTTCACGGTAGCGCGGCACGCACTCGCAGAAATGCGTCCCATAGGCTCGTGAGGTGGTTCGCGCGACCAAATGGAATCCGCTCCGCAGAGATTGCTTGCGCTAGTTTTTTTTTGTTTAATATTTATGAACTTTGTCTCTCACATGTCGCGTTTACCTTTGTGTAATGGCATTTACTTCAAGCTCCGCTGACACTGTGAATGCCAAACGAACGTGAACATATTCCGCGACGCTTCGTTGATTACGATACGGAATGGCTTGCCTCCCTGTATTAGGTTAACGATACTATGATATGCAAATTTATATCGGCAATAAAGGATTAATTCCCATAGGTATTTTATATCTGAAAATTAAATTATTAGAAGGGAGACAATGGAAAATATTTTTACGAAGGGACATCGTTAATTATTTTTTCAACCGGCACAGGTCGTAAATAAAAGTAAAGGGTGCTATTAAACGCATTATTCGCGCATATTTAATGTACTGAAAAGGCTAAAAGGTTTTTATTTTTCACAGATTCAACAGCTTAACATAAAAATCACCCTTTGAATTAAGTCTCCATTCAACATATAATTTATTGACTAGATAATATGCGAAAAATTAAACATTATCTGAAATTATATGGTCTAAGCATTTTATTTTTTCGTTTAAAATATTTGACGGGTCGTCATTCAAAGTAAATATATCTAGAACAAAACCTTTGTTCAGGGTTGTAACTACAAGGAAATGTATACAGAATTCAATTTGTAAAATTCGACCTTTTCTGTCCCCACAGGCCAAATTCAGAGAAACTCATCTTATCTCGGGTTTAAAAGAAACCATACAATAATTAGAATTTTAAAGTACAGCTATCGAATTGCCGAAAGAACTCGACTCCGTGGTAGGCAATATGGTTTGTTTTCATGTTATTCATAATGGCGTCGTATAAATCGGTAATACGTTTAGGATTATTAATATTGGAAATGGTTGGTAGAGAGATAGTGCGGTGCGTCGGGGATCGCGTCACTGCCGCCGAGGCGTGGTCCTCACAGCGAAAATAGATAATAAAATGTATTGAAATGGCTGCGGGCCGGCTTATCCGGTTGAAAGTCAATGAATATTTGATTTCAATTTTTTTCCCGACGTCGCCGTGAAGTATTCACGCCATACCTAATTTGATTTTCGCCATTCCGCCCGTTCGCCGGGGCAGTTTGCATTCATATTCAGTTTGAATACGCGTTTGGGTTGCCTCTTGCCCGAGTTTGATACAAATAAACAGCGGATATTTTTACATTTCTTGCAGGATAACCCGACCCAACTGATTACGTTTCGGGGATAATAACCCGTCTGTAGTATTAGGGGAGGCCTAAGGAATATTTATATGAGATTATTATATGCGCTATTCATATTTAGTTACATATTTATTTATATTACACAAATCGCAGCACGTAAATGAGTTGCTGGCACAGGTAAACATGAGCCCAATCAAAACTTAAGCGGCAACATTTTAAATCTATTCTAGGCACGTGGTCGTGCATTATTTCAATGTTTATCTAATTACATGCTTGCTGAGGAATCTTAAAATATTATACAAATGACACGCAAAGGGCGTAGAAGTTGAAAGTTTGAGTAACATCGGTAAATTATTTTATGTCTTACAGCGACAAGAAAGGGACGTTTTTCCCTTGACGAGGTATGAAACAGGATTCGTTTTTGCGAACTTGCATAAATGACGGCGCAACGATATTTCACCGAGCCAGAATATTTGGGTCAACCTGTTTTTGTGTAATGGGGATTACAAAAGCAAATTTAACATTGTATTTGCTGTAACTGCTACAAGGGAACCTTCGTTGGCAACAAAAGATGGCTCGCCTTGATACGATTTTCGTGGATTTTAATTAAAATCTTACGCGTTGCGGGGATAATGAAAGAAACTGATTACGTGAGCCCTGGACTTTAGTGTTTTGGGACAAAATTTATTGACTTGTTTATGACGTATATGTGTGTAACTCCAACGGAAAAATGGCAGCGCAACCATCGAAATTGAAATAGGCAGATTTCAAGCGTAACTTCGGTTTTACCCTCACAATAATACAAAATCTCCTACCGAGGAAACCGTATATTTTATCCGGGCGTCGATTTGTTATTTATTAGCCGGGAATAGTCGTAACATGGGGAGGGAGCACAATACCGAAAACGGTGCGCCTGTTTAGTGACGATGCCACCTCCGTCGCGCTTCGCTTCGCTTCAACCGCGGCGCCTGCCATCCTAACCTGAACTCTCTCCCTTTCCTGTTAACTACGCGTCTAAGCATTAGAAAGAAGGTGCTTTAGTTTGTGACATGTCTGTTTACACTGGTCAGCTTTCAGTGAGGGTCGAAGCCTATATTTATCCGTTGCTAGTTAACCAGTGACGACTTTGTGGCGAAGACGGCCAGAGAAATGAGGCGAGACAAACAAAAATGATATGTTTCCGTGTGTGACATGCAAGCCTTTGGAAGTTCCGTTGTTTTTGTAAAGAAAAATAAGGTGACGCGGCGCTCGTGCGTGTCTTGCTTCGTGTAACTTACCGACAGGGAAATAATAATGTAATATTATTACGGTTTTGAATTTCGTTCATTCTTTATACTATATACATTATGTTTGTGAACTTCTATTGCTTATTTTGCGATTACAGATATCCGAAACACGCGTACCTAATAATCATAAAAGCTAGGATGCTTATATTACATCTGTTGTTATATCTCAATCCTTAATTACGAAGACATTCGCTAGAATACCTACACAACGACATTATTGGAATAGTTATATTAATGTACATGACATTAATATATAGTATTAGATAGTTGGTCCGTATTGGGGTACTGATTTATTAGGGTCCTCGATTGCTCCGTTTGTTGTATTATCCGCTAGCTAAAATAATGACGACTTACCTCTGTGCCTATTGGTTTGTTTGTCGAACATTAACATGGCGTCCTCGATCTGCAACAAGAAAAATACATAATATTAACTTCAAATACAAAAAATATCGTGAGGAAAAAATTGTGAAAAACAAGGGCGTCGTGCGCGATTTGAGCCCAACCCCGGCAATAAAACACTCCGCCGTTGTAATAACGAATAAGCACCGGTACAGAGTAAACCACACGCTGCAAATAAACTTTGATAAGCGGGGGCGAGCAGGTAATAACGTATTCATAGAGAAATAAATGGAAAGTCTGCGGTTAGGATACGAACAATACACGCTAGCGGGGATGCGCTGTCACCGCGCCCGCGCTCCTAACGCTACTCGCTCGCTTCGCACCTACATTTGGCCACGAAGGAACATTTTTAAAATTCCCTGTCCGCCAACAAAACAGTGATAAATCTGAATTGGAACGAAATTGCATCGTAAATATTCATGTTGACGCCGACGCGTGACGCCGCCACATACGTAATTGTACGTACAACTTAATTATAAATTCTTTCCTTATTAACTTTTCAGATGTGTATCAGATATGTCATGTATCGCGGTACGACGAAGGGTACACAGCGGGCGTATGAAGTGACCCACGCTGAAAAATGTGCGTGTATACAAAAGCGGGCAAGTTCGGTTTGACAGGCCGGGGCCCGTGGGTTTTGTCTCGGCGTCGCAGTCGCTGGCGTCGGCCGCTCCCCTGGGCAACATTACGCGGGTAGGTCGACACGACGCACTCCCGATGATCGATGTCGAATACCCGTAACAGGTGACCTTTCGCTGAATTATTCCTACCTGTAGAAACGTTTGTTTAGTGGTGATTTGTTTGAGTGGGAATTGCCACGCTTTTGTTGGCTGAGCGGCGTAAGCAACCCTCTTTTGTGGTTAATAAAAAAAATAACACCTAATTTTCGGACATACATACATGGACGCTGATTTATCTTTGACATTAATACCGTCTGAAAAGAAGGTAAAGGATCTCGTTTATATTTTTCTCAAACTTTATCATCATTTTCGTTAGAAGTGATCCTATTTGTTCACGTGTTAAAAGTAGTTCGATATGACGTAGGTAAGTTTTCTTTGAAGTACCAACTTTGGTTAGAATTTACACAAGGATGTAGAACGACCTTTCAAAACAAAAGTTAAGCTCGACTCGGAAAACGTAGTGTTCGATAAGATTGAGTATCTAAAGCGAAGTGTTTCACTTGTATTTTGTCCCTCATGGCTATAAATGTAGTAGGTCTGAGGATTGCAGTAGCACATTACTAATAATAGAGTGCGGCCAATGTCTTCGGGAACGGTACTACGGTACTGTGAACATACATGTTGCCTTACATTGACTGTTACAACATTGATGGGAAAATAAGCATCTGCCACTTAACGATTTTCTAGAACTGAAATATATTTAGAACAAACTACTTCAATCAATTAATTGCGACTATAATTAAATACTACGACGTACACTGCGTCTTTACAAACATAATTGTAGCACTTCCAAATATTTTCCAAAACTTACTTCTTAATATTGTCTTCTGTTTACGCGAATGTTATTCATTGAAATTAAACTACTATATACGGATTTTATCGCGTTGTTTATTTATCACTGTATTACAAAATTTTGAAAATTTTGCTGTGTGTGAACACGTACAACAGGGGACCAACCACTACCTGAGATTTGACAAACCACAGATTCTCGCTAAAGAACACCGATTCCTGCCAAGGATGCTTCGCGAGGCTATTGAAATTAAAAAACATCCCAATTTCAATAGAGAAGATGGTTGGAATGTACCACCAGCTTGGGATCCAGTACTTCAAATAGTCAAACCCAAGAAGAAACAAACCACAGCTAGACTTCATGATACTTTGAGCTCATTCTGCGTAAATAGAAACACCAATAATTAAATTATGTTCAGGTACTTTGAAATAACTACACTGGAACATTGAGACAACTACCATCTTAGTCTCCCCGTGACCATGGCTGCTGAAAAGCACCCGAAACGTCGGGGAAAGTGTAAACCAAAAATAAATAGATTTAATAGTTTAAATAATTTTATTAGCTTATAAATTAGTCAAATAAAATCAATAGTAGTAGTAGAGTAATATTTTCAAAATTTTGTAATACAGTGATAAACTTACTTCTGTTGAATAGTAACCGATAAGAATATCAAGGAAAAACCTAACCTATATTACGTAATAGCAAAGCAATAAATATCTATTAACTTATATAAATGATATAATTTATTACTTCAGTCAGGCAGACAGCGAAATAGACTAATCATAATACGCGGCCGTCCGTTGTATGACCAAATCAATAAAGATTTTACCCAAAAAAATAGATTATGCTGTATTCCTGCGACATAGATTGTGACCTAAATGCGGTATTGTTACGGTCAATTTGTGAGGCCCACATCGCGTCATTACTTTCTTTCACATTTGTGATGGAGTGCGTGCGACAAGGACAGTCGATCGGTTTTCGGGGTTGTTCCCCAGGGCGACGTTACGGTAAAACCGAACTTCGGTCGTGATCAATGCGAAGCTCGGAGGTGTCTTTTGAGTTAATGTTTGTCACTGATTACTGATCGATTTAATTTATGTTGATTTAACTTTTAATTTGTTTGAATGTGTAGATAGTGCTGGAGTTATCATCCCCCTAGTACAGTGGCACTAATGATTATACAATTTGAGCGCGTGTTACATCGAGCCTGTTTGCCAAACCACCCGGTTGATGTCCGTAAAGACGCTAAACCTACAACATAAACGTGCGAGTCAGCTAAGTCCTATGTCCACAATATTCTATGAATTCCAACCACATTTTATGTTACATACGTAGGCACAGTGAAAAACCCAATTTTACAGCCAGATACAGTCACGTAACCACAAGTGGTCTAACAAGTTGAGCCCAAATAAGAACATTTATGAACGCATCGAGGCGTGACCACTCTAATTCGCCTTTTAATATTCGGGCGATGTGTGGCGCCCTCGCACGGGATTCCCGGGAACTTTGCTAATTCCACTCTTGCTCGAATATTTTTCACAACGGGTCTGGGGTAAGTGAGCGAAATTGGAGACAATGTTCGTTGTAGACGGCCGGAATTTTTATAGTTGAGCGCCGGACATGGCGGGAATAAAACACAGGTTTTAGTGATTGTTTATATAGGAATATTGCGCTGTTGTGTATGGACACTCCGCTACTACACTCTTGTCTGTTTAACTTCTTAACGTACAAGTTTGGAGGGCTCGTATCTGTCGGAGACTGAGCTTTTATGTTTGATTTATTTCCGCGCCGTGCTAGAAACACGAATGAAAAACCTTCTTGTATTTTTCTGGAGCAAGAGCTGTAGGAGGAAAACGGATTTCAGATTCCGTTTGTTTGCTCGTATAAAATAATACATAGTGGAAGAATGGCTAAATATACCATAATTTAATGGTAGAGGAAGTAAAGCCAGGTAGAGCGTAAGACTGATTTGTGATATTATTACTTTCAGGAAAGAGTAAGCATCGCAAAAATAAGTCATGTGCATTTTTGATTGTGTTCTTTTTGTGGACTGTACATAACATGAAATATAAAACAATGTAACGTTTTTTGCCTCTGCATGTAGCTTTTGTGTTTGTTTGGCCGTGGCTATCTAACAACAAATCTAAGTATCAATTTCGCGATCCGTTTCTGATAAGATATTTGCTGCCACTCTCAAAATTTTCGTAGACGAACTTTCTTATGTTTTGTATTATATTTCTGTCACAAGATAGTTTAGCAAATAAATATAATGGTAAGGTTGATAATATAAGTTATACTAAGATATGCAAGTTGAGACATTTGCGCGACTTGTATGCATCGTCTAACCGACCAAAATAACCCATCCGCGCAAGTAATCCGCACGATTACCCCGTGCATATAGCCCGCACGAGTAGCCTACATATATATGTATGTATATAGCTCACGCCTGATACTAGCGTCGTATAACAACACTACTACAATTAGAATAGTACGAAATTCTAATAATTGCACGTGCATTTGTTTCATGCCAAAATTTTTTATAATGTCGTGATGCAATACCCTCGAGCGTTAATCCTCGAGGTCTACCCTCACTAGTTTCATTTTTATTTGTAAAATGAATAGCATGTAGTTAAATGAGTACAAGCCGCATAAAATCATACCACTTTTAATAACTCTTGCTTTGTACAAACAATGTTTGATTAACAAAACATGGCATGACAATCGCACCGCATGTTTACACGAGCACTGATAATATCTTGAAAGTGTAGTGAGCTATTACTAAACATAGCATTACGTAACATGACATCACGCGTTTATAAGTTAAGCAGAGGAAGAATACATCAACATACTAGTATGTTTATATATATGATGTTAGCGTTATGAAGTGATTGATGCCATTAAAAATTGCCAGTCAGAAGAATCCAAAGCATTTTATTCGACCTAGGAATCAAAGTAAAAGCCTGCTAAAGCTGGAAATCGATCCTTAGACCTCACAATAAACAGCTACACATGTGCTCGTACACTACTACTATGCCATGAAGCAGTCTATTACTAAAATGGTTCCAATAAAGTGTCGCAGTAACAAAAGGGCCAATTTTCTTTAATGCCACTACATTTGCGCTAAGCTGTCTCCATTATTAAGTATTTCATTTAACGGAGTGACACTGTGTGTGTCCCAGGGGATACCTGTCCCAATAATTCGCTATGTGATCACAACATTTTTTCTACTTTTGTTGCCGTTGTTATGATTTTGTGGGTACATTTGGCAGATATGATAAACTTTAAGATGATTGTGGAAATGGTAAGATTGAATTATTATATTGGGTAGGTAGTATTCCAAGAATTTTATTTTTCTGGTTTATCCATAATTTGCACTATTTAATTGGTTTAATTAATGATCGGAAATAGAAAGAATAAACTAATTTACTGGGAAGGTAAATTTACAAACAATTTTATTTTTGCTATTTGTCCATGAATCACACTATTTAATTTGCTATGTTAATGATTATATAAATAGATTTTATTTTGTTTATATGAAATAAGATGGTGTAGTAATTCTCTGTTCTAGTAAAAACGTTTAAATGAATAGAATATAAAATGATTGGCGACGTTGTATTTAGTGACTGTCTTGGTCCAATGGGTGAGGTTTCTATATTTGATTGCGATCGTATCATAGTTCGCTGCCAGGCTTGGGCTATGTAATTAAGATTTCTGTTTACACAATTTTCAGAAACAGCACAGAGTGTGTTAAAGGCTCCGGTATACAGCAATGGGCTCCTTATAATGTGGGATGTAAAATAAAGCTAGATATATATAGGTAGATATAGTACACCTTTGTTTAGCCCTTCAGTGATATACAATTATTGTATGTATGTGTGAGGTTTAGTTAATTAGCAATATGTTATACTAAGATTACACTTCAAAATATACAAACCTCAACAGAACTGTTTAATAGGACATTTAATGTTTTTTGGTCTCACATGGGAATTGTAATAATGACATTGTCCATAATAAAAATAAACGGTCGGTTGGCTTGTGATGCTAAACAACGTAATTTAATAAGTGTATAATTATTTAAATAGCATTATAGTTTTTTTAAATAGTAAGAATTAGTGTACTTTTCAATATATTGTCATAAAATCCGTATAAATTAGTTTAATTTTAACATAACCGTGTAATTAAAAGTTAACTATTCCATAAGGGATTTAGCTTAGTTTCTCGAAACATTACAATCATTCAAACAGATACAAATAATTCTCGAATTAGAACTCTTTGGCTTGCCCAAAATATTTGCCTTGAGCTGCGATCTAACCAGCAAGCCTTGGTTAGTAAAACTATTGTTTTCATTTATGCAGTAAAAACATTCGTATCGTAGCATAATGCTATTTATTTTGTAACCACAGTATAGCCTCCATTATCAAGGTTTAGTTCTGGTAATTTAAATCACATCAGTCTAAAAATGTTCGTAACAAATTTGGCCTTATTATGTTTATTACATCGAACCGGCTTCCAATTTGAAGTAAATATATATACGGAATACAAAAATTATTGAACTGTAATAATAATAATTGTTTATTAAGTTTAAGTTGGCACAAATATGAATAACAATAGATCTTAAAATACTTAAAATAGGATACATTATTTTGGACGCCTGTACTAGGTTATACCTGTATCACAGGCGATAATTATGTGCTCTTATACCATTTTATATTTTTTTATTAACCTGTTGTAATGCTTTGACGCATACCTCTCCGCGGGGCGACGGAGAGGTTATGTTGGACTCACCGGGGAAAGATGGAAAGATATATGTGACATCCCGGTAATATCGACTAAACCTACCACGGTGTTCCTCGACATAACCGCAATCGGCGGGGCCGCGCGAATCGCGACCCTGCCGTGGTTTCGGCCCGCCGCCGCGCCGTATGAAACGGCAGGCTACTGCACAAATAGACAACCACTAATTTTATCCCTACTGTCTCCCTGAGGGCGGGACGGACACACGATATAGAGGCGCGCGTGGGAACACGCACGCCGCCTCTCGGACCTGGTGCGGATCGGGTGGCGGGCAGGCCCACGAAGCACACCACCCCCAGGTCAAACCTCAGGGTGGCTGAAGGTCGTCTCGCGCCCTCCGGCGCACGGCTCTGCGGTTGGGGAGAGGGTTTAAGCGTTTCCTCTTCCGCTCCGCCACCTCCTTGATGGAAATCACTTCCTCACAGAAGGAGGCGACGGCGTTCCACGACCCTTCACTCCAGACCATAGACTGAACTACGGCCGGGAGCGAGAGGGCAATCAATCCGACTGTCGCGATCAACTCACGGCGCTGCGATGCCTAGGCGGGGCAATCCACCAAAGTGTGCAGTGCCGCGTCTACAACAACGTCGCGGCAGTCGCCGCAGTGGTGACAACCGGGCGTTTCTTGCCGGCCTATGCGACACAGGAACTGGCCAAAACAACCATGGCCAGTCATTACCTGTGTTAGCCGAAAGGTGAGAGCGCCATGCCTCCTCTCCAGCCATTCCTCAAACATGGAACTTACTGCCACAATCGTGGCGTGCTCTATGTGCTAGTGTAATAGGAAGGGTATTCTTAGTTATATTTAACAAATATACATAGACTGTTCTATAATAAGTGACTACTACAATAAAATAACTAATTTATATAATTTTATATTTAAATATTGGTTGTCATATATAATGTTTATGAAATAAACATAGGATATGTCTAGATTCCCATATCTAAGCTAACTAGTGTAAGTGATGAAAATATAAATAAACGGCGATCTTGGCACTCTCATAATCTACTGAGTTTATGTACCTATATTTGGCTTGTTTTCTGGCTGGACAATCAGTTTCACCCGACTTGTGGTCGCTAGGCTTCTTAAAATGAGAGCATGAAGCACATTTAGGGACATCTTCCATCTTTGTACATTCGGTCATCGAATGTCCAGCTTCGGAACAATGTCCACACGTAGGGGTAACCTCTCTGCAAGATTTCGCTGCGTGACCATACTGATGGTATTTGTAACATCTTGTAACTAGTGTAAAATCCCTCACGGGGCAGCACGTCCAATGTATAAAATGTCTAGCCTGTGTGACTAAGGCTTTTCTTATGTTCGCCGGAACCTCACTGATGTAGTTGCAGGTTGGAGCATCTTTTTGCCGAATCCGATTTGTGTGATACGTAACTTCTTCTTATTTATTATATAAGTACATAATATAATAATTTTATATAATGTCGGTCTGAATAGTGCGGAGACATAGACATCGTTTTCTGTAAAGAAATTCTTGATAACGGATTTTGGAACTATGGTTTATTATTCAGGACCTAAATCATAGCACACAAAATATAGGTGAAATGCATATTTACAAAATTCTTTGGGTATACAGGCGTGAGACTATATATGCATGTAAAATTATAGCAACTCGTCAAAATACTGTGCCCATCTAAACAATGTGTTATGGAAAGGCGTGGTTGCATTTTTGATGTCAAAACGAACTTTCACGAAAATCAAGTAAATTAAAAATAAGTTATAGATTTGATATAGGTTATGTATTTATTCACAATGATTTATTGTGCTATAGTTTATAATGTACAATTTCAATTAGTGCCTGTCTTTCTTTACATGGACTTTCTTCCTGTAAGTTATTCTTGACTAATTACTACTATGGGATATATTTTTGCCCAGAAATAACTTCGAGGATGTGGCTGGTATGTTACTGTACTTTCTGAACAGGTACTCACCGTATTGGCACATTTTCAAATCCGTATTATCATTTAAAAAAAGGTTATTCAGTAAGAAAACCTCACACTGTCACAGAGATTTCGAGATTTAACTTATTCATGCGCTTCACAAAATCTTGCTTAAATATATCATCAAAGAATCAATGTTGGCCACACCCCTAATATAAACAGTAAAAGTCCAATACATATTAGATAATATTTGTCTTATGTGGCGATGTGTGTACTACCTATTACTCAAATTTTAATTACTTCACCGAGTCATAATATAGCGCATGTAAAACTTTATGTATTGCTGACGTAAGTGCTACACTTATTCGTAGCAGTTTGCTATACGCGTGCTACGAAAAATATTGCCATCACATTATTAACGCTGACAGTCGCTTCGATCATGCACAGGGGAATAGAAATCCGAACGCACTATTAGAAATACAACGGTATATACAAAACAGCAGTGCATAGATTACATTTAGCACCGCGATTCATCAAAGCCGACTCGATATCGCGCTAACACTCGCGATGAACTAATATCTGAACATTGCGAACAATCGCGAATCGCGCTGTTTGCATGCGACACGACTGATTTGTTTGTTTGTTTGCCTGTCTCGTGGCGTCACATTTCTAAACATACGCTGTTTATACACGCGTGCGTTCACCCCATGGTTATACTGCAACAGAAATTAAATCCGAAAAGTATTCTACGTATTTTTTTTGCCGTTAGATCTTTATTGGTTTTGAATTCAGAATAATGTGTATATTTGTATGTTCGTAGGTTAATAGTTAATAGAATTGTAAACATAAAAGCTTCTTTGTTTTAATTATAATATGATGTATCAGATATATTACGTTTAAAAATATCAATTCATACTATCAAATACAGGATACGTTAACAAATAATAGACCAACTTAACTATCGACAAGTTCTGTTTTTAGATGCCATGCAAATGAGATCCTAAACAAATACCATTACTCATTCTACAACTAATATTTGAAATTCGAACTGTCAGTTGTTACAAGGAATTCAGGAACTATGCATCTTGTTACTTGGACTTGAGTTTCGAATGGCCAGGGTTGGTCAACCCGACGTCAATCAACGCAGTGTTGCTAACAATGCTCGGTTTAGTTAGTATCGTTTAAACCAGTGTCGGGACTTATATTAGCAACGGAAGTTTGACACTTATTTATCTAGCAAGCGGTTGAAACTTCCTCGAGTTTCATTAGATAGAAGCTTAACGGGGACATTGTAATAAAAATATATACAGACGACATATTATGCAGTAGCATTTTTTAAATTGGTACTTTGCCTTCTTTGAAAATGAACTAAGTAGATCTCAGTAGTTATTGAGTATGCCTTTAATCTAGTTGGGAAAAAACTGCGAGCTAACTCAATAAAAACGAATCACAATAAGAATACTGTTCGGGAAATGGCATAAAGAAAAAGTTTTAATTTGTTTAAATATTTCCGCGGGTCGGAGTTCCCTCAGTGGCTCTCAAGTTTCGTGTCTCGGCATTAACTCGCCCGCGGCGGCCTAATGGGACAAGCCACCTGCTCTTAAAGGCGACATAACAATTAACTTGAAGAAGAAAATATTAGTTGAGCTAATAGAGCCACTCAGATACACTCTCCGGGCTCTGGCCTCCATAAATAACACCCCTTCTCGGATACAGACAGTCTACAATTTTGTCGTATTTTCGTAATGATTCTCAGTGGAGGAAACTCCCCGAGGATAGTAACGTTTTATCCTCGTGCTTTTATAGGCGAATTGATTGGGAACCACTGGAAATAATCTCGGGATGGGATTAGTTTTCTTAGGAAAGTTTTCTCGGTGAGAACTCGCCGTTTCCTTATTAACATACCCCTTAAGTATACTTTATCGGACAACAGTAATTAAATATTAGAAGTCTTTCGAGCTGCTCGAGCGGAATACGTATTTCGTTTGTTCTAGAAACTTTGTTTTATTTTACGAGTGGTTATTGGTGTGTCAAATTACGAAGGATTTTACTACAATGTTTGGGATTTGGATAGAAAAAAGCAGCGAAGTTTACCTAATCCTAGGATAAATTCAAATATTTCATTTCGAGACGTTAACCTCGCGGAGGCGCAAGCTCCCGCGTACAATCTTCTTCTCCAGATAATAAACTTTATTTCTCCGTGTTTGTTGCATGAAAACAGAAAAATAGCTCGGCGACACAAAATATATGTATTACAGTAACATGTACAATTCAATCTAAATTTTCCTTGCCAGTAATGTGCTTTCCACCATTTTTATGACAGCTAATATAATTGTTTCATTGTATATTTTTACACGAGTACATAAAATGTATGTTGCATGATATTCAAGTTACTTTCTGGCCAATTTTGAAAGCAAAGAACTTATTAACTGTGAGGTAGTATAAAGCGTTTACCTTTGTAAGCAAACCTTAAAATGAGGTTGAAATACAGTTTTATTTAAAAATGTTACAAAACCCAGGCCATGAAAGGCCGGTACACAGAAAAACAAACGCCGCAATGACAGACTAAGCCTACTCTATTTATTTTTATTACGTGCCAAGGAAGGTTATTCGTAGTGCTCACTTACTATGTTTTTGTTATGTTAAGGCAGATAGCCCATTCAATATAAATAATGTTCATATGATATTCCTCAGAAATACTGAAATGTATCCATTTTAATTTAGAAAAATTAACGGGATGGCAGCTGTAGGACCGAGATTCGTTACAATTCTCATCTTAAATTTTTCACTTACGTACTTTTCTTTACTATAATTTTCTAAACTAGACCTAGTTCATAAAAAGAGGAAACGTCAAACTTAGAAAAATTACGTATTCCACGAACCGTAAAAAATCTGTGAATAAAATATGAGGGAAGTTTAGGAAAACCCGAAATCGTTTTTCGTATTTGAATAATCACTTTAACAAACAAAACTCGGCCGAATCCGCTTCATTACTTATTAACCTGCGCTTGAGTGCGAGACAAACGGGAAATGCCGTTGAACGAACGAATGGAGCACTATATCAGTTTCGTTTATTGAATTTCGTAGACACAAGTTTCCTATGCAAACATTATTATGGACATAACTTTTGTTAGAACTGTACTTATACAGTGCCCGAAGGAAATAAGCAATAATACGTATAACAAAGTAGATAATATCACACATTTAATGTTTGAAATAAGCAAATTTTTATTGATCGTTAGGGGCTTTAACTTATTCGTAGAAGTACCTAGAACTAATGACAGTTTTAAACTCTAAGTCATTACACGGTTTAATGTGTTTGAAAGGAGGAATACATTTTCTTTATTTAAATTATTATTATGAGTTCCACGAAATAATGATGATTGAATATGCGCGTTGCCAGAAGTTGAAACACTTCAAAAGACAGATCTATTGTTATCTATAGAGTAAAATAAATAGATGTCTTGGACATCAAAGGCCCTGGGCTTTATATAAAGAGCTTCACTGCGCAATAACAACATTGGTTTTCTTTATTATAAAAATGAAAAAGTAAATAAAAAAGGAAATATTCTACTTTAATTATTCTTTATTTAATAATAATAGTGGAGCGTCATTCTATAGAATGCTTGGTACAAGCGTTTGGCTCTTTTTAATTACGTGACTCGTCCAATCATGCAAACTGAACAAAAAGTCATGATCCTAGCCCTCGCTTTTAATTATTGGGGTATTTTCCAAACTTTGTAAACACTTCAAAAGTTGGGACCTGGCCTGGACTGCGGGCCGGTGTTAATTACCAACTTTTTAAAAACTGCAACTCATAATAGACAGCTCGGTTGAAAGATGAATGATGTGTTGTGGCTTTCGAGTTGCCTTTTTTGCAAAACTTCGGCGTAAATTTACGGAAACATGAATTGTTGTGGAGCTACAACATAAATTTGACGTGAAACATTTTCTAAACGACAACGAGTAATAAAGGAGTACTCGAAATTTCAAACTGTTTTGACTCATCCATCCTGATAGGCAGCAAAGTGCTTTTTATCTAATAGTCTATCATTATTCAGAACACAGTAGCAGTAAGCTAATATTGAACGATTGAACATAACACAAATAGAGGTCTAATTGGCATACTACTAGGTTCGACGCAAGCGTGCTGGCCGACAGATAACGTAAATATTCTTCGTTCGTGATTGAAACTGTGTTGTGCAAATGGTGTTTTACTTTAATTATTTACGTGCACATTCTGTTACGTTGATAAACTGTAGCTAATACCTAATATAAACAGCTTAATTGCAACCGAAACTTGTGCAGGTTCGCTTAATTGATTTACTGTGTCGGTCGGTATCAGATAGTATAAATACGGTCTAGATTATACAACGGGGTGAAAAATGGCGATCGAGCAAGCGTTCGACGCTGCGCGAGCGATCGCTGCAAAATAATGACGCTACTGAAGTTTCACTCGTTAGTCTTATGTAGATTGTTGCCAGTCATTAGGTACCTATGGGAAAAGCCACGCTTTCATACGCCTCCATTTTCCAAATTACTTATTGTTTACGAGACTCGTCAGAAAGGGAATGAACGCAATCTGTACCAGCGTTTAGCATCCGCCGCTATGTATGCCAACTAAGAACTTTCAATACAAGTATAACATGTATTTTATGAGAACGACTCTCATTTATTTTACCTACTATCATTTTAGGTAGATAAAAATTACATTTCTAATGTTTCTGTAAGGGTATAACTACAACAACAGAATTTACCCTAATACCGTCTTTACGTATTGAATAAAGATATAATAATATTGTTACGGTTCCGAAACAGCCCTTTCCAAAGAAAATAATTCTTTCATCATATCTGATTTGTTGAATTATGCCACTGACGCTCTCCGTCTTGGATACTCATCTTGAATAGAGTTGACATCCATTGTGATGTTTTATTATTACTCTGTGAAATGCAACGAGGCGGGTGAAATTGTTAAATCCTCACAATGGAGGTTCTGTCTTCGTCGGGTCGAGTGCGCAAAAGTTGTACAAGGATCTCAGTTTCGACGGGAATGTAAAGGGAAGGGATTAATTGTATAATCTTCAAATAAGACAAAGTTGAAGACGACGGTCGGCGAGTGGGATTATTTATGTGTAGTGCGGCGTGCGGCGCGAGGCGCACTCGCGGCTACGTGACGTCACAGCCGCGCCCACGCCACCGCCACTTCACTCCCAATCTGCATATAAATCGGATATCGATAATGACGTCGCTATCGCAAGCAACCCCAAATTCGTTCAAAATCCGATAAGCTTTGCCCGTGAATGCTCTAATCCACAGAAGTTTGGATGACCCCAATAGTAGATAGACCTAGTCTTCTATTATGTAAATTATCAGCCACATGAAACTTTCGACCGGCCACTGCGGTCGCTAAGTTTGCGGCCGGAACTTACGATATTGACTTAGGGTCGTATCTGGCTGAAAATCGAAACTAGTAAGTAACAATAGATCGAATGGAAAATCCGTAGTAAATATTTAATGTTTAATATCTGCCGGCAGTAGTAATAAACGGGGTCCTACAATATTGCGCGAATCGTTGGAGGGTGAAAAATGGTACACAAAAATGAGTTTTAACGTTTACTATGAGTGTAAAATTCCGTGTAAAAATGAAGAGATCGTTGTGCGTGCGGGCGACGCCTGCTGTTGGTAACGATGGGCACAAATGACCCGCGCACAAAACATGACCGCGTCCGCGAGCGACCCGTAGCACCGCCCCGTGCCGCTACACCGCAACTACGTCACATACTTGCCAATTACACACGACTGTATCAGCTCGCATTGTTGGCAACATTTTTCCATTACATACGAATATTGCCTTCCGCCTATATGTCCACACTACTATCAGTCGATAGATAAATTGATTGAAACTATTTCAATTAATAACCTATCAGATCTCAAGTTTAGCGTCACAAAATGAAAAGCTCTTTAATTATACAAAAAGCATGACCCTTTTCAAACTTCGTAATGAGACTCAAAATAAGAATTTAAATTTCAATAATTATTCATTTGGCCGGGACAAGTGGCGATATTGCGAAGTTGTGAGCCTGCTTTTTCCATTGACGTTTTCGAAGAAAACTTTTTAAGCGGTCTCCTATTGAGTGCATGTAACTTTCCTTTTAGAGTAAAGTACTAGCTAAAAGAAACTTATTATGATTGGTCGTTCCATTTGCCTGATACTATTTTACCTGTAAATATACTTTTATCAAGACCTTAACTATCAACTTTTATGCTTTTGATGTACTCACATATTACGTAAGATCTAGATCTTAACTTTGTTCAAACTTGTTTCAAGGTGAACGCTGTCGATCAACTATACGTTATTTGATTACTAAGCGAGTTTGGTTTGCGTATTGTTTGCGCAGCAGGTAGACTTCGGTGGATAGATAACGCGATTGGCACTTCCGACATTTAGTTCGCGGGAGCTACCATCCAAATCGCGTTATTTTTATAAGGTATGGGCCTTGCCCTGACCCAGTTCCTTTTAATCCATCGCTTTCCTATAAGGTTTTATTGGCAATGGCCCATTACGACCTACATTATCAACATCATCATCCGATTTTACTATTTCCAGTCACGTAAACTTGAACGACGAGTATAAACCATAAGGCAGACAAGTTTTCCTATTGGGTATGCGGAATTCGACGAGAGGATATCTAGAGGTCAACGATCGGGGCACGCGACACTCACGTTGTGTACCTTTTTCTTTTACAATCAAACGTTTTTATGAGTATAAGTTTGCGTAGACTTCTTGGTACCGTCACCGAATATAATTTATAAATGTAAACGGGTATTTCGCAAAGTGTTTTCAATTATTCAAAAAGCAAAACAGTATCAATTTACTGCGTAACCTCTTTTTAGGTTTTTTAGTACGTGCTCGACTCAGCTCCTAAGACAAATATGAATAGGGAAATGAATTATATGAAAAGCTCCTTCTGTGTGACGTGTGAGAGATTGCGTCACTTTGCGTCGACCTCCGAATTTAACCAGTCGTTTGTGTGCCGCGCAAAACTTGTCTCGAGGTTACATTAAGCCGATTACCAGCGTCAATCAAAACCCGCCTTTTTTCCAGATACCGTAGGCAGAAACCACCAACCGTACTTTAACTAATGTCTTTATTCCAACAGTTTTTTTTCTCTCATTTACGGATTTGTAATGTGTTAAGTAGGCATCTAAATGCTTATTGCTTTTCTAACAAGTAGTTATGGTACCGTCGAAACTAATATTTTCCGGCAGATCCTTGGAATAACGATACGGACCATTTTCCGGGCGGGTGGTCGCCGCCGGCCTACGGCCGATCGAGGCGCGGGGGCCTTCACTGATAAATTACAAGTCTTAAAACCAGTGGCAGGTAATTCTGCACAAATTCCAAGCTTCTGGCTCTTCGGCCTGCTACAGGAAAGTTTCAACGATTACTTTTACTTGTAATTTATGTCTCAGGGTACCGATAAAACGATGGCACCGAAGAGGGTCACAGGTGAGTCCCCACGGAATTTCCTCAATTTTTTAAGGCGGCTTTGAGGAAAGGTTTCCATGCCTTTAACTGCTTAACTACCCTCATATAAATTATAAAGTTCAATATGTATGTTGAGTACAAGTTTTTTATGAGCACAAGAGCCTAAAAGTTTCACGTAAGTAAAACAGGGAAGGGTATTTGTGTAAGAGCCTGCACGATTCGCCAATTCAAATGAGAGATTGTTTTCGCCAAACATAAAGAGCTGAGAAAAATTACACACGTATACTTGAAGAAGAAAAATAATAACGTAATAGATGCTTTCGTACTTGAAGAAAATTAAGAGGTCCGCTGTGTACGATATAAGGCTGCGTATAAACTTGATTAATATTCGTTAGATGAGGCGAGGGGGCGGCTCGGCGAGCATGTAGCGGCTGATATATTGACTGTCATCCATCACACGCAGCCGCAGCACAGTGCATGCGTACGCACGCGCCGCCGCGTCACCGCGCCTCCGCCGTTGCCAACACCGCAACAGCTTCTATTCCAATCCAGTCTTTGTACTAAGCATTATTGTTTCAAATTCGAACGGTTTCAGTAATAAATAGGGTTTAGGTTAGAATGTGTCATATATTATCACAGAAATCGTTTGCTCTAGTTATCGTAAAGTGAAAAGTACGTAATATGTATTAAAATACCATACCCATACAAGCACATATACTGTTGAGAGTTCCTTAAGAAATCTCGTACCAATCACAAAAATTACTTCCGATTTACGACGTGAAAAAGTTTGCGGTGAATTAATAATGATTCCTACACGAATCGTTAACAGAGAGTTCACAAAAAGACGAGAACGCAACAAGGTATCTGAACTACGTAATCCATTTATTGAGAATGAAATAAAGATTGTGAGATTGGCTGAATCACAACGCATTACACAAATTTCGTTCCCGTGTCTTCGGTGATGAATAATAGATGTTGGCCGCAGTTCGACCTCTTCGGAACTCACACGCACACGCCCACACTACTGCTGTCCGATAAACACACTAACATATTTGCACCAATACAATATTTTCTTTACCTACCCTCACCGAACATCACATTTGTGGAATACCTATTGTTCATTGATTAATTTTTAGGGTTCCCCCTTTAAAATAGTTTCCATAGAAACTATCCGAACTTCGTTATAGAGGTACCTAAATTCAATGCAAAATTCCTAAACATATTAATTATATATGTTCTAGGGAAGGATACGAGTAAATCTTTGCGGATAATCCGCATACTTATTATCATTTTCTTTTAATAAAAATGCTTTGATATTGCCCGTGTTACATATAAATCGAAAATCGTTTTTTATATTTTAGAAATGTTTTGAGAGTTAGAAGCAAAGAATATCATATAATGAAATTAATATGCTAAACGGCAACAACGTGTCCAGTATTTAAAGCTCAGCATATAAATTAAGTCAGCAAGCTTTCGACAATAATTGAATTACGCTCTAAGCTGGTAGCGGCAACATAGATTTCACTTTTGGAATTCGCTTCGAAATGCGTGCATAGGAATTATTAGAACATTTACGCCGGTAATGTTGCGGTACCAACGGATTCACTCGGTTCTATAGCACCGCTCCAGATTTATGTACGGTATTCAATATATCTTGTTTGTATCGGCTCAATATGCACCCACCCCTCAGGCTATTTCATTAATCGGCAACATATCATATACGATAACACGCTTTACGTAAATTTTTTTGCTTTTCAGTTGTATTACATTTTTATCCGACAAAAACTTTTGTTCAGTGATTGGTAAAAAGCGATTTCGTAGAGTGTCGATAAATAAAAACGAGTGCCACATTTCGCGAAGTTACTTTATAAGCGAAGCACATCGGGCCGGCGCGGCAACTGTAAATGGCGCGAAACGACAATTTTAAAGCACAACATTGAATATACATATTATGTATCTGGCAGTCGCACGTGCGCGGCGATTACTCGCCGCCGCGCCCGCTGCGCCCGCCGCGCGCGCTCGCAGCGACTTGTATGCTGGCGCTTTTAACGCATTACCATGAATAATATATACTCAAATTGAAATGTCGCATTCGTGTCGCTCGAGCTGCCTATCTGCTCTCACCACCCGCATCGAACCTCCTTCTGTATTCTGCCCCTCGATTCGATCTTCCAATAGGCTTTGCCTTTTATCGAAATCACTGAGCTCTTTATTGAAAGCTAAGTTGAATGGAGTTCCGATTGATTTTCATATCGCATTGTTCAAGGAGGCAGAGTACAACGTTATCGGTATAGTAATAATATTCTAATATTCCAATTGTATGAAATTTTAATTGTGAGTGAGGTTGCGAATAATTTTAGGCGACGTATTCAAATAGACATGTTATGAAATCGTTATGATAAAATTATAATTTGTCGCGTATTGTTTGCCTCCTCATCAAGAACAATTTAACGTGAAGTGAGTCTTAATTTCCTACTTAAATTAAATGCCTGTTAAAGCAGACCAGAGATATTTATTACAAGATCTAAAGGCGAAGTAACAATATAATTTTGAAAATTACTTTCACTAAATAGTCCTCTCTTCTTTGTACAGCGCTGTGTAAAGCGGAAGCGCTACAAATTGTCGACTTAAATATTTAATTTGAGAAGAAAACGGATTAGCGGATAATTGCTGAGAAATTAATACGTATATACGCGAATAAAATTCAGAGTCACCAGGAAAGCGTCGCTGACAAACTGACTTCACAATGTGAACTTCAGTACATAATTTATAGAGGTCCCGATTAGTATTAAGGATTACGTGATCATTATGCGAATTAAGTAAGATTTCCTTGGAAACTATTAAAAGGGATCTCACGATTCTCGACTCCGAAGAACGTACAAAGCGAGGGTCACCTTCAGAAATCAAAGCCGGGCTTATTTATGACCTGGACTCGGCTGTCCTATTTGGCTAAGATAAGTCCCTGTATTATACATAACAAAGTTTATACTGTTAAGGACGGCCACCTTACTCCATCTCGGAGTAAAGATAAGATCTCCATTAGTGGCAGATCTCATTCATCGTGTGCGTGAAGCCGGCGGAAGGAGCGGTCTCGAGCCCACGTAATTACACTTATAGGGGGCGCACACAAACATACAAGCCCGCCTGAAATCTGATATTCGCCCCTTACATCTTTACTGACGTTCTGCTACGGATAATTACCGCATTTTTGTATTTAATCTTAGGCTGGAAAGGAGACGGAACTCTGTGTACTTTCTTAAGCCAACCCTTGGGAAAATGTGATACCAATTTTAGCATCACTTTTCGTAATTACATATTTACTTGACTTGAAAGGTTATGTCCGAATATTCTGAATAGTTTACCTACCTACAATATTCTTTATATAAGTTATACGTTGTATTTCCCTGTAACAATAAAATAGGGAAATCTCTATCAGCAGTAAGTCGTAAAGAGGTAAGCACTGAACCGGAAAATGGGTATGGGCAAGACTGTATCCCAACTTTATCCAAAAGGATGTATCTTTTGGGAGAATATTTGAAATGTCTAGGTAAAAACAATTTCAATCTCGAAGACGGGTTCTACTAAATTCCTGTGCTTTAAATTTAACGGATATATTCTGTATTGATTAAGATATATTACGTTATATTACGTTGAAAAACTCATGTAAGTAAGATTCTACCACTCTGGCATATTTAAATGAATAAATAAGCAAAGAAGTTTTAGAAAAATATTCTATAAATAACACGATGTGATTTGAGCGGCAAATAATGGCTGCCAGTCTTTACTTAAGGATTCAGAAAACCCGAACTAATCTACAAGGGAGACAGGCCAAGGTTCGCCTGTCAAATCCGAGTGGTACTACATGGGACAAATAAGTTTGTTTAATGCTCAGAAGTAAGCATTAGTGCGGAGTGTTGCGTCGGCGTGCGGGTCCGTCCGTAATCAGATTAATTAGATGATTTTGCGGGCGTTATTAAAAGTTGAGCCGGCTAAAGCGCAGCTCTGTTACCTCCGCCAAGATAGCGGGCTTATGCGCCGCATATATTTACTACTTAGCGGATATTATACGTACGCCGGGAATGCTCTTTAATGTTTTAGTATTTTCGACTGAGGTTGCAAACTCAGTGCCGTTTTGTTTGTGCGCCGCAGTGGGCGGCTGGAATAATTCACTTAAGCTTAACTGGGAAAGATAATTAGGATTCTACGTCGGTTGATGCAAAATGAACGCGAAAAACAAGGTGGAAGATTTTTTGCGCTCATTCAGAAATTGAATTTTATATTTGCAGACGAAAGTTTTAACGAGACGGACCTATTTTTCCTACGCTTTGGCACACATTGAAAACAGCGATTTAATTTTCGTAATTAGACGCAAATGAAGGAGATTCTATTTTTGCATTGTTCGTCCCCTTTTAGAGAGGGTGACTTTTGTGTGCAGTTCGATGGTTCGAGTCTGCATGTAACAAATGTATTCAGAGAGCTTTTGTATTATGCAACGTGTGTCGATGTGGGAAAACCGGCGGGCGGATAGGTAGCTCTCTTAGTAGCGGATCACGGCCCGCTGGACACGGAACGCGCGACCGAACACGGCCCGTGTGCTGTCAATCATAAAACAGAAAAAAGTCGGTGAAATTCCAGCGGCTAACTCCCTGTTTAGTATAGACGGGCTGGCGGACGCGCGAACCTTTTAACACAAAGCCCCGCTGCAACTGAAGTTACACAAAGCGGTCACACAGTAAATACCAAAAAATGTAAAAGGTTCGACCGCACGTTGCATCATACTGATATTTACTTTCCTTGTGTTAAACGTGCCTTCGACTTCAATTGTGTTGTGATTTTTTTTCTATTTGTAGCGTTCGTTTTAAAGGGCGATCAGCGGTACTCGCACGTGTGTTGGAGCCGCTCCGATAATTCGCAGTACAGCGATTCGTCCAGTCCATTCTTTTGTTATTTCCTCTTTGTTCCCCGTGAAAGGTGGTTGCATTGTTTTCTCGCTGGAATGGCTCGAGATTGCGCTAAGAGTCGAGATTAGTGACAACGTGACGCGTATGTGTAACCACCCTAATTTAGTTTCGATAAAGCTTTAACCGCACCATACAGTCGGGAAATGCCTTTAGAGGTAGATTCTTTTGTATTTTATTCTATTTAAAATTTCTTACAAAACGTTATCAATGAATGTTTATAGATTAGGTACTTCATTGAAACTACGTTTCCTAAAAATATGTTGCGAGTGTAGGTACGTTTCTAAGAACAAGGCTTAAGAATAATAAATTGTTGGTATTTTGTACTAGATATTCGCTTCTAATTTATTATCGTCATATAAATTAGCACATCAGGCCACCCACAATATGCTTGTGTATTATCCGATGCAAATTATGCAAATCTACAATCGAATCAAGGTTTCCTTGCCAATGAACATCTTATATTCAAAGTGTGGTAGCTGATAGTTCAATTACAACTGCATATATGAATCAATAAATAATAAAGTAGTTTTACTATTACACAATAAAACCTTTTTGAAATATATATAAAATAAAACAATTAAATATGTACGTTTGTAGTTTATAATTAAATTGAAAGCGAAGTTATTCGCATGAAAAAGTACAAAAAGGAATGCGGATATAACGGCTTATTTAATGTAGGTACACCCGCGTGCCACGCGGCATTATCGTATGGTGAAATGGACAGTCCGGCCCCTTGAGGAGCCAAAGGGTTCGGTTTTCGTAGGTACTCAATAATTGAAGTCGTTGAAATTCCGAGCGGATTGTTGTGGTGGCACCTGCGGCGCGCGCGGGGGCGGTACCGTTTAACGGGAAACAATAACGTTAATGTTTATTATAATGTCCGATTTATTGGCGATTCTCATTTACGGTCCACGCTCCGAGTTAAATTCGCGCTGGCTTATTAACGCACCGCACGCGCCACGCAGTCCATTTTACTGCGCGGTCCGGCTTAACGGGCAAGCTGTAGCTTAATTAAAACTAAAACGACACTGTAAATACATCGATCAGACTAATTCTCGGAGGGTTGATGGGTCAGGTTTTTGCGGTGTAATGATCGCGAATGGAGATGGGTATTGGTAGAGCCACAGACGACCGCCGGTGGTCGCGCAATGAATAATAATTAAACGGGCATTATAATGATTGAGGTGAGCCGTTTCTGAGGTAATAGCACGCGTGCCGCGTTAAGCCTGCAATTATTGGACTTCGTAAGTATCGCCATACTTAGCTATTAGGTGTATTATTTTATGGCATAAAGTCATATATCACGGAGCTTTGTTGCCATATAACGTAGTGTGTGCAATTAAAAATGTTTATGAATCTTTATAATAAATTAAACTTTAAGAAACATAGTTCACTATTTATATATTTTATTCTGTTTTCTTTTTTACTAATTATACTGTAGTCTCTCATAATAAGTGCATGCGACGCATATGCCGTTCACGACTCACTGAAACTTAGATTAGTACTGGCACAATCGAAAGCAAAAAGACACATACATTTTGCATAGAGAACATTGTATGAACCTAAAATCGTCCGTACATTAACATAATTATGGCATTGTCATACATTTAAATTCCTATTCACATCCATTGCCTATAATAATAATAACATATTTATTTCAATTCTTGTGTTACAAATTTTCTCTTATTGTATTATGATTAAAACCAGACATTAGTTGAATTTATAATAAGAGGTTGCCGTTGACGACCGTACTAATATTAATTGTGTTACAGTCGTCAGCGTCTTCCACCCTAATACAATTGGTTTCATATTGAAAAATTATTACATATTAGAAAGTTCTTCATAATAATTACAAAAACAATAAATTATCAAATAGATTAACAATATTACATTATTACATAAATAAAAATAAATTATAAGTATAGGATTTAATTATGAGTTAAAATCAGTTAAGTATTTTATAGATCAATTTATTATTTGGAGATTAATCATAGGTATAATAATAAGTTAAACAGCTAAGTATGATGCTGAGCTTCCATTTACCATAGTCGTGAGTTGTGTGGTTGTGTGTCTGTGTGGGTGTGCGGGCGCGCGTGTGTGTGTGTGTATGTGTGTGTGTGTGAGAGAGAGAGAATAAGTGTGTGTGTGTGTGTGTGTGCATGTTTGCGTCCTGTAAGAGCTACTTAAGTTTTTGCCTATATGCGTACGCTGATGAATCTAAATGACTGGCAGTCACTGTTGATCGCTGACGGTCAATTATTAGAATTATCGCTGAACATGTAAAATATCAATAACGCAATTAAATGCTTGGCGCATGTCGCTCTACCCCCGAATTTTATACACAGGAGAAAACGCATAGTAACTTTTTACACGTACATATCAGTGTAAACATATAAATAACTGTATTTTGTAGAGGCTCTTAACCATTTATATTAAAGCCGAAAGGTTATATATATAGGTTCCAACCTTTATTTTGATTACTGTTTTATACTTTACTTTGAAAATAAAAAGTATATGGCTAAAATCCATAAGATAACCACTTCTCATCCGAAATTGGTTCGATTATTACAGCTTCATAAATCATTATATATCATACCTATCAGCATATTTTACAATAAATAAGACATAAACATCTTCTTACAATACAACGAACGGAGAAAAATAAAAAACAAAAGGGGATTTGTATGGCATATATGCTTGGAAGGATATAATCGTTCACACGTAAGGATTCCTTGAGGGTGTGGGTAAGCGAATTTATGTGCAAATACGCCCCGGGACTGGCCAATGTGCTAATGAAAGGTAATACATTATTCAACCCGTGAATTATACAGTGGCATGTAAATCGATATTTGCACCGCACGACCACAATTACTCCTGCGAAATCATTTGCAGGAGCAGAATGCTCTAAGCGACGTAGCAAACGCGATTATTTAATAATATTATGTAAATTCTATAATTCAGTAGTGGATCTTGGGTTTACTGGGCCCGTAATTTCAGGTTGTCTTTAAGTAAGATATTTAGTATCTTGCTTATATTTAGATGTGGTATTACATTGTTGATTGTCTTAGTAACATAGGTACTATTACTGAATGTAGCGGACTGTGAATTATTGGGCTTTTGCGGTTGTAAATTGTGTATTTTCACTTGATAAATCAGTTAACTAGATGATGCATGGAATATAAGGAATATTTTTAATTTTACTTTCGCTAAACAATAATATTAATTGATATTTAATAATAAGTAAAGTAGGTACTACAATTCGAAAAGAAATGAAGTGTAATAGTGGCCTAATCTAATGAGTATATGTGTTTTACATTAATATTAAATGCTTTTATAATAAAACAGTACCATGAGTAATTTAGTCAATCAAAAAATAAAATAGTCGAGCTGTTGCAGAGGGTATTCATAATGTAAATTTTAAATTCTCTCTTAGTAAAGTTAAATATTTGTTGACTGCATAAAGCGCTTGCTGCATGCTAACTTACACTAAATTAATATAAAAGGTTTGTTCTGAATATTATAACTATTATGACCGATTGTACAATTAACTATCTGGCATATTTTACTCTGAAACAAAATGGAAAAACCTAGTCGGCCGGCCATGTCCGGGCATTGATTAGTCCGGTTGAAACAAAAACTATTCCCAAACCGGGCGCAACAAACGAAGTGGAAAAAGTCGATATGAGAGAGGTAGGACGATCTGATTGTAGAACGTAAACGGCAATCGTCGAGATGCGTTTCACACTGAATGCGCAGCATTTTTAAATGATTACTGTCCCCTGGCGAGTGCAAGCGGTACCAGAGCCACATAACTACGGAGCCTGCCTACGCCGCACTCATAACCATTGATTGGCTCTGCACAATCGGACCGCAGCCTGCCACACGCACAGTTACAAAGAAATGTGAACCAATTTCAAAAAGAAATACGACATCCGAGATTTTCATTATCCTCGGCGATTTCTCTATTATTTTTACTTTGTGTACGCTTTATAATGAGCTGCGGTCGAATTATTTAGATTAAAATATTAGACATTGCTCCCATTAGCTACGTCGAATAATAGCGTGCATGGAAATTGTTACAAATTCCGTACATCTAAAGCATTTAAAGTGTTTTGAAACTACTAAATACCGAACGTCAGGACGGCAGAAATACATTTAATGTAACAAATAATGTTCTCTCGTATTGTGCCCTTTTAGCAGGCGCTAGTTTACCAGTTTTATTGAAATGTATGGCCAACTACACGTGTCAGACGCTGTGTCATTTTTGTATATAGAACAAGTAAATCGGGATTGTCGTTTTACCTTTTAGTGACATACGATACTGGCATGAATACCTATATTGTAACTTGCAACAATACCCGACAGTAAACTCGACAAAGACAACACACCGGCCGGTATAAATAAAAACGGATCAAATAACTGAATAAAATGAAAAACCGTCAGTTGGGAGAACGAATTCATTCGTCGGATATGTAAAATGTTAAAGCATTCATCTATCCGCAGGTCCGCACACCGGAATTCATGGGCGAATGTGGAGCATGCAAACTGCCACGACAGCAAACCTCGCCGCAACAAAACAACAAGCGGCACATTTGATTAAAATAAATAAAAGGAATCATATGACGCGAATGGCACGGATGCCCCTCGCAGCGCCCGCCCCACGCTCGCCTGCGCCCCACAAATATTCAAACGTATCAATGTAACGCGCCCATCAATATTAAAACAAACTCAACTGTATGAATACAATATTTTTTCCATAATTCAAGTAAAAAAACGTTTCCAAAATTACACGCAAAGTATGACAAGTAATAATTCCGTTGTGTAATCGACTGTGCGGGTATATATCATGCAAATGCATTAAGTGCATAACGTCGTAAATATCTCAGGAACGCATGTCGAATCCGAGAGAGACACAACACTCTAAAATGGCACATCTATTCTAAACGGAAGCTAGGATATCCAGTTACAAATCGTACAGAAAATCTAGACATTGTTGGCTGAGCTCCAATCGAGAAGTGATCATATCTGTCAATATTCTTTGAGCATACGATGCGTTTAAACCCGTTCTACTCCGATGTTATGGAAACAAGCTAACTGCGTTTGTAAATACAGTTCTAAATATTCGTTAAGAAATCTCTGTCCGAAATCCTAGTTCACCCGGCCTTTTTTAATCTAATTATGACAATTCAGTGAGTTACCACTTCGCGGGAACTCAACAATTTCTTTTAATAACTTGGCATTTCGGCAAGGAGGCCTAAAACAACTTTTTAATTAAAGATAATCAGGCTAAAATGTCAGCAATAACGCGGTGTCACGGAGGCAGACGGCAACTTCATAATTCTGATGTGGCCTTAGTTGACGTGCCATCAGCAGAAATACGTTTTGTTGGTAATTATGGCAAGTGGTAAAACTTAACTTTGTGGCGCAGTAGCATGGCGGCGCGGCGCGCTCCGCACGAGAAAATGCACATTTGTGGAGTTTGTAGTCGTGAAATGGATTCTAGTTTAAAACAGAAGGGGTGCTTCCGTTGAACGTAGTTAGGTGATATTGCTCTCGTTAGAGTGTTGCGGTGCGAGGGCACTCCGCATTATATTAACCGTGTACCTATACGGATACTCGGCCTGCGTGGATTGTGGCGCCACGCTCGGCACCTTTGCGCGGGCTCGCGGTAAGTATGTACATAGACGACAATCTAAACAATTTATTCAAACAGTCGCAGTCGGTCGTAAACTACGAACTCGCATGTTTCGGTATACCTAGCCGGTGCAACGTTACCCCGTATATTTACAGCGCTGTCGAGTTGTCAAGTTGCGCGGCAACATTTGGCCGACATTTACATACAATTTCATATTCATATGAGAATTAGGTGCTGGGTAGGAGGCGGTACTCGATGCCATGCGACGAGGACGAGACGACAACGGAACTATCTAAGGCTGCTGAGTTGACAGCCAGACACTGAATCAACAATTTTCCGCTAAGAGTTTTTATCGCAAGGCATTTGCATATGAGAGAAGTCAGATAAGTCTATTTTACATGACATGACAAAGGCTACAAGAATTTTTGCTCTCTAATGTATAGGGGAGAGAACGTATTATATGACCGTGGGCGTATATTTATCGCCATATTATTTTCATCACAAAAATATTGTGAGAAGCACCCACACTGCTACTTGTAAACCCTTCCAATATTATACTTTGAGATCGTTTATAATGTAATACAAATTTCAATAAAGCATGGAAATTAAAAGATAAACAATTCATAAACAGAGAACTCGATGAGTTATTCAGCATTTATACGTAACAATAACTTGTGCATTGCTGATGCGAGTAAGACAAACGAAAGATAAAACATTGCAAGTTATATTGAATAAAAACTTAACTCTTGCATACTAATGCTAAATTTGTATTCGACTGAGTTTGCTTGACTTTTCATTAAGTTTCTCGTTTCGTTGGGCGGGAGATGAAATCAAAGTAATCATTAAGTCTGATTAAGCGTCTAACAAATCGCACTTGCTATCGTTTCTTTGTTTTTCTTACTAATTAGTGATAATTAGAGCCCGATCTCATTAAGATTAAGATATTTTATTTTATTATGATAACTATTACTCGAACTTTTCATGTTCCATATCAAATAACGACTTTTCACTCTCGTAAGTTGAAACATTTTAGTAAATACACAAAAACATATTCACATGCACTCTATTTCAATGTTAAAGAAAAACAAAACGTCCATTTTTTAAAAAGTGCGCCTTGAGAAAAATGGGATGCATTCAAGACGGAGCTAAAATAAACTGCTCACAATGCAACAGTCGATGTGACAGAACGCTCAGTGTGCCGGCGTCGCGAAGCCGTAGAAGAGTGCACTTTAGTTAGGAAAAGACAGGTACTCCGTGTGCATTAGGCGAATTAAAAACTTTTCCTTGTGCAGCTCTTCATTTGTTACCGAATGTAAAGGCAGAACGCGTCGCCTAGCGTGGCGCGAATCACGACGAAAGAGTTGAAATCAAACGTTTCTAAACGCAGCAGCTTCAAAGGGCGCGAAATGAGCACGTTCAAAGTGGAACGCATCTGTATAACTTGCAAAACGGCCCGTGAACAGGTAATCGAGGCGATCGCTGCACAAATAAGTTTTCATAAATGAGCATCGAACCGTGCAATCCCATTGCATGCGAAATACACTAAAAAGCGTGTTTATGTAGCGCGTTCACGGTGTACTGAATCGTCAGGGGATGAAACCGTGTTTCACGTTTAGATATTTTATCTAAGTATTGTGAATTAATTTTGTTATGTTCTCCGAGTGCTAGTTTTATGGCACAAACACAAATATACTTTTAAGGAAATAATTACTAGAGTGAAATTCGAGATATACTTTTCTTATAATTCTTCAGACGTTAACTTGTTCATATTCCAAGCCTTGTAATAAATCTATCTTAATAAATTATGAAGAGTTATCATTCGAAAGTGATTGATCTCAAAACTTTGGATACGAGGTTTTAAGGAAAAGCCTTGAAAACGAACATGGGTGCTATTTCTACGTAGATCTACAATATCGAAGAGATTAAAAATAAATTCTAAAATATTTCTTTTAGATACATTTGCTGGAAAATGTTACAATAACATTGGCGATTAAGGTGAAATGAAAACCTTATTGAACTCGGACTATTGTGCTTTTTTATATATTTATGTACCTTTGTATTACGAACGTTATTTTATTCATTTTACTGTAATACGTAACAATAACCATACAATATTTCGACATAAGAGTCTTTCAGCAGGCCATTTACGATTCGCGAAGACATTCATATTTAAAGGGGTATCACAAAACTAAATACGCATAAAATATCAATTCGGTTATTGTTATAAAAGTATTTTATTGATAGGATCAAACCAAAACTGGAACTTTTACGGAACTATTTTGTAACTCATAAAATATTTAGTTGCGTATAAAACCGCAACGGACGAACGCGAACGGTACCTTTGAAAGCCGTAACTGGCTATTACACATTTAGGATAGAAAACCTTTGGCAAGAATTACTAAGGTCAAATGTAATAAATTTAGTTTTAGCCCGCAAACTATGTGGTTGGAGATTTTCGGGGTAGGTCCGCCTTTTGTTTTGTCGATGCCTACTTTATTCCATGTAATCCATTAAGACACATAACGAATAGTCCGAGAAGGGGGATTTCATTGACAGCCCTCTTAACTGGCTGTTGCCGCAGCAAAGATTTGTAATGTGTTTACGAAACCCCTTTTTGTACGACACTTCGGGTTGGGATGCGGTTTTCTAAAAGGCTATTTGTTATGATTTCAAACAAGGTCCTGCCAGATAAAATGGCTTTTGTTATTTATTTTCTGGACCGGATATTTTTAAGGGCGTTTCACGACAGTCGAAACAAATGTTTGGTTCGGTTATAAATCGGTAGCAATGAAGATTTTGGGTATTTGTATTATCGATATCTTTTATAAGGAATTTTGTTTTATATGTATGGATATGGACTACAATTCAAAAAGCTTGATAATTAGCGCGTAATTTTTATTTATTTTGGATATAGCATAAACTCTTAAAAAATAATCCATTAAGCATGAGGGATATTTCTTGCAAATAAGTGGAAAATATAGTAAAAGATAATATATAGCGCGAAAGTTTTAAGTGTATTTTTATTAAACCAAAATGCAATAAATAATAAATCAGTAAGATATACAAAGCTCTTCTCGACGTTGTTTTTAAGTTCAGAAAAGATGTTCCACAGAATAAAAATAAATCACTCCCAGCGAACTTGCACAATTGCTTTATGTTTTTCTCGAAAAGAAACAGAAAAGTAATAACTTCTCAACCAATTACAACACTCTAGTTACATTAATCCAGTGAACCCGGCCATTTCTTCCGAAAAGGAAAGTTTCAAAACAACTTACCCTCCAAAAGAATCCCGAAAAAAGCATAAATATCAATGGCGAGGAGGGCTCGAAGCGATTTAAGCGAGATGGGGACAAACACGCGACCGAATGCGTTTTACGACAGATGATACTGAGATTCGGAAATGATCAATATTATATTCTTTCTAACTGAACAAAACTTTGCTACGCCATCGACAAGTAAGTGCGTTATAAAAATAACGACACAGTTATTACCGGGAATACAAATTACATTGTAGAAAAACGACTCTAACCATTATGAAATCGTTAAAATTTTTCCCCTGTGTACTGTTACATGATTTCATTATAAACGTTTATTCGCACGCACACAAAACCCGCTAAATAAAGCCTACACTTTGATATGATAATAAATTAAATAAGCGTCATAAATACCACCACCGAAATTAAATTAACGGATTATTTGCGTATGCAAATGTAAAGTAAGTGATTAAGCGTTTCCAACACGTGTTCGCTCCCAAAAGACTAATACGTTATGTGGCATAATTACTTTAGGTAAAGCGGCGCGCCAGTTTAGGGTAAGATGAAGAAGAATCGCAGGTGTAAACGGCCGCCTATTGCGCTTTCCATCACGGCTCTCGTCGCTCGAGCTCGCCTTTCCCGCGAAAATTAGGCTAAGACGTGAGAGTACGCGGTCGACTTTAGCTCGCACAGCTCAGTACTGTACACTACGACCGCGTAGCGCGTTTGTGGTGCTACCAAAGCCCGGACATAGCAACATTTAGAACCAATTCCCGGCTGGCTTGTTGAATGAACAATTAAGTGTACCAACCTGTCCCCGCGCCTGAAGAAACGTAATTAATGTTTATACTAAGTGGGATGTCTAATGCTTGTATCATCAACTATGTCTTACATATTCACGCCTATATCGCCAAGAGGTACCTGTATCGCACCTACATTTCACTTGCTATGTTTTTGTCCTACATAATAAGAAGTGTGCTAATATATCCTATAGGCAGCATATCCCTTAACTATAAAAGTAAATGCTATACTGCAATATCGTCTCAATTTACATGTAAATAATGTCGTTCTATTTAAAAATGTAACGATAATACGATACAAGAGCGTATGCATTTTCACATTATTAAAATAATGTAAACACAAAGAGGTACTCTCACCGCACCGACATATAAGCGCCGCAAATGCTTCAGGAACTTACCTGTAATGATAAAAATAAACATATAAAGAACATTGCGCTCCATCGGGTGTAACAATATGTTGTCTAAGTCTGAACAAAGCTTCGTTCGCCATAATGAGAGTTGCGTGCGGCGCGTCAAACATGTAAGCAAACAATTTAGGCACGCCTGAGTAAATACGACTGCGAAATATCTCGGGCCCGGCCTGAGTGCGGCTTTTCTCGAGTTTGCTCGTGGGCGGCTATACCTCGAATTTGCGCTGAGCGTCATCTTTTCAACGAAGCTTTTGTTGATAATGAAATACAAACACTATTCTTCAGTCAAATTCTCACGGCGGAGCAGATTGTTTGAGGCGAATGTAAAGGTTCTTTTCATAGACGCTACAGTTTAACTATTTACATTTCTTTATGGATATTTTATGCTTGTGTGCATTTGCTTTAGTTTACAGCAGCTTAAAGGTTTAAAGTATCTTTACTTTCTGTTAACTCATATTATATGTAAATAACAGTTTAATATGGTATAATTAACTTTTGAATAAATACACATCCAAAAATAATAGAGATTAGATTACAAAGGATTATTTTACAAAATTCAAACAATTACGTGGTGCGTGAAAATAAGTGGTTTGCGTAGGTGGGTCATATTCACAGTTAAAATACGACAATGAAGTTTACTCCACGCCAGGATGAGCAAGGAATAAATTAATTTAAATTAACTAAGCGAAAAGGGCCTAAGAAATGGTCCCAGTTGCTAGAATCCGGAAGCCCGCTTGTATTTTAATAGCGACGAGACAAAAGTATATATACAAAGGGATTAGCTGTATTATTGTTTGTGTGACAGCACAGACTTGAAGACAATGAATCATAGAACTAGACAAAAATAAGTTGCGCTATACGAAGGGCCTGGCTCCGGAAAATTAAACTTTACTTTTAATCATGACTCATGATAATTCAAATAGTGTATGCCAAGTCCATCAGAATGCTTATGAAATATTCTACGACGCATTTCAAATGCTTTAATGCATCCAGTAGAACTAGCGACTTACGACTTGTAAAGTGTAAATAACAGCGGCCGACAAACTCGGCATTAGGCAACAATACGTTGTGTGCACGATTGCGCATATATTAGCGTCTTGTCCTTTCGTCGGATATCTTGCGAAGTTCGCCTAGCCCCGCGACGATTTACATTGCTTCCGAAATGTAAGTCTCTCCACACTCCACATCCAACTCTCAACTTAGCTATGCACCCAACTATTTTGTGTTTACGAAAGAATGCCAACAGCCACGAATAAGGTTTTTCAGCAGTTTCACGTTGATAAGTGGGTATGAAATTTTGAGGGCGCGTTGTGTAAGTTTTTAGGAGGTACCTGTTTCATGTTCAAGTTCGCAAACTTTCTGGAAGTAATTTCAGATTTAAGACTACAACGAACTACGTATAGGTTTTCTGATTTATGTTCTTTTTTGCGAGTGCTTCGTATCTTTGTTATAAAAGATCTTTAACATTTATTAGTATTTATATTTACATTATACCTTTTCAAAAAACATCGTATTTTATACAAGCATAAAACATTATATTAAACACGTTTTTATCTCAAAGCAATCAAGTACCTGTACGGTATCTCGATCACATATGACATAATACGTAACAATCACAATTTCTGTTCCGAAATATCTGTTTAATGTTTAAAGCAAAGGTTAACAAAGCCATTCTCATTAAGCTAACGAGAGTGAAGCACTATCTAATCACAGCTCAGTTGCCAAATTACGCGGTTCGCTGTTTAAATGTGGGCTTATTTTAATCTCGCGATGTAGACGGTAATGCGAGTGGATGCCTACGTTCTGCCGAATTGTGGTAGTTAGAAACGAACTGAAAGGTTTCGTGGACATGTATAGCTTTTAAAACGTTTGTATTTTCTGTTAATGTGTATTTATTATTCGATTCAATTGATTTCTTTATTTATTGGAACATTTCTTTGAATCACGTTTAATTTATGCTATACTTAAAATATATAGAAATTCCTAGGAAATGCACGAGTTTATTTGCTGAAGCAAATGCAAAGTTACTGTAAGAGCACTCATTACTTCAATGCCTAGAAACGCCTCTTAAGATAAGACTTAACACTAGTTTCTAGAAAACATACGTAGCGCTGTGAGCATACCTATCGGCGAGAATCGTTTCTCGTTCCTAGTAAACCACTAAGATATGTCAGACTCCATGGCCTTTGAATTACGTGGGGCATAAACCGACCTGTTAAAGAGAGCCACGATTCGCGATAAGTGCCAAGAAACACTTCTTTATTTCAATGTCTTTGCAACCATTTTTGCTCGTTCCTTCCAGCCATTCACCGTCGACCTGACGCGTGCAATACGCCTTATTGTTTTAATTTACTACACGTCTCACTAAACGTCTACATGAACGTTATCTTTATTGTCGAATAACTTTTCAGGTCTTCGTGTCGTCCGGTTCGTTCTGCGCCCAAACTTACATACGTTATATTGGCGTATCGGGCAAAACAAACCGTAATCGTTCCAAGAATTGGTTTTGAATGTTTATGTCCAGTAAAATCGTAGTTTCCATCAGCGCGAGTACCTACGCCGGTGAACTTATCACTCAGCCGAGGACAAATTAATTTAAGCAGATTACTGTCTTGGTACTATGACCTATCTCAATAACTCAAGAAAGCTGCCGCGCGTCCTTTATCGTTCTAGGCTCGATATTTCTGTAATTTATTCCGTAGAGAGCCAAATTAAATATAAAACGTCGTTGCGGTGTATCACTGTTAGTGACTGTGATAAATGAAGCCATTAGTAACGCGAGCTGTACTTTTTTCGGTTCATCCGGCGGCGTCGACGGGCCGGGGGTTGCGGCGAGCGGGAGTTTGTGGACAATTTCATTAGAAAACGTTATAAGTGTGTTGTCGGGTGACGGGGTGACGCGGGTGACGGTGCAGGGTGGCGCTCGCGGGGCGGAATTACAAGCGGCGCGATAAATTTCGTCGCCTCGCGACATTAGGCTCGCAGCAAAATAGGGGCGCTAGACACCACCGCAGTAGGGCCACAGCCGCCGGCGGCCGGGAAACGCGTTGATCCTTGTGCGAAATTAAAACAAGGAACGTCCGTGGCGAACTATAAAAACGTCGTATAAATCTCGGCGGGCGCCCGCTCTCGATGTGTGGACTGCGGGGCTTTATCAGGACTCCTTGGTTATTTGTGTTACACGCCGTACAGGTGTGCGCCCCGGGCGATATTGATCGAGATATACACCAAGAAACTGGCAACTGGCTTTTATCATTCTTTGACAACAGTTTTATTTGTTGTCAATATCAAATGTTTGGAACTATGTACTACCTACATATTTTGTGTCGATTAATAGTACTATTTTATCACTTCTGTACTATAAAGCATTGTGGGTAATTTAATAGATACATATCACATTGCTTATTTAGTATCATCATATCAATTATCTAAATGTACATACACAAATTTAAATAAAATGATTAACTAATCGTATCTAAACATAATTGCGCTGTAACAGGATACAATCACTGTTCATAATGATGTGTTAATATCCGCGCATTAGAATAATAATTTATGGTATTAGGGCTCAGTTGTTTCAGATGAAACTAGTTTAACTATAAAACGATGTTTAGAATTATAGATTTGATATGTTAAAACTATTGCAAGATTGATGAGAAAAGGAACCGTTTGTATTGGTAAGGAGTGGGCACTGGTCAGATTTAATAAGAACCATATACGTAGGTACATGTAAATCTTCGGCCCGCCTGTACATTATTTTCGTGTTAGGTAGGTATTAATAGCAGGTGAGCTCATTGCTTCTGGCAACCGTTATTTTACACCCTGCATTTTCTAATTTCTACTAGACAAACTCAATATATTTTCCATGTCCATGATAACAAACGAGGTAATACGGGGTAACAATTAAAGCTGTAACACTTTCGAAAGCAGATAATATGTATATGTATTTATAATGTGCCGCATGCTAAAAATATCTATCAAAATTTGATAAGTAAAACAAAATAAGTGGCGACGACACTAATGTATGTATTTAGAATAAAATATAAAGCACTAACACACATATCCATTTACAAAATCTAAAATAAGCCGTCTAAAATGGTAGTTACTTCAGTTTAGAAGCCTTTCATATGCGCTCTTGCATTTTTAAAACGCTTTACGTTCAATGCATAACGGGTAGCACTACCTACAATTTTTGTCTATTGTATGTAATATCTAAAAATGGCTAATCCTTTTAAAGTGTTCTTAAAGCCAAGTGCCCGTTCTCATAGAATAATTTCTGATATTTTATATCGCGAGTATAAAAATAAAGAATTTTAGGTGACGTCCACGGGCTTATAATTTTTTTTTTGTATTTTGAATGCTCCATCTCACACTGAGTAGAGATCATTGCCTACTAGTGTGGCAGTATATTTATGGGCTGATATTATTATTTTAAATGTGTTATGATATTAATCTTTGACATTGATTATTAGGTACAATATAAGCTTTCATGTAGCTCATTTTTAACGTGCAGTAGGTGCTATTAGATGCACATGCGCGGGTTGCATGTATCCGCAAACCCCGGATAATATATGACATAATAAAACCATTTTACTTTGCAAACTGCATCATCCTACACACAAATTGCTGATGTTGCAATTCCCTTAGTTTCCTACTACATTGCACCAGTCTCGCTCATATCAGTTTAATATTAAATGATTAGGTACTGAGCTCCACGCTATAAAAACAACGACACTTCCAGCTATCAAAGGCGTACTAATAAAAGCAAACAGTAGAACTACAATAGCTACTAACATTGTTACAGTTTGTTTACCGAATTATCGCAAGTTGTGTGGTAAGCAGGGCTCTGATTAGATTGTAGAGTTAATAATGGAGGTGACACTGTCGCGTTTTGTATTAAAATGTTTATAAAGTTTTCGTGTATGGTAGTGTTGCTTGGCCAGTTATATTTAAAAAGCATTTAATGTTAAATTCCTCATCGCGAGAAGAATGAACGAAGGGATTCAGTGTAATTACGTGCAGCATTTAGTGTTAATGTCAAATTTACCTTCTTTTAAGCCAGAAAGGTGGAGTAAACAAATACAGTAATTTTACAGTTATATGAAAATTATTTTGGTTTTGCAACACATGTAAATACTTTTCTTATTTGTGTATTAAAAGTGAGACGTTATAATAGTCACTAACAAAGTGTGTCACTTAATAATTATTTCCAAAACTAGGATAAATTCTAATCATTACTTTGCTTCTTCTAAACTTTAATATGTTTAGTTTTTGACAATTAGACGTGATAAGAGAAGCACAAATACGTGCTATTCTCAGCAGCATTACATATTATCTTGTAATAAAATGTTGCCCGTAAGATAATAAGAATAATTCATAGAGGTATCAGAAGATAAATTATTGATTGTATACAGGCTGCTTATTTTGGAAACCGAATGTAAACTAATTCGTCGTCTCGGGTAATAAATAACATGAAATGGGGTACGTCAAAGAGTCAGCATGGAAAAGGTATTCATTAATACTCTACGAAAACATTGACAGGCTCAATATTTATTTATTTATTTTAGGAAAGCTTACAGTCTAATAAGTACATTTGATCAGTTACGATTAAGATACACATGTTGCTAATTACAAGCTTTCACATAATAATTAGTACACCACTTGTATAACTACTCTGATTTCCTATGAGCTACTTATCGTATTTTTAACTAAACAAATGGAAAATAGATAAAAAATAACAACAAAAAACAAGAAACATAAAAAAGCAATAATAATTCATACACTTCAACCAGAAAAACACATCGCGATATAAGGAGATTACCCGAGACCTAAAAAATAATAATTAATCTATAAAGAAATCTTTAACAACTTTATTTTTGATTGAGTTCGAACTTGTACAAAATAAATCAATTTCCAATTTCGATGAAATAGTAAAATACTAAATAAAAACAAGTTCAAGTTTTAATATAACCACCGACATAATACCTACAACCCTTCAAAATATTTGTAGATCAATATAATTATGCTCTTTACTCTCAAGATCTATAACAGCTTCAAGTAAAAATATGCTATAACAGTAAAAGTGTCTAGTATCATCCATAATTAGTATTTCCTCGTAATAATCGTTGTCTGTCGGCAGAGGCTTACAGTGTTGCTCTCTAATGAAAACGTTCTAAGTACTTGTGTTTAATGTTTATTTACTTCCACTTTGTTTTTTACCTACCCCGATCTTATGGTCTCCGTAAAAGCAAGACATTAAAGGGTAAGAAGCCACGACTTGATTTCTTTTGAATTGTCCAGTCGAGGGTGCTCGACTTGTACAAAATATGCGAGTTTAAATTTCTTTTGCTTTAAGTTTTTTGCTTAATACGTACACTGATGATGTTCAGTTAATTTCTTTTGTTCTATGAATCGTATTTCGTTTATATTATGCCGTTTTAAACAGTGAATTAGATGTCGGACGGTCGTTAGTATGTCGCACTGGATGTATGTCAATTTATGCACCATATTGCAATGTAATTTAACCATATCTTTAGTGCGGACTGGGACAGCAATTTTACCAAGTGCTATTTAGTTTCATATATATTACGATGTACTGTAAATATAGTCACAAAGTTTAAATCACAGTAGCAATCAAGCTGCTAATGTTTTTCAATGCGGATAGCGAGTGGCGATATATCCAAAACATTATGAATGCAATGCTTTCAAGATTGAACAACTTCAAACAAAATTATACAATGTCGCGCAAAAAGTCTACCTTTGACCTAAATTCACAAACATATTTTCCCAAAATTTTATGTAACTAGCTCCATACAACGAAATCAAATATCTCCTAACGTAACAAATAACGTGCAACCTCCGAAGGTTCTCTAGTAGATTTGTTGTTTTCTTCGGAATGCTTTGACAGATACCAGATTCAGCCAACCTGAACAAAAGTTAGATTTGTTTATTATAAGACAAAGAGATTCAAACTCACTCTTAGTGTAATTGAGACAATAAAATGTACTTTAGTATTCTCATCTCGAGGTACTGTTTCATGTCAATTTATATTGTTAGGATATATTCTTGTTTGAGATTAGCATATGCAATTTTGTCGTTGTTATTCTTACTCTTTAAGTTTTATTACAAGTATCAATAAAATAAAGTCTTTTATAGGAGCACAGTAACTTCTGCTCTCCTAGTAGTATTCTTGATGCTTTTTACACTTTCCACCTGTTTGCCTATTATTTTGTATAGCTATTAAACTTAGTTGAGCTTGCCAAGTCTGTTGTTGGCGGTAACACAACGCCTAGACCGCTCATTGTAGCGACTTGACGCTAAAACCGATATATAGAGCTATACGCGCCAATAGACTTAAATTATAATTAACATGTCGATAAGTAACTTCTATGCCAAAGTTGGACGTAGTTACATAAAAAGGATCCAACCTACAAAATGTTACTTTTCAGGTATTAAAGATTAAAGTTTAAGCTGTATTTGCTCATTGATATACTCGCCTGTGTCTATGTTTTCTTAGAGAATTATATATATGTGTAAATATATCGCTTGCATACAAATAAGTTTAATTTATTTTAGTTTCGTATTTGATGAGATATAAAGGAGATTTTTGTTTGGGTCTTTTCTGATAAAAACCGTTTTAAATTTCGTAACCTCATATTAAATTTCGCAAAAACGATCCAGTGTAGCTAATCATCATTTAGATAATTTATTTATTTAATAAAACAACTAGTTATCTTTTGTGAATTTGTTTATTTTCGTGCAACCAATAACCAATACAACCTAATAAAATAAATTACACATATACGTATAATGTTGCTTTATTAACTAAAATATAGTTTTACTACGAGATCAGCCTAAAATAAATAGATTTACTAATTATTTTATGACATTTCTGGGCGAGTATCTTATAATAAATTAATCATTACAATGTTTTTTGTATAATGTTATGATTTAATTTATTCTTCTTCCTGCATTTCAATATTAAACTCCGGTTCACCACCAAATTCGTCTTGAAGACTAAGATTGCCTTTACAAGATTTGAAAAATCCCGGCAATCTTTAACGATAATTTCAAATATTGACTTTAAATCGTCTAATTTTGCTTGTGGTATTTCTTTTCCATGTGTTAAAGTATTTTTTTTTATATCTCCAAACACTTCCTTTTTAAATTCCTCTCGAAATACAATTCTTGAAAAATTTTAACAAAAAGAATCCAAGCGTTCTAAATCTTTTTTGTGTTTAAACTTGTACATTGATTTCCAGTAAATATAATTGATATAAAACGATCCACGTGATTTGGATTCATTTTGAGATATTTGTTTTGAACCAGTTTCTTAGACTGATTATTTTGCAATATGATCCAAGGAGATTGGATCGTTTTTACGGAATTCATATAAGGATCTGCTTTGTTGTGGGATGGTAACTAACGTCACTTAATACGTCAAATATTCGTATATTACTTGGGGTGTTTTGTCTAATTGAAAATATGGGCCATAACGACTACTTTGGTATACTTAAGTCATTTTCGACCATAATGTGGGTTGGATCCTTTTTAAGAAACTACGTCCAGTTAAGATTGATTATAGTTAGTAAAGATCCTTTCTAACGCGGTCTAACTAAAAACAGTTTGATAAACTTCGTTATTCAAAATACCGATGTCGTGAATAGTAAGGCACAATTCTATTATAGTCACACAACAAGTATTCAATTTGTAAAAAATCTTCGAACGTAGGAGTTCTGTCCATATTCCGAGATAATCCATGACAGCCATGGAAAACATGGGTGTTTCTATAGTGTCGGCAAATCGTAAGGCTATACAACTTACAAGTCAAGAAATGTAACACCACCACCACTATTATAATCTAAACCAGCTAGTTACGAAGGACATTTGAAGAGACACATCGAGATCTGTTTGTATCATGAAGGATACATCAAAAACCCATATATAACTGACGTTAAAAGGGTTCACGTTTCCGCTATACCTACGTCATAGTGTCAATTTGGCTGAGGACACGAAAGCGGTGACTTTTTTTCCAGATTGACAGCAATACCCGAATCTAAATCTTGCCCACCGATGCCTTGAGTTATGAGTTGATATGACAAATCAGACAGTTTATGACGTAGAGAATAAAGGTGAACGTCTCGGAAATTTCGTGGATTATTGACGGGTTTATTTTTATATCGCTGCTCTTGTTTAGTTGTGTACGAAAAGTGAAATAATGTCTCGGGGTTTTGAGTCACTTATTTCTTCTTTGACAATTTAGGTAATGGCCGTATCATTGTAATGGAATCAGACAATATTTTTCGTATATTTATAATATGACTGTTCTTTCCGAGGTATTTTTACAATTTGTGTTATTGCTCATACATTTATCTTAAAGTCATATTTTATGTAGACTTCATAGGAACTACTTCATATCTAAATATTTAAATAAAATCGTCGTTCCGTTTCATGTAATGTAAACAGAATCAAAGATTTACATGTAAAGTATACACTAAATCAAATCTTCAAAATGTATGACAGCAAGAATTTGGTTACACCGGAACCTGTGTAAATTGTAAGGATCCTTATTGACATGCATTACGGAGCACCCCTGCCCTATCGACATTCAAAGCGACACCACGCTCCCAGCGCCAAATATTTATTGCCTACAGCAATTAGATTTTTACAGCTTTAAACTTAGTAAAAGGAACTTTTCACAAAGATACATTATCTAATTCCATCGCCGCGGATAACAGTTAAGAAGGTTTTATTACTTGGACGCTGATGAAAGTACGGCTTTATTGATTTTAAGGACGGCATTTGAGAGTATTTAAAGCTTCATGTTGGCCCATAAAAAGTTTTAGTATCGGTACCTAATAGGCAAAATTTTTTGAACGCGAAATTAAGGAAATTGTGTATTAAATAACCGGCGAATAGATATTTTCCTGTTATAAATATTTTGATGAATAAAGAGATTTTTATTGAAATTTCTATACGGCTGAAAAGTAAGATGATAAGAAATTTTAAGTAATGTAAAAGATAAAGTACACGCGGAATATATGGAGAGCTCAAATCATCGGATATCCCAAAAGATGAACGTACGTACGTCCCTAAGCCTGTGGATGTAGAAAGATGGGGTTACATTTGAATAAAATTTTATTCGAAGAGCTTACAAAGACCATAAAAACGTACATACGCGCCGCATTCGATTCGAAATCATATTATGACTTTTCAACATGTATGAATGCAACTCGGCTTCCTATTTCTCGTTCCTTTGCTATATTGAATCCTGTGTGTAGTTTCTCCGTTTTCAATCTGGTACGTACCGTTATGTAGCTTGATGTTACGAAATACAGCAGAGATGAGATGATATATAAAACACATGTTGCGCGCAGTATGAGATCTCCCGCCATCCAATAATTCAAAAATGAGTTAAGCTCCTCCATGATGGTATAGTTTATTGCAACTTATTTATTGGCAATTTCTTGATTTACGATCTTTTGTATTATGACGAGACGTATGAAATGAAGATTACTCTTGTACGTATCGCGACACAGTTTGTTTTTCTTTCTTTAGTAGTAAGTAAAGCACACAATTTTATACAGTCTTATTTTGGAATGTTTTAGGTTGTAACGAATTTGATTAACTTTAGTATTTCGTACTGGAGGGAACACTGCTGACACATTAGTATTATGTAGTTAGCATTAAAAAGGTAAAGGAAGCACGCACAAACTATACATGTAAAAGTAAGAAAAGCAGTATATATATTTATTAATATCAAGATCTAAAATTTTCCACTAAAACAGCTTCAAAGAAAAGAAGAATTACCCGAGTACCGTAGTGGCGTCGGTCGTGTACGTAATTCCATTAATCTCGTACATTAGCATCACGGGGACAGGTCGCCATTTGATCTGACGCAAGAACAGCTTATGTAGGTATGTACTTGTAATGCTACTTATTAATGTTTGTAATGAAATACATTTTCTCTGCGGTTACACTGCTGAAGATTACGGGGAATATTATAAAGATCTCTTGCGGTTTTGCGACTTATATGTTTCTGTTTGTATTTTGTTCTTCTGTAGGGATGCGTACTATTTTGGTGTCTATAGAAAGGTAATGTGATTAAAGGCATTTAATATTTGTAATAATTTAACCAAATCGTTTTACTGTAATCCTTTGAGGACAGCGAAATTTCTCACTAAGGATACCGGACAATAGTTTAGATATCAATAGTATTATTTGTAATTTCTCAACTACATTCGCAGAGACAAGCAAAGGTGTCAACTTTATCTAGCTAAGGTTAAGGGTCCCACGTCCTACTCTCCACGCTGCTACTAATTTATTTATTTTACATCAAATAGAACGACTTGCGCCAATCACACTATTTAATCACAGTAATATATATTTTCTGGCAATAAGATTTTATTACCAGAAAATCCTACTAAAACTATGACTGTCAATCAAACACGAGACCTCATGCATAAAAATGCCATACGCAACCGCCGCGTGTTTCTGTTTATATTGTCTATTTAGTTTATGTTATTTATCAAATTAATCGTCAATTTACTATTGTATGAATTTACACCTTAGCTAAGTTTATTTAAAGTACAATTTCATCCACATATTTAGAGATACCGCTAGGTGGATAAAGGAGTGACGGTTATCCTATGTACCTAACATTGTTACGGTAGCGAACAACAAAACTGTGTGACAAGTTACACTCATGTGTTTCTAGAACCTTACATTTCTTTGTATCATTTTGTAACATTGTTGATGTGACGTTTATTATGTTAGAGTGACATTTTTATCATTGCGAGATTGTTATTATCATTACTAACGTTTAATTACATAATTTCTTTTTGTTTAGTGTTCATAAATATTGTTTGTATATTTACAAAATCAGGATCAGTAACTGGTATCACTGCTAGTAAATAAAGCTTCGCTTAAAGGGAAAGCAGATTGGTCTAAAACGTTAGTAAGTTTATTGAGCATGCCCTGTAGATATCCTATTTTGTTGTCTCACAGAAATCCTCATGTTTTGTAATGTTCCACATTGACACGATTGATACTTGCACTATCCGATACAGTGTGCTTCCTCAGCCGATCGTGAATCTCTCTTATAGTCACGACACCTCCATTTATACCCAAATTCAGCCGAACCCACCCGAACAGCCGAATAATCCACCGAGGGCCGTTGTGCGCACTCGTTTGTTGAAACGCCAAATCGTAGCGCATTATTCTAATTCGCTTTCAGGATAGCTTTCGAAGAAGCTATTTATTTGCATCGTAAGCTCAATCCATGCCCGGTTTCAGACCACGCACTTTGAATTAGATGTAATATTTAAAATATTCTTATCATCGTTACGTTTAACAGTAAACGATGTCCTTAAAAATATGACGAAGAATTCGGTCACACTAATAGAACAGTTTTATTAAAGCTCGCGATTGATAAACGACGCAAGTTAGTTGCAAATGAAATCGGCACTACTCGCCAGGTCTCAACACCGATAGCACTTATAATAAATTACAGGAATGAAAGGTAATAACTTTTCTTATATATCATGATATAATGTCGCAGCACATGTGGCAATCTTTATTCGACAGAAGTGCCGCAGAAGTGAAAGATATTTCAGATATAAAAACACGTGCCCGATGCTAATAAAGTTGGGCAATATCAGAAAGGTATTTTGTATGAACGGTTTCCCAGGGAGGCCAGAAAAAAGGGACATAAAACGAGAAGAAACGAAAGTGGAAATATGGCCAAGTCATATTTTATTTACTGCATACAATCGAACCTTTATCACGGTTTGTATCGAGTTAGAGTGTTGGTAGTGGGCTCTACCGTTTAGAGGGTCGGTCGGCGTGCCCGTGTTGTGTTATCTGCATGTTTATATTTTACAGCTGTCAATGTTACACATTTCCTCCTATCTGGGGAAAAGTTCGGGAGACGTGTTTGACGTCGAGCGCTGATGGCCTCGCTTCGGCACTGTGTGACCATTATGTTTTGATAGACGTCACTTTTGAGGTTTTATGTAAATCACCAGTTTGATAAACCGACTATATACGTACTGCTCACACGGTGTAGGTATTTTGTAAGACAATTGTGTGTTTTGTTTTAGTAAAAATAAATAAAACAATCCGCTACAAGAGTAAACCGGTTGAATAAACAATAGAAAAACTAAGAAAACATTTATAATGCAGCACATATCAGCTATCCCATGTTTGGTAAAGTTACTAACAGGATTTTATAAATAAAAAACGATCTTTACTAAAAGCAAATTTGATATTCGCTTTTCGAATCAAGCAATAACAAATTCAATGTATTCGTTGAATTGTTCTCCAAATGGTAAGCTTATTTCAACATCGCTCATATTATATTACGGAATGCTTACACTCACTCGCTTTTATTTGATGCTTGCATAACAGACCAATTTAGGCAGCCTCAGCTGAACGAAATTGCACATCCTATTGTACCAAACGTGGAGCAGAATAAAATAAGAGCGTACCGAAAACATGTTTGCATTGGAAATATTACTCCATCAGCCCTTCCGGCCGCCGCCCGCGTCGGAGACAATATTCACTCGACCTCTTCACGTCTTTTACATAGTATTTGCAACACTAGAACAAACGCCAAATGCATACAATTTACGTGAGCGAACGCAGCCGCGGCTCAGCCAACAGTTAAAAATAAACCTGTGAACGCGTCGAGCGGAACAAGTAAATAAACTTCGCGCGGGACCAACTAAAGACACGGAACTGTTCCATCGGTGAGGCTCAATAATTGGATTCGAAGGAAAGGAATTTTAGCGAAAAAAATGTTCGACAATTTGTCAGTCAGCTAGGCGGGGGATCTCGGCGACATGATCGTGCTTCATCATCGTTTTTTCGTCAAAGTACCTGCCCCTGCCCGGCGGACCGCCCTACTAGGGAATTCTTATTACTCTGGATACATTCCGCGTATACTAAAATCAACTTTGCTTTAAAAGAACTTTAATTCTCTCAATTCTGAATAGCGGAAATCAAGTGGCTTTATTACTTTGGGCACGCTTGCTTTTGTTTTTTACGATATCTAAAATGCGACTCCACGGTATTATGCCGCAAGTGAGGAATGTTGTGATGGCTCCACCACGATAAGATTTACGGACAAACATTCTTTTATCAAGATAAAATACTCATCCATACTCAATATTTTACAAACATAATTATATTAAATGTTTAATACCTAATCGACTAGTATAGCAGTATTATACCGCTTGTATCTACAATGCTTAATTATGTAAATCATTGCAATCCATGTTATGTTAATATCTGCAGTAATGTTTATATAGCCTGAAGAGTTTACAGTGGCTCATTACACTGTATAAATACAAGTAATATGTACATATATATAAACGTGCACGTACAAACTGTCAAAGATTGAAATAAATATAACGATAAGTCATGCATAGATACCGAAAAGATTTGCAGTGAATACAGTTTAGCCGTTGCGCGGTGTATTGGCACGCCATACTCCGCGTGTGAAAAATACCTTTTCATCTTGGGAATTCGTGCAGAGATGCCGAACTCTTATATTTATAAGGTGAAACGAGAAATAAACAAACGGAATGGAAAAAAGGAGCGTACGGTGTCTCGCTCGCAACGGCTGTAGATCTCGCTGATTGTGAGAAACGTCGTGCGCATCTTGAATTATTTGACAGTTTGAATTGTCACCTCCCGCCCGTTCCTGTTGTTATTTTTCGCCGCTTCCTCCTCACGTCACCGGATAATGCGTAAGTGATAAAACAAACCAAAACTTGTTAACAATACTCCAGTTGCGTTAGTTTGCGTACCAAATGTTAACATTAACAATATAATTCAAACTTTGTTCCGGATGAACCCGGCGCGAAGATACTTGAGTAAACATTGTTCGTGTCGATCCCCGGCCGTTTTGAATTTAACTATTGAAAATAACCATTACTCGCCAGCGTAACAGGTGAACTTGGATTTTTTATGACAAAGTTACGATTATTTCGTGAATAAAACTTATTGCCGCACCAGTGTGTTTTCGATAAAAATTAAATTTTGTCGTATCAATGCCAAAAATGTAGGTGTCAAGGAAAATTTAATCTTATTTTATGTATAAAACAGAAGTGCCGTGACCAAGATGCGTATCAAAGGATCTCATCCGAGTGAAATATTACCTTTCACGTGCAATTTCTTCCGGGAAGGTCGGCACGTCTAGTCCAATCAACATGGCCGTTCGCCTAATTATGTTTACCGTGTCCCGGTGGCTCTGTGCGCAACGTGAATTCCTTCCTTCCCCTCCGAATATTTATAGAAACTGATTATTTAGCAGTACGCAGTGTGTGACAATATTAAAGCCAATCCGTGCATTTACATAACACGTGCCTAATCTAGTAGAATATTTTACATTAAGGACAAATAAATAAGAAACATAAGCGAGTTTATTAACATATTTCTAGCTCAGCCGTTAGGGATTGTCAAACTGGGTACAAAGTATCCATTTTTGTTTATTTTTGTCTGTAAATACAAGCGCCACACTTGTCATCTCCATCCAACAGTGATCTTTTTCCCAGCAATTTTTCCTCAAACCCGTCATAAAATAAATGAATTAGCATACCTAATTGTCCCTCGGAACTGGAATGAAAAAACGAAGAGCCCCTCCGCAGAATCCGGACGGATTTCTACGAGGCAATCAAAATTTAGGAATAATTTAACAGCTTGATCCACATGCAAAGCCGTTTTTTATAGGAAAAGTTGATGTGAGAACAAAGAATTATATACGGCACGAAGACGAGGGGATTGCGTAATTAAAATACTTTAATTAACGTCAAATGGAAAGAAATAATGTGAGTAATTGAGGCTTAAATCAGCTTATTAAGCCTAAAGCCGGTCTGCAGAGTGATGAGTTTTCACACATGCGTGAAACGAACTTTTTACAATTCTGAAGGAGCTTTGAATAAGACGGGTCCGTTTATTGCGAGCTTATTCAAATGCTTCCGATGATTTTCCCCATATTGAGATGTATCTATTCTTGGGCGTAAGTGTATCGCAGTGAACACATTATCATTATCTTGTGTAGGGGCCAGTCAGTACAGACCGGGACACTTCGACCCAGTGGGATCTTTTGTGTTGACTTCCCCAATAACGACTGCCATAGATGTTCATGGAAGTCAGGACCGACGGCTTAACGTGCTCTCCGAGGCACGGAGCAGACGATAATTATTGTCAATCAATACACACATAATTTCGAAAAGTCATATATCTTCCGAAAGTCAGAGGTGCGCGACGTCGGTTCGAACCCGATTGCATGCACTGCATTGCAGTTTGTTGGTCTCCCCACTGAGCTATCGCTGCTCTTGGTATAATCACGTAACTTATTAATGTAGTTGTCCTCGCACCAGTTCATGACAATTATTATACACTTATTAAAGTCGTTGACGGCCTCAATGGCGTAGTGGTTAGTGTAACCGACTGCCACGCCTGAGGTCGCGGGTTCGATTCCCGCACAAGTCAAACATTTCTGTGCATGAACTTGGATGTTTGTCTTGGTCTGGGTGTTTCTATGTATAATACTTATGTATTTAAAAAAAAATAAAGTATATATATATGTTTATCCATTGTCTAGTACCTATAGTAAAGCTCTGCTAAGTTTGGGCTAGATGGTGTTGTGTGTATGTGAAAGAATATTATTATTATTATTATTATTATTATTAATTCCTTCTAAATTGAAATAAAATCTTTATATATTACTTGATCTTGAATATTTATAAGAACATGTCTAGCTATTCATGGATTGAGAAAATAACATTCTGAACTCAAATTTACATACGTTTGTGTCGTATGTACAAGTTAAATCACAACATGACCGAGGCATTCGTTACGAGAGTCGCCTTACACCATAGATGTACTGTCTAGGAATGGAAACAGCAAGTAATAGAAATTGTGTATGTCATATATCAACTATAACCGTTAGTTTAGAATATTAATTTTGCGAGATCGCAACATAGTAACCGCAGATTAGTTAGATATATTATAGCGATGCTGAATCTCTTGTTACTTGTCGAACTAATTTTAATATTGTTTTATTCTATTAAATAAAATAAGAATGATAAAATCACTCTTTTTTGGCAGTACTGATTATAAAGATCACATTGCATTCAGTAATGACGATTAAACTCTTCCATTCTTTTTTTAATTATTATAATGACCACATTGAACTGATCAGCAAATAATGGCATGTCCAATAATCGCAACGCTGCTGTTCACACTGTATTGCTTTGGTTAATAAACCACTTCATCTAACTTTTACTTGTCTATTTTCTCTTATATAATATATAAATGTATATCTGCTATACAAACATATATCATATATCATACGATGTTATAAATATTGTCCGAAGACCATTTCTCCTTCACGACTTAGCGACAAGTATCTTTTAGCAAAGTATTTCTTGTCTGCTAGATATAAACTTTTAAATATATTAAACGACAACCATCAATTATGTCGCTAGTAGGTTCACATCCTCTCAGGATGTATCAATACAACGATGCATACGGGAAGCATATATTCAGAACTGGACGTTGATAATCCTATCATACAGAACAAGTGCTATAGCAATAATGTAAATATATTATAAATTATGCCATATCAAAATATCGTGGGTACTCAATCAAACTGTTTATGCAAATGAACTATACATTTCAATTTACCTAAATAGTTATGCGGAAATTGATAAATGCGCATCATAAACTTTTCAACTCGGATTCAATTTGAATTGTAGACTACAATTACTTATTGTACTCACGCCATTACACATTATTAGTAATAATAAACATAGGTAATCTAAATTGAAATATTTGATAGCGCTTGTACAAGGCGCAAGTAGCTAGCATGCGATACATGCGCAAGCTACGTGCAAGAATCATTTATATGAGTTGCTTGCGTATATCATCCGTATCAATATATAAAAGAGCCTTAAAATAAAAAGTAAACGAATACTGTCAAAACATACCATCAAGTAATTACAATTTGAACCTTGAACTTTTTAAAAGGTATGGAATATAATACAGATGCTATCTCATATTATAAATTTGATAGGGCGTCTTAGGCTTACTTGCCCAATCGTTATATTTTTCATACCTTGCCTATCTATTTTTGAGAAGGTACACTCAAATATAATAACTGAGCTTTGTGTCTATATAAACACTTACTTGGTGTACAAATCAATGCGCCAGTAGACAGTGCTTGTATAATGTCACATTAGTAAATTTTCCAGCGCTTGTAAAACTGTTATACTGATATCATTTAGAATTGGAAATAAACTCTCACAAACAAAGACTGAAGAGTTCCATTTCATATAGGCCGGCAAACACAATACCGGATAATACTAAACCGGAATTAACCTCAGCAGATAGAACACCGTCCCGGCGATACAGTTATTTTGCATTTATTTTTATATTGCAAATGATCGGCTTATATCGGCCCATCAACTCGAACATTGTAACAGGATCAAGCAGTTGACGCGTGAATTGTATTTATAGCATTTCAATTGAGTTTATAAATTTATATTCCAGTGTACCAATGTAAAAACATTTAATACTGTTAAAACGGTGCTGTGATTTTAGTGAGATTGACTAAAGTGGTCATTACTTTTGCTTCTTTTATGGATGTGTTATATTAATTCGACGTTTTTTTGATGGCCTATATGAATTTCTACTACTTACTGCCGATGCTATCATATTATTAGAGTATATTGAACTCATACTTGTGTGCGGGTAGCTGTTCAAATTCATAAAATTTACTCTAGTCTTATTAGAAATAAAAGCGAGGAACGAGTGGTTTAATTGGTTTTGAGATATTCGTATCGGTATCTTATAAGGTTATTTTATAGATTTGAAATGGATAAAACATGTCTCCGAAGATAATGGAAATAATGAACGAGAATCGCTAAAAATCAAAACGCAAAACTCTAATAAAATAATGAGTAAAAGTTCGGAACGAGACAAGGAAAGAGGCTATCGATTGGAGGTTTCTCATTACTTTTTTTTGGATTTGCCCCTCTTACGAAGTAGAGTGTGCGATGTAGCCTCGAGCGTCGACAATTACGAGTACAGTACTAGACGGCTAATACAAATCGCTCGCCCGGGGGGTACGTTTATCCCAAATAGGGTTACCATCTTAAGACGTTTCTTACGAGGATTTTTCGTGTTTGGAAAAGGAAGCGGGTATTATGTGTGTGCTTAGTGGAGGTAAATGAGCGTGTATGAGGTTTTAATTTGTGCTCAGTCTTCAGTAGGGCTTAATAACAGTTCAGTGATCTGCTATGAATCTGTTCAAGCATATGTTCAAATCTGTTTATACAAAACTTTGATATACTATGTATAAGTGAAATTTAAGAGAGAATCCACATTGTATGTAATTATTTTTGCAATCGCAAGAATAATTTAGACATATTTTTAGGAGGTGTCTGTCTTTATCAAGTAGATTTGCAGTGTACTTACTTACAATGATTATATATATATATATCAGTAAGGTTTTAGAAAATATTTATAGATGACAACCCTAATCTAAACCTCGCCTCATACCTCACGTGAAGAAAACTATTACATCATTGTTCCTTCATTTCACTCATACAAAAATAAACCCACGTAGTTACATAATAGGGGACAATTTCGTTTCCATTTGTATTATGAATGTCGCACCATTTAGACGGAGTGTGAATGATATTGTTTTTAAATTCATATGTGTTACATCATATACGTATTTTATTGGAAATTCTAATACTGTGTTAATATATACATATATTATGTTGAATGTCTTTTAAATATGTTTTGTCTGATATTTGACGTTATAATCAGTGGATTTTATCAATCCTTTATAACGTTTCTTATAGTTGACGCAACTGTTTTAAATGTATATACTCGTATTGTGTCATAGAAAGTATGTTCTGAGAGTTGAATTGATTATGGTACGTCTGGATTTTCCAAAGATTGTTTGTATAATAATTTAATATTATATACGTAATGTAATATAAGTCTATATAATTAAGAAAGAAGACTTATATCATTCACGGCAACTATAAGCACTGGGCATTTCTGTTATTGAGAATGTTCTATTCGAAAATCTCAATAACCAATGACTGATCCAGTAGTCGCACCGGAAATCTCACAATTGGACAAAAAGATAAACGCAAACTTATGCCACAAGACACCCCCAAGCAATAATGACAAAGAAACATGGCTAACTAGACAATTTACTATGGCATTACCATATCGTAAAGCATATGATCTCACCTCCCTACTACAAGCTTTACAAAGTATTATTTATAAAACATTTTCAAAGTAACATATACGTTGAGTATAAATTGTACAAAAGTGTTGGTCTTGACATTGAACAGACAACCCGACACTTCTCTGGGGAGTCATAACGGGCGGCAACGGTTTAGAATTACCCAAAAAATCTACTAATCAAAGAGAAATCTACGTTTACAATTCATTTAAAAAATAAGCCAGACCGCAATCTCTTTTTAATACATAGGTACTTTTTGAAGTTGGTCTTGAACTGAATGGTACTAAAATGTGTAGGAATATTTAGAATCTCTAGAGGTCCTCAAGGAACAATTGCGTGGTTCTACTAACCGGTCGAGAGGGTAATTAGTTCCCCATTACCCTAATATATTGTACTGGGTTTAGTACTAGAAAAAATTAACTTTTGTTCATTGGTTGGTAATGTAAAATTATACTGGATATAAGAACAATAGAGACGAAATCCTAAAAGCCAACATTCGACAAGTACTTTCTTTTTCGCTTGTATTCATTTTTATTTCTTTTAAAGTTTGGATACATTTTCGACAGGACACTTACATTATTCTTATGATGTCTCTCTTATGTATACATTATATTACTTGTTCGGTTATTCGACGGCTGACTGTATATTTCGTTTATAAATACCAATCTCCTAGTTCCTAGGTTTCTAGCTTTTTGTTCATCAATTGTTCAGTTACTAAGACACTATTTGTTCAATGTTCACTTCATTCAAATATTGTACTGATAGATCTTACGTGCCTTAGTCTATAAAGAAAATTAACAAAGTCCTCCTACCTATACTTCTAACTGTGATAACCATAGGAGTATTTAACAGAAAATGAATATTCAAAATGAACATGTAAACAAAACGATGCTAGATTACATAGCAAAAAGCGAGTGTCGCCGGTGGTCGGCGTTAGCAGCTTTCGATCACCCGTCAGCGCATAACCAAATTAGAGCAATTTAAGTCAGGAAATTGGAAACGCTATCGGGCGCTCGATGCGCTTGCAACAGGAACGCTACTCCCGCACTGGCATTTCAGACATCCACCGTTTCGGCAGCCCTGGCTAATGTCGGAACAATGCACGAATCTGGACTGACAGATCCGAGCGGGTCCGAAGATAAACGACAACCGTGGAGCGTTGTAACAACTGATTGATATACGGCCTCCGATGATATCGTAGGTAACTACACGATAGTTGAGCCGAATTCCTGACCCGCCTCAGTTACAGTTCGAGTACTATTGACATTAAACGATGTTTAGATAGTGAGCGCGTTAAAGTTGACTACCTACCGCTTTTCGACTGTTTACTCTGGTCAAATATTCTCCACGAAGTACTCTGAACATTGCAATAACTACTTCGGGTTATGTCCTATGAAAACATTATGGGTAAATAAAAATAACTCGCACTTCCTCGTTATGAGTACTTTATACAAGTGTGCCGTGTTGCGAGAAGTCATGTCGTAACAAAATTACCACATCACAATCCTCTCGTATTTTTTATTTTATTTATAAGTTGCAGCTGCTAGTGAGTCATCATAAAATTATAATCGCATGAACAGCAGAAGAAATTAAATAAAATCAAAGCGTTTGTAATTTGTGCCATATGCAGTCGTCTTCAGAGCAACTCTGTTTCGCAATTCTCACTACCAGTAGCAGTCAAGTCTCAGGCAGAACATGTCGGTAGCCGATACAAAGTTAAGAGCATATGTTGAGATAATAACAAGTAATCGTGCAAGTTGGATCGCAAGGCAACACACTTGCGTACTAGTTATCGACGGAGCTGTGACGGTCAGAGTTTGGTCTCGCTCGCCGGCTAAAACAATAGCGAATCAAGCATGCAACGGAACTTCCTCAAAGACACCCTCTTGTGCGTGCGACGCTTAGCGAACGCGCACTAACTTTATATTGGTTGAGAAACTTCAACGTCTCTGCCTGCCTCAAGGCCTTCATTCAACGACACAAGGCGTTAAAATTACTAGAAAATACCATTTTATTCAGATATCATTTACAATTTTAGCTTTAACTGATTATGAAAAATACCTTACGCATTTCACATAATTCATTTTACAAAACAAGGTTGGAGTAATTTGACGTAAATTCCCTTGAAAATATCACTAAACAATTACGTCGACGGATGGAATATAATCGGTTATTTTTCTCGTGTTACCAAATCTAAAAATAATATTCACAGAAAGAAAGCATTTTTACTTTAACATTCCGGCCAAAATTGTTGTGAATAAAGTTGTCCGCTTAACATTAAATATAAGATCGCTTTAGCGAGGCAGATAGACAGATAAAGACGGCATACATTTTCATGAGAAGAGAAAAATAAAATATAAGCGATCCGTGGTAAAATTGTGAGGGCCAAGTGTGCGTTTTCTGTCGACTGGGGGCAGAGATTGGCACACAGAGGCCGCGGGGTGGCGAGCGACAAGAGCCTAAGCGGCAATCAGGCAGCAAGGGAAAGGGCACTCTCGCACCGGCCGATGAAGTCAACATTCCCGACGGCGTCTCACCCAGATAACTCTTAATCGGTACTGGCTTCAGCGATTACACCGGTCGTTCGGCTAATTAATTTTTAAGTCGGCATCTCGGAGCGGTAGCTTCGACTTTCAAGTGAATTCAACTGCGATTTACATATTATATAAGAGTTCTGTTTTCTTGATTTCCAAACCACCATTTGAATTTTGTTGCGGTTCTCGTAAATCGTTTCAAATTAATTTCTGTTTGAAATTAGTTATTTGATTGGTTTAAACTTTTCTATGTAATATCAGGGCAAGTATTATATTAACCGTCAAAGAGCAAATGGATGTTATGATAATGTGTCATGGATACTTAAAAGGTAAAAGTTTTTTAATATACTTTATATCAATATGATATGGTATGGTTGATCTTTAATCTGCTTTTGAATGAACATCTCAAATTTGAGATCTCGAGTTCTGTTCCCGTCTAACTTTCTCTATTAATTTATTTACTTCAAATAATTGCAAGATTTTGAAGCTGCACTTGGCCTGAGTACTATATGCCAATGCCCTACATTGGGATACTTTTGACTAATTTGATTTTATTTGACAAACTTTTTTGGTTTATAAGTTTATATTCTGTATTAATTGCATTACTTTACAAGAAGATTAAATATGCACCAATTTTGGTAACAACTTATAACAATACATATAGCTTTTACTATTTGGTAAGCTGTCAAAGTTGTATTATATATGTAGATATTCATATAATCGTAATATACTGACTAGCTTCAATGTAAATGAACTAGTATAATTAGACTTTGAAGGCATACTTTTGCCGAAAAGCATAAAATGAACAAAACTTATGTCGAAAAACCATTTACGGCATTATAATATGCTGTCTTCGAACCACATTCTGTCTAACAGCGCGCATTTAATTCTATAGAACAAAATAAATTCTGGTGGATCAGGATAACACTTGGCGGTCAGTAAAAGACATAAAACGAGCGTAGCTTGTGACGTATCGATAGCACTAGCTTCATATGCGTAGCTCTCTGCTACGAAAAATTACATTCTATGTAGACATCCCATACCTTTGCAAAGAAAAATATATTACATGTATTATTATAAAAGATAATAATAATAAATAATATTTTATTCTTTCTCATACATTGATTTTGTTTTCAAAATTTGCGGTTGCTGGGGTAACCGCAAATTTGCGGTGCAATGTGCAAAATTTGCGGTTGCCCCAGTAAGATAAATTCATTTTCACGTTTTTGTTGTCTACTTATAATGCCTCAATATTGCTAATCAGTGTATCAGCCTCTAACTCCCGATTATCTAGTCAGTGCAAGAGTTATCTGATATTACAGCTTAGACTAACTTCCTTCTTGTTAAGGTGATACCTGATTACGCAAGTATCTTGTGTCGATTAAGTGATCTGACTATTACTAGTTAACTAATAATGAACCTAACATTGGTCCTTAATTAACAAATGATAAGCAATATTATGTAGTACGTTTCTTTGACAAAGAATTATGTGTCAATTTAGTACTTTTGTCATACTAACAAAGTAGCAAACAAGCATATTACACGCCTGATGACAAGCGGTTACCGTGGCTTATAAGTAATGCAAGCACACCAAAAGTGACACGCACCTATTGAAAATCCAGAAAGATTTATAGTAATGTTTCCTTTGTATACCATCTATTAGTCCAATTACTTCACATGTATGATAAAAGTAACAAACATTAGCCTATCCAGCATTAAACTACATACTCAAGATATATGCCACTATGTAGACGTCGTTGGCCATTAAAATTAGTATATAAGCCATTTTAAAAAGCTGCCAGCCAAAATATTCTCGACACTGCAGGGCAATATTTGTAACTCAATATACATACATATATTGAGATTCATAATACTATAACAGGATAACTCTTTGCAAGAATAACGTGAGTACTTTAATAAACAACTGGATTTGGCAAATTACCTTCACCTTAAAACTGTTTCAGAAAATGTATGCCCGGAAGTAATTTGCCGTACGTGTTTGTTTTAACTTAAGCGTTCTCGCGCCATAAAATTAACTCGCTGCAATCTGTTCTTTTTTTACTCGCCACATCTGTGCAGATTAAACTACCGAAGGCACGTTATCTCCATAACTCTTTACTTCTGCAGGTCTGCACCAGCAGCGGCACTTAAAAGTTCAAAAGTTCTTCAATGAAAGAATGCTCATACGGAGAAATCTCGCGAACAGATCGCTATTATGCATGCGATAGGCACAGCTATATCATGACGAACAAAATTTGCGCCGACCGTTCGGCCTATAAATCCGAGGGTTCCTAAATCCTTGAAAGGGCACTGTCGAGCAGCTTTCATCAGAAAATTCTCCATTATCTGAAGGAAATCGTTACCGGGGTTGAAGCTCGCCCACCCCCGGCCCGACGGGCTTTCATTTACGGCGGCGTTGCGTGCATGCGTCCCCGCGGCCTTTGCTTCAGGTGGGCGTAGTCATTGTGTTCGGTATTTAAGTGGCTCATTTGATATTCTGAGACAGTTTGCATTCGAAAAGCTCGCACGTAGGGAGAACGTCGGTATCGGGATATCGGAGTCACGAAGCGTACGCACACAGCGACCGAGTGCGTGCACACTTGCGCGACCCAGTCACAACACGCGGTTGTGTACTGGGAGTTAGAGCACGTGACTCGGCCAACTTGATGTAAGATCTGAAGTCGCGGCGCTCGCCTCTCGCACAAGCCACGCACGCGTCGAGTTTGCGCAATGTTTATCCACAAATACACTAATGAAGGCACCTACAAAAGCGACTAGATTGTTAATTAAACTTGCTCAAAATGTGACACCCTTACGAAATGACGCCGGCTCGGGAGCACAGTGCACGGCTTCAATGTTATTGAATTAATTTGTAATCAGAATTCTCGGTGTGCGTTCTTGAATGTAATAATGGTATTTCGTAATTTATTTACTTCCTTAGCTATATGTTGGAGCATTAAGGGCCTCTTAAACAGAGCGCGTGTACATTGATATACTCGTATTGTCATAAAACGCTATCTGTCATAAATCATTAGTGATCAATATAATTTATTTGTTCTAATTAGCGTGAGCTTGATCGATGTAGCGCTGTTGATGTGATCGGTTTTTTTTTTCTTAACATCTCGTATTTAATTAGGATAATTGCGGTTACACAATATTTCGTAGTCACAAAAAGTAATTCAAAAGACCCCATCATTAGGCCGCCGACCAAAAGGAATAACCATTCCCTTAATCATTATTCTTAAAGACTCTTCATTAAATTCCTTTTATCTCTCCCGGGATATTTCCTTTGCTCGGCATCAATCACATTCACTTCGAAAAACTCGTTGGCTTTATTCTAAACTCTCATAATAGGTAATGAAGGTCTTGATCGTCGCGGGCGGCTGGCAGGCTCCGATTACTTTGAGAGCTGGCACAATGACTCCCCGGCTGTAGCCAATGTTGAATTCTGAAAAGTTCTTTAGTCCGCATCTACGCTAGATACGGGGCTAATTACGACGAAACTTTTGTAGATAGACACCTGCGCTGAGTCGTGGCCGCCAGACAAAGACCAAGTTATCGCAGACTTACAGGCACGCGTGCATTGCCACGCGAATATTATCTTTAAATTGTCTTACAAAGATCCCTTTTCGTGTGACGCCGTTCAAGAAACGAGACGATAGATTGGTGCTAAGACGACAGTCTTATTTAATATCGACCTGAGACAATATGGGACAGTGAAATTGTTTCCGTGATTTAAATCTAAGCTTTGTTATTAAGTATTCATTAAAACAACAACATTAATTTAGTTAAAAGCTTTCATTTGATATAATGGTATACGTTCTAAATAAAAATTAATATTCCCCGTTCAATTCAATCACTTGAAACTAAGCTGTTATATTATGAATTTTCATCAAAACAAGTAAAGCGAGCTTATAATCACAATAACATAGTTTGGAAGTTTGACCGACGCGCCAAATTCGAGGTAATGTGTTTAATTATTATATGCACGAAATGATTTAGCTGCGGGTAAAATTAGCGTTGCCTAATAACAAATGAGACATGACAGCGCAAATTCAGTACACTTTTCCAAAAAGTTTGCTGTAAATTAAATTTCGCGAGCGAAGTTGGCGCAACTTTACGCTCACAACGCAGACATGTTGCGTGGAATATGTCGGCTAAACGCTTCTATTCGTTCCGCTAATAGCTGTAGCAGCCAAGCAACGCGCGACTACGAGCCACGACAAGCCGCTACCAACGATTTGGGACGGTAAAACATAATGCTTGTAATTTCTATGTACTTACCGGTCCGAATTGTTCGAAATAATTCTTTACGTCTTCAAGCGTTGTGGGTGCCGATAGCCCTCCTACGAAGATTTTCTTTGTCCTGGTGACCATCTGAAAAAATAAAAAAACAGTCACTGTGAATAAAATAAAATATGATAACGATGAATCAACACGTAAACAAGCACATTTTATTCGGCAATTGGGCAAAAGAAATATTTTATCAACGAGTTTCATTTTTCAGTGAATGTCGTTTTTACGAAGTTATTTATATTTTTATGACCAACGGCTTATATGAATAGTAAGCACAAAAGAGAGCATGGGGATGTGTTGGGATTCCGCATAATTTGTTCGGATAGTTCATAACGTAAAAACAATTGGAACCGTAGTGAAGGCAACGCACAACGGACGAACGAAATGTTAAAATAATTACCGTTAATATATTTTGCAATCCACCCGGAGTGCTTGCCGAGGGTTATTACTGAGGAACGTAAAATACGTAATGATTATGTAGCGTTAGTGAAACTACTATGTACATCTTGTACCCAAAAAGTATTTGTTTAGTCTCAATCTAGGGCATAATGCCTTTACTAAATCTCTTTAGATTTATGAGGGGCCACGCCTGTATACTTATTAAACGCAAATTCATCTCAAAAAGATGCCTGAATATGTTGCTAATTTATTTATTCAATGCATATTTTAACAATCAAGGCGTAGACGTTTAAAAGGGGATTTCATTATAATGTCAATATCGGTGCACAGCTCGTTCTCAAAGGCTGGTTGTTTTCTCCTTGAATATTTACGCGCGGTAATAACGAAGGAAAAATGCATGCCGCGTCAGGTTAACAATGGTCGTCAAGATTTTCACGGAATATCCTATCGATAATGAGGCAGGAAGGAGAGCTGCCGAGCCCGATACTATAATTACGACGTCACGACAAAGTTAGCAGATGTCGCGCTCGCGGGAGGAGCGCAGCGAGCCTCACCCGGCATTTACGTATCATATGACCGGTAAAGTTAACGACAAAAGTCAAACAATTAACCCCCTGTGAGTTGTTGTGCTGGCGTTTTTCAAACTCAGCGGTCGCCTGTAGAAATGTCGACTCAATTTCCACGTATTGTTAGAGTTTACTCGTATAACCTGATAGAATTATGTCAGGTGGTAAAGTTGAGCCTTGAGAATTAAAATGTTTATAGCCCTCGCCTACAGGTAATATCATAAGCAAAATTTTGTGTGACAGTAAACGTACTTTACATGGCCAAATAAATTGTCAGCGGTTTCAACTCAAACATACAATCTCATATATTCAGCTCGCTGAGTTTTGAGTAAAATAAATATATTGCTTTCATATAACATAGTATACATACATAGTATCCCTTAAAACTTTGAAGGAGTAGTAACGTGAAATATTATTACGCGTCGGAAAGGAATCCCTATTACTATGAGTGGCGAAAGATAATAGCGCTGTGGAAATTGAATAAAACAAGATTCGGTAACGTCTAATGTAACTAATGTAAGTGAGTAAGAGGGCCGGAGTTCTGGGACGATCCCAAACGAAATCACACTCAAATGTACGTAAATGATGAATAAGTGGCATGGCGGGTGTGAGGTGCGGCAGGGGGAGTCCGCTACGTGTCCAAGTGGCGCGCCCTTCGTCCCGCGCACCCCGCCATCCTTCTGCCTTTTCCCTGTAAATCTCAAGTGTGACAACGCTCCCTGCGCCCCCCGTCATGTTGTCTCACCGAATCAACGCGCTTTTATGCTGATTTAATTTTTTTTCGCATGTTGTATACCGCCGCAGGGACCTGTACCAAAGTAAGTTTAATACGTCCGAAGTTGTGTTGTGGAAATTATAGAGCTTTTGGAACATCATAATACTTTTATAAATAAAGTCAGTTGCTATATTTTGTTGCGCTTTTGCAGACTGTCATCGCTATAGCATAAGAATAAATAAGTATATTGAAATACTATGAAACCGTGAGGCAAATGTTTGGTGAGTAACCGCCAAAACAAACAGAATCTTCATTGAACGTCGGTTCAATATCCTGGCAATAAGAGAAATAAACTGGAATTACAGTTACTAACGCGGTTTTATGATTATATCCGTACAAAAATAACTAAAATGTTACTACTACTGCGTTACTTGACACAGTTTATGAAATTTTGTATTATTAAACAAACAACGCGTTGTTGCGTTTACATTACTGTTTGTACACCATTTAATCTCATACCAGAGTTGGCAAATACTCTGTTGAATACATTACTCTTTATTTTTTACGTCTTAAGCTACGTATAATATAATTCTTCGCCAATTGTTTTAGGGGAAAGTCTCTATTAAACGTGAGCGATATATACCTACAGTTGGATATCGTTATCATTACTACGTTGCTATAGTAACTGTCGTAACCCCACTGAAACCAATGAACGTATAAAATTTTAGGGGAATATTTTTCCGTGTTCAATATAAATGATATACTGCGAAGTGGCTATAAAAAGAAGGTGCAAACGGATCATGATCGTACTTTTTTATTTATGTACACGACGGGCAGTCTGACTGATCGATAACCGCATTGGCCGGGTAATACCCGTTCTACCTATCTAACCTATTAGGCCGTAAAATATAAAATTTGATAGATTTATTTTCATTGAAATTAAACTAATTTCTACGGATTTTATCGCATTGTTTATTTAACACATTATGTATATTACATAATTTTGATATTGTTGCACTACTACTATTATTAAACTTTACTAATTTTTAAACTAATAATATTATTATAACTATTAAAACTATTTATATTTACACTTTCACCGACGTTTCGGTTGTTTTTCAGCAGCCATGCTCTCGGAGAGACTCACATTCTCCCCGTGACTATAAATCCGCATAAATGAGTTTAATTTCAATGAATAACATTCGCGTAAACAGAAGACAAGATTAGAAGAAGAAGAAATGTCAACAACAAATAGGATTTCTTTTTCTGATTTATGTCATGGGAAATATGTTTAATTATTGTTCTATTAGCTATTTATCTATTAGACATATTATTCTTAGCTTAAAATTAAATATTGAATCTATTATTAGCTGCAACGAGAAAAAGAAAATGTTGTCTTCGGTAATCTAGCGACATTGCATTTGTTGGATAAATTCTTTTCACTGTTTTTTATTCTCAATATTTCTGCCCAAATAACAAATACAACCCATACATATACTGTGTAACTTTTAAGTAGTCTACTTTTATATTTTACTTATCGTAACGATAGAAATTAAATCCTTAATATTGAAAATGAGCATGAAAAGCATGAAGTTAATAAACCTGATTATAAATATAATTACGACGCTTTGAAGTTTAAATATTATAATCACCGATTCATACGGCTAAAATACTCAGGGAGCGATAAATAAAAATTTGATTAAGCGGCATTTATAAATGGGATTGTAAAGGGTGGTCCTATGGGAGCGAGTGTCAGGCTTACCGGCCGCCACGTCAGCCGAAACTGTTGGCAATTACCTTAAATGTGGACAACGCAGTCTACTCCACTGGGAAAATTATTATTCACCGCATATCCAATTTTTAGCCCGCGCTCTAAATAGGTACGCGTACCTTTGATTGTTCCTATTAATTGTTAGGGTTCACAACGCGTTTGACACCTCCATCATTACTTTTAACGCAAAACAAGTGTAAAACTCCCTTCAAATAAAACTACGTTGAATATATTATGAACCCGGCATCCTCGTAAATATTTCTAAACAAACTTTTATTACTAATTTATAAAAACAAACTGGTCAATGTAAACGCAGCGAGCAGTAAAATATGGATAAAGCTTTGTAAAAACAAAATTGGTTGATTTGGAATTCAACTATGCCCATTTCAGAGCGCGACACGAAAATTTTGGTACGTGCATCGTCAGCCAAACAACATTAACGTGGCCTCGTTAGGACGCGGTAGTAACTGACGGGTACGTCACAGTCATTTTGTTGTGAAAAATACAACAATTTAATTTAGTCTAACTTGACCGCGGGCGGCAAACACCGAACGGCCGCAGCACGACAAAAAGCTACACACACCAATTACGTACGAGTCCAGCGTCCAGTACCACCGCCGCGCCGTCGCTTTACGTGCCGCGTGCCGCTGGCTTACGAGTTGCTCTAACTCAATTCATAATGTGCCACAAGCACCGTGCACGCTGCGCTCACATTTTTACGTTTCCAACCAACGACGTTTTCGCACCGCACCGAAAATGTCGCCACCTATATTTTTGGTAATAAACGCCATAAACTTTATCGGTCGAAAAATTAAAACGTCCGTACACGTACACATACATTTTTCAAGCGTTTATGTCGAAGGAAGTGAGTAAAATATTACAACATACAATGTTTTTATTCGAAACGTTCCATTTTGTAGCGCAACGTGACAACGACATGAAACTAAACGCATAAATGCATCCAACGTCAGCAGTCGTACAATTCCTTCGAATGGTTATTTTTTATTGCTCCAAATCCACTCTGCGTCGCACACCTTTTTCGCTTTTTCTAAAAAAGGTATTACAGCTAGCGAAATCCAGTTGAAAACATTTTCTTTCAAGAGTTCTCTGCTACATGAAAGAGTGAATATACCACTTATTGCGGCAGAGGCGGTTGGGACAATATTAATCAATTTTTACACAGAGAATTTGAGGGGATCGTCGCGCTGCGAGGGCACAAAGGTCCGCCGACCCACCCAACGCTGACGTTGCATTTCATTTTTGTTTGCCCACAGCCTCTGGCCCGCTTGTCTGTTCTTTGTCTTCCTGAATAAATGCGTATTTTGAAGCACCTATTTTTCATTATTACTACATTCACAGGGTAGAATGTGACCTCCCTATCATTCATTCATTTTTTTCTCTCTCCACTTTGTGCGTTTGCTGGCAAAAGTTTCGGTAAAAAGTATTTTGGTGGAAACGAAAATTGATTTTCGTACACAAACTGGCATTCCATGTGTAGATTCATGTTACAAAATTTACGAACAACATATGAAATTCTGTATTCAAAGTTTATCTTATTTGTTGGCAACATTATAACGGTATCTAAATATGTGTCGGTGGTATTCGCCTCGGCGCAGTGAGCATTTCGCATAGATAGGGGATGATCCCGTCTTCTCATGTCGCACACCTTATCTGCTTCACAGCTCATTAGGTCTCGCACGGGGCGACGCCGAGCAGATCTATGCTATTTGTAACAATACACAGACCGCACGGATGGCAAATGGTGATTTCAGGGTTTAAGGTGCCAGTCTCGTTAGTTCGGTGGGGAGGCGACACGACGTGAAATAAGTACATACTCGATTGTGGCGTGCGACGTCAACCGACGCAAGACACTAACCGCGTACGTTCTAAATGGTAGACATTAACGAAACGTTATTGCTTCTCGGCTTCACCGACACTTGCACAGTATTAATCTCTATCTCTTACTGATGCTCACTGTCTGTCGCTCTCCAGACTAGTTAATTCCGAGAATAACAAGTCACCGCCGCACTCCCACCTACTATTGTTGTGAAATTTAAATGAATCAGTGCTCCTATTCAATTAACACCTGTACGCGCTGCGCGTCACTCCAACAAACACTCGAGTGTTTTATTTTATGGCAACCGAATAAACGAAAGATAACTAATGCAATAAATAATTTTATAAATCATATAAACGCAAATTTGTCGATGTCGACGTACGTTTCATTCAATATCCGATAAAGCAAGCACAAACAAGTAAATACGAAATAAAACGAATACATGTAAATGAACAAACTTCTCAGAATTACATCGTGAGCTGAATAAATAACGCCTGATCGATGCGTTGATAAGCCCATGAAAAATTTAAAGAGAATCCGTACAATGGTGGAAAGGAACGGATGAAGTAGGTATGAAGAGGTCTGGGATATTGCTTCTTTCAGTTTTTTACGTGCTATTACGCGTACGAACGCAGCTCTCGACGCGCGAACAAAGGACCACTTCATCCTATACAGTTACATGTACGTACGCCGTCGCTATCTATAGTCTTTAATGTAATTTTGATTGTTTACGACGTTTTCTCTTTAGTAGATAAAAACGAGAAACTTTTCTATTCAAATCCCTACCATTCTTTAAAAATCGACTATGTCGCCGTCATACTTCAGAAATGCTTTTACTAGAGTTGCTGGAACAATAGCAGCATTTAGGCGCCTAAAAAGTGAACCGGCTCAGTGCACTTGTCATCGAAAGCCATTCGGAACACATCAGAATTGCACATATGTAAGGGTTCGTTCGCGTATATGCACTTTCTTTTATGTAGAACCCAGCAAGTGGATGAAAGCGAGACGCCGGGACGCCTTGCCGCTAACTCCCCTTTCTTGCTAAATGCAAAAACTATGCCTATACCAACCCTAGGCTATTGTAAGATTGACTGAGGTTGCTTTGTTTGAAGTATGCAGACGTGATGTAAGTGTACAAGATGAATGTGTAGTTGAATTCTCTTTCTATTTTGAATATTCAGAATCGAATATTTGTATATTGTCAGACTATAAAATTTGTATTTTGCGTGACTAAAATACGATGAAATGATATAAATCAAAGCTCTATTAAAGATAATGTCTAAAAAAATCACTTTATATTAAAATTATATAATTATAATTATATTATATTACAAATAATTCGCTGTACTGCTGAAGATAACATAAATGAAGTTTTCTAAGTGAATCATAATGTAAAGATTCCTCTCCCTATTAAAAGTGAAGGATACAAGATACTTGGAATTTTTCTTTTTTGCTACGCATAATCAAATAAAACTTGATTTTATGTTTCGAGTCAAATTATAAGCCGAGGGGAGGGCGAAATAAAAAGTGAATAATGAATGTCGAGGCCAAATCCCGGACCGCGCGACCGTAGCAATTATTTTGTTTCGAGTACCATCAACATGGTTCGTTCTTTCAAATTTTCATACATTAAGCAAATGTCGAGAATGCGTAATAAGGACCTAAATGTTGTAAGCCGTCGCGGGGTTGCCAAGAGCATTCATTAAAACACCAGGGGACTGGACAATCGGACATTCTTTTAACGAAACTTGAGCTTTACATTTCGATTTATTATTATTTATACAGGACGGAGTTTGTAAATAAACAATATATGTCACGGTAAAAAGAACTAACATTAAGAGTAACTTTCAACTTACACGTTTTGAAACATGCAATATGTTCTGTCTGCGTTTGTTTTTCGTTTCCTTTTGTATATTTTCTTGTAAAGAAATAAAGTCCGCAATTTAAGCAGCAGAGATTCATTCTGGAGGCGAATAAACTTTATTTATATGTATTTTATTTAATATCGCTACATTTTAGAAGGTTAGTTGGGAATTGCTTTATATATTTCTAAAATAAATTGAGTCAACGAACAATAGTAGATAAAGAATCAGTTGTAACACAAATCGTATTCACCTTGTTCTCAAACAAATAAATAACACTTCAATTTATTGTTAGGTTTATTTATTTATGCAAGAGATCAAAACAGATTTGAAGCAAACAACAATCTAGAGATACCTACCATGGGATTGGAGTGTCTATTGTTTACCGAGTAAAATGCTTACATTTAACCTATTTAATGCGAAGGCATACAATTCAATTGATGTCAGACTACATAGAGTCTCGACTAACAACACCATTGTACCGGCTATACGCCGTGATACGAATCCATCGTAAGTGTCACTTAACTGTTCTTACTCTAAGCAAACTACTCGACGTAACCAAATCCCTCCTCCTTCGCCAAATATATGGAGTGCTATCTGTAAGAGTAAATAAATACAAACTACAGGAAAAACTGTCATGGATGACGAAGGCTGCCTACAAAACATGCAATCCTTATGAATGATCGCCGACTGACTGAATTCTATATGACTTATATTTTTCTCTATCCCTACGAAAAGAAAACGGCGTCCCCATAATAACACATTGGAAAACAAACCGTGTTACGTAAGTATAACAGTTGTATTTCGAGTGACACTTGTAGCGCGGTTGAGCGCTTTCGTCTACACATCGGTCGATAGTGTTGACGAACAAAATAAGCTCCCCTCCGGGCGGGAGTGCGGTGTCAAGAGGCTATAGGATTAAACTTAAACTGGGTTTGCCCGCAGTTTAATTATACAAAAGGTATGTACTCTACTACTCACGAAAATGTTCAGCTCCTCGCGCACACATGTTGGAAATTAGTTAAATTATATCCTTTACACACAGTTGAATGGCAAATAGAATTTAAAATTAGACGTCTGGAAAGTGGTATCAAAGGACGATAATAAATTATTCATACCTTAGAAACACACACAAATACTTGACATATTTATAATTGTCGACCAAAAGGAATTCTCAATTTATATTGGTATCGTGCAATATTTTTTAATTCATACACGAATTCGGCAATGGCGCAATGCAGGATTAAACTTTGCACAAAATAATTACCTACGTAATATATAGCTTATATGTGTATGTACGGTGGCTGAATTAAATCTAGTTTGTACTCGCCAGAAACGTAGTAAATTGTGCGTTTCGTGGAAAACTTTTGCACTTTTATACCAAGCAAGGCCGAGTCGATAAATTTTAAGCGTCCTCCTCAAACGAGCTTGCTGGAATAGAAAACGTTATATTTCACGATTACGAGATCGTAATCTCTTTTGAAATTTAATCATGGATATCATATGGATATGAAAATTTTATTACTCAAGTAGTGACTGAGGTCGTAAGTGGAAGGATTTGGAAGAAGAAGATTTGGATATTTGAACGGTGAAATCACTTCGCTGACGTATGCCAAAAGCTTGATTCTACTGAGATTTAGCAAGGAGGAAAATAAGTAATCCGATATTAACTTTGGACAGTAGGTATCTATTTCTTGGGAAGAAATAAAGAAAATGAATCGGCGTCACTAATTGGCCGGCCAATGAGTCGGTGACGTGATGAATCTCGGACGAATGAATGAACGGTTCGGCAGCGCTGTCCCCGCGCCCCATACGACAGATTCTCGCCCTCTCCCCCTTCGATGGGTGTGTTTGACGCATGATTTATTCTCCGTGCTGGCGGTCTACACTTTTGGAGTGCAACATACATACAGAGCAACTCTATATCGATAAGAGAACGAATTAATTCAGAGTCGATAAAGGCGAATAAAATCCATTGAGTTTCAAGTTTTCTGTATACATATCATACATAAAGGACATTTCATGAAATAGTTACCATTTGTTCGTGACCCTGATCATAAAATATTATTTTATAATAAATTTTCAATCGCTCCCCACAACGTACTAGATAAATGTACGAAGTTTTATGAGTGGTAACACATAAAACTAGCTAAATGTTCGTCTTGTACTCGTGGTGCTGACGACGCTTCCGTCGACCAGCTGACACGCCGCAATATAGCCGACTTCCGTGCCACGCGACCACGAATAACGGCACGTCCTTAAAGGCTTCATGTTTGGGATCTCTGAACATTTTCCTTAGTTCTTACGACGGCATGTTGTCTACTATTTTACTTTCTGAGACGTAGTCAGAAAAACTAAAAAATATAACGCAATTTAATCTCTAACGACAGCAGTAACTTGTGCCAAATTGAGGCTTAACTGGGCGTTGTAGTTAATTGTAATAACGTTCGAAGGATGGGAAGTGGAATGAGTGGGGGGCGCGCGATGTTGTAGGGGGCGAGGGGGGAGCGTTGCGCAGGCGCATCGCGCGCGGCACTCGAGCACGCGCCACTACTCGAGCGCCCTCGAGCGGCCACTCGGCGCCCGCCGCGTCGAATTGAAAAGATACCTACGCCGACACCGCACTGAATATTCGCTCAACGTATCAAAACCGTAAAATGCAAATCTATGCACTGCGGTCGTCTAGAGTGCTCAGCGAACCTCGGCTCGCGTACCGCGTTTCATCAAATGCAATATGACTCAAATTATCATACACAAGTAGTTTGTCAACGGAGTGACATTGTTGATAATGACGGCAACTTTTTTGTCATTGCATTCTATAAAATATGCAGCATGCATTTTATAAATTTCTCAAACTCTGAATAATTTCTGCATTTACTGTTTGCACCAAATTGGAATTGCAAATCCTAATGCTAAAACATCGCAGCGCGCGCGTCTTTGTGTGTTCTAGTAGTATTCCTCTAATTCGGCGAATGTATACAAAATCAAATTACAACATCCATCTAGCCACCCTAATAGTGTCCCGGACACGTTAATAGAAAACGCAAACGAATGTGGTGCGACATGAGATGGAAAGGCGAGGTCGCAGGACACCTCGTCCGTTCTGTTTAAACGTCACACAAACAAAGTTGCGCCCATACATATGTACGCCCCAATTTATAATGCGGACAAGCCACACTGAAATGGATTTACAGCTGCAAACCTGCTTGTCTTTGATGAGGGTCTATTTTAAGATGCGCGCCGAGCGCACCGACACATTCCAATATTTCCAGCCGATATATTATTATTACGTTCGAATCTGAATCGATGCCGTGTTATAAAATTTATTACGCTCTCGTCTCCTCGACGTTTCTTATTTGTAAACAGGCGCTTGAGTAACTCCTCGCGGGGCCCACGATAATGTTTGATGTCTCGTTAAAAATAAAATCGCCCGTCGATCGACACTAACAAATCCGTGACTAATTTGTCGAGTGACATGTCGGAGGACAATCTAGAAATAATACCCGCTGACGTCCGTGTGAGAATATGATTAAAATTTTAATGAGATTAACTAAAATGAGGTGATACATGTCGAAAGTTAATGCACAAACTATATGTGAATTAATCATCATGTGAAAATAGAAGGAGATAAATTTAATTAATCTGAGGAATAAAGTGGAGTTGTGGTATTTAGAATTGGGCTTTAATTTTACGTAGTTAGAGGCTCGGGCCGTAAAGCCAGTGAGCTAAATGCTTCGGTTCTAACGGTTTGTCGCAGATTTAGGTGGCATGTTTAAGTTTCGTGTAATCCGCTGTAGGTAAACTAAAGTCCGCAGTGTCTTTTAGGCACGCCTACTCAGTATGCAAGCGTTTTCCTGCACATCCGTTGTACGCGACCGCGGAAGGACTTCCGTACACAAAATACTATGTTTATGTTCAATTCTTTTAGAATTCCTCGTCGCAGTTGACTCTTCGTGCCGACATGTTGCGACAGTCTACACAAAATATACTTACATACTTTACGATCTTCACCGAATTACCGAGTCATTTACGTTTAAAATTAAGGTCATTTATTTATTTGTAATACAAGCCGCTTTGAAATTCATTGAAATTAATACAAGGTATGTACTCCATTCACTCTAGTGACAATTATCCTCTTTAACCATTCCTATTTATTTTATTACCGGTTTTAATAGTCGTATGGCCTTTACTTAAGAGGCCATAACTTAAGTTTGTTCTCAAATGTAGTACTATGAGATTACACGTACTGGATTAAACTAAGTTTATGCTTCCATGTATTGTATTTTATACTTTAAGACCCATGATATCTTTGGTCTGGATTAGTGTATCTTTTACTAATAATATATATATCTATAAATGTAGCGTTTCTAGTACAACGTTGTTTTCAATTAAATCGCCGCGCATATATAACAATTAGAAGCAACCAGTGTAAGAATATACACGGAGATTTTTCTCAGATAAATCACCCCTACGGCTCCCCAACTGAATATTTATCCCGGGCGCGGTGTAGTGTAGTAGTGGCTTTATGAACGGATAGCGTAGTTCGAGATATTTGCCGCACTAATCTCCATTTTAAGAACGGTCGTACGATGCTCGAGCCTAGGATTATGGAACTTGCGTGACACTAATTAAGTCGGAATTAAGGGCGAGCCTATATCAAGAACCGCAGCGGGAGTTATAAATGAAAGGGTATTACGCGTGTTTACTATAACAAGCGATACGCCGAGAAAGGGCAAAAATTATTAATAACAAATAGATTCTACGCCCACTTCTTGAATCTCTATAAATTACGTATCGGCGCCGCACGAACCAGATCTCAAATTGCCGCTCAAATATTTATCCAAACCATCTTCTAACTTATCAATGTATCGAAGATAAAACGGAACTCATAATTTGCTAAATATGTCGTCGCTATTACTTTAATCCTTTCGAGGAAACGTAAGTTTAAGGCAAATCCTACTTAACGTTAACTTTCACCAAAGTAGACAGTCGCTGATGGCTCTCAACATTGACGAGTTAAGATGAGTTTATTCAAACTTTTCTACTTATTAACTTGTGTATTAAGAGCTTATTTGTGCGAAAGTTTGATGTCAAAGTATGGGTTGTACTAAAAATGTAGTGAGTATAAAGATCGGGCATCGGTTGAGCGTGGTATTGAGGGCGGCTGTATCCGATGTAAGCTGCGCTCTAGGTTTAATCCCCGCGCTCGGCTAACGGCAGCGGTTAGGCCTACTACGTAAATTTGTGTAATTTGGAATCTAGGCCAAGTGCCAAGGGATCCGACTGTACGGCAATGGTGATTGATATGACGCTATACAGAGCATCGTCTTGCCCGCCGCGTCGCTGTCACTCGAACAGACAACCCGATGCATTTGTAATGGGATCGCCGTCTACACAACTATAGTTTTGTTGATTCAATATTGTCAGGTGACGCGGTTTCTCTTTGATCTTGTAAAGTCCTGAATATTTTACGTTAAAATAAATTTAATTATTAAGAACTAGTATTTTGTATTTAACATAATCTTACTCCAAAATACATGGAGCATAAAAATAAACAACCTAAAAGACTAATTGTGTTCGTAAGCGGAACATGAATTTAAAGCCACATCGCGCACATTTCGAGACCACGTTTTGAAGCACACCACTTACAACGTTTCACTACTTCTCCTGATACGGCGGGATGCAAATTTCAAATTCTGGTTCCACTAGCGAGTTTTAAAGCGATCCATCTCCTTCGTTCTATAGAAAATATAACGTGGGGTCTACAAGCGATCGCTTCGAACCGTCGCTACGTTGCGCACACCGAGTAACTGAATTTCAAATACGCAAAATCCTGTGGTTGCTTCCAGCGCTCGCTCTTCAATTTATGCCATTAGTAGCCTTCCACCCTCTGTAAAATATATAATGTGTACGTGAAAATAATTTGAGACCAGAGGGTAGGACCTGATGAATTTGTTTACCGCATGTTACAAAAGGTTTTCGTATGTAACTTATTAGAAATTTGAAAATTTTGATTTTATTTTGTTGTTCTTTTGCTCGTGTAATTATATGAGGGACATTGGATACAAATTGAATTTAAAATATTGTGTTCTATGTACAGAAAATAAGTAAAGTTATTTTACTAAAACGTAAATGTGTTTAGTTATACGCAGAAGTAAATTTAAGACGTCTAATCCCGAACCTGGTCGACCCTCAGAAAGCTCTGCAGTAACAAAACAAACATTCAACGGAATGATAGCAACAAAACCTCCGTCAGTTTTGTAAATTACAATAAACCTTAGAGCAGATCGTGGGCAGAATTCGTGATGACTTCTCGTGCGCGCGACAATAGGCTTAAGGTGGACGACCGTCGCTATACTGCAGATGCGAGTTACAGCCATCTATTAACAGAACCTTTTCACTGGTATACAGTTATTACTGCTACATCGATACAACAACTGACCAACTATTATATCTCGTGATACCGTAAAATAATATATTTATTTCGTCGTACTACGCGTAACATTTTATGTAACATGAGTGAATACAAAAACGATTGACTAAATAACAATGACATGTATTATCATAAAGTACAAAAGATCGTCCACGATTGTTACTGAATAGATCGGGCCACGATATCGGGCGGAGCACCGTTGGAGAAGGACGACCTCGTTATTATTTGATAGGTCCCATGATGAAAATCCTCGCGGCACGCAACTTTCTTGGCGTTCACTCGTTAGAATAAAAACGACATTGTATGGCATTTCGTTGGCCTCGTCGAGCCCTAAACATGAATATAAATAGAACGCCTGGAAACCGCTGTAACGAGACAAGAGACAATATCCCGACGAGCAATGAAGGATTGTCCTTCATCACGCACAAATTCGACGAAGAAGCAGGCGGTCTCTGTCAGTTGCGGCTCGCCTCGGCTCGATCTTAATCGAGTACTTCGATAAAAATTGGATTTCTACCTTTTACCCGTAAACGACGCGAGAACACGCCGAAGATTTACCTATAACGCTATCCTATTTACAGACTGGGAAATTCTATTTGCTTAAAGGTCGAATGGAGGCAATATCGTGGACGTCGCGACGCTGCGGGCGGGGGATGCAATAAGCGGAGCGGCCAGCGGCGGAGCCGTCGCCAATTTAAAGAAAGCCCACTGAACCGAAAGACAAGCGCATTGGCGGCTCACGAACACAGCACACCCGCACCCGCCCGCTCTCTAAGGCTCCTCATATAATTTTCAATCCAGCGAGCTTTAAAATCGATTGCTCTTTGTAAGTGCAAAATGAAACAAGGGGCTGCCTTCTAACGTACACCTCGGCTAAATTAACGCTTTAATCCAACAATTTTCCGTTGAAAGCTAAATTGAAAGCTGCATTAGTTTTTAAAATATACAGTAAAACTCACTAACTGTTAGGGTATATTTATCTACGGTTCACTTAAACTTCACGTCTCGTTAAAATCTGTTCACATTAAACTGCATCGTTTAAACGCGATAAAAGTGAGTTCATGACTGTATTATACATTTATTGTATCGTTCAAATATATATGTATTTACAAACGCAAATGAAAGAAAGTGAAGAAACTTTATCGAGTGTGTGTAAAGCTTGCTAACTATACATCAATTAGTAATAATGAACATTCAAGTTTAGAGTTAGCGAACGATAAAGTTGAATTACATTCCAAACTGGATCCCGTGAAACGAGATAGTTGCAATTTTGATTTTACGAATGTACCATTCGAATTTCTCAGAAATGAAAGTTCAGTAGATATTCAAGGAAAGTTCGTACGTACATAAATTAAACCGCAACGTTTATGTATTAGGGTGGATAGTTGTATTGAGTCAGTCGGGTCGGGCAGTTTCATTTGTGCCTATAAACCTTTCATGCAAACTCCCAAATTGTATGAACAAGTGCGTAATGTACAGGCTTATCTGTCGCCTTAATACCTGTTTAATGAAAGGGTTTGATCGTAAATCTACATGGTTAAACTTAATACACCGTCCTATTGGGCTTTACCCCCGCCAACGGTTAGTAATTAATGTGCTACCATCATAGAGAAAGTTTTACAACTACGAGTATTGAAACTACATAAGTATGAAACTTTGAATCGAGGCAAGAGAGGTGTTTGCGTTTCACTTTAATTTGAGTTAAAATAAGTTAAAGCGATTACTGGCAGTACCTATGTCTATTTAAAATATATGCATTTAAATAAATTATTTAAGGATCGTAGGTTTAATTATTTCACGGGCGTTTATAAAAATATCTTTGCGAGGTATTTATAATAACAGTCAGGTATTTCATGATAATTTTAGTAGAAAATCTTAGGCGTATATATAATGTAAGCGTTGGGAATATTCTGACATCGTGATAAAACTTTAATCAAGAATAAAATACTGTTTGCTTACTTTAACGGCGGTGTGTTTATTGCATTCACCGGGTCCCTCGCAGTTCACTGGTCATGAACAAGATTTTCCTTTGAGGGAGATTTGAGAGAGGATATTACGCCTAATTCACCAATCATTTAGTCAGTTAAAGTAGACCCACGTTATGCCAAGCTTTCAAGAAAGCCAAAATGTAACATTTTAGATCTTATAGTACGAAACAAAATAAAGCCAGAAATATGCCATCAATATAGAGATACCAATACAAAGTTATTTTATTTTAATTAATACCATCAATAGACTGTCTCTTAGTTTTTGCAGAATTATAAAATATCATAATAACTTTATAATAAAAAATCATCCTTGACTATTACAACTGAAACTCCAGTAAGTTCAGTGTTATAATATGAAATACCGCTAATATGTGAGCTGGATAAATTTAACTGCTTTGGTATTTGCAACTAATTCAAGGAGCAGTAATTTTGAACTAAATTAATAAACAAATAGATTTACATCCTTGGCAGCAAGGGACAATAGAAACATATAAATATGCATAAGACGTAAAAAAAAGAAAAGATTTTTTTGCATTTGTTTTTAAATTCCGAATGAGTACTGTGTTAGGCTTTTTCCTGGTTTTACACAAAAACCACCCAGGTTCAAAATAATAATAATAATAATAATATTCTACAACATACACACAACACCATCTAGCCCAAACTAAGCAGAGCTTGTACTATGGGTACTAGACAATGGATAAACATACATATATACTTTTTTTTTTTGTAAATACATACATATTATACATAGAAACACCCAGACCAAGACAAACATCCATGTTCATGCACACAAATGTTTGACTTGTGCGGGAATCGAACCCGCGACCTCAGGCGTAGCAGTCGGTTACACTAACCACTACGCCATCGAGGCCGACTGAAATGTTTGTCGAATCTTAGTAAGCTGTGATTTTTCTCAAAGAATCTTAACTCTTATACTTGGTGCATTTATTGCGCCGGAGTACATAATAAAGCATTTAATATTATATCTTAGTTTGATTTTAGTATTATATGGCTGAAACACCTAAATACGCGAAATTAATTCTAGTTGATACAAGATATACACAGTATATCATTCCAGATGTCACTTGTAAACTGTTTAGCATAATATTACGTTCATTTTGACAATGACTTAACTGCCAGAGGACATGACGGGCGGATTATATACTTAAATAACAGAATAGTGAGTCAAGTGCCAAGATTAAATCTCAGAAGACTCAATAATTTTAGTCGTAAACTTGCTAGTGAGTGTGGAGAGTTCAAACCTCACACGACACAATTGTGTGTTCCATAAACTGTTGTTCCAAGTCTGGCCGCTGTTTGTGTCCGTTGTAATTTTTTTTTTGCAAACCACATCGTGATTCTTTGCCTTCACCTAGTGCGGTTCTAGTTTGAATTGTATTGAATTTGAATTTCAGGCTATGATGACCAACAACTTCACAACTTTGATCTGTTATGTCTGCGTGGATGTCAATTTGATATTGAATCGTATATCAATCCCTATACAGAAAAAAGAATATTGGATAAATATATATTACAAGACAAGACATCAAATTATATAATGTATTTTGATTACATTTTACTACAAAGGTCTGAATCCGCCTTACTGGTATACGTCGCCATAGCTTATGGTCGTTCAAAGCACAAAAGTATCACTTGTGTGTTGCCAATTTCTTAAAGAAGGAATTGCTGTGTTGCCAGCGCGAGATACAACATTATTAAACAGCACCATTCTCACGATATATCCTGACAATATTACCATGTTTCTTAGACATATATATAGTGGTGCTACCATCAACACAAAGTTAATATAGAATCTGTTGTATGTCAAATAGTACATGTCTCAAGTCTGCACTTCGAGAGCGACAGGAAGTGATGTCTTCAGTATCGGCAAAGCTTAGATCCTAACAGTTCTATATGCCTTTCTCAAGAATATTGCCGCAAGATGTTAACTTAGGACAGACGCTGTTCTCCGAAGCTATTTGCGATACAAAGTTATAATACAGTTCGCTAATTGAAAGTGATAGTCCAATTATGAACTTAGATTTTTAAAGTTCTGATTTTGAAAGTTAGAAGAATCGCTTGTAAAAATAGTACGAGGTTTCTGACTGATGCTTATAAAACACACAATTTTAAACAGCATTTAAATTTATTTACAAAAGTTTTGTGACTCTACTAGGTGTGCGCGAAATACATGCGCAAGATAGTCGCACGGACTACATGCGGAAGGTAATCGTGCGGGCTACACGCGCGGGTGTGTCGCGTCAATTGCTTACATGGTGCGTACAATCCGCACAAATGCCTCGACTTGCCCATGTTAACCGAGCCGTGTACAAGAGTCATATTCATCACTAGCGCTAACATGAGTTTTTTTAATTTACTTTTGTACTAATTCTTAGTGCTCATATTATAATTTGATTATGATTGACAAAAATCCAAATGCGCAGGTAAATAATTTTAATCGGTTTTTAATTTGTTACAAGTATATAACTGTATGTTTCCGCTTGCAAAAACCACTTTAACTGAATTTATGTACAGGAACAAATATTGTAATTACGGTCAAAAAGTGGAAGATTATAGAGGCTTTAACAGCGTACATGGGAAGTTATGAATTAGTAACTACAGCCTCAACCCTCGCTTCCCACGGGAAGCAGTGGGCGCACTATAATAATAAGCTTCAAAACAAACTACTGAGTAATTACAACTAGAACAACGACTATTACTCAGTCAAACAGCTCAGGGCACTGTCGAGTATTGTTTTATATTCAACCGTGGTCAATTACTGGACAAATACGTGTTATTTAGTTAAACGACTCGCTGGTCTTGCATGTTAGCTTGTCATCTTTAGACGTGAACGAATATTTGATGACCAATCATATCGATTCCACGTAATATTTGAAGCTTTCTTAGAACTGTAAAGTCGTAGGCGCTATTAGTAAAATGGAGGAATAAAAGAGTATTCAATAACTAGAAAATATACATTTAGAAACTGATAAAGGATTGGTAATTTGGTGTTCAGACAGTCATTGAGTTTCAAGTTTGTGTTTATTCGCGAGTAATTTATTAGAATTTCTAATTTATAGATACTGTATAGATGTATCTAAACCAATTGTTAGTTATTTAGTTAAATGATGGCAACCATTTAACTAAGATGCGATATTAAAATGAATGTATAATAAATTCATACTATCGTATTATATGTGGTATATAAATTGAACTAGCAACGAAAAGCTCTTTTATCTGTTTTAAAATGAAATACAAATACTGATGATTAAATAGTTAGAGGCACATTGTAACATCAAGGGATGTGAATTTACCGGTGGATTAAATATTCATCAACATAATATGTAATTTTTAATTGAAGAAATAAGTAACTTGTAAAACTTGTAAAATTCATGGCTTGTAGTTATATTAGTTCTTAAACTTATAAATGTTCCGAAATATAATTTGTCTTGATCATATTAGCATTTTGTAGTGTTTTGGAAATGAACATTTAAAAATTTTTAAGTAGGGATTTGAGCGTTATAAATAAATAAATAAATATAAATATTCTATCACATACACACAACACCATCTAGCCCAAACTAAGCAGAGCTTGTACTATGGGTACTAGACAATGGATAAACATACATATATACTTTTTTTTTTTGTAAATACATACATATTATACATAGAAACACCCAGACCAAGACAAACATCCATGTTCATGCACACAAATATTTGACTTGTGCGGGAATCGAACCCGCGACCTCAGGTGTAGCAGTCGGTTACACTAACCACTACGCCATCGAGCTACCATAACCATTCACTAAAGTCTTGTTAAAATATGTGCGTATCGGAAACATTCAAGTAACGAAGCTAAATCAAGGAATGTTCGAGAATGAGTTAACTTATAATAATTTTAATTAAGGCAGTTGATATTTTCACAACTTACAATTATCAGTGGTGCCCACAATCAACGCATGGAATGATGAATACCTACTAAAAATGAAGTATGTGAACTAACACTAGAGTTGAAAGTTTTAAGTGATCAATGACACACGCGACCACGTCGCTATAAGTGTTGCAAACCATTACAATAAACAACCCTGTCACGGCTTTGTTTTCAAGATACGACCTAGAAATATGAAGGATTTCTAGCAACACAAAACTAGACATAAATGACATACAAGTAAAAATACTTTAGAAGGAAATTTATCAAAATTATTATAGAATTATATCTTGGGCCAATACGAATGTTATATATTTCATGGATTGTATCGCGGCTTATTTTAACAATATCCCATGTCTAATATTCGACAAGAATCAGAGAGTCTAATTGGTTTCAATTTAAATTAAACTCTTACGAGTAAAATAACCAAACGGAGTAGTTTTATAAATGTTATGTAAATCATTACAAAACTCTTTAATATTTAGACGACTGTACATAATTTGCCAGCAATTATTTTGTATGTGGGCTTTATTATTTGCTAGCAATTATTTTGTTTTGTGGCTATTGGGTACTAGTATTTTTTTTTAAATTAAAATAAACCAAAAATCTGCTTTTCCAAAACTGTTACTCAGAAATGACACTATCGTAACTTCTTAATACATAAAATACATTCTTTGATGTATCTAAAAGTGTTTAATTTAGTAAAGAGTTCCTAATATTATAACTAAAGATTAATATCTTTTCTATCTTTTTGATCTTAGGTTTTTGTAAACATTAGTGTGAAAACTATAACGTAACTAATTCATAAATTTCTTACTTGCGATGACCGTTAACATCAAAAGTTTTAAATTTGGCCGTTTATAATAAAAATATCGATTGTTTTTCCGATAGATATTTTACCTGGCTGTATTGCATTTAAAGTGGGCGTGCGTAACGAAGTTTAACAGATCGCAGACGGTAAAGTTTTACATAATATATGATATTATATGTGCAGCACCTGACTTGCAGAAACTAGAAAACTTAGCAATGTAAATCTCTGACGATACTAAAAAAAAGAGTGACCTTTTACCCATCGTTCTTCTCGTATGCGCTGTTCCTTTTTGTGTTGTTGTTGTTTAGTACGGAAATGCTTATTTAATGTATTTATGTTTTTATGTTTCATATAAAAAATATTTTATTTTGTTTAGTATTTCATACAACGCTCTATAATTTGTTTATATACCTGGTAATATATATAATGATTTGTTAAACTGATTTCACATGTAATAAATAAAATATTTCTTCTGCTGTTTCTTAACTTGAATGTATAATTTGTAATTCAGAAAGCCACTGCACTAAAATATTTCGAACATCTAATTGTGTTTCTAGAACTATCGGTCGGAATATTCGAAATACCGCTACTCCTGTAACCGGAGCCAATATATCTTCCTACTATTGTTGGAAAGGCAATCAATACTGAAACATATGATATATCATGTCCAACAAACAAGTCAGCTAGGTGTGCGTAGACATCTAAGTTTCATCTATCATCATCCCCCGCTATTCGATCATTAGCCGTGTTTACTTGTGAAGGAGACAAGGAACATCACATTGCTGTTAAGCTTTGTTGGAGTTCTTCAGTTACGAATGTATCTAGTTATCTTTATGAGTTACGGTCGACTCTTTAGGTAAGGCAGTTTAACTTGTTGATTAATGTAAAATTTAAGAACTCAAATAGAATTAACGTGAAATATTTTAATTATTTAACACTTTAATTTATGAGTATTAAATTCGATCTAGTAAATCATTTTATTTCAAATACCGTATTTTGTAGTTCATTCTTTATTTCCCTTATCTCTTAAAACGGAATTTATATATATTGGAATAAATATGACGAAGTTATTATACCGTTAAAGAAACGATATGTACGGAAACTTTCTCTTTATTAAATAACATTGCATCACAATATATTTTAATTAGATATAATGATTTTATGTGATGTATCGGTGGTAAGTATACACACATGGCCGTTCGATATAAAAGTGGCAGTACGGCATTCAAAGCGACTCCCGATCAAGTCTGTGTTTATTTATAATCACGGTTACTGTTACTGTTAAATATATATCTGGGTATGACGTAAGAAAACAAGTACTCGTCATCACTTTCTACTTCAGACTTTGTAAAACACGTTCTAGAATAAGGTCAAATATAAATATCAAATATAAATGGATCTATTATTGAAATATCAATGGTATATAGTTGTATGTTTGGAAACCATTAGACGTCGGAAAGTCTGTTTATATTTTTCTTGGCATGAACCTTTGAGGTGCAAATATATTTTGGAAAGTTGCGATTATTTAATTTGGAATGAAACTAACAATGCGCAACGGTATTATTTTTCCTGAATATGTACAGAAAGCAATATTTTAATGCTTTGGTGCATATTTGGAATAGTATCGATTATATTTGCTTGGGTTGTTGATTTGTAACACATTATGGGAAATATTAAACTTTTACTTTTCACTTTATATAAATCTGAAATTCCTGGTAGTACGAAGCAACAAACTAATCTAATGAATATATTTTATATGAAAACATTTAAACATTGTGTATTCTGAAAACTAGTTATATAGTCATAATTTTAAATACGCTTTGTATTAATATTATAATATCATAAAATAACATTCTATTCCGGTAAAAACAGATATTTTTATATTAAACTTATCGCGTCGTATCCGGTTCTTTGACAGTATAAACGAATTCTACAAAGGAGCCCGTCTTTCTTTGAAAATTTAATCTATCAATATATGACACCTGTATTTGATAGACATTTTCCCAGAAACTTGATTAAACCTTTATGGGGAAAAACTTCATATAAAACTGTTAAAATGATTCGTGACTAAAGTTTTGACGTTTGACTAGAAGAAATAATGTAGTTAAATACTACCCTATCCTTAATTAGTGTGATTATATCAACAGACAACGCTGTAATTTTTTTTTTTTCGCTGTACGATTTCTTTTTTTTTACTGTTTAGTTGACCAATTATTTAACTAAAATTCTCTATTACAGTAAGGGTTAAATAAGTTAATACATAAATTATATGTTAGTAAGTATATCAATTTACAGTATTATGTTATACCTGCACTTATCTTGCTTTCAAAAAGAACGGAATAATTTAGTTTGGTCTGCCTTTGTAAGCCTAAGCGATCGTATAAAATCAATTACTTTCAAATTACTCACAGATATATTAAACGATATCCAACTATCCACAATCCGACCAACAACATGTTTTATAATAAAATATAACAATGCAAAATAAGGTTTGCGTCACAATAGTATTTTTTCATGAGGACATCACGCAAAACGTAAATTAGCTGTCATAATAATACGAGGAAATGTAATTGTACCATCTACATTAACTGTTTCCGTAGTAGCACTTGAATAACGTGATTATTTATTTTTTACAAGGCCCGCAATGGACTTTGGTGTTGCAGATGGATACGTATTATTCCCTGCGTATGATAATAGAGGTCACGTCATTCGATGGCTATGATATGATAATATTTTTATCATAAAACTTTTACAGCAGCCAAAGGATACTGTATCATTAATGCTAAATAATAATGGTTTGTCAATTCTTAATGTTCTTTATTTTAATATGGTACGATAAGAGTTAACACTGGCTTTGAAATTCAAAAAGGCATTGCATGTAACATCTGCTCAGCTTCCCATACTTATAGCAAAGCTTAATAGAAGGAAAAGGGTTAATGCGGTGCTTCTAAGCGATGAGCCAGCAACCCTTAATTATGTGTGTGCTATTACAACGGTCCCATCTTATATATTACTGCTATAAGTGACTCCAAATATTTCGAAAGTAAAGGAACCCAGAGATTTCTTTAAGAGAAAAAAATTGGCCAATATTTACTTTCTAAATGGGTTATATTTAGGAAAGTCAACTTGAGATACCAAGTTTATGTTAGGAAATTGTTAGCCCTGTAATCTCTTGAACTGAATTCTCGGAGGGTTAAAAGGAAATGTAGAAATGTACAAGTATTCTGGCATGCGGTAGGGATTACGTTTTAGTATTAGGGTATTCATTTGTCGTTTATTGAAGTCAGATCGCATTTTAGAATCGATTATGGACATTTTATCTTTTTGTTTTAACTTTACATGCCGTTAAGTAACTTGGTATTCAAGATTAGTAAGCCAAATTATTTTTGTTATGCTTACTTTGCAATAGAATTCTATACTAGCCATCACTATGCGTCACCAAAACATTCGTTATGGATTTTAGTGATGAAATTACATGAATGACTTAGCAGTATTATTTTAAATGAAGAGCTATTAATCAAATTAGTAGTGGTCGATTTTAGTCACATTTATTAAGGAATAGCAAAGTTTTGTAAGTAAATGTAGTGTAGTGTTTTGTAGGTAAGTGATAAATATACCAAAAAAAACAAATACTATTGTGTAAATATTCCCGAATACTATTGTGATCATAAAATAATATTATGTGTGAAATTTATATTCAGCGACTGCGTTATGATAAAATATTTAGAGCAAATAAATGCTGTCGAATATTTTCAGTATTTAAATCGCTGTCCGTGAATGATGTAGGTATTATTTTGCAAAAGAATTAAAAATAATGACTCGGCGTTTTCCAAGGTATGACTGTTTAGTTCTAATTTGGATTTTGGACATGTCTTCAGGCGAGTTAAAATTAAATATATGTTAGAAATTTCATTTATCTTGATTTTCTGTACAGCTGAGCGTATGGACACTTGATTCGTGATTATTTACGTTTGTTATGGTATTTTATGAAGGTATATATATCAAAAGATTTTTATGCTCTATTTTATGGCGGTTATTTAATATTACTCTGTTTTCAGCACTTTTTTACAATAAAATGAAAGTTTCACAGCGCGCGCGTGATTAGTAGGAATAAGATCATGTAACTAATATAACATGATAGTTTTACCAATCTGAGAGTGTGCAAATCAATATAAAGCGATAATCTAATTAAATTTGTACTTGTGCTTCTATGAAATAATATTCCGTAATTAATAACCAGAAGGATAGGAATTTCATTACGAAACTAATCAACGATACCAAAAATTTAATAAGATTTTCCGTTATTACAAACATCACTGTCGTGGGCGTATTTCCAAACAAGTGCTGTTAAATTGAATTAATTAATTGGTAAGCTGTATTAAACATTATATGTTATAATTAAAATTATTCTGAACGTGAAATAATTATTTTTGAACCAGAAACCATTAAAATTACAAAATATAAATATATTATTATAAATGGGTATTATTTTATAGATTACCATTTTATTGCAATAAAAATTTTGAATTTTATAAATTATTTAGATGTATGTTGGTTTTGGTTGGATGGGAACGCTACGAGGTAAAAGCGAAGAAAATGCGACGTGGTTAACATTTTATAAGCGACAACTAAGATTGGGCGCTACCGTCACCCACGCACGACGGTGTCGATTACCTACAGGTGTCATGATGCAGCTGCCCACTCACTACTGCACTGGACTCGTGTCAAAATGTCAATTCCTATTATAATTATTCTCGTAACTCTCAATTATAATTATTTTCCAAAATCAAATTTATTTTTTTATTTTTGTCGTTTATTTGACATTTATTTAATACTTTTGATTGGCACAGTAACTAGTATATGCAAATTTATAATATAAAAATATATTTTAAAATTTACATGTTATCTTTTTTTTATATTACAATATTTTAATTTCCCTAATTTAGTATTAAGGTAATAAATATATAATAAAAACATAATTTATAGCCATTTCATAGTTACATTTATTGCTATTAATTATTGTAACAGAGTGTAATAAATTACATTTCAATAGAAAAATATTTGCGAAATGTCATTAGTATAATAAAAAATATATTCGTTTGAAATATTTTTATGCCGTAGCGATTACCCGCCGGTTAAATACGAAAACTTTTCAAACTAAGGACTTGAACTGATAAAATACCGCGCTTATTACCGTACATGACCGAAATATGTGCCAAATATATTTTAAATAATTTTAATTTTGATCTACAATTTCACTTTAAAATTTTCAGTATTATTTTATATAAATCATAATAAAAACACTAACAGATCTATGACTTCTAGCTCTTCAAAAAATAACCAGGCGACAAATTAAAAAAAAGTAGGTAAACTTAAACAGCTCACAGCTAATATCACCGTTACATGCGATTCCACAATTTTATTTCTAGCTATTAGTGTAGCGACTCTTATCTTATCGCAATATTTAGGCATAAAAACTAAATATCGTGGTTGTTGTTAGTCAATTTGGATCCGTTTGCGCCAAACAAAATAGCGGTGCGAAGATTTGTATTTTGAGTGTCTGTATGAATATAACAGGTCGATTGATCTGTTTGTTGTTTTTAGTGAGGGTCGAGAGGAGCGGGAGAGGGAGCGACACGACGGCGCCGCCCGGCCGATAGGAACCACTTGCGGCTGGGGCAATGTGCATCCGACGCGGCGCGCACTCTTCAACTTTACCAAAACTTTGCTGTCCCAAAATAAACTTTTTGTAACGTGCGTCATGGAACACTGACACCGGCTGCACTCTCGGACCAGTGCACGGATGTCGCGAGCAGGCTACTAACCCTGAGTGGCGTGCAGGTCGGGTCCGGCTCGTGAATAGGCTGCGGGAGCACTCTCGCGGTCGCGATGGGAAGCACTGACTTTAGCACTTTGGACATGTAAAGTGGGAACGGACTCGCGAATGTTTGGTCGCGCGGCGCGGGCCGGCGTCGGCGCGGTCGGAGCGGCGGCGGCGCGGAGTGTGCGGCGGACGGTTCGCGGGCGACGAGCGACGAGCGACGGTGCCGCTGGGAGTGTGGCCGCCGGCGCCGCGCGACCGCGCCACCGCGCGCCCGCCGGCCGGGGGCAGGTTCGCGCACGCGTCGCCCGCCCAAGCGCCCGCCCCCCGCATCGACCGCCACCACCCACCCCCGCCCACCACCCCCGACGCCCGACCGACTGTTTTTCTCTCGGCACCCGACCGGGGGACGCACCTGATTTTTTCCGTGATATTTTTTCCTCCCTTCTCTTCGCGACGCGATCCGTTCGCTTTCATTACGGTTTCGAGTTTGATTTATCACCGCGGCGGCTCTGAAATATTCTTACGATGGAACTTGGTGTCGAACGCTCACCTACTAATTAGCATCGATGGATCGTAATAAATGAACATTTCAAAATGCATTAATATTTTCCTAAAGTAAAGTTGACCTCGATCACGTCATATATTATCAATAAGAATTGAGAAAAAAAGAGATAACCTAATTTATTTAAGCTTGAAAATAAAATAAATAATAAAATTCATGTACCATTAGTCAATTGATTTAATGGCTCCGTTTGATAAAATTTTAATATTTTAACGATTTTAAATAGACCCCGATAGATATTATTTATTTTGATATAAAAAAAATAACCAATAAAACAAATATTTAATGGAAAGTAATAAAATCCTACGTGTTTTAAATTCATTGAAGGGCACAGATGATCGTAGCCTGTAAGCCTGCCGTAGCACGTGTCTACGGCGTAGCTGAAACGCCTCCACAAGTTCATGGTTCCTGAGCGCGCGCCCGCGACGCCCGCGTAGCCCGCGCCCAGCGATTAGTATTCGCAGTCCACTCGTGTCCTGCATACCCTCAAGAATTTAACATATTTGGCCGCGATTCAAATTTAATGTTTTCATATTTGTGTCATAACTTTCGGTAAAGAGGAAAACAAAAATTACCCCTGCGAAGGAAAGGAGTTATTTGTAAACGGTTGACGTCTCGGCATTTTTATACAAAGTACGGCCACCCTTGTTCCATTTTCAAATTGTTTAGGCGGTTGTTATGTGATTTTGTTTTATAGTTCAGAAACACAAGCGTGATCCGCGGCGAGATTGTGGTGTATGTATCCATCATATGCATTGCAATAAAACTTATAAGACACTGACGAATGTAATATGGAGTAGAGACTCGAGAAACATAAAACTTGCTCTTTGAAACATTGTATTATTTTACAATAACTTGGAGCACTTGAGCTATTCAAAACTCAGTATAAAGCAATATCTCGCACAAATATGTCACGTACAATGTGTTGTATTTGTTTGAAAACTTCAAAGTTTCATCAATGATAATAATAAATCGGTATTTGAACAAACGATTAACTTTTTTATATTTTTGTATTTTATTTACGATTCATTTCTATAGTAAATGTGACTCATAATAAATCCTAGCTTGTAAAGATTGTTTATGAGCGAAGTTCTTTATGTCAAGTCAAATAATATACCAACAATTAGGATGAAATTACAATTTTACAAGATGTATGTTTATTTATCAAGAAACTAGAAGTGCAATATGCCTTCAAAAATTTCATCGCTAGGAGTAAATTTCTTCAATAAAATATGGAATGGTGTTTCATTTAAATCTTCTTACAGATAAATATGCTGATAAATTACTGCTCATGCTGCCTGTAACGATTATATTTTCAAAACGTGCATAACAACATTTTTTATAGACTTAATGCTCTGCTTGTTGATGATATTTCTACTGATTATGGTGACGTTAGACGTTAGATTGCATTACAGAACTAGAACATCAACATCGCCTCGGCTGCTATGAGGACGATGTGGAGGCCACTGCTCTTAAACCATACGACTGCTTACCATCAGGCGGAGTGTGGTCATTTTGACGAGCAAAATAAAAAAAGAAACAAAAAAAAAAGATTCATTATAGCTATGCTTTAAATTGTAAACAATTTATTGAAAAATAAACTACTATATATGGATTTAGGTTTACACTTTCCTGAAAAGCAGCCGAAACGTCGGGGAAAGTGTAAACCTAAATATAAATAGTTTTAATAGTTTAAATAAATTATTAGCTTATAAATTAGTAAAATTCAATAGTAGTAGTAGTGTTACAGTTTCAAAATTAAGTAATACAGTGTTAAATAAATAACGCGATAAAATCCGTATATAGTAGTTTACTTTCAATGAATAACATTCGCGTAAACAGAAGACAATATTGACAATTTAATTTATTTCCTCAAGATATGTTGTACTTTCACTATTAATCGGGTGACTATCATGAATCTAACATAAAAAGGCATAAAGAAATCTTTGTTCAACAATTATTTTGCTTTTAAGTACAGGATTTCAGACTAAAGATATATTATATTAAGCAGACCTATTAAATTTGAAATATACAAATAAGAAAAAGGAATTTCCAAATATCAAGCGCTTCAATCGTTTAGATGCTTTGCCTATTTCAAATGACAAGTTATAACTAGCCGTGTTCATCAGCAGATTGATGAAAAGACGTCATTTGAATATTTTGCGTAGATTAAAAAGTAAAGGATGTACTACGAACTAGATATTTATATTTATTTTATTCTTATTACTTACTTCGTTACTAACGCGATAAAAGTCAAAGTTGCAGTGACGTTAGAGTTATAAATAGGTAAATACACTAAAATACTATGTTTCGCCTTGTGTCACTCTCAAAGTTATTTATTTTATAAATTTAGTTATATTTTGACTTGTAATTAATGCAAGTGGATTGAAATTTCAATAATTTTTAAGGATCATAACTGCACCTGTCCCTTAGTAACGTGCACAAATTGTAGTAATCATAATTCGCATGCTATTTCTACGGATTGCAGAATCTAAACGTATCCTTGTTATATGTAATATCAGGTATTGCTCTCAACAAGCCTACGAGAAACATACGTATCCTTGCACCGGTCTTCCTAGATTGAGTATGTCTATCTTCGGAAACCATTCTATTAGGAATCTATTATATGTGTCATTACCATATCTTGCAGCGAATACTGCACAACGCCACTTGAGTTTAATTATACAGTCACCAATATCCTACAATTTCAACGTCCATCCAGGTTCCGACACTACAAATCATTGCGATGATATTTGCTTGCATTGTGTAAAGTTGTTGTATGTAAAAGCTGAACATTATGGAATATAAAGAAATTATTGAGGGTACTAACTAATGAAATACCTACTTATCCTCTCTATTCTCACACACACGTACACACAGACACATATTCTTGTTCATAAGCTTACGCTTACTGCCAATTGGTAGTAATGTTTATACAAGCCCACCGAGACCCTTACCTGACATACATGGTTGTGCACGGACTGACATGGATCTGCACGAGTCCAGTGCCTGGAGAGGCTGGTAATCTGTCATAGAGGTCTCCTAGTATGTGTAGATACCAGTCTGTCACTTAGGAGCAAATACATGTCTTGATTAAGTTTATTTTGGGCAATTTTGTATTTTGTAACAATAAACTATTATTATTAGTCTCTACGAGTCTCATGTTATACTCGTCTGTAGTCGGTGTGGCGGCGGACGATGTCAGCGTCGGCGGTGGCGTCGCGCTGTCTGCCGTGAGTCTACTAGCCTACGCTAACGTGGAGTTGGAGGCTTTCACCTCCTTAACAACAATATTTCCTAACATAATGTCGACATATTCAAATAAAAATTGTCGTTCGTAACATATCATTATTCGTTAAATATTTATAATGTTATTTGGAGGCCAACGTTTTGGTGATACTTTTATTAACAACTTTGGAGTAACCGTCTAGGCTTTATAAATATGTTTGGTCGTAGGAAAATCATGCTTGATTTTAAATGTGATATTTAAAAATAACTTACGTATATAACGAATTTGACGTGCTTTATTCTTTATTTCTCTAAATATGTAAGCATAATACTATGACAAAGAAAACTGAAACCCGGATGGTAATTTTCCATAGCTCTTCTTATCGTTAGGAAGAATATAATATATACAGATGTTTATAACAAACTTTACAGAAATAAAAAAATAGAAACAATATAAAAAACTAATTAAACTGTGATAACACGAACGAACTTGCCTGTGATTTATAGTAAAACTTATATCCGCATGGTTTAAACCATATACTTGTTGAAAAGGGAGCAGTATTTCTATGTTTACTTTGAAAGAACGCCTTAGTCAACCGAAAAAGACTGGTCTAGGGCGCTTAATCATACTTATAACTTGATATAAGGTTAAATACAATACAGCTTTACATAGATAGAAATCGATGCATAGATGTACTATTTCAATCGTACATCAGACGGTACAAATACACCTATCTCCCCAATCCAGTCGAATGCACAGCACTGTCTCCGAATCATCCATGTTCGGTAGTTCCTATTTAGCTATCGCATCAATCGAACAAAACACACGTCATACCCGTAACTCGATGGCATTCATTAAAAATATGTTTAAAGAATACATTTTACAATGTACAACATGCTTTTCAACGTTTGAAATTAAAAGTAATCGCTACCGAGGCACGGAAGCATAGATATGAAAAATAATAGCCACGTCTACCTGTAGGGCGGATATGCGGGCTCGATTAAAGTTACATGGCTTCAATCTAAATGCTGCTATTTTTGTATTTTTGGTACATTTTGTAGGGGAAAGTAATTGTGTGTTTATTCACGGGCCCCTTAGGTCGCTTGTAGGGATAGTCGGAGCCGTACCGACGTAGAGTCGACATGTGCATAAGCTAGACCGGAATTAGGCCGAACTCATTATTGCATATATTAATGCATGTTTATTATCGCTTCCAAATACTGGTAGGCATTATGAAAACTTATATCACCGCCACTATATCATCATTTAAGGCACGCAGTATTACGTCATAGGGCTACCTACATGTGTAAACCACTGCAAGACAAGTTTTGCGATACCGCAAACCACTATGACTTCATGCCGTTAGAACAGACAAACAGGCGGTCCGACGCCGTGCAACTCTGTCCTCGTTTACATCCAGCCTTAGGGTACAGACGTTGATCAAACCTAAAGGGTCTGTAAACCTAGAGTTGATTGAAGTACTAATGTTTATACGGGAAAGATAAATAGGGGTGTGCGCATTAAAAATTCAGGTTGAAGTCCTACATTGATCAATATGCAACCTAGATCGTGTAACAGACGTATGTTTCAGCGATGAACAGATGGGAGCAATTTCGACTAATAGAGAGAACGTGGATATATAATATTTAAAGAGATTTGTTTTTTATGAATTAGTCATCGCTCGGTTCAATAGTAAAACATTGTGAGGCAACCTGCTTGCTTGAAAGTTTTCTATTATGATTACGTACATGTAATAATTTTACTAACTCACCGGCGTTGTATGCTTTAGTCTAACCACTATCATTGTCATCGAATATATATTTCCCAGTAGCAAGAGTATTAAAATGCCGTATCTATTATACTAAAACAATGGCTGAATACATTTTATATACAAATTATAAGTCAAAATATTCAGTAAATAACTGTGTGATTTTATTTCTTATTACAACTACAACTAATACTTTACACAATTGTAATGTTCTTTGCTGAGACAAATAACAGTCCCGAAAAACCATAATTTTGTTACGCAACGCCCAAATGTCTATAAACAAAATACAAATTAGATCATAACAGAGCTATAAAACATTAAATATTAATAACTACATCGATGCAAAGCCAATGTTTCTTTGCCCGAATAATTCCTAGCTGCTATATTATTTATTTATTTATACGGCAATTGCAAGGGAACCAAAGATATGAAAAATAATAGGTTTCTACCTGAGATTGGGGTGAAAACGCCTCAATTATGGTCTTTAATATTCTTTTAGTTTGTACAAATATTCGACGTTATGTTTTCTTTAAAAGTTTGCTAAGCATATAAAACAATTTGTCAATGTTTCTAATATAGGGTGAAATCAATCATATGCATTTAGAAATGTATTATATTTACACATTTAATTTAGTTTTTTGATTTGTAGATTTCTTATTATAAGGCTAGTAAAAGATACAACGCTATAAACAATATTATATTGCAATATAGTTGCTTTATACCAGCAAAATACGCCATCAACGCCGAAATTTGTTACTAGTTATCTATGCATCGAACTATCATGTGAGAAAATGGTATTATTAAAAAGTTGAATGTTAACTCCAGCCGTGCATAAAATATTGAGACCTTTGTAAGTTGAGAAAAGGCTTTACCAATAACGCAGTACAAGATTCCGTCAATCAATACTGCATGAAAAATATCGGGCAAATGATAAAAAAGTGTGCCAAGTCCTGTAAGCATTAGTAAAAGGCTTCTTTTGTCTGGCAGGGTGATTAATTATATGCTTCGCGTACTGACAGCTGTGATGGTCTTGCAGATGGTGTGTACTGTTCACAGATATCAAGTGATTAGCTGGAGGGATGTTGATGATTCCGTTACCCTACTGAGAACGGTGGAAACCTTGATAAAGTAGAATAGTCTATTCTTTGATACAGACGTGTTACACAGTGAGTGCATCTAATATTGCCGTATTGCAATGAATGAAATATGGGACATAGGTAGTTCCAATTTCAAATATTTATTGCAATAAGCCAGGTCAAGCACACATACACATGTTAGATACGGATACGAATAAGGTTTTCACTACAAGTAAGAGCTTCGCAGTGTCGTAGATTTGTACAACTTAGTCTTTATAGATTATTCAAACAGAAACTTTATGTCGTGTAAGCTTAACATAGCCTAAAACTGTCATAGTAAATATATATTAATAACGTAAAAAAAAATCTTATTAATTATAGTGCAATTACGTATAGATTTTGAGAATTGCCGTTACCAGCGAAACATATTTGTAATTGCACTAACAATAAATCAACGTGGCAGGTATTTTGATGACTGATATTAAATTATTTTAATGCATAGGAGTATTATAATTTGGAGTACGTAGCCATTATCATTAGTAGGTACAGTTAATGGCGGGCACTATTATTATTAAGAAACAGTCAATTGTAATGATTTGATGTTTATTCAAAATTAGAAGTAACTACAAAGTAATGAAAATTTATGTCTTTAGGTACAACAGAAATTTTAAAAACAAGCTATTTTTATATATATTTAAGTAAACAGAGGGTATAATTCATACTAAACAACTAGTGTTACTATTTCAACATGTAGAAAACATAATTTATAGATTTAATAAATCATACCCAATATTTTATTATTAGAATAATTAAATGTTTCAAACGTTTGCATACGTGGCTGTATTTCTGCTTTTTCTGTCCATATTGATAAAACTATGTATACTCAATTGGTCAGTGTACCTGTTTGGAATAAATTAATGATAGTACCTATTAATAAAGTAAGAGAGGTATGACCGACATATAACCAGAAGAAATCTGTAATTTGCGTATTCCTCTGGAAAACAAGCGTGACTATGCAATACCTATAACTTAACATATTTATACAAAACCTCAATAGTCAGTCAAGTCTTAGAATACCTATAGTTAAACCGGTGTGCCACTGCGACTCAATAAGTTTATTCAAGACTGATCGGATGTTTGATTCTCGGGTGGGCAAAACTTTATCGGGTTTTCTGTTTGGTGATTTTCTACAGGCATGGCATGGTATAGTGTAAATGTGCCCGATAGATACATTTAAGGCCCGCTAGCCATGTTTTTATAGTATTTCGTACTCCGTTGGAATTCAAAATTCATAACTGGTGAAAAATAGATGTAAAGCATCTAAGCCTATCTCTTGATATGCAGATGTGCCTGTATGCACATATTTTGATGTTTGCATTTATTTATAAGACACGCAGTTTGAATGTCTAATAAAAGCTTAAAGCGGTATTAAGATCATTTTTTAATATGTATCTCTTTAGTTTCAGTTCGTAAATTAGAAACACATTTCAATTTCAATACATGTACATGATGTTACGTCGATAGGTGCGGAGTTACGTACGTTTTTCAATATTATTTGCTTCTTATCGTAGAGCACCTATCTTGAACTTGTTGCCAACTTAATATATTCCCCTGATACTTTCGCTGTTAAACATCTTCAAACTTTACATCGCTCTGCGCTTCCCAACAAATTTTTGCTATCTCGCAATTTAATAAACGTATTTCTAATAAACATTGAGGAGATACATCAAAATATTCCAAACTTTGCGTTTTTATTACGAAGAAAATTTATTAGTTTGGCTACCCTATACTTCAATAATTTCAATTAAAACTAAAACAATTTATGTTAAATTAAAATATTACTTAGAATTAGTTCCAATAATAAGCTTCAATTTTATTCGTAAGCGATAATCGAATACAATACTTTATTCTTTAATTTGCGTGAGAGTAATTTTATATTAAATGTATTTATTTTTAAGTTCCCAATACATTACTGCCGAAAAAGAAGAATGGTTAATCTATAATAATAAATACATGAAACATATTAACATATAATGTATTACTGTTTAAAACGAAAATTCCCGCCCTAGGATAGTTATTTTATCGCGGAGATCATCATGATAATAACGGACACAAAGAATACCCAGATTCAAACAATTATTTGTGAGTGACTATTGGAAAAGCGACAATTTTAACAATTACGCTATCCGTGTCACATTCATCCACAAACTGCTAAACCTAAACATAGAACTTGATCAATAGCTTTAAATTATGAAGAATAACTCATTAAGAAGATGAAAAAAACTTAAATACAAATAGTTTTAATAGTTTTAATAATTTAATTAGCTTAAAATTAGTAAAGTTTAATAGTATAGTAGTGTAACAGTTTCTAAATTATGTAATAGAGTGTTAAATAAACAACGCGATAAAATCCGTATATAGTAGTTTAATTTCAATAATTAAGATGAGTTACCAATAAACCATACGTTCTAAAATCATGCGAACAAAACCGCATACTAAACTACACACACAGCATTGCTTAACAGCTGCATTTGAAATTAACCTAGAAAATTGCAAACAGAAGTTTGTAGAAAGCATTCGTTAACAGTTAAATCAAACGGGTGGTTTGGAAGTGATAGTAAGTTAAGACGGCGAAACAGTGGGACTTTCCTAACGTCGGGCGCACCAGTTGGCCGCAGTTAGTTGCAAACGTAAAGATGCAAGCACAGTCACCGTCAGATTATACCAAATAGTTTGTTCTGTATACCCGTCAAATGTTATTGTTGATTATCATTTTATGCATCCATTATGAGCTCATAATACTCGGCTTGTGATAAATTCGGTTTGTTTTCGTTTAGACAAGAGCCAGATTCTTATTAAAGCCAAAATTAGTGGACTGAAGTTTATGTGCGAGTGCGGTTATTATATGTGTTATTGTTTTCTAATTTATTGTCATTTGTTTATTTTGACAGTAAATATAACGAGTATGTATTTAGATAAACTTAATTTCTATGATTCGTTAGACTAAGAATACTGTTAAGTTCAATAATTTGATTTACACGATAGACATGTGCTGTTCTGAATTCAAATGATGAATACTTAACTTAGTTTTCATTTCATGTCTTTTAACATATTAATCACGTCAAAAAGTTTTAACGTCCGAACGTATCACATCATTCATAAAATAATAAACAATTCGTAAACGGTGTAGTCCCAAGGGCTGTCACAGACCTTTGTGTGTCTACCAGCAAAACGATCGGTGTGCCGTCCAGTTAAATACGTAAGAGGATGCGCAGCCCCTAATTGGATCACAATCTGCAGAACTGACGTAAGGCACGCTCGGCCGGCGGTCTATAGGGACCGGTAAGAATCGACGTCTCCTTTGGGCCCTGATGCCACGCTCCGATAGTTTTGAGTGAGCATCCTTAATCAGTGCTGAAAAGTTTTCCGAGCGGTAAGCGTGCGTGAATACATTTTGATTTGGTGTATATGTGACGTCATTAACGAAGAGCGGATTTCTCTTAAGTTGAAATAGACCTTTTTAATGTTATTAGGAATGATTCGATTAATATTTTCAGTGGTACATTAGAAAATAATGTCTGCCTAAATATGTTACTATCATATTTTGTGTATTAGTAGCTTATGCACGCGGCTTCGTGCTCGTGAATTGCATTGTTAAAAATAGCAGTATAATAAGTATACCATAACTAGTATAGGATATGGTCTATATATGCCAAGATTTAACCAAATCCATTAAACAATTTTTGTTTAATGGATTTGGTTGAACTCCACACGTCAGAACATGCAACCATAATCTTTAATCATTTTTAACCTTAGAAAATATATAGATTAAATAGTAGTAAAATTTCAATAATAGTAGTGTTAGAGTTTTCAAAATTATGTATAATACCAGTGTTTAAAGTAAAATAAACAACGCGATAAAATCCGTATAAAGTGTTTAATTTCAATGTATAACATTCGCGTAAACATAAGACAATATTACTTAGATACACAATTGAACATACAATACCTAGGCTCACCGATAAAATCGCCGCTTAGTGTAATAAAGATAAAGCAAGTTCCAATAGAATGGTTATCTATCAGTCAATCAGTTACATCATAGGACCACATCACAATTTAGGATTTTGCTTTCACCTATCATCGGTAATATAATAGACAACACACTCTAATTCCTCACAATGTTTTCGTTCATGACTATCCCCATTACGAAAGTAAAAATAAAACTCGATGTCCATCCCAACACGCTAGGAAGTTCTTTCCATGTGAACAATATATTTTCTCTACTTTTCCGATAGTCGATTTACGCGCGTTTTACTAAATTCGCAACAATGAAAACTCTGCGTAGTGATTAATCTTCTACTAGGAGCTTAAACAGTTTTATTTAACAGCGCGACACTCTGTAGTGTAGCACGTACTTATTCGATTAATGATATTTTATTGCAATGCTATTTGTTGAAATCCAATTTATAACTTCGAATCAAATAATTCTGTACTTAAAACCAGCTACGAGCGAGTAACATTAATTAAGATCGCAAACAAATCTTAAGCCAGTTGATCGACGCGACTTCAAATCCGAAATAACAACAATTAAACAAAGGAACAAAGTTAAATCGGCATGATTGCGCGACGATTGCGCCTCCGATAGAACAAAACAGATAAAACTTTCATCAAATACAATCAGCGGTCGCCTGGACAGAGCTTAAAACACTAGGCCTCTGTATCCCGCCATTTCCTCGGGGCGAATTTCATTACCACTAGCTTGTCTGGTAATCCCGAGCGGACAAGTGCCTTAATCTACCCGCTTTCGGTTCGATTCCGACTCTTAAACGCGCCACTTGCTTCATTTTTACGTATAATCCATTTTTAATTGCCTTCTCACTGTACCATTATTAAATTTTCAAAGAGAAATTAATTACGGAGATAAGTTTTGAAGGCCGTCAATGCGACAATAGATTGTATCGGTGTTAATTTAGTAAAGAAAGCCGAGTTTAGAGCACTTTTGTCATTGATTGACGTAATTCTTAAATTAAGATTTTACATTAGCAAAATGATCTGACATTGTTTGAAGATGAGATATTAATCTGTTTGATGTTTCAATGTTATTAAATGCAGATAGAGGCAATCATTTAACAGGTCATGTAATTGAACATTAATGGCTACATCGATGGTTATCTTAAGTAATAATTATAGTTACATTTCAGTGTCAGGCATAAGCTATCGTTAAATTGATTTACATAAGTAAAGCGATAGCTATACAAGAGACGAGTTTACCGAGTAAACAGAACTAAGAATTCAAATGGTATTCATATGAATACTGGATGACGATACACAAATAGCTTTTTAAACGTCCAAATAGAACATTTGGAACGCAAACAAGATTATAATAAAACGTGACGTGCGATCGACGCGCATCCTTGTCCCTAGTGCCGGGCGCGGATAAATCGAAGACTGCAGTTACGATTAGTCGATGATTAATGCTCGCACTGCGACGCCATCTGCTGAATTAATTGCTTCATTTCCTCTCGACGGCACCAAATGGAATTTTGTATTTCGATTCGTAAAACGTTCGACGTTTTTGTCCAGCCCGGTACACTTGTTCAGGTGTGTTATGGACTCTGTGATTTATTATTACTTCACGCCCTAACGAGAGATTTTTGACACAATTTATTCTCTGCGCTGCGGAGTGTCTGGTGCGATATGAATTTTTGTATCAACCTATTAATTTTAGACCACGGTAAAAGTAAATATACGAGGTGTATGGCACAAAATTTAACGTCTCAAGAACAAGTTGTAGACCTTTGTGCGATTCGTAAGTTGCCACAAAAGGGAGCTCCGCATGATTTGTGAATGCGTGTAATTTTTCAAACGTCATATTTTTTGCAACAGTTCCACCAACCTACGGAGTAAACTTTGCTATTGTAGAGAAACGACTTTTTGGTATGTTTTCGTCTTTCCTTAGCGCTTTGTTATGGAAAGTTAGATAGTGTTGGACGCGCGAGCACCGGTGGCATCCGTTTTCGCTTAATAAACTTCGATGTTCAATAAGGATTCAAGTCGGACGGTTGGAAGTTCTGTTCGTTCGTTCGACAATGTTACTTGATGTCAAATGGAACCAAAAATTGAGTGTGGGCGAGTTGCGAAAGTGCAAATATTGGAATTTTGTGCTCTGAGACGGGTGATGACCAAACGGCAAGCGAGTGAGTAACGGACAGGTAAAATTGCTCTCAGCTTTTCTGTTAGGTGATCGTCTGTCGGATTGGTTAGCGCGCTCCACCGTGTAGGCTGTCATGTGAGCCCGCGGCAATCTGTTGATAGCTGCTGCGGCACCTCACCCAGATTGACGGCCTTTTCAGACCTGTTAAATAGAATTTTACAGCGCTCTATTGTTCTAATGTCAGATAGCGCTCATTGGTAAAGAACTAAGTTCCGTTGGATGTACATAGCAAAGCATTTACATATACGGGCATAAGCGATTACTAGTTTTCTTTATAATAAATCATACGATCTGCACTAATATTTAATATTTATTTAACCAGCCATACAGAGATATATTAATCTATGCAATCAGTGAACCATTTCTTTCACTGATCTGGCATGATCAGTGAAAAAAATGGTTATATGCTCAGAATAGGTATCTAGTCCGCCCACAAATCTATTGATGAGAAACAAGGAACCACGTAAAGTACTGTAGCGTACATAAAACTATCTAACTAACCCTCGCACACATGAAAAGACTAGAATAATGAAACAAGCACGTCACGTTATTATAAACGACCCGTATTCATTATTTTACTTTTTAATTACGTAGCATGATTACGCAAACCTCAAACAAGAGAATACAAGATACAAATACCGGCTTTTATCAAAGTGCGTCTAGTTCAAACAAATGAAGTAGTTTCCGTGGAAACTCGTCAATTCCTAGACAAAGACGCTCTTCGTTTGACATCATTAATATCCAAGGAACACGAATGGCTCCGGGTGAAAGGAGTGCTTTCACGGCTCGCGACGATGCACTCATATTTCCGGATTTCATTCCCTCCTGAGCGCACTATATTACACATAGCAAATCCAAATGTCATCATAACGTAACCCTGCCGGTGTTCCCTGTAGATTGTATTAAACAAAGGGGAATTAAATAGCAGACAGCGCGGTGTACCGAGCCGCGACCAACGCGGGCACGAACCACTTTATTCCACCTTCTGTACCGAATGCGCTCGTAGTACTTACGGGTACGTCACGCATCCCTATTTTTATTTTTTTAAATAAGCCAACGTGAGTGCGAGTAATTTTGTTTGTGTTTTTAAAATTGCTGCGTATTTTTGTGGACGGTTTTTGTTGCACCGCTTGTTGTAGTGCCATCTAGTGTCAGAAATGGAAACGTTTGAAACGAGTATTATCTTCATGGCAGTTTCGCTGTTTGTTATGCTCATATATTTACGTAGCCACGTTAAATTGTTACATATCTCACTTTGTACGTCCACAAATTGGACGTAAAAAGTAGTCCTACAGCCTAAATGTACAACGTGTTTGTTTTGAAATGTAAATTTCAATTGATTTCATTAATTCGTCATTGTATTACAAAACAAACTGATTAAGTAAATAAGCATTAGGCGTTTTCGATTACAATTTCACCGTCGAAACGGCAGCTACTTAATTAACATAATCCCGTTGCGAAAATAAGCAAAGTTAATTTTAGTTAAAACATGGCACATTTAACGTTTTAAATTCCGCGTATTGGAATATATTCACGAGCGCGAACTGATCATTCCGAATACGCTATGTAGGTGGTCGTTTTTCAAAAAGCGATTTCACCTCCAACTACATTCATTTACACATAATAATTGTGTTCGGTCGCGGCTGCCGACTCATTATCATATAAATGAGAGAGAAAAAGCAACGGTCGGCCATTAATCAAGAGAATGGAGCAACAACACTGGCTAATACACTTATCAACTTTAATTCAATAATCCGGTGGCGCGAGCGCCTGCCCTCGGCACCCGAGTTTTCGTAACGTGAAAAATAAGTGGCAAATGGAACGCACGACCTCACACACTAATACCAATTAATTGCGCCATACGGCTGCCACCACCGACCTGGCTCTTGCCGGCGACAATACTTTAAAGCTAAATTAAAAATAAAACTGCTGTTTATCGCGTACTATTTTAAAAAAACTAACGAAGGAAACTTTATTTTATAGTATAGCTCTTATTTTAAAACGTATAGTAATTGCTAATTGTTTCCGTGGAACATATTGTATGTATAACCAGTATATGTAAACCCCTTGATACTTTTGATATCATTAGCAATAAAAGATCTTCTTATCTGACACTATTACAGCCTTATATTTATTAATTAAAATAGTTCGTAATACGAAAGATAATAAATATATTGCCACCATTTGTGAAGTTCGAATTTGCATTCTTATTTTAAATTAAATTTTGTTATATTTGCCTATATTATCCACGTAATTATTCAAGCGAATTTCTTTGATGATAGAAGTGACTCGTGAATAGTGGCTTCGGTCATCGCACTGTTCAAAATTATGTTTGTAATCTACTAATAGCTACTACAGATTTGTAATAACTATATCTATTACGGATGACTTCTAACTACATATAACTTCTTTAAGGTAGAGTAAGCGCGGTATCTAGTCATATAAAGTCGTCTTATAAAGTACCCAAATGAATAGATGCAGAAAAAATACTGGCAGTTTCCTCCAAAATACATACGATAAAAAAAAAACAATTCAATAACTTGTCAATAAAGAAGCACTATTAGGTTTCGCGTTTTATTTGCAAATTGTGTTTATGAATAAATATTTGTTATTTGAAGTTCTGTGGTACTATAATTTATAAAATAATTTTATAAAAAAAATTTGATGTTATTTTAATGTTCAGGCTTGTTATTAATAGCTGCGACAGATTTACATAAAGATTCAATATTTTAGTGTTACGGGTAATATTCTTATTTTGAAATTAGAATCACATTGGATACCAAAAGCTCTTTTAATATATTATATTAATACTTAAGAAAAATGTAATTGTAGGTCTATGGACACTTATAAAAATTTAGACATTTCTATCAGTAAAATAGAAACAAATATAATTATAGGTATTAAATTTACGTATTACAAAGTCCTCCAAACTTATTAAATTACAACAAGGATATAAATAAAAGGCTTGTACAGCTCCGTAGCGGGGGCTACGTTAGCCTCCGTGGACGTAGCACTTGCTACGGCATGAACTGAAAATTTGGCGCATCTAAACTGTTTAACTCCTTAAAACTATTATCATAACTCTATGCTCACGTACTGTCACGAACCTGGCCTTAGCTCCGTTTGCAGCGCAATTTGCAGCATCCTTTCCACAATATAGCAATTAATTCAAACTACGAAATGGGCGATCGTCCAAAACTTATCACTTCGATGTACTATCTTTTAAGACAGCATTCTACCTATAAGACCAAATCTAGGTATTGCTGAGATCATAATGGAATGAATGAATTTCTCATCTGAGTTATCTTTGGCATGACATTTAATTTTAATTAAATCTAAAGCCGCTATAGTCATAGGTACAAACCCTAGAGTGTCGTAACTCGGTAAAATCGTCGTGTAATACATTAATTCTAGGAACGAGGCTGATGTAATTAGACGAAATATTATTATGATAAGTACGCTTTGTCAAAATTTCAAAATCAGCTCCGCTCTAGTTACAAGAGGCGAACGTTAAGGTTTTGCGAGCCAATTTCATGCCTTCGTGAACTCATGCACCAATGGCCTACAGTCTACCCACTAGAGAAATTTCACTAACACAGGGATGATTAATTGCGGTAATAATATGAAGACTGTGGCACGCTGTTCTGCCGCTCAAATCCTTTAGGCCGGGCCTATACCATATTCAGATGTTGCAACGATTGTTCATAATAAGCATCATTCATCTTACTTAATTGTATTACTTTAACACTATTCAACACGATATAATCTATATAAAAAAACTATGTATACTTTAGTTGAAAGTTGATACTATGAGAATTATTGGTAAAAAGATCACTTGTGCGTATTAAATAAATATATGAAAACTCGATACATGTATACAATGTGTAGGAGTAAATTCAACACCACACAATGGCGAAAGGTTGTCAAAATACTCGTAATCTATGCCTTACTAGCTTTATAACAAGCATTTTTAATGTGAATCTGTGATTCATAACATTTTATGTGTAACCCTCCATTCTCTGCTTCAACTAATATTATAATATTACTATGATGTTAAAGCAAAAGCCTTTGCATAAAAGGTATTATAGTTTATTGGTTAACGGTCATGTTGGAAGGAGTTTTTAATTAAACTCGAGTAGATTTCATTACTTAGAGGCACGAGCCACGTGTTGCTCGCAGACGCAGTGTTGCAGCGCAAAAGTCTAAGCTTAGATTTTTCTCGAAACAATGCCTATACGGCACTCCGTGCTGGATATTCCTTACAACAGTTCTGACTTTCATAGTGGAGACAAAGGAACTTCCTACGTCCCAACAAAAACTCATCCACGCCAGATGATGTGTCTATGGCGAGAAATTGCAAAAAAAAAGGAAAAAGTAACTTCTACGTGTCTCTACGTACGCGTGGAATTTTAAAACGAGCCGTATTTTTCCTCCTTCTCGTTGAAGAAAACTGTAGCGGATGCGAGAGGATAGACAAAAGGAGGGCTCTCTATACTTTGTTAGGTATCTGGTGAGAGTAAAGGCGAATGTAGATCAGCGTCGCGGGCGTCGGCTCGCCCCGCGTCCCTGCTTAACTACTCGTACAAACACAAAAGTCCTTACATAAATCTTGTCCCGGCGGGAATTCGTGCGGCGCCAACTCACCTCTCGAGGTAACTACGCACTTCCACCCTCCGATGAATTCGATAACACAACAAATTAGAATTTCTCTTCGCACCCGAGCGAATAATGATAAAAAATTCGAATTTACAGCCCTTAACATCTATGTACGCTTTATTGAGTTACACCTGAGTGGCTTCTTTATTTTGTAGACACGTTTGCTCACTGTTCATAAGCGAACACTTTTGTAGAACAAACATACGCAGATTTTCCAAGTGAAATGAGGCTGGATTAAATCGAATAAACCTATACGACGATAAAAACAACATCTAAAAGTAAAGAGACTCTTATAACCTGTCATAGTCGTAAATCATAGGTGAATATATGTATAACTAATTTAACGACATAGCTACTACACCTCTTAGTTATAATTAGACAAATGTTCTCGTCTCAATAGATAAAGAGCATGTGCATGTCACAACAAGCGAGATAACTAATCCAAGTCAATAATCACAATAGGTGCTGTTTGGATTCACAAACACAATCATCCTTATCATGCTACCTTGTACCTTATATTCAGTTACATAGAGCATATATTCCATTGCAATTAATTATACTGGCAGCGTAATCTTACATACCGTTGGATGTTCATAGGGGAACTTTTATGATGGCAAAACCACCTTTACTTACGGCTTTTGGCTTTTAATTAACATTTTCCTGCTAAGTCTTTGGCGTGTGTACCACATTTAAGGCAATGCTTAAAATACTGATAATTCTATTTTTATATACGCATCTGTACTAATTAATGATATAAAGAGAAAAATTGTATTGTTTCTGTAAAGAGTAATATTTTACAAACCATTGTATATATTGTATATTATACATACCTAGTTATAAAGGTATTTTCATAAATTACATTTTTAAAACCAGAGCAAATATTTGTGAAATCTACAAATAGACGTTGCCAGGACACAGGCATATATCTATTAGGCATTAACTTTTTATATAAGGCCACCTAAAGATATAAAATAATATTGAAAATAAAAACAACAACAAAATGTTTAAAATCAGTACACATTTTTGTGAAATTTATCGTTACGTACAGAGGTAATTGACCTAATTGCCGCTAAACCATATGTCCATGAAAGCTATTACGATGAATTATTAGCCATAAAATGCCATTGATTACAGGTACGAATATATGGAAGTATATGAACGCAATCGTGGTACCATCGATACCAGTTCCTGCTGGTCTTGTTCCTTCAATAATAAATCTATAAAGACGTTAGCAACTCGTTCATGTGTGAAGGTTTTATTACTCTTGAAGTAAAAATATGACTCAGAACACAAACCAACACGACTAAGACGTGTACAACTCTGGCGTTTATTGGTGACCGATAGCTTCTATAATAGGAACTATGAAACCAGCAAAATGATTATGCAGAGCTATCAGAGAAGTAGGACTCAAAACAGCAGTTACAAACTTAAACAGCTAAACTGAAGAAATGCCTCTACTCTAGATAAAATTGCAGCCAAATAACCCTTGATTGAGATTTTGCTGTGATTATGGTTTTTGAGCTATTTAAAGTAGCATTTTGTCAGAAAGGAACCAATGTTGTCTCTTGTACTAGCAATTTTATTTTCAATAGCTTCGGGTTATCATTATCATCTATTACAAGCGGTTCTGGGCTACTATTTAACATTATGTGGAATGTAAGCACATTTACCAAATTACTTACTAGTATAAAAAATACCTATCCGGTTACGGCGATACCGACAATTTGGCGTACCATTAGAGTCTGATTTCTTCTGTTTGCGTACCCGCATTATAAAACTAGGGATACTATCTTATCGCTACCGCAGCACTTTGTCTCTGCAATCCGATTCTAATCAACTTCAAAAAAGAATAAAGTTCTAAATTTGACGCGTAAATGTATATATAAAAATGTTCGTTTAGGTTCTAATACTTATATTTACTATATAAAAGCATGTCGCTTGACTTTGGAATGGACATATCGATTTCACTCTGGCAGTTTATTTTTCACTTAGACTATCTGATTACATAATATATAGCGTTTATCCTGTTATATAAATTAACGTGTGTGTTTCTGTTTTATCGTAGCATACATATTGGAAACGAATACTTAAGTGTGACTAAAAGTCCGTAATGGTTGCAGAATATTACTAGTAGACATAATTTGCATAAAAGTGCAAAACTGTAAACTTGGTGAAGATTTAAAAAAGTGGCTGTGAGTTTCATACTAGTGTTCTTCTCATAAAAGCTCTACCCATTGCAAAGTTGGTGGTAACTTAGTAAATTCAACTTGAAATATTGTTAGATTGTAAAATAATTTGAATCGTACTTTGCAATTTTTGAATGAAATATGTAAAGACATTTAATAGAGGTTTTCTTGTTTTCTATGATTAGTTGATAACCTAGTGTCAAAGATTTTTAGTCATTGAATTGCCTAAGATCAGGACATTATGAAGCTATTGAATTCTAATAAGAAGTATTCATGATAGCCGCGAATGACAATTTTATGTATTCTGCGCAATCCTTTTTTGCTATGATGACTATAACTTGGGACTCTTACGGCCAGTAATAGTTTTAAACGCTTATAATATTCAACCAAGGAAACACAGTCAGAGTAAATGAAAGATGATAGAACTCACCGATAAAATTTCGTATTACACCTATAGTTATGCAATATGCTAGTTAAATAGAGGTAATCATTTACTTATAATATCTTATAAGGTATACACCTAGCTACAGCTCTACACAGGCCATGTTCTCACCTCTCCTTATAATGTTGGTGTAATATTTACTGTAACGATTTACGAACATACATCATTTTGATATATACCAACACGGATCTCTTCGCAAGACTAAAGGTGTCTGGGCTTACGCGCAAAATGGATGTTACACGTTGCGTTTAATTATCGTCAATTAATTATCATTAAGCGCCATTGCCGTATAAAACACGGTAGATAAACAATTGTGCGATGTAACAAACTGTTATTTACAAAGGAATTTTGGGCAAAACTTAAACAAAAATTTTCTATCTGTGCCTACTTATTGTAGAACTAGTACTTCTTTAACTATATGTAAATATAGTTGTAGTGATACACTCGCAGAGATCTTAAAGAATATGATATAAGGCAGGTTTTAAAAACATTGACGCAACTAAAAGCAACGTATTAACTATATTACTTTAGTTTTGCAACTTACAGTGTATTACCTATATTGTCATACCCTTTAGGTAGTTTATAAAGTCTACTCCATATCATGTAAGAATAAAGATTATATATTAAGCTCCATGTACCGTACAAAGTACTAACTCTCATATTACATAAAACCAAAAAGCCTTTACGTTTTAGCGTCAACCCTGCCTCTCTTCAACATAATTTGCGACATAATCTCCTTGATAAAATATGAATCTTTCCAATTTCGACAGCAGTATGTAATATTTAAACAATGATGAAAAACTGTTGTCAAGGTCTCCGTTGATTAGCCGGCCAAGACAGTCCGGAGATTGAGCGCGTTTGCCGCGGCCGTGCATCAAATATTCTACAAGTTTATTCCTACTAAACGCTTTCAATGAAAATGAGACTATAAAGTTTCCGGGCGACGCAAAATGATTCTATTACGAATATGAAATGTTATTACCTCGGACGGATTATAAGCAGAAGCAGGTTCTCACAAATGAAATTGCTTTCCTCCTTTGGAATCCATTTTAAGGATGAATGATATAATTCTTACGAGTAAAGACTTTGTAGACTTGGATGCGTTTATTAGAATCGTTCATTTCAACAATGGTGACAGCATTTTGGAATTACGTTTTTAAATTATCACGTTTTTTTTTGGAAAATAAATCATCATTGCAAATATCTTAATTCACTGTTTTATTACTGCCTTAATACAATATAAATGTCAATATATACTCGGCTCGTATTGAAAGGATTCATTGGATTTTTAGAAAATTGGATTTTATATAGAGGGGCGGCAATAACGCGTTTACTCGTATATTTTAAAATAAATTGCTTATTATAATACCTACGGCTTATCGCACTTTAGCTATCGTAAACTGCTGTGAAGGCAATTTAACCAGCATTCAATAGTTTGGGATGTAAAGTAAGGCGGATATGGCGTTACACACGCCTATTGTTTCGTTTGCTATAACGATATTCTAAACTAGTGATTACGATAACGGAATTATTATTAAACTTTTGTATTGCGAACTCGAAACAATCGTTCGACATCCTTGTGTTACAAATTTGAAATTTGGTTTTGAATTCGTGTGAGGTTTGAGATATGTTTTGTTTTACTAAGATATAAATTTTTTCTCGAAGAATGTAAAATATGTTTATCTTAAAAATATAATAAAGCCTCGGTAGATAACGGTAAAACATTGTATTAACTTGACTTTTTTTAATATGTATTAAATTTATCATTTAGATTTTGTGTACACAAAATTATGAAAAAATTGTGACATTGACGCCACAGAAACAGGAAAACTTCATGATCGAAAACCGACTGGACCATCCTTTAAATATTTTGCGCTAATCATATAACGTTGGTGCGTGGGCGTTACCTTATTCACCGAACTCTCAGCTGAATTGTCTTACCTGAAAGAAATGAGAAAATATTATTAATACAATTTATGACTCGTACAACATTTCTGGTTTTATGGGCTTCGGATAATTAATTTACCTAATTTGAGTAAAACCTGACTACCGCAGATCGATCTGTATAACATATGGAAGTATTCTAAATAATGGGGTACTAGATAAAACTAGATATCGGTACAACGGAATTCCAAGTCAAACTGACTGGAGTAATACATATTTAAAACAAAATAACTCAGTTGTGTTTTTAGCAGAGGCGATTAGGAGCACAGACGAATACCGCTTAGCTCAAGATTTTCTTGTGTCAAACCAAGAGCTGACAGTACAGCGAAATCGTATTTGATGGATCAGTTATTAATATTTCTGGTGTTGAGATTATCTACAAACTGCGTTTGTGCTTCGTACCTTATAGTAACTATTTATCAGAACCTATGAGGTCTTGCATAATCATATGTTATATTTAGAATATACTCATGTACCGATTAGGCATCTAAACATAATAATGAGTTACACAGTAATCCTAAAATATCGCATCCAAACATGAATAAATTCGTCAGTCCTTGGCAGATAAAATGTTGACTGGAGTATCATTTAAGCCTAATTGGAAAGTTTGATAATCAATACTCGAAAAATAAGCGTAGTGGTTTACTGGCTAGAGTATAGTGTTTAAATCGCATAACAGGCAAAAAGAAAAAGAGATTAACGATGGCATTAAAGTTGTTTTCTATAGGTCTAAATGTAATTAGCTTGAAGTAGGTACAAAACGATCTTCGTAGAAATAGTGGCCTATTATTTTAAGGTATATTTACAATGTGATCTAGAATATGGGTAGAGTCACATAGGTTAGTTCCAAGTTTACAAAACTCATTATTTTGTCTCTAAAACTTATGTTTGTGTATACATGTGATAGATATTGAATGTCCCATAAGTTAAAGCCTTCAAGAGCTGAAATCGAGACACAATGGAAAAACAATGTGTCTGTCCCTAGGGAGACGAGCGTTGGCTAAATGAACGCTTTCTCGATCACATTGAATACTCAATTTCCTAAAAGTTTATATAATAGTTTCATTTAAATCTTAACAACAGCTAATACATAGTCTGGTTATTGATATAAATAAATTGAGAAATTACATTCACTTTAATTAAAATAAACGCTGCAGTACAAAATCTTTGTATTGTATGTTTAAAAGTAATGTATCCTAAAGATAAAAACAACTAGAACATATCGCAACAGTCTGAAATGAAGGACCAACCTTTGCCTTCTATACATTTTCGTTGTTAATAAATTCTATATTTTTTTTTATAAACAATGATTAAATAAACTATCTAATTGAATGTCTGTTCGACTTGTTGATAATAAGTATAACAAGGTTGAGCAAAAAGCTGATGATTTTTTTGTCAGTGTCCTTTCAGGAACGGCACCGATGCTAGCAAGCAGACAATTGTACTTTATTCAGCAATAACCCACCAACTAATATACGGAACGAAAAATATAATACTACCATATGTAAATGTTCGCTGTCTTACCTTTTAGACGTATACTTGGCGTGAAGTTATCTGTGTTGTTGTATGTAATACAGTGTATAATGTGTGTTCATCCTTAAATAGTTAAACGCGACTATAAAGTAACAATATGTGCACGAATATCTTATCCTTGAATCGCTTGAGTGGAACTTCTAAATATATTTCAAAGGAGAAACAGTTACAACTCTCTCCACCTACTTAACCCATTAACTCTGAGTAAGGACACGTTTTTAGTGGTATTAGTTTCGAGTAAATATGATATCTCTTCAGCAAATAATTTTGCAGATAACAAATATGATTCTGATGTAAAATATATGTGTGTAGATAATTGTCATAATATTTTCGGTATACATAGACGTAATATGTATAATATGTATGCATTTATAAAAAAGAAATATGTATGTATGTTTATCCATTGTCTAGTACCCATAATACAAGCTCTGCTTACTTTGGGCTAGATGGTGTTGTGTGTATGTGGTAGAATATTATATTATATGTAAAGCGAAAAAGAAATAACATTGATACCACAGCTCACGTTGCAGAGGGCTTCACCTAATGAAAACTACCTAAAAGAAAATATAATAAGTTATGCTGATTAAACCATGTCAACAGTGGCATATATCTATTCTTGTTATTAGACGTCAATCAGGCAATCAATGCATTTTTGAAAAAACAATACCTAATATCAGACGGACGAAGCACTCTCAGCAAAAAAATAAAATTATTTCGTTGCTGGAAAACTTTCTATTCTAATTATGATTGGGGATCTAATAAAAAAAAATATTACTCTTCTCCCTAGCCTTTATTATTCCCAAGTCACTTGGGTCGGCTTTTGTAGTCTAACCGGATTTGACTGGATATCAGTTTTTACACAGAGCGGCTGCCACCTGACCTCCGCAACCCGAAGGCTAACGATATCCTAAGGCAAGACCAGTGTCAGGATATTATACGGCACTGACTTCCCAATAACGACTGCCATAGATGTTCATGGCAGCCGGGACCGACGGCTTAACGTGCTCTTCGAGGCACGGAGTAGGCGATAATTGTCAATCAATACGCACGTAATTTCGAAAAGTCATATAACTTCCGAAAGTCAGAGGTGCGCGACGTGGGTTCGAACCCGAGACCCTCTGCATTACAGTCTATTGGCCACCCAACTGAGCTAAAGCTGCTAAAAAAATTACTACTTGCTCAAAATATGCTTGCTTTGTTCGAATCTGCAATCAACTGAGCTGTCCTCAGTTTACAGAAGACTGCAACTTCTTCCTCAGATGAGTTAGGTTGCCAGAGCATCTGTCATTAGCCTTATCCCTTTTGCTGACAGACGCTGTGATTTTTCAGACAGAATTAATGACATGCAAGTAATAGTGTAGTCTAGTGTCCATATGATGCAAATGTTTCTTTGCCACTCTAGCAATATATAATAAAATAGTAATAATAACAATATAAAAAAGCTTCAGTATCTATGTATTAATATGTGAAGCAAAAACTTTGTACCTCTTTTTACGAATATTGCGCGGTAGGAGGAGTATGAAATTTGGAACAGTTAAAGTTTATATGGAGAAGAAGGGGCGAATCCTAATATGTATGTATTAGAAATACATTAAATTAATGAAAAATACTACACGCATACAACCATGCATTTGACACACGCAGTCATACTATTCTTCGTAACTATGGTTATATATTGTGTGTATGTGGTAGAATATTATTATTATTATTATTATATAATAATTAATATATATTTTAATATAATAATTAATTTGACAATTATTGTCGAATTTCGACCACTATGCGACGGCTAGTTCCTTTAAACTCGCTAATCGCTTTCGCCAACAGTATGTGAGCTACTGAAGGGCCGATGCAACGGTGCGTAAGGACCCACGGCCCACGACCTGCGTGCCTCTGGCAGCCCATGAAAACAAATCGTTCATAATAAGGCATTACGTGTTAACCGTACTGTCTTGTATTAATATATTTCATAGAACAAGAAATAGTTCGTAGTAGTAGAAATAGAAGTGCATCATATTTCCTGAAATATGTTCTCGTTTTTTTGAGGCAAAAGATACTCTAGTCTATTAGACACGGTTTCTAATTTCGTGACTTACATAACACTTTATGGTAGAAAAATATTTCACATGCTCATATAAATAACCACATAATATTCTATATAATGTATCATAAAAATATTGACACATTGAATGGGGAATAGTTTTAATATCAGCCCTGTATTAAACTGTTCCACTGCTGGGCACGGGCCTCTACTTAGTGTGAGAAGGGTTAGGCCGTAGTCCACCACGCTGGTCTAGTGCGGGTTGGCAGACTTCACATATCATCAAGAACATTCAGAACTCTCAGACATGCAGGTTTCCTCACGATGTTTTCTTTCACCATTAAAGCAAGCGATAATTAACTATTTAATACGCATATAACTTCGAAAAGCCAGAGATGCGCGCCTTGGGTTCGAACTCGTGACCTCTGCGTGGCAGTCCAACGATTACCCACTAGGCTATGTATATATAGGGGAATAGTTCAAGGCAAGAAAAATATCGCGATAGTTGAGTAGATATGTGTAGTCTCCGACTACCTAAAAACAGTCGTGAGTCTAGTGCTAGCATGTGTGCTCTTTTAATTACCTTGTGATAGCCAGTAGTAATTGCTACTGACTATCATAAGGCAATAAAAAGATATATGACAGCGGCAATTGCCTTTGTTGTATTTTGGAAATGTCAGGAATATACAAAAACAAGTATGTCCCTGTCTTCATGATACTAACGCTCTTTGAACCTCGATTAAAGAAGAACAAAAAATATCGCTCGGGTAACATGTGTATTTGGGGTCTTCGTCCACAGAGATATCTAGCAGTACTCCACACGCAGCCAAACTTGTGTTTTATAAAGGAATTTGCTACAAACTTGGAATCGATACTAGGCCTCACGGTCGGTACTGGTGCAATCACAACTAGGTTGCAGGACTAAAAAAACCTCAATATTAATGAAAATTAAATGATTTATATAGGTTGCTTAACTGAAAAATTCTAAAAAATACAATACTTCAAAACGTATTTTACTATTCAACATATAATAAAATGTAATACCTACATTTTAAGGCAAATATTTACGCTATAAAATGTAGGTATTACTTATTGATAAACCATCGAATACAGAGGGGCTGTCGAAATCAGAATCGCAATAAATCAGTTTAACAGACAGATTGCTGATTGCAATGTGCTGTCACTTCTAGACAGGTAAATGACCCCTTTAAGGATGCGATTATTATTTGTGTACATACTTAGACTAAAGTCCTTTTTTATATTTATGCGAGTAGAAGAGAGGGCGTCTCTCACATACATTAAGTCTGGGTACATACAGAAATAAAAATGATTAAAAGCAGACAAATTTAAAAGCTCCGTTTACTTTCAGATTGTAAATCTATTTTAGTAATAATATGAACCATGAGCATGTTTATTATTATTATATAAATAATGTCTCAATATAGACAGTTATTTACAATTTAAGTTACATCAAAAATTGCGATTAGGAGATTTAAACAAAATGTAAAGATAAAAGAATCAGAAATTTTGGGTTGCTTGTGTGCTCTTTGTATGAATTTTTTTTAAATAAAATAAATTGTGTTTTATTATTATATCCGTAACTAAAATAATATTGAAAACTCCATAGCTTGCAACATGCAACATTTTCAAGTCACAAGAGAATCGTTCGTACTTTGCACACTCATAGCGACACAAATAATACCCATATAATATATGTACAATTAAGACAAGAATGTTTGTCTAATGCGGATATCGAATACCTAGTTATGTGGATTGGCAGTAGCCAGGTGCCTACTTAAACCCATGTGCCAACCGTTCAGCCAAACCACTAAATTAACATCACGTTAATTATAACAAAACACAGAAGATTGAAAGTCAAAGCGGCGATAGTACGCTATCTAGTTCCGTAGCAATCTAAAATTGTTAAATCGCAAAGTCGGCAAAACAAATCTTTCTCCATTTATTTAGTTCTCTTTTATCTAACACCGTGACAGGTTGTGATTAATAAATTTCCATCCATTGCCTACGTACTTACACTCCACTTTGTATTTGTCGCTTATATCGTTAATTATTTGTACCACTTCGTTTCAATTATGTCCTGTGAGATTAACAACGATTTCTACTCAATTAATTAGTGTATATTATTTGTGGGCTTAGCTGGCTGGCGAGTATAAGATGGCGTGACCGAATTATAACGCTGGAGACATTTATATATTTTAATTAAATCATTACAATTAGTACGAACTGAAATCCATCTCTTTATCACCGTTGTTGTCCAAAGTCATAAAAACGTCTAGATATATACATAAGTAATATATACCCATAACTCTTATTAACCTAATGAGTCGCACCGGCGCACCGGCGGCTAGACACAATATGTTTTCATCTATTGCATGCCAACAATTGGCAGATTAAATTGTAAGTAAAATATTTTTTTGCCATAGATCAGCGAAGTGCCATAATCACCCATGAACACATCTTCAACGTCTTTCTAATAATAAAACACATCTCAGAATCGCTGAATATTACGTTTTCGCGAATCTGTATCATTAGTGTAACACTGAGTGAAATTGACTTAATTTGTCGTGAAAATATCTCAGTAATCGCTCCATATAATAATTCTAGTGGCCGCAACATCTTGACAAATTAGATTTTTAACGGGTATTACTGGCTAAGACTAAATTACAGCTGACTTTGAGTCGAGTGCAGGCTTTTAAACGTGAATTAGAGGCTACGTCGCTCAAACGTTAATGGCGTATTGTGACTGAGTGAATGTCGCGAAAATTATGTGGCCGTATCGAGATTTTTAACCGTAGCCTTTGATGGCTAAGAAGGATGGAGATTAATTTTTAATAGATTTTAAGCACGAAACAAAATTTTAATTAAAACCTTTATAAGTGATGACTTCTAATTTTTAAGCGATTAGGCAATCAATTCGTAGTCACTTAGCAATAAATTTGTCACTTTAATAGTTTTATATAGGATGGCTATAAAATGTATTTTGTAGGAAGCAAGCTATCGGGAAATAGAAAATCATTCTTTAAACACTTGAGTCACAGCGGCACACCGGCGCCCAGACACAATCGATTTTTAATAATGTCTGGTATTCTAAGATATGACATGCATGATAGATTAAGCGTCTTTATATTTACTGTATCTATAAAGCAGTGGTTAGCAATAAATAACATGATACAAAGTTGTTTCGTCACATATTATCTTTGCTCCTATCGCATTAAGTATTAATCCAAACCAAACCGAGCTGAAGCGATGATAACAATTGAGCTTACAAACTTTTTGTTTGTTTTTGAAAATCCTTTTAACAAAACATACGTTTTAAATTTTACACATATGGCACCAATTGTAAGGTCGGCGTCATGATATTATAACATTGCGGGGAACTCCGCTGCATAGCAACATAATCGGGTGCCTGCCCACCATCTGCCGGAAGTTTTACAATGTTTATGAGCTCCATCGGGAAGCGTACATAAATTCTGACGATTGGACATGTACGAACGATAACGCGATACAATGGTTTCACCGTATTAAGCATCGTAATTGTTTACAAGTAGGTGAAAATGTCCCATGACGCAATCATAGTTGTATTGTTACTATAATTTATTATAATATACTACCCATAACAGAAATCGTATATGCCTCCCAATTTACAGGTCACAAACAAGTTTTTATTGTAAAACGTTGCATTATAATATTATAAAAGGATTTTAAATCTTGTTAACTTGGTACGAAGTTGAAGTTAGCCAATGATATACAACATAACAAAGTTTGCGGACATTTACAAAACGGGTAAGAGTCCCAAAATCATTTTAAATTCAGTATTAATCCTCGAACCCAGTCCCGAGCATCGTTTCTTCCATACTTTGTGGGATTTCCGAAAGAAAGCTGCTCCTGCAAAGTTCTATCCAAACTCCCGTGTAATCTTACTTATAAAAATAAACTTTTGCATTAACTGATTTCGAATCAGGGGCGAGGAACTTTCGCAAGGTAGGCCAACCCACACCGCCGTCGTTTCCGTAGAAGTTGCAGAGTCAATCAGCCAGAAAATAGAAACAAATAAATACACGCTTAGGTAGTTTTGACTTGATAAGCGTAAGTAGACTTGGGGCTCAAATTTATGGAAGAGTTCGGCAGATAATGTAAAAGTTGGCAGATAAGACAGGCTTTACTAGGCTTCGGCGTGCGCTCAGAAAAGCTGAATATTACCAACTGAGCTCCGAGGACTTTGGCCAGGTTACGTTATAGCGATATTTTGTTGCACATACACATTGACATTTATGCAATATTCTATTATAAAATATTTAGTTATTCTTAAGAAGTTTTAACAATATAGGCAACCAAATGTATATAGCTCTTTATCTTCTAGTAATACCGAATGCATTCTCGTTACACCTGTGACTGCGTTAGAACCACAGGCAACCGTGGAGGTAGTCAGAGGTGATTGACCCGCGTTCATCGATGTTCAAATTATCAAGATGTATACAAGATTGCCGTCTAGACACGTCTTAAGTTGCCCTGGAAATCAGATAATATTTTATTTAGCGCCGTGGTGCGTTTGAATGTCATGAATTTTTTTCCTTTTACCGTCTCGAAGTACATTCATTTATACATTCGACTACAGGCAATACACATTTAATTGGCAGCCACTTCAAACGAATATCATAAAACGTCTAAAGTACCCGCTTGTAAGAGAAATATTGAAACTGATAAAAAATTTCTTAGAAAATGGATTCAAACTCTTGGAAGTGTCGAGTGTTGTCAAAGCACTTTAAGATGATAGGGACAGTATGATAAGAAGATAGTAATATGAAAAAGAACGCATTATTTTAAAAAACCAACTCTAGTATTAAAGACTGTAGATAAACAAATTACTTCCTCATTAAATAACTCGAGTTTGAGATTAAGCTTTAGTATAAAAAAGTCTCAACTGACAGCAGAAAATTCCTAAAGAGTAAATTTAAAAAAATATGGAAAATTCCAACTGCGTAACGTGTAAACTAAAAAGTTGAGTCTGGCGACCGCCATTCTCATTTTTCCTTTGTTACGGCGTGTATTTATGTCACTCGCGGGATTGAGATGAATCTAATGACACCTGAAACATTAAAATCCATCAAAACGTTGGTGCTCTACCAGATATAAAAACCAACGTGTGATCATTACAACTTATATAAACGTGCTTGCAATTTCTCAAAACGCATTTGCTATGTTTTTGGTACTAATAAATGAAGATTAGTAGAATAAATATATACTAATAATATTATTCCTTTGAATGGAATTCCCTTTCCCTTAAAAGTGCAGTTTTATTTTGCTGCTCGCATTATTATTTCAAAGCACGAAGGGCTGTCCTGCAGCCAAGCAACACAGCGCAAAACTTTGGGGATAATTTTGTACATTATTGATCTTGAACTAAGAATGAATTGAAATTATGTACTCGAGCATTTACAAGGCAATTGATTGACAGTCGCTGCTAATGGATCTGACCAGTAAACTGGACGTTTTTATCGTCGTGGTAGGGCAACCTTTTGCTACTGGAATTCGCCGGAAAACAATAGTGTAAGGGATTTTCATGTGGAGAATTAACATATAGCTCACCCTATGCTAAATCTACCATAGATACGATACGTTAAATGTAACTTATACTTAATATCACTCATTATAAAGTAAACAGATTATAAACCTAAACAAGGTCGTTTCTGTACATCGGAAATATATTTGAAAAGTAATTACAATCTTAATATAATGTTAGACAACGGTGTTATATTAAGTATGCGTACAAATCGCGATAGTCTAGTATTTACAATCGACTTCAAATATACATATGTCTGAACCAAACAATGTAATTTTATAATGTTTGTCCGTCTAATTATTCCGGCGGCATGTTTTAAAACGACTAGATTATTTAGTCACCGTTCGTTCAAATTAACTGAAAATATAGTGCATATAAAATACACGTAAAAGACTTCGTAGATATCCGTAGTTAGAGTGAAAACCACACGCAAAAGCTAATTCAAACATTGAGTAATGATGCGAATAGTTTTAAACTATAAAATCGTTTCTGACAACTGACATAAAATATAACTATTGCTTTAATTAAGATCGTAGCACAAATAAAGTAACGTAAGTTTATTCTACTTATAGGTCTATTGTATTAGTGACTAACATTAAAAAAAGAACTATAAAGCTGTCGACAATTAAAGTGCACCAGCGTCAACTGCTGTTAGGCTACTTTCAAACTAAACATTTGTTAACGTGATACTTACCTATGACTTTTCACCCTATAATTTAGTTTTATCGTACATTTACCGTTATATTTAAAAAGTAAACATAATATAAATAAAATAAAAATGCTACACGCATTGAATACTGAATACTCTCAGTCGTCGAACATCGGTCAAAGCAAAAGTTCAACATCGAAGTGCGAAATCTTTGTAAACATTTAGCATTGTGAAGCGTTTGTCTTAGCCCCGCGTCGCGCCGTCCTAAAATAAAATACATCAAAGTTAATCGAACTCGACTCTCAATTTGAGAGCAACATTCTAATGTCTTAAAATCTCCTGCGAAAGGCTCTCGGGCTTTTCATGCAGAAATAGTCTTAATTTTCGAATTTTTCATTCCCCTTTTCTTTTCGGCAAGCGTTGGCGATACGTGTCATACTTGTGCCGTAGCTGAGTGTAATTAAGGTGCAAAGATACCCAAAGTCTACCGAGTAGAGGTCTCGAGAGCCATCAATGACCGGCTGTGTACTCAAAAGCGATGAGCGCTGCGTAGGCTAACGTTACTCCTCTATTCCGTTCAAAGATTCAAACTGAGATGAATTGGTATAAAGTAGCGGCTTTTGTTGTTATTACTTCGTTAATGTTTGTATCATATTCGTCAACATAAAAGTTGGTTTAACTGCGTTCGATTAGCGAGATGTTGGCGCAGCGAACTTATTATAACTTATTCGCAACAGTCTGTTATATCGTACACCTAAACAAACTACAAGACAAAACAGACAGAAACATCGAACCCAATCTTATTACGATGCCCTAACTTATATTCCACATTACATTAATTTCTCCGGAGACGTCTCGCAAACTAAGCAATAGCAGCTGCCTGGCCGGTCGCATGTTTATTGAGAAATTGCCTAATCTCGAAGAGCTACAAAACAAAACCACATCGGAAATGTTGAACTAAAGTATTTCTTCTCTCCAAGGATGCTAGTAGTGGTACCCTTGTCTGCGCTAACCGATCACACCCTTAAGGCTCCCGAATTACTGTCCGGGCTGATTACGGCCTCGCCCCGCCCCGCTCCTCGCGCCCCGCGTGTGCGGCGCCCCGGCCTCTACCGCCCCGGGCCCTACGTCAACTATTATTTGTGTTCCTTACTTATAATTTGTGCGCTAGAAAAGTTCGACAAACACCAGTCATTTTATTAAATATAACAAAACTTTCTCGGAACTTTTGTAGTGCGCTCCGGGATCGCTTGTTATTCTTTCTAGTTATCTAATTAAACCGGATGACATCGGACAATCGGAATAGCGCTATTATGTCTTTATTTAATTTATGAGAAACAACTCAATATTACACGTCTCCGAGGAATAAATCTCATTTGAATAACTCGTAAAACCTGTTTAATGAATTGCTACTGACTTTAATAAGTAATAAATATTTATGTAGGTGTGCGTTCTAAGGAGAAAATAAATTTCAATTTATCGCCTCCTCTGCTTATTCTCATTAGAGTAAAAGATGAGAATAACATTTTATCAGAAAACATCAACGAATATTTTCTATCGTAAATATTCTCTTCACAAGCCATAAAGGTACATACAAAAAGGCAAAAGATTTTAATGCTCTTAGATTCTTGATTTTTCTTCAAAATGAAAAAAATGTGTTCATTGGCGCGAAACGAAATCATCGTTCCAGATACATCTCTCAACAACAAAAGCCGCAAGCGTGCGTGTTTAACATACTTTTCTTTAAACAGAACGCAATATTTACTGGCTTACATGTATCTTCTTAAGGGGATAAATAATGGAGTTGCAAATGTGTGTTTGGCATACGAGGGTTGAGGAGCGGGGCTGCTGTGGAATATGATAATTTGACATAAAATACGGAGAAAAAATCATTACAGCAGCCGCCTTAGCATGGCATCGCTAAAACAGCTTGACAGACACTCATGTGACTCCATTCTTCCGATGGCGACGCACTTTATCTCTAGAATTGGTTGTTCACCCATCTTAAAATAAACAATGTGGCAAGTAGATATGGATTTTTCTGAAACATAATTATGATACATAATCACATAACTTATCAACGGATATCGCTGTTAACTCTTTCCACTATCTTCACGAAGCAGTATATACTGTTACAAGCATGGCAAGTACGATCACCGTATAGTTAAAACGCACATGCCCGTACTTACGAAGGTGCCAACAGAAGCGATACATCAGCACAGTCACTAATGAACATACACACTGGTAGTTCAAATTAAACTCACGTTAAAGTTATTATGGGAACACCTATCTTCTGTTGTAAAATAACTATCGTGGTCGTTATCGTCTATGTACGCGGAACGTTTACACTTTCAAGTTAACTTGCTTACATTTAACTATCTGCTTGGTTCTGTGGAGTTTGCTTGCTATCATGAGGTGTTTGATGCCCGAGTTGGATAAAGAATTGCGGCGATTTACTATTAAAAAAAAATCTGTAGCCGCATAAAGTCTAACTGGCTCGGTAGATAGTTATTTAAGGTCTACGGTGCCTCCGTTTTTGGGAGGGACAGACCAAAACGTGGGTTTGCACTGGCTGTTGAATATTGTCGGTAAAACACTACTGCCTTTTGTGGATATGCAGAAAAGAGTTTATGTTTGTGTGTACGTTTTAGGATAATTTGTTTACAAATTAACTTTCTTTAATTAAATAAATAAGTTTATATGTTAAATTTGTGTACGTTATAATATAAACCACTACCCATACTTAGCGATTGACTAGCAAGCTATCCAAAGATTTTGAAATGTAGTGACACTGTTGATGCTGTAATATTCTTTTACGCACACTCTATAAATATATAGTACTTACTACCTCCATGAAGGAGCAATACTGAATGCGATTACTGTGCATGAGATTCGGACTCAGATTCGATTTCCAGATACGACTAACGAAAAATTATTAAGTATTGCTGCCAATAAATCCTCAATTGTAGGCCTAAGTTTATTGACGGCATTGCTCACAGGAAAATTGCTAAAGCACTTTTTATTGTGAATTTACTAGTGCACTATAATATCTCCTACGCAGATGGCTAGCCTCTGACAAGTTTGTTATTATATTTAGTATTAAAATCGATGCTATCAGGTTACTTAAATTTTAATAAATATAAATAGTGATATCTTGGAATTATTTGGCCTTTTTAAATCCATTTTCGTCATCATCAGTTATCGGGTAAAAACAACATTATAAAATAATCTCTCAAGCCTAACCCACCTCATCTGCACATTAAACATAATGTTATAAATACACAAAATGAGTACCCTGCGTTGCCTACCTTTAGTCACCTGTAACGAGGCTCTCGAGATTCAAAAGCACACGGCTACACGGCTGCTGTTTACTTTCTTCGATCCCCAGTCACCTCCAATGAGACTCAAGGGATCAAACTTTGATTTTTATCACTTTCTGACCTACTAAACCAGTGCGTGTTGAACGAGGCTTCCAAGACGTAGGGTGGAGCGTGTCCGACGCATCGCAAGATGGATCGCGCTGGTAATCAGTTAATGCATTATGCGGTTAACTACAACCAAGATGGAAGTGTAATATACAAATATTAGAACAAATTAAGCGGCGACACCTTCTTGGTGGTGAACAAACATTTTGTGGTATTAGCTAGGAATATAACAATAAATATGTGTCTAAGAAAGGTTTATGTATTATTAAAATTTCATGTAAAGGGAATTTAGTGGAAGTAATACTTTATTGAGACTTTATTAGTGGTAAAATAGTAGATTTGCGATCGGAAGATTCTGAGTTTGATACCATGCAGGCTGAATAACGCGGCTGTTAATAAGGTCAATTGGATAGTAAAAACAAACATATTCACGACCTTCTCTTTATTATTAAATTTACAAATAAATGATTCGCATTTAATCTGAATGCAATGCTTCGGGTAGCACACTCAGTATCGAATACAGGTCTAAACCCCAAACAGTTTGTGCATTAGTACGTGTTACTTAAGTCAATTAAATTACAGCGCTATCGAGTAAAAAATACTGTTGCTTGTTATAAATAATGACTTATTTGTATCATGTCAAATTAGTTCGCGTCCATACAAATAATTTGGATTAATCCATTGATACGGTAATTGCATATGTGAAATGACGTTTATATGATGTCATAAAACTTCATAGCCGAGCACAGACCTCCCATAGTGTGAGATACAATCAAAGCTTGCAGAGCTATTACGATAATCACCATGCTGGGCTGGCGAATTGATGATGTAATTGATATTACTTATTATTATTTTCGTTTTGCGGTGACATATGATTTTATTTGTTTCTTAATGCAATTGTTTTCATGCCGCCTTTAGGCTTTAAACTTAATAATAACCGCGATGATTAGCTCATGTATTAATATCTGTAGAAGTCTCATTTAATGATACGCAATCGATCCTTGTTAAAACTGATTATACTAGACATACTTGGATACACAATTCTAGATCAGACGAATTTAAGAACAGGTTTAAGATGGCAGAAGAAGCCTCCCCATTATCAGTTTAATGCTTGGTGATTGACTCATCCTCAGACTGGCATTGCATAAGATGGTTACAGATAAAGATACTTTTCTTCGAGTACGCACACATAAGTATACAAAAATAAAAATATGATACAGGTCTAGGCTTATTACTTATTATTTTATACGCCCTCCCTAGGGATAATTCACGTGTCACGAAGGATTTTACAGACATTTAAACAGTGTATTCATAGAACACATAGACTCAGAACAACAATCTGTATCTCTATTAAAAGTGAATTATGTATGTACCCATTAATTACATTCAATAAACTTTATAAGCTTAGATATGTATGTAATATGATTAGGTATTATCACTGATTAAATCACTACTTACGACGTTGATGACAGAACAATCACGATCAATCATTCAATGTATCACATTAGCATAATTTACCCAAACTTAAACGAATGGAAGACGTTAAAATAACACACATCCAGTTTAAATAATTGATAAGCAAACAATACATGAATATTTAAAAAGTCCACGGCGATACGTGAGTGTGACACCAACAACGTACAGGGCCCGAAAGTAAGGTGCACATTTAAAAGATAGATGGCGTCATTCGGATAATTCTGTTATCAGCAACGAGAGGGCGCCCCTGCGCTCGTATACTTAGAAGGCCGTTTCCTGCGACGTTAAGTCCTTATAAAGGTAACTGTTCCACTGAAAAACTCCTATTTCAGTGACAAAGCACGCTCTTAACCATCCAAGTGAAAATTCTAAGAGATTTTGTGTTTACTCGACAAGATACTATCCCTATTGTTGTACCAGTATAAAGTTTACTTGATTTTTACCTACGCCTATGGTTTCCCCATTATGTCGCGAGAAGTAAAATAAAGCTTTAGCAACAAAACAAATAGGTACGATTACATCGTGTCGCACATTCAGCAGATTACGAAGTGGAGCTATCTCTGGGGACAGAAATATCGCATAAGCATAGAAACAGAATTACTTTCTTCCAAACTTAAGATTTATTGGCCATTGCGTAAGTTCGCTCCGCTGCTTTTAGTTGTTCTTAATACTAAATCATATCTGTGTGATTATAGATCGCTGACGGTGGAAACAAGGTGACTCGGCCATATATCTAATATTAATATTTATAATTGACTAGTTATTGCCCGTGGCTTCAATTATATAGAAAAAAAGTAAAAAGGCACACAGCGCCATCTAGTACAGTGCTATTTCACATTTCAATATTATTGGAGATCAAACGTAGCTAATGTTTATGTCGATTTTTCTACAGCGAGTTCAGTGTTTCTTATTAAATTCAAGAAACATAAAAACAAACAGACATTGCAAGAAATACTAGTTAAAATGCTGTTCTTTACAGATTTAAAAATACCAGGGCTCGTTGTAATGAATAGGCACAATGCAAATTAAGATTCGTGTTCACATTTCAGTTGGAAATGACACATTCGTTACCAGCAGTGGGGACCATTTTGTCGGTTCAATTCTTCCATTCAGCCCGCCATGCAAAAAGTAATTTGAAGTACTGTGACGCATGAGCGCTTACTTATCTATTTTTGAAGGAACGAAGTCCGCGATCCGTTAAATAGAGTTAGAGTGAGCAGAGCCGACTTCCGCGCATGTGTGCTCGCCACGCACCGACACACTCGTCTTGTCGCGTCGTGACTCTTCAGCATAACGAGAATTATTCTCAACATTGAAACTTATTATAAATCCAAATTGTGTTCTCGAAATGAAATGTTTTAACACGTTATTCAAATAAACACGATGACTTAAACATTTCATTCGTTTTGCACGATCCCTCCAAAAGAAAAAACGGAACATTTGTAACAACACGCGCGTATTTGTTTGTATGCCATTGTTTAGTGTTAGAACCTATATTTTTAAACATGTGTGATTTGAATTCAGTTATCTTTTTTGAATGTGGGAATGCAATATGGGATTTTAATCATTTCCAAGAATCTTTAAAATACGACAGTTAATAAATCCTTAAATCTAAGTTTTTGATCGACTCGTAAAAAGTAGGATCAAATGCGAAATGCACAAACATTTGGTTAAAAGCATTGCACATTTTCCAAACACTTGAAGTTATTTTAAAATACTGTAATAACAAAGTTGATTAATATAAGTAATACGCATGTGTGTGAAACTTTATAAACCCTACAACTGATAGAAGACCAGAAGTATTAGACAAAACATATATTTTCTGTATTACAAATATATCCTAAACGGCTGGAACGATTTTGATGAAATTTTGTGTGTATGTTTAAGTGGATTCGAGAATAGTTTAGATTTAGTATTTCTTTCGTGTATTCAGGACAACGTCTTTTGGGTCCGCTAGTACTATATAATATTTACTTACAAAAATGTCAACGAAATATAGTGAAAGCGGTATATAATTTGAACTACCTTATTTCAATTGTGTATAAATAAACAAGCAGATATATATTTTTATAACCCGTTACTATTTCGATGTATGACAATCAAAACCGCAGAGAGGGAAATAATGAAGCAGTTATAACCTATACACCCCATTAGGGTTAGTTACAGTCATTAAAGGCACCAATCTGATTTAAACTAATCCTGCACGGTATTGGGTTTAACATTAGAGAGCAGTACGATAAACACACTATTATATCGGTAGATTGCACACAACATTTCCATTATTACCATAACAAGGTAAAATCGCAGGTAAAAGCTTCATGTGACCTGCCCATGGAGTATTAGAGGGCCAGAGCAGACCGTACCGCCAGTGGCTAGTAACAATGACGACGTAGATAAAGGGGGTCGATAACGTGAAATAGCAACGTGAAAACGTGGCGAGAAAATAGCATTATTAACCTCTCGGGCATAATACGCGCGCCACTGCGCCAGATATGGTAATGATTATGTAAATCCTCTACTCACAGGTACATCTTGGGAACGTTATATACTTATTAAAACCAAGATTGCTAGACTGAGAGGATCCCGACAAAAACTTTGGGGCAACCTTGAGAGGCAAGTGTTTACAGGCGCTCAATTTTTACGACGTTAGTAATTCGAAATCTCGGGTTCCCTGAAATCGGACCATCGACGTTGCAGTCTTACTTGGCGACTCTCTTTTCAATTTTCTTAGTTTCCCGCTCGAAGCAGGGAAGCATTGTATGGTAGATTCTTATCTCTCTCAAAAGCTATTTAGCTAAATGGAATTTACAGAGCCCGCACTGCAGTTCGACGAAGTACATTGTAATATTTAAAATCTTGAAATTTGAGTCTAAATCCAGGCATTGTATTACGTGTCTAAGATTTTTCAAGACTCATTTTACTGTTTTCCGTTGCGGTTTCTTTAAATTATGCACTTTGCTAGATTGAAATGTTGGGTCCTTTTTGAAACGCTCAGACTTACATAAAGCTAAGTATTATTTTAAGCGTCGTACTTAGAATTTGTTTCAGTAGCCGATGAACATTGCTTAACAATTACACAGTAGCGCTGTTGGAAATGTTTAACTTTAAGTACCTAATTGAGCCCCGTTAATCAAGAGAACGAAGTTTTCACAAGTGCTTAAATTATTTACCTCAAACATAAAACATCGACATTCAAAGCGTTTCTGGAATATTTTCGCTTACACAGACGTCGGGCATAACACAAAGTGAATTATACGAATAGAAAATATTGAAAGCGAGCTGAGAGCATCAAAAATACTGACGCTCTTGTTAATGAACTTAATGAGTGAAGAAACTGGGAGTTGTGTAGCGAACGAACTTCACGAAAGCATCTTGCAAGTTTCAATTCCGAATGCTGTTACAGTGGGGGAGGACTTGTACAACTACGAGAGAACAAAATGAAATGCATCATAAAATAAATACGACGTAATTTCTGTCTCATATTTCAACATCTTCGGTTGTGCACGGATTGCTCATGCGTTTTATATTTATTTTACCTTGCCTGTTCCACTTAATATTTTGTGCGTTTTGGTAATGTAAATATATTTACTGCTGTAAATAATTTAGATATGTCAGCCTTATTTTTAAGTATCCTACTGCTGAGTATAAGAGCCTTCACAGTATGAGAAAAGTTATAGTTCAATACGTTAACAAAGTGCAGGTTAGCAGATTTTACACATTTTCTAAAACATCATGGACAATTCCCATACCTATAGGTTGCTGTACATGCACTGCTTCCCGGTAATAATAGTAATATTTATAATAAAATATAGTGTACTTTAATATCGCGAAGGTGTCAACCTAATGTCTAAGGCAATGGACTAATGATCAAATAGTTGCAGGATTTAATCTTATTCATTAAACTAGCAGTTTGCAGCATTCCAGTAAAATTTATTTATTTATTTCATGCACAAAACAAGTTCCAATTTTTTACGTAAACATATAAAGCTTATAACTAACTTAGATCTAAATTGTAACTCAGCAATATGTGCATACACAAAAACATGATAGTTTCACGTGACTATTAATAAATATCGGCATGAGTTACTGTGTACATACAAAATTAATAAAAACAGAGAGAAAACAATATAAGTATATATGTGTATTTTACAATATTAAGTGTCAGTCATGCTACATTCAGACAGTTTGAATATTATACCTTTTGAGAAGGTTGTGGTTTTGAATGGAGGATATCTTTGACAATTTTTATATATGATAAAAATCTAGGATTAAAAATATCTAAATGTAAATTATTTGTCGCCAGTTCGTTATATTGACGTGCCATCCTTACTAGGGGATTGAAACAGGAAATATTGTTCTTGTAAATTTTTAATGCAAACATTATTTGATCTACGCTCACTATATCTGGTATTCAATGATATATCAGAAAGGGATAGGGAGGGAAATACAGGGGAGTCAATAATTGAATGCATTATTTTATACAAGTAAACGAAGTCAAAATACTTGCGGCGTATTTCAAGTGACTGGATTTTAAATTTCAACAATCTCTGGTCATAGTCAGGGCATGTGCGAACCATTTGCCGCCGATAACACAAAACTCCTAGGCACTTCCTTTGAACCCATTCTATATCGTCGATATGAACTTTGTAGTATGGAGACCAAACTGGGGAACCATATTCCAAAAATACAAAACATGGTTACAAAGATTATGAATTATTTTAGTAACATGACAAACGTAACAATTACAAGATAATACAAATGTTAGCAATTTAGCACGTAGGTAATAGGAAAACCACATGATGTATCTTTAGAGTTGCACCACACATTTTATATTTATTTCAAGCAAAATAATATAACACTATACAATCTAAAGCATACGCTAGATCGAGCAGGAAACGAGCTACACTTTCCTCTTTCAACGTTGGGCAAGAGATCATCTATTTCTTTACATGAATGCTCCGGTTGAATTCGACTGTAATTCTAAAATTTTGCAAACACAAATTGCTACGTGCTGCACTATCCGACCTCACCCCAAATAAAATGTATTTCAAAGGAATATGCTGATGTAATTAATTTAAAAGCTACAGAAAAGTTTAAAAAATATATTTTCATCGCATCAAAACTTCACTATTACAAGTCGAGATACTCGTGAATAAAGAGTATTTTATTTAACGATAAAGTTTAGTTCAAAGTTCACTAATTTGAACATCGAAGGGGAACTTGTAATATAACAGATTACAGCCAGCATAATCATGAAGTTTTTACTGTACGACGTAATACTCGTACGTAGTTATGCAAATGTGTGAGGCTCGTTTTTGCTAGGATTAAGGTTTTGGGTCTATTGTAATGGGAAGATTTGTGTAAAACGCGGCAAATCCAACGACCCGAACAATTACGCGAGCACAAATGATAATTTCAAAGTTAATTCAAAAATAAATTAATGTTTTGTATTGTTCAGAACAATCATATTTTCTCTAACAATCAAAGTTTTTTGTCAAAACCGCATAATATCAATACTTTCAGACAAATAATCAATCATGTTTGTGAAAGACACGTTGAATAAAAGGGCAGTGAAAAAAAGGAGACAGCAAAATTGACACTAGATGTAATAAAAAGATTGGAAAATAATTTCGACAAAAAGCAAGTCTCCAAAATTCACGTCAGACACTCAGTAAAATGAAATACGTAGCCGGCACCGGCCTTCGGCAAATGGTTTAATATCGAAATGTGATCACTTAGCGCAATCTCTTACAAAGGAAAAAAAACACAGGAAAAGCCCCGAATGTACTTAGCATTTACCAGAAACCGAAATATGTTTCAATTTTTATTAAAACTCGCAAAAAGCAAAATTGGATTGATAGCTTTTCAATCCAATCCTTTATTTAGATAGATGTGCACAAATGCGTTTATGGCAGTTTGTTTAGTTTATTTTTAAAGAATTTGTTTCTGGCTTCCGTACGGTTGAGCAGCGTTTAAATTAGAAAAGGCCAAAGTTCTAGAGCACAAAGTTGTGGCAGGAGCACGACCCCACTTCACCACTTACTCAAATGAAACGCGTGCTTACCGGGCCTTTTGCTCAAACCCTTGATGTATAGGCTCTTCTGCGAAAACAGCCATTGGTTATGAAGGAAATTAAATCAATTCTACCGCCCCGTTTTCTATAGTAATTGCAGCTTTTAGAACTTGTTTTATTACTCGCGGCGCCTCTAAAAATATACATATACAACATAACCCTTTTAGTGAAAATATAGAAGCCGGTTAAAGCGAGTTGCGTAGATATTACATTACAGCAAAGCACATCAATCCATTCAGTAATGCACTTCCTGAAATTTTTGCTTACTCTGCAAAAATAGAGCGTGACGTGAACGTGAAATACATGGCAAATTTTATTTCGAATCTAACATAAAATTGCACTTACACAGTATAACTTAAATTTTCAGGAAAATAGTATTTGTCCAGTAAAAAAGTGATCCATCACAACGTTTCATTGATAACATAATAATCCGCAGCGACATCAAAGCCTTTATTCGTTTATTGATTCCAATGTTATTTTAGGCAGACCCAATAAAAATATTTCCCTTATGACGTCGAATAAATTATTGGAAAAATGAATAAAAATACATTTATTTACACGCTCTGAAATGAATTTCGTTACATTAGAGTTTAATAATTCGAAATGTTGAACGGCCATTGAATTCTTCATAGCTGCAAAAGCACCCAGGAGGAAAATATTTACGCTTTTTCGAAATGCAGAAATCAAGTAACAAGGAATCGGTTTTAGCGAAGAGGAGCGTTAGGGACCGGCTGTTGAATAAAACGAGGAGCTGCGCAATAATAATGCTTACCTTTCTTAAGTATGAGCTGGAAATACGAGCTGCATTGCACCGAGGTTTATTCAAATGGTCAGTAATTAGTATGCTTACATTTACATGTAAGAATATCATTTATAATGGAGGATACAGCGATTTATATCGCAGCTCTTTTCAGTTTGCACGTATTGCATTTTGCTCGGGTATTCAATGTAGGAGTAAGTACTGCAATTCATTCAGATTTTTATTGTTATTATTATGCCTATTCTACCTAGACGTTGTGCTGCTATTATAACCTACCAATAGAACGCCAAGAATCCTAAACGAAAACAAAAGTGCAAAGACATAATACGAAACAATATTTCTCTATCTAAAAGACGATAGTGGTGCGTTGGCCGTTGCAGTCCCCGACCTAATCACGACCGAGTCCCGCGTGCCATTTGCCTGCCCACAGCTTCGATCGCTCACTATAACGATACACTCTACTATAATGATTACCTCACGTTTTACTTATGCTTTTATTTATTTAGTATCCCTTGGATAGCAGTCTCTGCATTTTAGTAAAACATAACAAGTACACGTTTTGAAATAATAGCAATAGTTCAATATGACGAGTAAGATCAATAATCTTACTCGTCATATTGAACTATTGCTTTGCATTAGGCACGTCGACTTGTTCTAAAATAATCGTTCTCGGATTTGATTTTAATCGAGAGTAAAGTTGAATATCGATCTTCGAAAGCTCCATTTAATCGTGAATCAATTGATTCTTGATTAAAACGAGTATTAAAGGATCGATATTTGATGAGCAGGATCAAATTGAGACTCGGTTTGTGCTGAATAGAAAGAAAAATAGGTCGGCAGCTAATCAGATCGATTATTATTGAATGGAAACAGTGTTACCAATCGATTTAAAATATATATTTTTATGTTGCGATTAAGCAATCTCGGATCGACATGCTTATACTATGAAACTGTAGCATGAAATCTATCGAAATAAAACAGTGAAATAATTTGCCAGTATCATCGGCACCAGCAACGTGAGAAATACAGGCTGATATTCAAAAAATTGCTACTCAAATGTTTACGTATCGAGTTAGATTGAGTTGACAGTTATCTGTGTACTCAACTGTTTGTGATAAGCTTCTACGATAGTTATATATACGTTGTCAGTCGAGGGTAGAAGTTCATTGCGTAGGTGTGGGAACTTTGTGATATTGTTTTTGATAATCGTTATTCAATAATACGACGTTATCAACATTCCATCAAATTCAGGTTTTGATAATATGATTTTCACGTTCATAAGTTTTACTTTCTTACCTTAATTAATAAATGATTTTTGGCTTTGGCATTATACATAATTAATTAAGCTCTCGAAGTCAATTAATTCTTGCGGTTATACAAGACGTTTATATTTTAAATCAATTGTGCTCCATGCATGCCTTATTATTTCTATCATATTTTACTAGAATATTCATACCAATGTCGATCATGGTAACTCTCGGACTACAAAAATTGAAACAACGGACATAATGTAGGTACACCATAACTCAGGAAAACTACTTATCGACACTCAAAACAAATTTTACCCGCATGGGATCGAACCTACAATATTTGGCGCATTGACAGGATAATTACTTAAGACATTATAGAATGCGTTTTAATTTTAGCGTAAATAATAGTTTGCCATCGAATACTAGGCCCTTTGCTTAATATCTTATTGCAGTACTAAAGAAAATATCAATTAATAATTGTTGTAGACCGGTTGGCCCAGAGTTTAAGCCTTGGATTAGATAAGACCTCATTCTGGGTCTTTTTCCTCATTGTATTAAGAAAGGGAAGTGTGTAGTCCTACTTAATCCAAGCTAAACCGGTTAGCTACTCGATAAATAAAAGTATATATTTTTAAATAAATAGCCAGTTTATCCCTAAATGGTTTTTGGATAAACAATTAGGTATATAAACAACCTAATTGTGCACTATACCGAGACTATTGAAAACGACTAAATGCAGAAATAAAAGATTATACCTTTAATCTTTTATTTCTGCATTATAATAAATTATAAAAGATTATAGGTAATAATAATAACACAAAATAAAATAAATTAAATGCATAATAAAATTGGGATATTGTCACCATTCTCGATTTATACAATTTAATCTATGTACATAAATTAAGGTGTATTTTGATTGGCTATTTGTCTGGGTAATTAGCAAGTAATATATTTAGTAAATTGGATTTTTATATATCATAGGAAATATAGACTACAATATTTTCTAACATTATTCTAACACGTTTTAGAAAGTAATATATCGCGGTGTCTAACACATGTCATGCTTTGTATGAGTTCTAAAACCTAATGTGACTTTTAATCTATTGAGTTACAGCGGCACACCGGCAGCCAAACACAAGGCATTGTAACAATTGAACTGACGCAGAAAAGCAAGATTTGTAAAAATAACAGATTTATTAAATTTTAGATTAGGAGAAAGTCGGAATCGTAGAGCTGTGTAGCCAAACACAATAATATAATTTTTATCCTGAGTCGGATCTGCGGTGGAGAAGCTAATATCCTTATTTATTTCCGTTGGGTGTTCGTCCGCTAATTGCGACTCGCTACCCAGTGATTTTCCACGATCCCGCTTCTTATTGTAATTACTTGCCATATTTATGCGCACGTTCCAGAATTAATATATTCTACTGTTTAAAACATTAACTATTCCACAATATTAAACAAAATCAACGCCTTTATAATCGCGAATAAACATCCGCATTGAATACTTACTGGCGTTAATTAACAGTAATAAAATACATTTGCAGCCGTTTATATTAACAATATCATTGAAAGCGCGCATTTCAATGGTAAATGCATCAGGACTGCTAAGTTAAATAACAATTTAGAGTTGATAGCAAAAGCTTCATTATCCAGGACGCTTCTGGCTTGGCACGCAGTTAATAAACGCTTTAAATACATTTCGACAGAAATTCATTCACAAATTTAGTGTTGGGTTGTAGTATTCGACGCGCCGAGAGATTCGCTATAATGGTGACTACTGAAATGCAAATAGAACTGATTGGCGCTCCTCAGTATGTCCGCACTTTCATACCTGTCTTTTGCTCCGAATTTTCACCAACATATTCACGTTTTAAGCACTTGATTGGGTAGAATGGCCAGAGTTGGTCAACTGTATGTCATTACTTTATTCTGCGGTTTTATCTTTAATTTTGGAAATGGATTTTCACGTGACTTTTATTGTTTACCTTATTTTTGTGTGATGTAATGGGTGGGCGAAATATTTAAATGTTTGTTGAATGAAATTGGAAACATTGAGATAATTAATGCATAAAGTTGCCCTGTATACAACGAGCAACGTGTTTCAGTAAGTTGTGGTTATGTTTGAAGATTGCACTAAATAAACCAATTTTTGGACCAACATTTATGATATAGGTATACGTTTTTTAAGTTTTGCGTTTCTTCACGTAGACTATAATTAACAAGCTGTTTATTGCAGTATATGTCAATTTAAATAAATGATTTATTGTTTTATACAGATTTATCAATAATTTTATCACTCGCTCTACAGTTCATCAATTTCTTTAGAATATGTTAATTATCTCAAAACACTATGATTGTTAAAAACTTCGCTTCACTTTATTCGGGGTATAAAAAATACAAACATTAAATATGCCTACACCTGTCTGTTACATTTTGTATAACATACTAGTTGACATTCTCTGTTTCACCGGCTATATTGGATATTTATTTATTATACCTATAAATAAATATCCTATATTCTTCTATAGAATATTGTTTTATCATTTTCCCATTTATAATACACATGAGTATGGAAGGCAAGTAGCACGTTATGTGAAGAATGCAGTAAGAAACACAAGTCAGAGAAGTATGGTAAAATACAATCAAAAGCACAGCTTGTATAAAATACAGAAAGATACACTTAGATTCATACAGCTATAACACACCACATTCAAAGCTGATCTTACATCAGATGGAGTAACAAGCCTTGGCATCCGTTGTCTTTCACGCACAAATCTCCAAGCTCCTCACGCATTTCAAACACGTATGAGTGCATAGGGCGAAACACATAGCGTCTGAATGCGGTATTCAAATTCTAAGCAACGTGGTTAAGCGCCCGTTCTGAATTGATAAGATTAATGTTGGCGAATCGTCTGTTAGTGGATTGACGATTCCGCAGTGCTACGATGATACCTAGTCATTGATTAGTGGATGTGTAGCCGTCTGGTGTGTCGGTATTCGAAGCTGCTCAGGCTTTAGAGTAATGTATGCTGTGCGGCGATGTAGTCATTTACTAAACACAACACTCTATTCAAACATGTATACTCTAATACAAAATTGCCTTATGTGAATTTTAGGTAGTATGAAGTGTTTTGCATTAATATTCAATTTGAAAAGTCATTTTTTTGGCATTGTAAATATGATATAAAAATGTTTTATTGCTATATTGTCTAATGCTATCTAACGCGTTAATGCTATTTCTCGTTTTGCGTACAATCACTGGAGACTTTAGAAATGTTAAAAATAAGAGAATCAAATCAAATTATTTATTCGATTACGAACATGGGTTTACAGTTAGGATGTTAACATCACATCATAACAGCCTGCCTCGTTCTGCCCTCAGGCATGCAAATTTAAATAGTCCATCTTAACATAATATAATTATTGAATTGTAAATTATTATTATTATAGGATTTAATATAAATTATAATAGTGCATTAAATATAAAACAATAATTTCAATAAAGTTATTAGACGTAATGTGATGTGATTGTAAATATATACAAAAATTATTAGTCACTAGATGTGCCCGCGGTTTTACTCGCGTTTATGATTACTGCGCCGCTCCCGTGGATTATAGCGTGATATTATATATCCCTTCCTCGATAAATAGGCTAGCCAACACTAAAATAATTTTTCAATTCGGATCAGTAGTTCCTGAGATTAGCGCGTTCAAGCAAACAAACAAACAAGCTCTTCAGCTTTATAATATTAGCACCTATAGATTATAATAAAATGAAGATCATCGTAATTTTACAACTAAAGCCATTTTAATATATAAGTCTGTAGAATTAACTTTGCTATCCTTGAGAAATTCTGTCACACTATAATGCATAATATACTTTAACCTTACAACATTTCTTTTAACTGTCTTTTAATGCATTAACGTTCAAATCAAATCAAAGAGATAGTAATATCCTAGTCTAGTAATAACATAACATGATTTTTTTATCTGTGTACCGCAATCTCTGCCGCTTTTGTAGGTAACGTTAATGTGATTAATTTGTCAGCAAGTAAGTCAATATTTACTTAGTAAAATGCAGTAAAACTTTCAAAGCTCTTAAAGTATTAAATAAATAATGCGTTTCTACTTGAAAATATTTCAAATTCACAATAACTGAAGCAAATCGCAAAGCCGAATACAATCGCGTCTTATTTATCAAAATTGCGAGATACATCGTGAAAATTTCAGATTTCAATGTCCTTACAGTGCACCAATATAGAGAGAGACAAAGGCAGGACGCAGTATATCTGGTAGGTATCTCAAGTGAGGGCTTACGAGTATAATACACGATGACAAAGCGCCGTAAGCTGTGTCGCATTTCACCCAAACTTACTCTAACTTATTTGTTGCAAAGCGAAAGAATATTATGAGAAATAAAAAAAATAAAAGCAATACCGACTAATATTGTTTCATGGACTATATTATTGACTATTCGTGTAGTAGTTAAGTGGATGAAGTGATTATACTTATCCTAATGTGTTGATAGTTTAATTCCCACACGGAACAAAAAAAGTGTATATCACAAAATAAATTGACTCTGTGTTTTCAGTGTCTATTGTTTGAATGCTTGTAAAGACCGCGTGACACAGATATTATTCATAGAGCTTAAATTGATTTAATATCTAATAACGGATAAATATGTCTACTCTCATTTTACTGGTCAAATATAAATATATATTTTCTAGTGTTTGATATTTGTCCTAAAAAAAATACACGGTACCAACACTGATACAAAAAAACACGCTTCCAATCCGCATAAAAACAAATATTGCATATAATTTAAATTAGCAAGAATAAAAAAAATGTAGCAAAAGATTATTTTGAATTGAATGATTAATATTTGGAATTATATAAATAAACTTTATTTTTTTCTATTTATATCGACAAAAATCACATCTTGTTAGTTTTTATTAAATCAAGCAACGTTTAAACAATGAGAGCTTTATAAGTACACACTGTTTGAAAAGTCAGAAACCTCGCATGTGAACCAACCGCACGCTTCTCTGACTTTCCAAGTTAGGTATCTAAATTTATGTGCGTATTAAGAAAGTTAATTATTACTCCCTATAACGCAAAGAAAACATCTTAAGAAATCTAAATGTCTGAGAGTTTTACTCGAAATCTATCAACTTGTCTTTGGTTGACATGGGGAATATTACCTAATCTTTTTAAGTGAGATGCGTAACAACAACATTAGCACAAGAATGTTAGCTTATATGTGCTATCCCATAGTTAAAACTATGTATGGTATTGACCTTAATGCTTTAATGCTTAAGAGTAAGACAGTACCAAATTTTTTTTTAAATCTCTTGGAGATTGACGATTTACCACAACAACGACGATTTGCAACACAGGTAGTAATCAACGGTTTTAGTAAAGATACCGCTGTGCTATACCTCTCTCATACATATTCATGGTTACATCTATATCCCATCCCACAAGGGTAGGCTGAGGTGTCCAAGTGTCGAGGTTTCAAAATGTACCTATTACATATTGACTTTTTGCGATATATGTTTCTAGGTTCCACTTATAGAATATAGGACGATCCAAATGTTTATCCTTTGTTACTATAAAAAAAAAATATTTAAAATCCGAATAGGTACTACTTTGCCTGATCCGAGCACTACACGATATACCGATAGATTTCATTTTCAAGACTACTTCTGCACATGAATAATTTCTTGAGACTTTATAAACTTTCAAACAGACTCGAAACAACTATTTGTGGAACACACAAATTTTTGTCCCGTACCCGACCATGAACCCATAATACTTGGCACAGAGGCAGATGCACGACAACCACTTAAACCACTACACCATCCGTGCATTACTTCGATATTGAATCCTATTCCATAGCAGAGGTTTTCAAATCATCATAATAACATTAACGACGCATACAATACGATAACCCGTATAACATTTTCACTTTGTAACAATAAACACCATGAAAGGATGTTTAATAATGTAAATTGATCGATATGCGCAGAAGCCACTTAGCGAACGAACCGTCAACGACAGCATGCATTAACCGCATGAATATTAATTTATCATTTCCAAAAGATACCTGAAATTAAACTCACTTTACAAATAAAACCTTATAATTTTAATTATTATTTTCATTTCATAAGTCCTTAACATTGTCTGTGGTCATGCCGGACTCTTTCATTTATTTAAATATGAATATTCTTTACGATAATACATTGGATATTTCATAAGAGGCCGTATTGATGACGCACATTATCGTTTTATTAAATCAAGATTGATCACAGCGGCTTGTAAATATTAACAGGAAATTCGAAAAATGCAAGCACAGCTTTTAATACTGATAAAATGTATTACATTAAACCAAAATAATGGTACAGTATTATATTTTAATAAGGTTTCTTATTTTTACACTCAAATACTATAGTTGTAGTAGTAAGTCCTGAATTGAGTGGGTACAGAAATAATTACAGCCAAATACATTTAAAGATAGACCAGAAAATTGTACAATATTTTCTCTACACAGTAATTGAGTTTAGTGAATGTGACGCTCACCGGTAGCGATTTGAATATTCAAGCTAATTGTACTCATTGACAATCACACACTTATCAATAAGAAATCAGCCGTGTTCTATAGTTTTGAATGTGACTTTTTTGATTGATTTTGAATGATACAAAGTCAAGCTATGTCTGACTCTAGTGAGAAATCTGCACTCGGTTTAACGACTTTTAGCAAGAGTTGGTCTTGTTAGTACCGTTTTTAATTATTTTAGTGGCAGGATACGAATGCCATGATGTTTAGACAAGTTGACAGTATAAAATTGGAGGGTACTGACACCCCATATCGACTGTCAGAGCTGTTCATGACAGCTACAATCGACGGGTTCACATATCTTCTAACGCATCGTGGGTGTCCCTTCCTTGCAAATTCTCAGCTACTATATATTGATACTAAGCATCGTAAAAGTAAGTTTTAATATCATTTTACTGAAAGAGGAACTTAATTAAGAATATCTTTGTTGATAAACGCGATTGTTCTTTATATATTGAGCATACAAAAGCACGTGGGAAAATAAAAAATCTTTTTATTTGCTTTTCTGTGCATATATTTAATAGGAGCAGCGATAGCTCAGTGGAGAGACCGACAGACTGCAATGCAGAGGGTCTCGGGTTCGAACCCACGTCACGCACCTCTGACTTTCGGAAGCTATATGACTTTTCGAAATCATGTGCGTATTGATTGACAATTATCGCCTGCTCCGTGCCTCGGAGAGCACGTTAAACCATCGGTCCCAGCTGCCATGAACATCTATGGCAGTCGTTATTGGAAAGTCAGTGCCCTATAATATTCTGACACTGGTCTAACCTTAGGGTATCGTTAGCCTTCGGTTTGCGGAGGTCAGGAGGCAGTCGCTCCGTGTAAAAACTGATATCCAGTCAAATCCGTTTAGACTAGAAAGCCGACCCCAAGTGACTTGGGAATAATAAAGGGTAGGGAGAGAGTGCATGTATTTAATATGTTTATCTGTTCATTTGTCAGTCAAATACATTTTCTTCTTCTTTTTAAAATAAATTACTTAATGGCGTTTTCAATTACCATTTCAATAATCAAAGTTACAGCGGAAACAATTAAAACGAATTCAAAGTTTGTAATTCGGGACAGAAATCATTAGTTGATAGAAGTTGAAATAGATTTCCAGTCCACGTAACAGGTGTGGTTTTGGTATCGCAAAATCTTATTTAATTGAATGATAACAGCCGCAAGACAGAGCTGTGTTTATGTAAATCTGACTCAGTTATGTACACCCTTCGCCACGATCGGCGTATTTGACCGAATGCTTTACAACGTTTCATTTTAGTCCTGATTGAACTCTGGAATGTCTTGGAAACATCTTGGCAGTTTGTGTATCTACAAACAATGTATTTTAGTATTTTAAGTGGGTTATTATTGACTTTTTTTTTCAGCTGTGTTGGTACTGTTTTGACTAACGTAAATTGGTACTTATAGATTATCATAGAATTATAAGTTTACGTTTGTAAAACTCCAATTAAAATAGCATTACGTATCATGAACTTTTGTGTTAAAAATAAAACTTAGGTAAACAGTGGACATCATTGAAAATACTAAATAAAAACAAACGCTAGAAAAACAAGGATCACCTCATTCATCTCCAAAATAAATTGTTAAGTATTCATTAAACATTTGCATTCTAAATTAAGTTTTCAATTTAAGTTAAGTTTTATGAGAAGATAATAGTATCTAAGATCGTCTCAGTTCTACTTTAAAATAAGGTTTTGGATCAAATAAGTTTTAGTAACGGTTTTGTCAATTATTATTTTAAAGCGGCCTTAAAACTATTTATTTTGGATCTGCAACGGGATCCTATAGTTAATGTCAACATGTCGTATAATTTGAAAATTAGAATCAGCACTAGAAGTAGGTATTCATTAATTATTCGACATTACACAAATTAACTGCATCCTTTTTTTAATTCTAATCTTATTATTCCCTGTTTACAAAATAATTACAAGCTTGGGATTCAGTACATAATTAATTTACCTAAACCAAGAAAAAGCAAAATACTAGATTTCTTCATGAAACAGTGATACGGTGACTTTATACCGGATAAATAATAACGATAAAAATATTGTTAACACATACTTAGTAGTGCTCAACATTAGTTTTATAACATGAATTCTGTAAACGTCTTCGTATATCAAAATATTAAAAAATATCATAGCATTTCCAGAAAATATTTAATAAATTAGCAGGTATTATCTGTTATCCCAATCGAAGTCATATATTTATAAAGGTTATTTTTTGTTACATGTAAGAAAAACATGTCATTCGATTGATATAAGTCTTTCCTTATCGTAGCTTATAACTTCTGGTTCTTGTAAGGAAATTCACGTCGACGAAATTCCGGGAATACTAGTACAACTGCGCAATAAAAATGTGTAGTTGCCCGTTTTCTTACACAATGTTATTGTTTACTAAATCGTATACACATGTCTTACAGGAACGGTGTATTTTCCTTTTTTGTTTTTATCCGACTAAAGCGAAAGTAAAGGAACGGTTATGTTACATTCAGACCACGTATTTGGATATGTGAGGTGCTTTCATACTTCATAAAACTTAGAGTGAACTCCATAGTTTAAGCCTAAAATGAATCCAAAGAAGTGTCGTGGTCTAATATACTTTAGTCCAATAATTAAATAGTAGTAAGTTTAATAATTAAATGGCGTGATACAACTGTGAAATCGAACATATTGCCAGTATCATGAGATAAAGTCTTACGCTAATATAATATGTTATTAGAAGTCACCATAAGTATAATTTAAAATCCGGTCTATATCTCGTTACTTAATTTTAAAAGGTAATATATATCACACCCTACTTTCTATAAACCTAAACAGTAACGTTACTTAAAATAAACCAACTAAAATGTAACACCACAGTACCCAACACTAATACTACCAAAAACAATTTGAACTACACAAAAGGAGTAAGGTAAGTATTTTTATCAGTCCATTGAACGGCCGTGGAGAAATTTGCATTAAATCCATTTACGGCAAAGATTATAGGCTCTCGGAATAGTCCGCTTGGCGCCTGGCGTACGAAGTACTCGCGGTGACGCACAATACACGTCGATTCGTGTTACGCTATCGGCCCCCGTCGACGTAAGAGGCTACGTAGTCTAAATAGGCACTTACCGACGCCGCAATGAGACGCCTCACAGCTTCCTTAGCTAGATCGTGATCCAAGATTGTGCTATCACCAACGACACGTGACGCGTTTTTACCCCATAATTGAATTATTACACACTGAAGGTGTTCGAGTATGATATTTACGATGCCACGATACACTGTCGATATCAACTACTCGCCTGAGTTATTGTTATGTTTGTGATAAAGTAAAGAGTTTTTTACGGTTTGCATAGGGAAGTCACGTCTCAATGTTACGTAGTATTCCTTTTTGAAGAAAAATGAATTATATTACGCAATAAGTGATGTAGTAAATCAAGGCAGCGGTTGAATATATTTTCGATTTTTGTGTTACATCAAAGAAAAGTGTTCGCGTAGATACTGAGTAGACATTGTATGTTTAGTTCTTTGAATAAATAAGAAATAAATTTTAGTGTAGGTATTTTGTATTTACTTCTATCTACGTGATCTGATTATTATTGAGATAATATTTTAGTTCTCTATTTTCATACTGGTTTTATAAGGACAACATTGTTTATTAGCACTAATAAGAATAGAGCAAAATACATTTATTGATGCCTTTATTGGCGTGCCAGATGGCTGTTTATTTAGGATAAAAACAAATATATGGTACAAATATGTGTGGGTGCCGATGTGGTGTATGTATTATATTTTATAAGTATTGATATACTGCTAATATTATATACCCTTTGCGGCGAATCAGAACTTATTTTCATAGAATAAAACCCGTAATATCCACGTGAGTAGGCACCGGGTGCCATCAAATTCTATGCACATTGTCGGAAAGCAATTTTCACTCAATCCCCTCTCGTCAACAAGTACAAACTTACGCGGCGCACGTGCGTCCGTATCAATAGTATAACAAATAGGCTGATATTTCGTCAGAAATAACCCGAATCAAGTTTCAGTGCGAAAGCTTTTGTGTGTGGCAGGTGAAAAAGTGAGAGACTTGATTTATTCGCACCGGCGCCGCCTATCGCTGGATGATTGAACGGAGAACGTGTTTATACAGCATCGGCCAAACCGTGAAATATGACAACTGAAATACGCTCAGGAGTGTTCTCTATTTTTAATAGTTGCCGAGTGTACGGGCGGCGATCTTGCGAGACGCGCGACCCCTCGTGACTTGCGTTTTAATATCAGAAATATCGAGTCCGTACGAATACAAAAATTTGATTTATGTCAGTATTGCGCGTTGTATTGTTTCTTGCGATACGGGCCGGGTTATTCTGTTCCTGTCAAACGCCTTCGTACCGTTATGCACGGCAGCGTTTATTGTATGCGTTGTTATTCAAATAAGTTTTCCGACATGTGATAGCTACGGAACTAAGTTTAGTACGAAAAGCCGTTTGAAATTCAATTCCAGGCGTACTGTGTAACAAAATTTTAATTATGATGTATTTTCTGTTAAAGTCGCCGCGGTTTCAATTACGTTTTCCAGCTAAGAAATAATATTTACGATATTAGCATAACATTTTGTCTTGGCATTCAGACGCTATTTGCTATGTACATATATATTTGAAGTCCTTTTGCAACCAAGCGTTTTTACAACAATTTTATGTAGAACTAATCTTTGTCTGTGACTTTGTCTGCGTTCGCTGATAACGGATATTGATCACAGTGTATACCTTGTTTTTATTTCTACTATACTGCGTTAGAAAAATTGTGGCTTTGACTTTAAGCTGCGTTACAATATACTAAACTGTGGATTTACGTGATACTGATTAATAAGCAGATAGACTCTGAAAACCATTGCTTTACAAAAATATCTTATATATAGGTACAGAAAGCCTTGTTACAGTTTTATAATATAATATCATAGATCATAAAAAACCTTACGTATGCTTAAAACAAATTTTACATACGATTTCACGCAAAAAATGTTATAAATTTTGGATATTTATTAGTTATATGTCTCACGGGAACTTTCGACCGGGATAAAGAGTAGTTTATACCTTAAGCCAGGTACTAAGCCCTCTTAGTGAGGGATCCTTAGATAGTCTGCGTTGGTTCAACGTTACTCCATAGAATCAAAGTAATTGATATCCCAACCTTGTCCTATTGCCATTTATTTTATTTATCAACAAAACTTATAAGAAAATATATATAATAGTATTTCTAAAAGTTGTTTTTGTATCCAATTTTCGAAACCAAATAGGAGTTTTGGTGATCTTTATAAACTATTTGAAATATGATATTAAAAACTTGTACGATACAAGTTATTTGAAGTCTGAGTCCCATCTACGAATTTATCGAAATTATATTAAGAGTTTTAGAATGGTTTCATTTTGACAAAATATCAGTTTAGTGTTGGAATATCAACTATCCGTACCTATTAGATTATGTTTACTGCTTAAAATGCCTACTAACTAAAATAGTTTATTGAATAATTAAGTATTATATTTTTTACCTTCACATACAAGTTGCCAACTGAAAATCAGTGAATATTCTTTATACTGGATAATTTTCTTTCATTATCAGATTTCAGTTCAGAATTTTACTAAAGATTTTTGCTGCTTTTTTATTATTAAAAGGCGTTTGAGATATTGAACAATTAGAAGTAGTGACCATATTTTCGAACTAAGTATTGATAAACATTTTTTCAGCTAACTCACGATTGTTGTAGAATACAATACCAGTGCGCGTACGCAACTACGTCATCGTATTCAGATGTTTATAAAACCGTCAGTCATTGGATACAAATCTACCGACCGTAACACAATAGTATACGGACTGGTTTATGTCTTCATCGTGTAGATAGATATAATCACTGCCGCTGTATAGAATTTTGTAGTGTTACTTAAAATAAGATAACTTATGTTTTGTGAAAATATCTGTCCAGCATAAGGAATTACTAAGTCGTTTTTCAAATCTACTATAAGATATACAAACTGTCTGAACAAAGGCAAAACTAGTTTCGTTTGCACTAAACAGGCCAGAATATTGAGAAGACTACCAACAATGTAGCAGATGTTCTCGGCTTGAGATATGGAAGCGACTTATTATGATTTTTTGGTAATATAATATATACAAGATCTGTGGATACAGCACTTAATAAAACTTGCCGGATTATCAGGGGTTGCCTTAAACCGACCCCGGTAAAGCTGCTATACCCATTGGCTGGCATCGCACCTCCAGATGTCCGCAGGGCTGTGGCGAGCTCAGCAGAGAGAGCAAAGATGGATGGTGATGCACGGCACCCCTTGTATGGTCACAGGCCAGTGCAGCAAAGGCTGAAGAGCAGTAACAGCTTTGTTAAATGTGTCCGTGCACTAACTCTGGAGCCATCAAAGGCGAGATGCAACCTGTGGCGAGAAAAATATCTCTACCTACACCTTTCGTGTCACCCACTGAGAGCCTTCCACCTGGACATCAATTGCCATGGTCGGTCTGGAAGTCACTAAATAGACTCCGAACCCAGGTCGTTCGGTGCGAAGAAAACATGATTAGGTGGAAACTCTCAGACGGTACCGATCTGGCTTGTGCGTGCGGTGCAAGACAAACGATGTACCACCTTACATCGTGCCTTGCGTGCCTGCCAACTTGCACGCAGGAGGATCTGATGGCTGCCTCTGACAACGCAGCTAGCGTAGCTGCTTTCTGGGCAGCAAATACATAATTTAAAAGTGTCTGCCATCGATACGCAAAGAAGAAGGTAATATAATTGGTTTAATTTTTTGAGGGAGTTCGCTAGCTTTTGAGAGATTTTCTCTCGAAACCAGGCAATAGTTACCTAACTTATCAGAAACCTACAAAAACGGTGGCCTGAGATCGACAGTAGCACATCAAAATCAATGATATGAGGCACACACGCATACTACGCAAGCTATACGTACGACAGCCGATATTGACTTTGATAAACGAGCTAGTCAGTGTCACCCTATGAGGAACTACGTCACTTTGGTGCATTGCGGTTCCTACATCTCAGCCCACCCTTGTTTACACTCAATCCGCGTACTTTTTATGACTACTAACATGATATTACGTCCAACAAGAACGCTTATAGTAGTCCTTTATTTGCTTGATACAGTTTATTGCACATAAGTGGAATATTGTAAGTGGGCATAACCATCGTTTTCGACATTGAGGTATATTGTTCTGATGTTTTCTCTGCGGATTCATTCTTTTGTTTTTATCTTGTTGACTGTTCTTTATGGAGATGTGTATAAGTGTTAACAGATATTATACAAGTAAGAGTATAACTTACTATGTCTGTCTGTAGTAGAACGGAGTCTGGAAATGTGCTGATAGCCATCAATAGACCGAAGACGATATACTAATAATCCTATTGATACTGCTTCCTTGGCTTATTTTTACCTATCTATTAGATTAGATTCCTCGGCAACTATGTTTTTAGGTAAAATATGATATTTTAGAATGACGTGTTCGCTGCTTGCAATAATTCTCTATATGATTATAGCACCTAAAGCATTCTTACCGTTTAGAAATTAACACTCACGTCACAGATGCTAAGGACACCTTGAAGTAGACTTTAGATAATGGCCATAATCTAATTAGTATATCATTAATTAGTGGTTTTGAGGATCGCTTTGTTGATGCTGCGATATAAGTTGGCACTTACGTGTATAACTGATCGTAGCGCTCGGGAATGATATTCAAGTCGTACAAAGTGTTAAGCTTTCTACTAGGGTGTACTCAGTAATAGTCTCTGTTCTGCTATCGAAAAATTCTCGGTAGACGACAATAGGCTCAATCTGAATTACGTAGGACTATGACAACATAGCTGCCGATGTTCAAATGTCCGTCAGGAATATACGGGCATCAGTCTTTGTATTTAGTAGATTTGCAATATGACTTAAATCTACTGTCTTACTTCTAATATAACTTTCACATGTAAACTCCTGACAGTATTTTGAAAATGGTTGTATAGTTTAGTAAACTTTTAGATTGGCCTTTTAGATTTTTATACTGTCCCATACCAAAAAAAGTATATAAAATTAATAGACTTAGTTTTCTTTTTATAACACTTAAAACCGTCATAAGTGAACTATGAATTTGTGACATTGTCAATACTATCGCTTTCCTTTGGGAATAGCAAGCATATCCAAGGATTACAGACATCGCAGATACGTAGCAAATACAACTTTTATATGGTACTATCTTTTAGATTTTCACGTTGCATGTCGTTTAAAATATATATCAAAGATTAAAGCAAACTTGTCAAAATGTTAACCATTACTTAGCCTTGTAACGTTCATTGGTGAACTTAACTCTCCCCCAAAATATTTACATCGAACAATATCGTGTTGCATGCATCGGCTGTCTCATCGCCTATCCTTGATCCAAAATCCTTGAAGACGTTGGGTCAAATCATAAATAAAATTCTGTAACGTTATCAATATCGCTTTTGTCAGAAACAACATTCCACGTTCCTGTGACATCTACATACTTCACTTATCTCGCAAGATGGTTTCTTTTTAATAATGTGTAAGAGAGTATGCTACTCAATATAAAACGCAGCTCTATTAAAATTATGAAAATAAACCTATTCTGTATCGAGAACGCTTTCGTTATCGTTAGGTAACGTTACCGAGACGGCCGAGGCTTTCAGGCGACTAGCTGATAGCATTTGCATAATATTGAAACGGTTCCGATACACCTAGGGCTCATTAGCCATTGATCGGCTTACGATATGGAATACGGCTGGCAACACACCGGTGAAGATTAAATCTAGGTTTTCTTGTTCCAAGTAACAAAAGATGTAATTATGTTTTTGACAACATGGCCGGTTTTAAAAAGTAGGAGAATCCGTGCAAATTTCGTTAACGTAAAAAGTTTTGTTACAATTTTCTAAACTTGAATGAGTTTCTTTTTAGTAGATACCGCCCATTGTTAAGTCTATTCCTATTTATATACGGGTCTTTGTGAGTTTTGTCTTCAGCGTCTGAGCTTTCAGGAATAAAAGTCATAACCCTAAGTTTTACGAAGCCAACTTGTACGAACGTAGGCGTTTTTTCGTATCAATCAATTTATACTAAACGCTAACCATTTTGGCTTAGTTCTAATCTAGCTTTCGCAACCGGATTTCAGAACGCTTAGACGAGTTTAGCCAAAACCTAATAAGATTCCATTCAACCAGAAAAATAACTGCAATATTTGTACAAAGGACAAATTCCTATTTACTGTAATCGAAAGGGACTTATGTCCAGTATTGTCCACCAGTGGCAATGATAGGCTGGTTGACTGAAACTAATCCGTTCTAAGTGCGTCTGCTACCAGACTAGCCTAGGGGAAACTAGTTAATCCGAAGTGCGTTTCACACAGATGGATTATCCGATTAAAACGAAACCTTTACTATGAAATCGTATGGCTTTATGAAGGTTGTAAATGGTATTGTTTTGTGTGTAGCTTTATAAAAGTGATTTAAAAGGTGTGGATATTATGAAGCTTTTATTTAATATTACGTCACAATTTACTTTATATATTGTGATTTTGTGGCTAAAGTGAATATCTTTAATTCTTCTTTCCAATTTCAACTCAAAACAACACTGTTATACATACGAAGACTGATGAAACTACGATAAAATTATTTTGACAAATTAAAATCAGTTGCACAAAATCTTCACAAAGCAGAAACAAGAATTAAACAAGTTGTTGGAACAAATTAATCCGTCTGTTTCCCCAAAAGAAAACAAACATAAGCATCTTACTTCCCGCAACTAAAGCAAATATGTCACACAAAGACGAGCCGGCACCGCATTCATTATAGCAGATTCCCCTTAAAATATCACAGCCGATTGGATACAAAGTAATCGACAAATTGCGCGGGAATAACTTAAAGGTGCATATCTAGTAAATGCCCGATAATATTAGGGATACTGCAGACGATTCAATCTCAAATAAATTAAAATCTAGTCTGGTTCTATCAAGGTCAAACACACGCAATATCTTTTAACGAAACACTTAGTGTTGTCAATTTAAAGCTGTTTCCAAAGCTTTATGATGTGTAGATTAGCTTCATGGTTAATATAAAAATCAGTACAAATAGTTGCAAGATTGGCTGGCAACTTGAATGTGTATAGTCGGCCTTACTCAGCAAATAAACGTAAGCATTTGCATAATATTGAAACGTCAGCGATATGGATCCAGGAGCTCATTAACGTAATTGATCGGCTTTCCGCTAGTCCGGAATCAATCGCACGTCCAACCAATGATTTGCATTAATTACCGTACCGAATGTCACATATCGTTCTCATACACCAAATCATTATTTTGATCGACCTCGTTTTGATTATTGATTGCATTGCCTGAGTGGCTTTCTGTCAAATAGTGACTAACATAATTGATCCGCTACATAAAACAAAACAATGCTTAAAGGAGAGCGTTGCAAATAAACATTGACTTCAACAATTTCAAAACACAGTTCCCCTGTGGCAAGTTTTACCCACATTGTATTCGTAGTTACTATGATTAGCCATTTTATAATAGGTAGGCAATGCGTTACTAATTAATGTCATTAGCTTAACTCAATGCCTGTGCACAATTGATACGTGGTGTGGTTACCCTGTAAAGTTATATGGTATAATGCATACGCGCCGGTACAATACGTATATATAGGTAACTAATACCATCTATCTCGAAACAAACATCGCAAACAACAGTGAGGCTCTGTTTCAAAACATACAACTTTGACATCTGCCAAACCAGAACAAACACAATCCAGCGGAAGGCGGTGGTACACACCCGACTTAAATCAAATAACTGTATTGCTTTTAGCTTTGTAAAGCTTCAAGTGCAATAGCGTCAGTGGCGGATGTTCCACCCCCGTCTCCAGTCTGTAGTCTATGATATTGCTCCACGCCCTTTACATGTTCGGTGGGGTCTGAAGGCGGGTGGCGCGCGGGCACGCACGCGGCAACGTCGCGCCGCGTCGCGCCGCGCGCCCGCGACTCGCCGCCACCTCTCCAGAGATATCGCAAGCGTGACGCCCGACCTAACTGCTCCAGTTTATCCCTTTAATTGCCTTTTTTCTGGAGAGTGGCTTTAAGTGCTCCCGCCATATCTCCTCACGTCGCAATTACGGAGACGTCTTATGATAAATCTGCCGTAATTTGCATGAGATAGCATACGCTCTCAACTTTCACGCGAAGCTTCCTACTCTTGTCGTTTATTACGTTAGGGAACGTTTCCAAGAATGAGAATGAGCTATTTAACTACTAACTAGATAGCGTTAACTATCGTTTGTGGCTGAAAAATCTGAGACGTGAGGGACGTACCCGCGCGCATTTATATTTTTCGTGTTCCGTGCTTTTATTTCGCATGTAATCGCAGTTCACCGGGGAAGAACTTTGTTTTTCTAGAGATATTTTTTGGGGAATTTGCAGAATAACAATTTTAAGTCAGATGCACTTTCATACAATTTCTCCGCGCGGAAATAAGACGGTAAGAGGCAAACAAAACAGACGGTACAATCTCCGTGTTGCAACGTGGCGAATTGGCGGCCGACACCCCAAGGCTGCGGCGCTCTCCTCGCCAATCTCGGCATTTTTTCCTAGTTGCCGGTGCCTCTGCGAGCGGGCGCGGGTGGCAGATATTGTAGCGTCAGCGGACCGCCCTGCGGACTGCGACGCTGCGCGGCTATTTGTCGAGCGATGCGCCAAAACATCGCATCGCAATCGCACGGAAAAATTATTCCCCGCTAGATTGCTACTCTTCGCTTTTTGAAGGTGCATTTACTTTGCAGGTTGAGAGTTTTATATTGTGCGGAAGATGAGGTACAGATTGTATTATCTTGTTGGCAAGCTTTTCGATGCAATTCTCATTTCGATTCGATGCAAACAGGTAAAGCTTTGTAGCGGTGGAGGCTTTGAAAACTCGGATCGCTGATGGATGAAGTTCAGTGAGGTGCGTGGAAAGGTTCAGCTGACTAACACAGTTGCGGTAATAGCATCCATTTAGAGAAACCAGTTTCGAGGCTTGTTAGAGAGGTACATAATTGATAAGCTGGACAAAATGTGTAAGACGAGTTTCGCGCCCTTAGCAGAGGAAAGTCGTGACCTCCACCGAGTGGCAATAACTGTTAAAAGCAATATAGGTACATAGATTACTTCAATATTTCGCTTAGAGAATTACAGGTGGGTAACAATCTGAAATAATATTGTGAATGCTAAAGTTTGTTGCTTAGTTTTGACTGATTTAATTTTCTTTAGTTTAATAGAATAAACTAAGTTATATTTACAATATGGATTCAGACGACTAAAAGATTGCTATCAAATTCTCAGCAATATAAGTAATAGAAGATAGATGGTTAGTAACCTACAAAAAATGGTTATAGATTTAAACTTAGTGTGTTGTCAATTTAATCACGCCCAAGAAAAAGTTTCAGTTACAATAGGATGAATTAACAAAAATACAGGTAATAAAGCAGGCTGGTACACACATAGACCCACTTCTTACTCCCGTAGGAGTAAGTAGAGATTATAGATTTGTACTCACTATGATCATTTTTCATACACTCTTTACGTTCTTAATGCACACTTGGCTGCAGAATGGCCAGGCTAAGATTCCTTTCTATAGAATGTCACGATCTGATTGAATACGCTTTTATCATAGGAATATACAAATAATAACCTTTATATTTAGATTTAACTAATCGCTTTCCATCATTGGATCTTTTCCTGCCTTTTGTTATGTTCTACTAGGCAAAAGCCTATCCCTTGGACTTCCAAATCACTATGTTCGAAGATATCTCATATATCAAATGATTTAAAATCGAACGTCTTTAGTTTAATAAGCCAGAGCCAAATTATAATTTGTAACCGTTTAAAGTCAACACACACTAAAACTACAATAAACTAGAGCTAGTTTGAAACATTAATGCTACCCACCCGAGCGGTTAAAAAGATGAAATGAGCTCTAGTCTCGATGGTCGATAAACTTATTACCGGCGAAGTGTTCGGTGATCGTCGGAGTGTGTGGGCGGACTCGTGCGATGACGTGTCATTAGTCCTTTACAACACACTCGCGTGTTATATCGGAGATGTCTTTGTAAAATGTTTTGTTATTAAAAGAGTTTTATACTTGAAACTTTTCGAATATTGTAGCCGTAATAAAGGGGTGAAATGTTAGTGAAAAGTTTTAAAATAATAACTGTGTATAATAAATTTGTTGAGGTTACATTGATTATTTTAAATCTAAATATTTTTGTGTAGTCCTACCACACAAAAAGAGATAATGCGTTTTTTTTTTAAATTATGTTTAAACGTAGGTATATAATAGATATGTAGCCTACCAAACACCTTCGATTACCACTTATATATATTCTTGTGTCTATATTATTTAAAAGGGTAGTGTCCTATAAATATAAGAGATTTTCAATATCTTCTGTTTTAATATGCTTTTGTAAAATATTCCTTTATAGGATCGCATAGTTCGTTTTAGCCATATTAGAGTTGCTTCGCAGTAGTTATCTCCAACTTCGCTTGGATATGTAAAAATAGCTACATTCAGAATAAGTAACGAATAATTTTTCTACCTCCATCATAGAGAACAGCCGGAAAATGAGAATGAATAAATGAATATTTCAGTATCACTTATATCTACATTATTCTAGTGTTTGAACCACCAGTACCCACCTCATTTCAGGTCTTTTTTATCGTTCAAATCAACAGATCGTATTAGGAACAGAGTACCTAAAATATTGGTAATACATCACTAAAAGCTGGCCTCATTTTCTGGTTACCTTAGTCTATAATTCAGTGTAAAACTGAGTGTCAATAAAAGGTCGTCGGTGCGATCGTCGGCGTGCTCCTGATGAGCTAGTAACTCGTAAGGCGGACCACCCATCATGTGCTATGACACCCCATTAACCCAGGGCGGACTGCGCTTGCTAACTTACTTCGCTAATATGTTTTGAGACGTACCTACTTGTGTAGCTATGTCGGCACACCGGACATGATGCTGGGGGCTTGTAAATGAAGCGACCCTGTATTATAGAGTTATTCGTCGCCCACCTACCGTTTAAATAACTCATGTTTACACTGTCAAACGTCCTTTCATGGAACTGGAAATTTATATTAAAACATTTTCGTGTAATATTCGAGGTGTTGACAAAATAAAACGAGGTTCGTCTGAGTAATAGTGCGAATTAATTTTTTGTAGGGGACCCAAGTTTCCAATTTCATACGTGGGTCAAACGAGCTGCAACAAAAATATTAAAGTGTTGTATTAAGCTTTGTCCTCTTCACATTTCGCCCGCGTCACGGGTGACCAATTTAAGTATTAATAAAATGACAAAACGTGACCCGGGTACAGGCCGCCATCCATCACGACCGCACGTCAAGTGGTGGGCGAGCGATTAAAAAACTGTACCTAACCAATGTATGCCTCTGCCGCAGATAGGGAAAGTATTTCGGGACACACTCGGCCGGTAAATGTTCTAGACAAGGGTGAGATTAAATATTAAATTCGCGGTTAGGAATTTCGGGTTGAAAAGTAACGGTGGTGGGCATGCGCACAGCCGCACTGATCCCCGGCCTTTTCAAAATCCAGTTTACAGCGTTAAATTCGGACTAAAAACAAAGGTGTGTAATTTTTTATCAGGTTCGAAATAACACCGGTCGCGCGGAGGCAGCCGGGCGCTCGCCGCGCCGGGGAAATGGTGGTACATACGTTTAAATTAATGAAATTAGGTTTTCGTTGAAATATTCAACAAATAACACAAACATGAGATGACGAAGTTGGCTGAAGGCACGTCGTGTGGCAGCGCGATAACGCAACTAATGATTGATATACTCGTGCGTCTCTGTTCAAACTAATGACAGGGTGAAGGGTGTTGACTTTCAAGTTATTAATTAATATTGCTATTATTTAGGCGCTGATGATTACACGTTTCCCGTCACGATGCCGACGACTCAAACTAAAATTATTGAGTTTTTAACAACAATTTACCGCGGCATTATAAAATGGATAAATATCTTTATTACGTAATGGAAACTGATACGCATGGCTTGGTGTACAACTAATAATGCAAATGGACGGGATAAAATATATATCTACCATTTACATTGATGGCTTTTCAGGCAGGCTGTACTAGTAAAATATTACTGAGTATTTAAAATTTAAATGTTTATTAAAAATCGTAAGTTCCATAATAATTGATTATAATGTTTATATTTAAGCTCACGTCCATAAAAGTGAAGACAGAGGTATTCTACACACACATTTCACTAAATGAGTTTTAGAGTCCTACCTAACCAAAAGACAACAAGCTTAATCCACACCACTACATCCTCCATCCAGTGAGCTCGCCATAACTCGCGGTTCATACACAAACCCTTAGAATTTCCTTAAAGAAATCTCAACAATACCCAATACGGGAATCAAATTTGGGACCTCAACTGCCGCAAACGTAATCGCAAACATTTGTCGCAAAACCAAAAAAGGTAAATTGGGACAATTAATATAAAACTATCTCATGTTTGCTATTCATGTTAAGTAAATATTTGTGTGATACTAATATTTACCGGTTGGTGAAAGAACACAAAAGAGTGGACGTGGTTAGATTGATCTAACAATGCAATCTAGCCACGGATACAGGAGACATTTTAGTGTCTATTTACTCTTAATTTCCTATAAGTTATAATTTACTTTAATAAAAGGCTACCAAAGAATTTATTTAGAAGACATTTAAACTGCAGTGATTTTTAAAAACATTATTGTCGACTGTCGTTTATTTTTGTGAATGTCGTCAATTAACGAAGTTTGGCATGTAAGTCTACAAACTGTGTTTATAGCCGTCGGTCTCTTGCGCGTTGAAGACTTTAACATGCGGGGGAGTCTCGCTATACTATACCACGCAAGTTGTAGGCGTATGCTACATGCGCAATCTACTCATGCGATCTTCATGTCCAAGATGATCTAACATGCGCGGGAGGCTGGCGTCGTTCATATAGACAAGGCATACTGCAGGACAAAAGTTTAAGACCTGCTTAATTAAGGTAGGAAAATTAAATAAAACTCAAAAATGAAATGTTTTAAGTAGGTAACCTGTTTAGTTATCTTATAAAATAGTGAGTAATAGTCAATATTCTTTAAATCCGTGAAGAAATATCAATAATCCATGCTAAAAGGGCTATGTAGTTGGCAAAACTGATTTTTCATCAAAAATCCTCCTTTACATTGTATGACTTTTTTCACAAGTCTCGGCATAAGAGCAATCACTTTGTTGATGGTGTCTTTTGATATATTGCTCCAACTTTCGTATAAAGCATTCCACATGTCTTCTTGCGAGGATGGGCCACGATTACGGACGTTCCTATCGAGCTATTCCCACAAAAGTCCAGTTGGATTGAGATCCGGAGGCCACACCATGTTTTTCAAAAACCCTTGTACCTCTTTCTCTTCTCAATATCCCCTGCATAATTTTGAGCTTTGCTTTGGATCATTATCTTGTTGGAAAATGAATCCATCTCCAATTAATCGCAACCCGGAAAGAACGGCATTTTGTACAAAAAATTGTTTGTACTGCTCCTTTTTCAAAATTCCTTGAATTCTGATCAAGTCGCCAGTTCCTTGGCTATAGAAGCAACCCCAAACCATAATTGAACCTCCACCATGCTTGACTATTGCATCATCTTTTCTTGGGCTTCTTTTAAACCAAATAGTTCAAGCTGGGATTCATCAGATCAGAAAACTTTTAGAAATCTTCTTCAGTCCAATCTCGATGGACAAGAGCCCACTGCATCCATTTTTCTTATATTGTGGTCTTAACAGAGGTTTTTGAACGGCAACGCGACCATACAACTTCGCATCTTTCAATCGCCGTTTTATTGTAGTCAATGATAAAGGTGCTGTTAGGTGTGTATTTCGCTTGCTGGTAACAACCATGAAATTATCTTCTATAATCACTATAAGTGGGCTAGAAGTGGTAGCTCTCGGCCTTCCCGAGCGTAGACGATCTTGATTACTACCTGTCTCCCTGTATCAAGTTATTGTACCATGAACACAAGTCATCGATAACTTCAGTTGTGCAGCAATCTCACGTTTGGATTTGCCTTCGTTATGTAAAACAACGATGGCAGAACGCACTTCACTACTAATTACGTTCTTGTCCTATTTTAAGATGTCTTGACTGTAGAAACCACAAGTTTAGACTAATTGAGATTATTTGTGAACAAACCCAAGATACCTCAGATAATAATAAGTCGGAAAAATGTGTTTTCGGAAACTACATAATCCTTATTATTGACTAATGGGAAAGAAAAGCAAAGTAATTAGTAATGAGCACATCATAAAAATATTACCACGACTCTACCACCTGACTCTTGCGTAGCATTTGTCGGTGTTTAAAAACAATCGATTTTTACTGTCCAATGAAAGTAAACAAAAGAATGACTTCTCAAGATATTCGGTATTAACAACAGAATATGCAGATGTGCATTTTTTATTTATCTTACGTGCTTTCATTTCAATTGATAGATGATTACGTCGTTTAAGTGCGGTCTTAAACTTTTGGCCGGCAGGATACCTGCACACAAGTATCACCTCTTGCGCATGTGATGTGCATCGTATACAAGAGCCATAATTTCCACATGAAATGCCAGTAACGGTAGCCAACACAAAGCTCGGTTGATCATCAAGAATAAGTATGTCATGGCCAAGATTTAGATTGGTGACCATTAATATAAAGTCACACCCTCCATGCCTGAGGCAGCGCATTAAGCCCTCGGTTCCGGCTATCATAAACTCATAAGATATATATGGCATCAGTTTCCTCAATTATTTAGACAACTAATCTAATTTTAGTATACGTTATTGTTAGCGTTTTGTGCGGCGAAGGTTAGGTAGAAGTCACCTTGTAGCAAAACTGATATTCAGTATATCCATAAACTAAAAGACGATAAAGATATTGGTTATGATAGGATTAGGGAATGGGTTTTTGGTATTTGATAGTAATCATTACTGCTATTTCCCTGAGACTATGTATTTCAGTAGTAAACTTCATACGGCTAATACAATAATTATTATAAAAGTATAGGTAACGAAAAGGTATCCAAAACGCAACCTTAACAATTCAAACTAGAAAAATTACTGTAGGGAAAAATATTTTGTGTAGCAAATCTGCAGGTACTCAGTTAATTAAAAGTTTCAACGACCTCTCGTTCAAAGAAAACTGTATCGTTGTCCACCGGCCCTAGATCATAAAAACTATACTGAACGTACGCTTCAACTATCGCGATACGGTTGATAAAATTGAACAAACTTCTACTTAACTAACTTCTGATGAAAATTAATCCCATACTCCTCCTACACACAAAAGAATTCACCAACGAGCGATCTGATCGAGTACTTGCCCAAAACTTTTTAATTTCACAAAAGTATTTGTCGTAAAAGCCTATAATAGGAAGTTTTTTTTATTAAAGTAATTGTTGACGAGAAGTATGTTTGAAATTCATAAAATATACGAACTGGAAGCAAAGTTATGAGGTCTCAACATGATTAAATGCAATTTCTTTACAAAGTATGCTATCCACTTGTAGGTGAAACTTTTCCTTTAGATGACCGGATTCTTGCGTCTTACAGTTTTGGAGATAATATTTTATAAAGAGTGGAATACTTATCACTTGTCGGTTCCTTTATATTAGTGAAATTAAATCTAACGACATGCGTATTGATTTTAATAACAAAAACGATTCGCTACCAAAATCCACAGTGATATTTTAAGCACAATCATATATCCTTTATTATGACATATGATTTATTTTATATAGATCATATTTAAAATAAGTTCTGTATTAGGCACAATAATTACATCAATCGCGAAGATTACCAAGAATCGCTACTTATATTTCTCAATAATAATGTACCGTGGATCATATTATACATTTTTATTCTCTACGGAATTCTCCCCACTTCCCTTGAGTACCACAAACGTAATAGACGCGAAGAAAATGATTTAATCGGTGAAGGTAATAAGATCGCTAAAGTCATGCAAGGCAATGTGATAATATTGACATAGCGAAATATTTGATTATTAGATGCCTAGGGTACACCAATTTTATACAGAGAAAAGCTTTCTTTGTTTGTTTGTAATCGATAGACTCTGGAACTATTCAACCGACTTTAATAGTGCGCCCTTGCGTGGAGTACTGTTCTCATCTTTGGGATGGCTCCGCGCAGTACTTGCTAGACGCTCTTGACAGGTTACAGCGGCAGGCTGTCCGTATCATCGGAGATCCAGAGGTCACGAGTTCACTGGAACCTCTGCAACTCCGTAGGGATATTGCCTCTTTGGCATGTTTCTACAGAATATACCACGGGGAGTGCTCTGAAGAGTTATTCCACCTTATCCCGCCCTCCCCTTTCCTATCCAGAACAACGCGTGCTGGGCTCAGATGCCATCCTTACACGGTGGAGTCGACTAGAGTGCGTACCAACAAGTTTGGGTCCTCATACCTCTGCCGAACGATCAAGGCATGAAATTCTCTGCCAAGGCACGTGTTTCCTTCTTCCTTCAATCCTGGGTCCTTTAAGCGGAGCGTGAAAAAGCACCTTCGCAGGCCGTCAAAGTAGAGACCTCAACATCGCCTCAGCTGCTATGAGGACGATGTGGAGGCCACTGCTCTTAGACCACACGACTGCTTACCATCAGGCGGAGTGTGGTCATTTTGACGAGCAAAAAAAAAAAAAAAAAAATGATTTCATCATTAGAAAGCTACTTTATCCAGAAGTAAGATAGACTGTAAAAGATCGCGCCATAAACCGCAGCAGCGGAACAGTAACCATAAATATATGATAATATTTACATAAAAACGTTTTTGAAGGGAACATGTTCGTTAGCTTTTCTCCGTAGAGTTACTCACTCGAGAATAGTATTTTTGTTTTGTATCTCTGACAAGTGTAAGCGAAATTTCAAGGTCATCGTTTGAGTAGTTAAAGCATGAAAGCACAACAAACAAACAAACTCATATTCGCATTTATAATATTAGTTAAGTTTTGATACAGCTTCATCTAGCCTATTAAAATTATGCGTTTCGAACCATAACAAAATACACATGTCTTAGCAACAAACGACCAGGTTCATAGCTTCATACGTTCCTCGTGTCAACGTCAGGTTTATGGTAGTAAAAGTTAAAAGCAACCGCAGTTTTCTACGTCACGCCACAACAGGAGCATAGCGTGCTATCTGTTTTGTATACAGTGGATAACGGGTGGTAAACAACCACTTATTTTGTTAGTTTATTTATAAAGGTTAAAAATAAATTGAGTGTCTGAACCGCTTCAGTTTTAGGTAAAAGTTGGAATTTATGCAGAACGGTCGCGTGAATTATATACTCATTTGCGCGTTTGTTTTGACAGTGCGGACGTTTATGGGCCATTTACTGCGCACCCTTTCAATATCGTGTGTGTCGTCCCTTTTTGGGAAATACGCGACTACGAGTACGTTAGTTAAAATGTGCCATTATTTTTAAATGCCGCGTGAAAAATTATGTATGTTACCTAATCAGAAAAATAATGTATTTTATGGGAGTTCTGTTATTATTGTAATTTGTTGTAATGGGTAGTGTAAAAAAAAAAGAAGTAAATAAAAATAAAGCACTATCTATTAACTGTTTATTAGCTTAATAAAAAAACGGTCAAGTACGAGTTGGCCTAGTTAACCGACGGTGGTTCATCTAAACAGAAAACGATTAGAAATTTACTTTGTAAAATTCATCAAATTCACACCGATTAAAAACTGACCGTATAAAACCGATAAAATTTAGATTTCTTTATATTGGAAAATTAGCATTGCTTATAAGTAGTTGTTAATACATGCAGCTGTGATATATAGACAGACAGACAAAGTTGCACAAGTTTAGTACAACAATTTTCTACATATTCTTCATCACCATCGCGTTGTCAATCTTAATTCTTTTGCATGGGTGCAGATCCAAATTTTAAAATATAAGTAATAATGAGGATTGATATAAAGAGGCTATGAAGGCTGTCCAGGTCAATACCTTCATTATTTAACCAGGCAGGAGAAGTATAAAGAGAGAGACTATCTGCAGAACTTACGGACGATACCGATATGACTGCTTAAATCACTATGTAATACGCTTACTCAAAATTAGCTCTCTACGAAGAGAACCTAAATTAAGATTAATTTAGATTCCTATACAGAGCAAGCTCCACACCTTTAGAGTGATGGAACAGATGTAGGGGGTGACTTATGGCGGGGCAGGCTCATAACTAGCGTCCAGCGGCGCATAAGTCCCGCGACCGCAGCCTGCTGCGCTTACATCATTCACAGCCTCTTGTTTAACAACCATAGCTTGTTATTGCAAAATTATTGCGATTTAGTTGGAAATTGTGGAAGCTTTAACAGAAATTAATTATTACGATATGTTTTAAAGGTCAAGAGGAGACCATTGAGGCAAACTGTACACATGAAGTTTAAATATGAACATAGAACCAGCAATTTTTAAGAGAATTATTTGTGGCTGCTACCAATTTTTGACAGTTTTTTAATTGTAATAAAAACGATCTTTAAAAACTGAGTTTGTTTGTTACGCTTTCATGCCTAAACCACTCGACCGATCATCATAAAATTTCGTATAGACGTTGTCAGGGGTACAGAAAATGACATCGAGCACCTTTCATCTAGAAAAAAGTATATTTACCGATAGTTAGCTTGTATGTAATAAAGATATTCCAGCGTAGAAGGGTGACTAGAAAATTACATAGATGTGTTTAAAATTAGATAGCATATTTTAAAATGTCGTTGATTGTCTAGACACGTTTATGTTTTATGTTGCAATTTAATGAGGTGTTATAGCATAAAAAGTTTACAATTTCATTAAATCCTCCCTAAATAGTTATAAAGAACTCCGTTATTTGGCTGTCAGTCAGCTTTTAAAAGCCCGACAACAAAGTTAAAACGAAGTAATTAAAAAAGAAAACACAAAATACTTACAAAGTCGGAAGCTCGGCTCTCTTCACTTAAATTACTTGCGATTACACCGACAAAACGTTTTAATGAAACACGTTAAATCGCGCCAAGTGGGCCCGCCGTGCCACGCCGCCCATACCCTCCACGTCTGCCATAGTTCGGCAACTTCACCACTTACTGCGGTAGGTGGCGGGTAGTTTTTCCTCAAATATCTTAGCCGTAAGTAGAGTTGAAACTACTTCTGCAAAGTCCATTAAAGAGTATAAACTCACGCCGCGGTGATTACAAATGCCGCCGATTTCGGCGACCGTTTCGTGGTCGATTAAAGCTTTTTAATTGAAATCACCTGTGATAAACTTGGGGTATACGAATAAAACTCATGTTAAATATAATCACATCCCCGAGAGGTATATTATCTATCGATGATAAGCGTCTGCGTCCGCTTTTCAAATGTACCTATTTTTATAAATTACCTTTTTATTTATGGAGTAAAGGATCTTTTGATCATTCGTTTATACTGTCAATCCCACATTTATAGAAACTTCGCGCGGTCACGTATTTTTATATGATATTTCTGAATCTAAAGTTTATTGCACAAGTAATTCATTGACAGACCTACCTACTTGAAACTATGAACAATTGTTTCAATGAACCTAGGATATATTAAATTTAGTTCGCATCCGTTGGAATTAAAAGCGTATATGTATTATATGACGGTGGGAGCGGGCAAATCGGAGAGCAGTGCAGTCGCTCCATATAAATATGTAAGCGGAGGAAACGCTGACGTCTGCGTTCCGCCGCGTCGCTGCGGAAACCGCGTCAATTAAGTTGGCCGCGATGACATATTAGCCTTTGTTCCCCTGCATCCCCGTCCCACTACCCACCGGTATTTACTCGCAAGAAACTTGCTGTATACTGTATGTACTGCCAGATAATAGATACGTAATGTTGCTCGCGGCTGTGCGTGATTTCCTATGCACTTGCTACGTTCCAGTTTATATTCTATTCATCTTCATCCGAGATTAAATGTTATGCTATTGTGTTACATTCTAAATTGAGGTCTATCGCACAAGATACAAATAATTCTCTTACATTTGAAAATGTTTTAGCAGAGCCGGAAAATTGTGACAGGCACAAGAATTATCAGCTTTGACACAAAGGAAGCAGTCGGGAGCCAATATTTTTTACGAATAATCCAGATTAGACAGGTATAAAAACGAGATCCGAAAAATATAAAAAATTTAATATCTGCCGTAGTCATCTGCCAGATGCTGACTGGACAATTATATACCGCTGAATCAATTCTAAATTAAATAGATCCACTGTGAAAATACAAAGTTTAGTGACTGTCAATGTCAAACAAAGAAGATGAAAAAAGTTTTTTCTTCCAATTCCATTTTCTTTCAGCATTCCTCTTTTGCAGTCTCTAAAACTTTTCAAAATAAGAGGTTTTCGAGAGAGTCTCAATTATCGATAAAGACGATATTAAAAAATTCGTTTGTTTTGTTCTTAGCTTGCGCCTTGAAAGCGGTGTCCCCTTTTTTCCATTGTTTGCGTAAGAAGGGAAAGCAGAAACGGCGGCAAACGATAATCAAAAATTTGAATTTTGCCCCCACAAGGCACTGACAAAATCATCCGATTTTGTGCGTCGTTTATCATAGCAATTAATTAGGCGAACAAAAAATATTATCTTGGTTTTTCTGGCAATTGTTTATGTCAGCAAACATTTTGTCTTGCAAAAACTTTTCGAATTTATATTATCTCAAACTGCGCAACGGCCCGTTGCTAAGCGATCGATTGCGGGTGAATCATAAGCGGAATCTATATTCATAATTTCCATATCTACATAGTAGCCGTTCGGTGCTATGATGAAGGAACATGGTCTAAATTTATTCGTGAGCATTACAGTGTAACATGTACGAGGCAGTGCTCCCTTAATGTATTCATGTAATTCGCATAGCCGGCATCCCCTTTGACCGGCCACGCAACACCGCACTGGCTGCCCGGATAGAGTAATATAACGTGATGTTTTAAAACCATCCATCACGTTTTATGTCCATATAAAAAGAAGGAGGTAGCGTGCCGACTCTATCCGCGGATTTTTTGAATATGCAGATTTTATATTTCTTATTTTTGTTAGTAAAATTAAATACGCGCCGTCCTACGCTCGCTTATCTGTAGAGTCTCTGAAGGAAATTCACTTGTTGCAAGACGCGCCGACAACTTCAAGTTTTATAAATGTTAATACAAAACAACACCGTCGACTTTCTCATTTTCACCTCACGAAACCCTCTCGCGTCCGTTTAGTGCGGGTGGAAATTATCAATTGACTACACTCTAGTATTCAGCAGTGCAAATACAAAAGCAAGAGCTTACCGTCTATTCTGTGCGAGGTCAAATAAAACCTCAAGTAAGGCTACTTGAATGTAAAAACGTTGGGATGCGGCCGGCCCGAGCGGCGAGTCTGACGCCAATTTACATTAAATGCGGCTTGCACCCACCAATGATAACTTACACTTGCCGGAGCCGCAAAACTAGTGTTTACTATTGTGAGCTTCATATTTTGTGAAAACTTGTGAAATTATGCACTGAAAAAAAACCCGTTAGTACCGCAAAAACTGTGCACGTTTGTTTCAAGCCTTCACCGAAAATTAACATTGCACTATGGGCACAATGCATTCTGGACTCTAATTTAGACATGAGATTTTAATCAAATGATAACGCTGAGATAAACTACTATAAAGTTTGGTGTTATATCCGCCATCAAAAAGTTATATAACTACATTAGCCTGGCAAAACCCGTATAACAATACATAGTTTGAATCAAAGATTTAAATCTGACATGTAGGAGACTCAGAGAACATCCAGAGTTTTGCGTATATCTGGAATTTAAACTGCTGATGCCAAAGAAGTAATTTGAAGAAAGTTGCAATCGAACAACCTTTTTTTGTTATAATTCTGCGAAGAAATGGGTTTTCTAGCTCCTCCACAAGGTGCTGCTACTGTCAGGTGACCAGTAATGTCTATCCTTTACGCTGTCAACACAATAACTATTTTAAGGGTTGGTAACACGCGAGTTATATCCTTGGTGTTGCAAGCCTCCTAATATTAAAATGATCGCTTAGTTAGCATCAAGCAAATCGTAAGCTAGTTGTAATATTAGTTGTTTAAAATAATCTTACATTTGTATAGCTTTGCCTTCATTAAGTGTATATATGTATCTACAATGGTTTACTTATAAAAGTTATTTTTCATACCATATCTTGCCCAAACCTTTTGCCTCATCCACCCTTTTGGTGTGAGCACAGTCTTTTTAGATTCACTTATTTTTATTACCTTTATAAATATGTGTTGAACTCGCCCGCAGACGAAGCTATTATGGTATCGTTGCTGAATTCTAAAATGTCTACATTTGCGTTTATTTTTAAATAATCTTTGTGATGAATTTGCAAATATGAATGGATAAAAGTTTAATCTACATAACAGAGTATCAACTTCATATTGTTAGCTTGTAGAAACATTCATATAAGAACTTTCTTTTCAAATGTAACATAACATAGACTAGATATAACAAAGGGCGTAGTTAGAGGTGTATAATAATAATAATGTCCTCCAGACCGAATTTCGGTCATGGCGGCCAATCTTAACGGAGACTGGCCATCTGCGCAGGAGATATTATAGTGCACAAGTGTGTGCGCAAACACAAGTGCACTTTCTGTTCCCTAACTCTCATGATCCGATGGGACGGGTAATCCGACACAACCGGAGACAGATCAGGCGCAGTACCAACGGCTTTACGTGTTTCCCGAGGCACGGGGGTGTATAACACCGCCAACTAAAACTCAATAACTTTTTGTTGGCCCGACCCGGGATTCGAACCCGAGACCTCATGCACAGCAGTCACGTTCACTACCGCTGCGCCACGGAGATGTATGACGCTACATATCGTCAGCTATATTTTTAGGTCCCAGGTAATACAGGTGGAGATATTGCCATCTACCTAGCACATTTCTAGACTTCGTGATAGTACTCCGATTTTTTAACAAATTAACCAATAACACTTTGCCCTATCTGGAAATTGAACCCGGGCTATCGCAATCGTATACAAACATATGCTACGAGATCAAAAGTAAAAAGATTTAGCATTTAAAAATGTAGCATGTCTCCATTTCATCGGCAATATTTTTCATATTTTAGGAGGTGAGGCTAACGCCATCTACCGTGCATAGTTAGTACAAATTCAAGAACATGAAATATATCACTAATAACTTATTAATGTCTAGTGTTGCAACAGGACCACTTTATTCTTCTAAATAACATGCTTATGTTTTATTAAAGGGTTACTTGAAGTTGTGTTATACCCTCAATGTCCTTACTATATTAAGTTATATGTAAACAAATAATAGATATGTGATCCATATCTCTAATACATTATGCTTCAATAATTTTGATCTGAGTTTGACCTGTGGCCAGTTTTATGTGCATGATGAATGCTCGGTCTTTCGAAAGTAACAAATTAATCGAACTTGAGACACGTGTAATTGACATCGTGAATTCATCGCTTATATTTTTTAATAACAATAACCGCAACCTCCATGCTCTTGCAACATCAAAAGCACCATGCGATCCTGTATCAAAGAGGTTGTTGCCTTATTAGAGCAAGGTATGAGAAAACTGGAACCACTTGCCTGTACAGTATCTGCTAAGGAGGCTCTAGAAATTCTACTCATCGACAGATTCACAATACAGGGTATTTTTATTCGTTCTTTTATATTGGAAATGGATTCATAGTCGGGCTTTTTTTATTTTATATTTGTAAGGAGTATCTGATATAACCTACAATCCTTAAATAGATAATGTCTTGTAGTCAAATATTTTTACTAATTAGAATGACACTACACTACTCTAAGTGGTATCCAAGTTAAAATTGAAAACTACTACTAAGCACCAACTTATCATATTTATAAAAAATATTGTATTAAACATTTATATTTCAAAAATGGTTTGTCTATGTCAAAATCAAAATATTTACAAGACTTAAAAAGTTTCACCCAAATCGAATCAGCGCTTTAACTGTGCAAACATAAGAGAGAAATGGTCTAAACTTTTGCCATTATAAAATAAGTATGGATGCCTTTATTGAATAACTTGGAGTAACATCTCATTTATAACATCTTATAAATATTTTAAACAAAATGTTTTTGGCGACCGAGTAACATAAAACCGATCAATTTAAAAAATTTAGGTTATAATAATATACTAGTATTATTATATGTAAGTATATTGATATATAAATGTTCTACTTAGACCCATGAAACTGGAAAACTGTACTCAATAAATCATAATATTACACCTTATTCCTTTCATATTGTAGTATGGTAAGGTAAAAGTAAACAAAGTAAATTATGTTATATTCCTAATCCATATTTAATGCTATTCGTATACAAGATTAAATAAACGTACTCACGAAAACGGGAGAAAAATGAAATGGACTAAATAGACTGTTATGCGATTCAATCACAGGACTATCTAGGTTACGGACGACCCCGAGATCACAGCCCGCATACTAAATTATTAGCCCTTAGTTATTTATGCATCGTGGACCAACATCTTAATAGCAAGCGAGAGTTATGTCCAGCCTAAAATAATATTTTGTGTAAATGTTTGAAAATAAACAAGCGGCGTTGTACCGGTTGTTTTACAGTCACAATATGTCGTAACTTCGCTACGCTGCTTCGCCGTTTTGTGGCAACACAAGTCGGAATTAGTTTATTATAAAGGTTTAATTTTCAATTTACGTCTACCCGCAACGTGATGAAATGTTATCAAAAGCTTACCTTTGGGTGTGCTCTCCTGGGGAAGGCCACTTTCGGGTCAATCTGAAATTGAAAACACAACATTTTAAAGTAATTCAAATCAAAGGCAACATGTAGTTAAGCATAATGTTTTAATTTAAAGAGAGAGGTGATTTTGAAAATGTAAAAATTCAGTGAGACGAGTCGAGCCCAACTAATCACGGACCGCACGTCCGCCTGGGAAGCGGGCACGATAAATTCGCATCGTCTCTGCGGCTGCAATGTCCAGTCCTAAAATCCCGGCTGCAAAAAACCATCGGACTGAAAATCCTGCGCCGTGGTCCTGTCACTCGATTTCGCCTCTCGTCTTTTTCATGTAACCGAGCTCTACTATTTCATACGTGGCACTGTTTAAGCCCTCAGATTTTCTCCCGGCAGCGAGCGGTCGCTCCAGGTCTTTTTGCTCGTATCTCGACGCGCCGTTGACCGCTATAAACGCAAAATATAAACCCAAAGAAGCTACCTTTGACATTTTAGAGGTAAAACGTTTCATTTCCACTCGTGCTAACCGTTTTGTCGAACGTTTTCCACATTCAGCAGAAATGCTCCAGGATTTTTTAGTGCAAGTCTTACTTTTAAAAATTACTGTAGAGAAAATGTGAGTTTTATAAGTAGGTACGTACAAGTGTTACATACAGGCTTCTTTGGCATGATTTGGAGATACTAGTGTCCTTAGAATACCTTTTTGTTCGAGTGGTATGTATTATATAATTTTTGGTAACTTTGTTATAATGACGTCTATTATTAAATTTAATTTAATCCATCAAACTTCAATTATTCCGTACATTTAAAATCGTACACTATACAATAGACGAAGCCGGTAGGCATCCACGTCCGCGTAATTACGAAGCAAAAGCGTGAGAGAATAATTTAAAAGATTTCGCCCAAGAGGACTGCATTATTACAATATCAGGGAAACCGCTTTACAGCGTCATTCATACATTCTTAATTATTTAATTATCTTCTGAGTGCGCCACGGAGCACCACGGCTGCAGAAAACCCTGGATAATTTGATTAAATTGGATTTCTACCACGATAATTCGTATTTTTTGATGAAAATTGTAATAATTATAACGAGCGACGCAACCCACGTGAAGCTGCCACAAAAAATATCACTACCCGCAAAGAGGAGACGTAAAACGTTGTTGGAAAGCTTTTAACCACCTCACGCAAGCAATTTTGTAAACGTTGTAAAATGACCACGAAAGTATACAGAGCAAGCAGAAAAATCATAAAATCGCAGATGGTGGCGCTAAAGCGATTAAGCGGGTCGATGATAAATTTTAACGAGTTATTTTAATGGAGGCGATCGCTGTCAGTGGCTAGCCGGCAGCCTGCGTCAATAGAAAAATAAAACCAAACTCACCAAAAAGACTGTTTAATACGTGACCCCGTGATTTTTTTATTGTTTCGTAAACGTTTAACGATAATTGCTTTTTGAAACGACGCCTTTTGTACATCCCAAATGTCATTACATTTGTAATTGAATTTATAAAATGTGATAGCATTCTTATCTATAGCAGTATTTGCTACTTCCACAGAAATAAAAATGAACTTAACAATACTCAGAGAAGAAAAGAAAATGGCTGAGATAAGTACAAACAACAAACCCAAACCTCTATCAGATTCTGGAAATGCATTAATTGTAGAGAAACAGGCCTGTTAATAGAGGCTCGGGTATATCAAAGTATGACGTCATCGGCACGGGCAGGAACCCACAACGCATTATGCATAAATCTTATTTAAGGTGATTATTAACACTCGATTAATTTTCTCTGCACCCCTCGCAGAAGCATAGCGTGGTAATAATTTACTTCTCGTTACTGCCTGTCTTATCTATCAGCTTCATATGCGAGTACGTAGGTACTATGTTCTCGTAAGAGCTCTGAAAAGTTCACTACTCCTGCGCAAAATGACAGGAAAACATCTATACAAATGTGACATTTTGATATGGAGCCATTTGCGTGATTACAATCGACGCAGCGGCGCACCCTCAACCGGCTTCGACCTCCCCCTTCCTACAACTTCCCTTACGATAAAGATTGACATCACCGACCTTAACTTTCGAATTATCCTAACTCCAAAATCATGAAATATACTAAATTGTACTTTAATCTATACAGCATAGAATACATTTTTATTTAGGCGGGTGGAAAATTTTAGCGTGTCATCGCAAGAAAAGATTGTAGGCGAAAGCACATTAGTGGGATATCACTACTGGTAGCAAAAGAGCATGTTCACTTTATGTACTCGCTACGACGGCATCGACGTAAAGTCGATTACGTTAAATTTTATATCAAGCAAACAGTTTTATCGATGTGTTGTGTATTTTCAAGTCATTGCGGTAACGTGACGCAATAAAAAGTTAATTTTCTCCGTTTACTGTACTGAAACACTCACACTACAAAGTACGCACAAGTTATTGAATACTCGTGAATGTTCAAACTGTCATAACTATCACACGCACATCAGATTATAGAGTCTATTTCAAATCAACATATATGATATGAATACTATGCTAAATAAGCGTAATTTGTATTCCATATTTGATAAGCTCCCATTCTCGTCGTGAAACAGTACCGAATTTAACAAGAGAACATTCTCCGAACGCAATTCGATCAACATGTTAAATTCTGATAATTAACAAACGTCACACGTCGAGGTTGAGTTAAGGACAAGAAAGTTTAATGACGTGCACTCAGTGCAAGCGGTAACTGAATTTATTTACGTGCAGACGACATGTAAGTGTCGCCCCGGGCGGCGTTAAGTGGGGACCGCATCATTTGCTGTTCAGTCAGCAACGCGCACTCTAACTCCTCCTAATTGGAACGAATTTGGCTGCAGGTGCAACACTCGACTTGGCTCAAGATTAGGGGCGAGCTATTGCGAGTATATTCTGCGCCGTTTCCCCTTGAAATATTCGATGTGCAACGCGCGACTTGCGGCTCGCAGCACCGCTCGCGCCGCGCCGTCATCCACGTGCGCTCCTGCTAACTTGAATTAAATTAAGAACAATATTTACCCTCGCAGCCGAGATAAATGATATTGCACACTTAAGCCAGAGTTAATGTTTAGTGACGACTTATGTACCCACATTCTTAGCATAAGCTAGTGAAAATGCCATTGCGAGAACGAGACGCCCTCATAGACTTTCCTTACACCGGAAAGAGAGAGCAGCGGCACAACACCTCAACAAGAAAGACTTAACGAGGCCCGTGTCAACGTTGACAAATAATAGCACGCCAACAATGTTACGTAGCGTTATTTTAATTGATACCTTTAACTCATTCTATACAGAAAAATGCAAACAAGTTGCGACGCGATCGGAAAACACTTGACACAGATTGTTTATAAAGTAGGGTTTGCTTTAACGCTCGGTGAGACAAGCAGTAATGAAACCGGGCTAGGGTGGCAGCTCGACAAACGTCATTACTGGGGCACGCATAAATATGCAAGGCAGGTAACGCACATTTTCATGCGACGTCGCAAGAATTTTATCGCTCGTTTAATTCTGTGAGAAAAAAAATGGGATTCTTTTGGGTGTAACAGGAGATAGGCGTCCGCGTGGGAACCGACACGCTGCTCTCCTTGGCCACGCTTCACATCTAAGTGCAACCGAAATATATTTTATCCACTTTGTCAGATATTACTTTCTCTTAAATACCAGCGTCGAAAGCGTAAACGGCGGAAGAGGAGAGACGTAATCTTATCCATCAGAGGCACCTTATTTGTTAGGCGCTAATGTGGGCGCTTTGTGTTCTTAGACGTACGCCTATTAACGTGTGTTTTATTCATCGCCCTTTTCCTTCACTGTGTGTTACACGTCGGCTACAATTGCTAGGGACCTTAACGACATAGTTCTCTTTTCTTAATGCCCTTGTTAATTTCGTTTACATTTGTTTAAGTGTTACCGTCGTTTATTTACTTCGCCCTACGTCGGGCCCATGCTGTTCTACTTTATATTATAATTGTAGTTACTATTAAACAACGTTTTGGTGTTATTAATGGTTGTTTTTTGAAACTACGCTTGTCACATGAAAGGGAAAACATGATGTATGCTGTATTATTTTATAATACGTTATCTTGTAATACATAAAGCTATGTTCTTCAAGAAGTGTATTTTAACGCTATTCATTTATGAGTTTCACTCTTATCAATAAAGCAGCCAGATGCTCAAATGATTGGTTTCTTTTTTATTATTACTAAGATGGTACACAAGCTTACGGATTGCCTGATGGCAAGCGATTACCGAAGCCTATAATTAGTATTAATATAGGGGTATTATCACCATAGGAAACAAGATGGGTGTAAAAACCCAGGATTCAACCTCTTCGTCTTTTTTTCCATGAGCTTTTTGTAATGTCCGACTGCTGGACAAAAGTCCCTTCCTTGGACCTTCAAATCACTCTGTTGGTAGATATCCCTTGACCTTATAACCTTGTGACTCCTATATCTCGGGGGTCTTTTGACCCACAGGGCCCATATTCGAACTCGGCCGAGGGATGACCCCAAGGATCACCAAGTTACAAGTCAATAGGTCCAGTGGTTCCGAAGATATGCCTGTCACTAACAAACTGTCACTAACAGATAGACACAGAGACCCATATAGTGTTATCATTAACCTCTTCGAAGAAGACTCGGAGGTTAATAAGCATTAGATGAGCAAACAGCGAAAGAAATGAATGATATAGGCGTATGAACCTTGAGCACTCATATCATTACTTTCCTTCTGGTTCCTGTAACTATACATATATGTATACGTATACTAGCTGTTCCGACAGACGTTGTCCTATACAAGCGGAAAAAAATAACACCAAATATAAACAATCCTCGAATCCACTTGAAAACACACAAAAAAATTCATTGTCAACACACGTAGAGAAGAATTATATATATAAAGATATACAGGACACACCATGAAGCATATACTTTCTTAAGGTACTAGCTCATTCGTAATATTACCAAATAAATGGCAAGGAGGGACTCTTTAACTCAAGAATCTTTTTATCTGATATTAATTGCTCTTTTGTATTTTTTATCCGAAGCTATAGAGATACCGTTTCTTTAGGGCACTTTCTATTGCTTTTTATTATTTATATGTTTAAAAAAAAGTCAACTTCAGCAATAGGTATGTTGCAGACTTTATAAACATTCATAAAATGGATACAAGGAACACCTAAACTCGGTACAATTAATATGCAGTTCATAAAATGTTTGTCCCATGTGGGATTCAAACCCAGAACACTCAGCGTTGTACCAGTGGAGCGACAGCCACTACACCATTCGTGCAGTCATAATTAAACGCATTCCTATGCTAATATGCTGAAAAGACTATCAGAACTGTTAGTGAATTTCCAAAATTCTCGTAATGATCTTATTTCCATTTATCTGTTGATTTTTAACACCATTTCTTTCGTTCGTTTTCATTATCACATGTTAAATTTATACGTTGGAATTTTAGAGAGGTACCTACGTGAAAAACATGTAACAAACTTGTACTAAAGCAGGTTGCCTAAACTTGGAACTTATAGATTCAAATCAGAACCAATGACTAGAAGATCCGCCCGAAACATGCCGTTTCTGAAACAAATTGTATTTACTTATTGAATACCTGAATCCCGCAACTGTACATTCAAGCCGTATCCTTACTTTAATTAGGTATATATGTAAATAATAAAATTAGAGTATTAAATTTTTATATGACGTATATTTGAAAAGAGAATTAAAATACGTCATACAGTGTCATCCAGCGCAACCTTTTAAGATATTTGCTCTAAAATGTCACCTATTTCATTTTATGTGCTATCTGCTATCCCCGTAAAAAATATCGCATCGTTTCGTGTCAAAGTAAGGGTAAACAAAGTCACTTAACGATATTAGTCAGAACATTACTAATCAATACACATTTATCTTTTAGGAGTCACTTAAACTCACACCGAAAATCGCTTCCATTGACAGATAGTATAAAGTTGAGCTTATCCAGCGATTTAGGTCAGTACAAAAGCCTGGGCATTAGCACAATGTGGTCGGTGGTCTCGTGAGACAAAGATTACGCACTCGCCCCGTCCGTCGCTGATAACGCCAGTTCACTGGATATGTTGCACCTTTTGTCAGAATGCACTGGGCTTATTGCTCTTTTTGTATTTATATTTTGTACTATGTGAATAAAATTTCGAATGCGACTTTAGTATTTTAATTTTTTTTTATAGATTGGCTGAAGAATACTGATGACAAGTTTACTAAGTAAGACTAAACCAAAACGGAAATATAAACCTATTTTTCATAAATTGCTACGCAACATAACATTACATATAGAAATGGCCTTCTGTAAAAGAAGAAAATCATGACTGTATTTTAAGTATTTAACCTAAGTCATTCCGTGTTCATCCAGGAGCCAAACTTAGGCCTAATTAAATATAATGTCTGCCTTGTAACGTACGTAATGTTAGTACACTCCCATTAATCCATTACAGCGCATTTGCATGGCTCGCATCCAATATCCTAGGGCCACAACTTCATAAATCCAAGACCTCGATCACGTCAAGCGCAGAGGCCGGCCAGGCAGTTCTCTAATCCTGTTTGTTTGATTGATCAATGACCTATCTAGTTACCAAACAATCTACGTCGACCGGTCCGGTAGACATCCGGCGCAGATATTTGCAGTCAAAACAGACTTAGGGCGCTCGCTACCAACTGCACTCTGCGCATGTCACTCTGGCTCTGTATTATTTATTAACTCCAACGAGCTTCCGATGTTACTTTATTCCATTGTGCAACTATCTACGGTTCCTGATGTCCGAGCTCGGGAAGTTCTGAACTGACACGACTAGGAGAAACTTTTCGTGCATAGAATGAATGCCTGTCAGCCGAACGTAAACATGCAAGCAAAATACTTGGTATATTATTTAGTTTGTGGATTGCGGATAGCCGTTGCCACGGTGGTGGGATTGTTTGCAATGTCTATGACTATACACAATTCTGCGTCGGTAAAGTTACCAGACACTTTTTAATGTAAGAAATCTTTTTAAGGCAGCGATTTAAAGATTTTACCACTTTTCTTAAAAAAGAAGGGAACTAAGCTTACAAGTCTATTGCTTAAGGAAAAGTAGGTGTATTTACAGTAAAACCTCTCTAAAATAATAAAGACAAAACTCAAGAAAATCAGTCACAAGGAGAGAGCGTAGCGTTTGTAGGTAATGCTAGCGAAGTCGGCAATGTTATTTGGCGACCCGGTGCAAGTAAAGGACTCTATATTAAGCATTCCTGTCCCCCCAATCTCTTCAGGTGGGCGGGCGGGACATGAACTCTACTTCAACTTATTATTTCGGGGCCGCATGCGAAGCGTTTGTTTTTCTCCAACCTACGCCTCTAATATACATTTACATATGTATCATAAACTTAATCCCTTTATTAAATTCTCCTGGCGTTTTTTTCCTTGCCAAATATTTCTGTTTTATCTCGTATTTTTAAATTTAAAAGCCAATCCCATAAAAGCCTAGAATTTTGAACGGCGCATTTGTTTACGGCCAGCTGTTATCTTGCACTAAATAAAAGCTCGCAGTTTTTAAAAGTGCCTTTAAACCGTCCATCATTAATGAACTCGTTATAACGCTAATTGTTGCCACAATCGGGCCTGGGCGTGACATTAAAACGACATCAAAAATGTATGTACACTATTTAAAGATTCCCATTTCGCGGTGGTCGCGTGCAGCCGATTTACGAAAGCGACTGGCCCCGTGCCCATTAAAGCAGATTACGGACGAAAAAAAATCAACGAGCTCTTGGCGTTATGAGTTAATTTTGTAAGAATAACGCGGGCGTCGGTTAGTATTTCCCTTTATTTGGTGTTCCGGCTACTCTGTTTGTTTAAACGGGTAATCCAGCGCAAAAACACGCCGAGACTACATTATATAGTGGTGCCACACAAATGTGTGTTCTCAATGTTGTCGGAACGTAATCGTCGGACGATAAAAATCACTTAGCGAACCGAGTAGCCGCTCTAGACGTTACCGCTAACTACTAACTACGTATAACATAACAAGAGCATTTACGTGGAACGAGACTTGTTATACTTATTTGAAAATTAACTTTCACTCCAGGAATATTCTGCAACGTTCCGTACTCGCTACCTCTCTAAAATGGAAGAAAACGCTGAATCCCTTGTAAATATTTTAACTGGAAGTATATTGTAAATCTATGCGGAATTGCTCTATTGTTGTAGGTAAGTTAAGATCCTTGTATATTATAGAACATTACAGAAAGCGTTTGTGAAATTTATGTAGAAAATAAATGACAGTGAAATTAAAAAAGTTGATATAATGCATCGGAACACGGCGTTCACTTGCAAAATGTATTTATATCCTGAAACGCGTGCGCTCCATATTTTAAAGGTGTCGATAAGAGAAAAAAGGAATGTCCCGGAGTTGCGAGCGCGCCTGGTCTAAACGTGTTTACAAGTTATGCAATAATTCAAATAGCGTACTACAGCAAATTTATGCTGCTGCACCGTAACATACTTCAATGGCTGCATTGGAAAGCATTTTATTTCCATGGACGTCGGCGACTAGTATGGCCGCGTCGTATTTTCGAATTCAGGCAGGGAGCGGTGAACGTGTTAGGTGGCAATATGAATTTATGATCATGACGAATTAAATGCGTTTAAAGGCGAACGTGATTCGGCGGGATACGCATCGGAATTTAATTAAGCACTTTTTACACTTGACTGACCGATGACTGATTATTCTGGTTCCTCCTACTTGGTATTTCAATCAACTTTGAACATTAGGATTGAAATTTAAGAGTTTATTCGTAACTGAGATTTATAAGACAACTCTGTAATATAAACATAATAACTTATATAAAAACATAACTATTATAAAATAAATATAAACAACTCCTAATAACAATGTTCTAAATTTGCTTGTTTGTCTAAAATTTTGTACTTACGTATTCTATTTATCGGGGTATGTACTATCGACTTGAGCGACGGTTGACCACTCCTAAGGTTAAAATCGCATAGCAGGCTAACACCCCTTTTTTGTTTGAGTTTTTTACACTTTACATTTATTTACTGATTCTAAAGCGATACAAACTCGGGCGGAGTCAATAAAAAAAAATGTGTAAGCGAAAATTTTTCTAAAGTGGTCAAAAGTCGCTAAAGTCGATAGTACATATGTATGAAGTTGAAAGATTACTACGCGAGGCTATATAATTCTGCCACAGTCATGGTGATTTAATGGTGACAGTTTTACAAAATGGTATACAAGTAGGTACTCCATACACCAAAAAGTACGTAACTGATATTAAATCGAACTCGACTAGACAAAACGCCAGATTCAATAAAATTTGATGAAAATGACAACATTCAAGTGATAAGACAATAAATAAGTAGATTATAATACTATATGGCTAAAATTAATTTAAGTTATAGATATTTTTAAAGCTCATGGTCCAAGTTTCAATAAAATATTACTCGGTTTAAAGTTTTCGGTAAAATATTTAATAAAGTAAAATATAGTAAGCAGGTGAGCATGTTTTTGAACAAGAAAAGTTATTTTAAGAGTGCGTCTCGATAAATTCCAGACAGCGTCTCGTTGTCTCGTTAGGGCTCACGAGATGAAATTTAAGAGTCATCTCAGTCGGGTAAGTCGGGCTCCACGCAGATCCGGCCGCGACAAAAGGGAGCCCTAGGGACTGCGTATAGCGGGAAAAGGAATTTTTAATTGGCCTCCAAATAAAAGCCCATATAACTTACAAAATAAAAGGCTTTTTTCACGGCGCAATTCGTTACGGAGCGCGGTTTTAACTATTTTAGCAAAATGTTTCAAAAAATAACGCTCATTTTTTAATTGACTCACGCGGACTGGTTGCTACCGTATCGTATTTTCGCAAAGAAAGATGCCAGATAAGGCGTCAAAGACAGACGGTATAGAAAGAAAAAAATACGGTCCTCTTCCATAGTCATAATGGCTTGATAGGCCCTAACGGCCACTTAAAATGAAAAGTGTGTTCCATTTTAAACTTTATTCATTATACAAAAGTTCTTGTTAGTGTAACAGACATTTTACTTTCATATTTTGGAGGAAGTCTGAAACAATTAGGACAGTTTAATCGCTACCTCTTTAGGGCGGTCTGTTATTTTAATGAAACAGAGAACATTGTATTACATTAACTTGTGTGTGTAAGTCTTTATAAATCCGAATTCTTGAGTAGTCTACCCTGCTTTGCAAATGTTGAAATTAAATATTCAGTTTCTAATTGTAATGTTTTTTAAGCTAATAATTTTGCTTTTATTTGTATGAAACAGTACCAAACGCAAAGAAAAGTTCTCGCCATTATTTAATGTGATGAATATAAAGCAAATTTTCGAAACAATGCGGCCATGCGTTCTCAAAACCGTACGCACCGTTGTATTACCGAAAAATATTATAATATGGTATTAAATCCAACCAATAAACGTTGGTCATACACATGTGTGTCACTGTATTTCCGTCAGTACCGCGTTACAAAGTGCATCATATTTTTAAACAGGCACCGATATGAAACCGCATAAAACATCGAACATTTCCTGTGGAAGTGAAAATTTTAATTTTACGAAAAATTCTGCCGCTATATTTTAAAATTCGTGATTTATTAATGCGGGATCGTAAACGCCATTTATGCCATTTACGCGAGATGAGAGGAGACATTTGTGTCCACATCCGCGTCGCTTCCACGATACGTCGATAACGTTATGATTGTCCACTCGACGTCCGGCCCTGTCGTCGTCCTATAAATCTGTACGTCGCATCCATCACTCGAGGGTTACTTCATATTTGGCTGAGTTATAATAATTGGCTAGCCAGACGTCATAATGAATGCTTTATTACTCGGACAATGTGTTAGCTCATTTATTTATTAATCTGGTGAAGCAAATACAAATAAAGTTGAACATCTATAGTGCCGCTGTAAAGTGCACACTTTACAGTTTTAACACTAAATAGAAATAGATTGTGCATTTAAATACGTTTCAAAATGTCGATTTAACTACTTGAGATTAATATTCATTTATTGCTTGCTTATATAGCATTACCGTAGTGGATTTCAAATGGGTTAGATAGAGTTGTGCTATACGCTATGGAACTAGGATTATATTTAAGTCCTATGTCTAGCTGTCGCCTAACGGCACAATGCCACATTTCGAATTGCTACTAAGAGCTACCCAGCAACATAAACCCAAATTCACAAAATTAAATTAAATCGATTAAATCTCTTTGATATTGAAATAGTAATTATTTGATTAACATCTATTAATTATTGGCATACCTTTGTTATGGTTTTTCATCTGTATCCAGGTAAGCAGAATATAATATAGTATCTATAATAATAAAATTAACCATAAATAATAAAATTATTAGTGTTTTTAAAACTTACTTATAATATAGACGTACGCAATTATATTGCAGACGGATACTATAAAAAGCTTTATAATATTAAACAACGAGTAAACAGGAGATATCATTTATATAATTATACAGACTAATAACGCCTATTTCGAGTAAGACTATAGAAAATAGATTTAAGCTTATTACGTCCTAAAATACTAATCTTGCTTCGTTTACTCTCTACATATAATTAATCTTCATGAATGCTCTTTAAATAAAGGTGACATGTTTTTCACATGATATAAGTACTTAATAATTTATAAGGTCATAGTTACATAATTTCTTAAATATATTTGTGCAATAAAAATGAAATTTATTTAAATTTATATACAAATATACTCTGATTTATATTATGTAGAAAAAGTCATTCTTAAAAAGATATATTTAAAGATTGTTCTATAATGACATGAATATTTTCTCAAATATTTATGTTACGCCTTTGCTGTATGTTTATGTTATAATATGTTGTGTTTATAAAATAAAATAACAGAAGCGGTTAAAGAAATACTCTGACAAGTTTTACGTCTGTAATAAAATAAATGTCATTTACGCCTAGTAAATGAGAAACATGTAGATGATTTTATTTTATTACGCGTATTTCACTAATTTTATTAGCGTTTAGGATATAAATGTAAAATTAAAACATTTAATTAAAGTTAATATGTAGTAATAATTAACAGTTTTACTTTAATCCTATTAGCCAATGATTCTGTTTAAAGATATTTGAGCAAACTGTTTGCGTTCCCTTCTTGGAAAATTAAAAAGTCAGAAACCGTTTGGAAAATATCGCCTATTATAACTATAATAACGTCATCCTACTCTAACCAAATTAAACCTTACTCTACAAACGTCACAACATAAATATCACATTACAAAAAACATCAAACGTTTAACACGTTTATTCATAAAATGATTTACCATCTCACATTCTAAACGTCAGCAAAGTGTAATTGGTGAGGACAGAGCCTGCAAGCTATGGTCCAGTAACTTGTCACTACAAATTAATTCTGAATACTACGGCATGTACACACTCTATCGAGTGCATACAGCTATTTCACGCTAGATTTCATAATTTTATACAATATCACTTTCCCCGTTGTAGGTATTAAAATAATACAGTCAATTATGAATGTACATAATGTTATTGATTTCATTCTCAGTCGGAAGAGAACCGTTTGGTATTCAATTAATGTTTTATATCTAAGGCCTTCTTGTTTGTAAGGTCTTTGCGCCACAGAAATATACTGTGTAGGCGCAATTTCTGGAAAATTAAAAATAGACAGAATTATTGTAAAAAAATAAAGATTTCACTGTACTCTGTGTGCCTCACACAGAGTACAGTGAAATCTTTTTTGAAGGTGTGTGTGTTAGTGCTGAAATTTTGGACTAGGGCAGCCGCCAGCAAAATACCTTTGTATTGAAAAAGCTCACAGCCACAAATTAATAATAAAAATAATTCATTTATTAACATAAAATGGTTCACACATTTCCTTTGAAGTCCTGATTCCTATGCTAGGTACGAAACCTGTGTTACAGGAAGTCAGTGTCTTCTCCCATTTAATTTACACAAAAGATTTTATGATTACAAAAGCAATTCATATGTTAAAAGTAAACTAAAGATTGAGTTGTGTGTGTGCGTCAGTGTGTGTGTGTTTGTGTATGGGTGTATTTGTGTGTGTTTGTGCGTGTTTGTGTGTGTATGTGAGTGTGTGTGTATGTGTGTTAGTGGGTATGTAATGTGATTAATAAATTATTGCAAAACATAATCGGCCTCGATGGCGTAGTGGTTAGTGTAACCGACTGCCACGCCTGAGGTCGCGGGTTCGATTCCCGCACAAGACAAATATTTGTGTGCATGAACATGGATGTTTGTCTTGGTCTGGGTGTTTCTATGTATAATATGTATGTATTTACAAAAAAAAAAAGTATATATGTATGTTTATCCATTGTCTAGTATCCATAGTACAAGCTCTGCTTAGTTTGGGCTAGATAGTGTTGTGTGTATGTGGTAGAATATATTATTATATATTATTATATTATAATTATTACTACTGCAAGCTATTATTCTGTTGATTAATATAATAATCAAAATTGTATTCCTGTGATGAGTAGATTTTACAGACTCTTTGAAGAGAAAGTGGGTCGACGCTTTCTGTAGAGGTTCAGTGTGATTTTTGATTCTTGAGACAGTATAAGGATCAGCATAACACTTAGGTACTTTTGACGACCTTGGAAGTCATTAAAAATAAATATATTCATTTTACTGTCTATTATATTAGCGGAAAGTCCAAATTATCAAACTTAATCCAATATCGGCAGTGCCCAAAAAATCACCATTGAGCTATCCGCATTATTAATTTTAAAGCTAAAATCTAGCGTTCAGGAAGAATGATTAAAAATAGAATTTAGGAAAGTAATACCGTAGTCATTTTTAAAACTAATTTTAATAGTAAAAATCAATCCTGATTAATATTCGAGGCAGCCTTTTCTCGAACTCGTTATCAAACAACCTTTGCTTTTACGAACTGTATTAGTGTAAGTCCAGGCTTTATACTTTTTTCTTTTTTATGCGTTCTCTGAAAATATCCATGACTAGGGCACGTAATATGCTGCATCATATATTATATACTAGAATATCGATACAGTAAGCTCTGAGTTATTACGTAGGAAAGTAATTATAATTTTCGTTATTAATTTACTCACATGTGAGAATGTGAAAGTAGAAATGCTAGAAAATTGAATTCTATTTGTCTCCCCGTGACCATGGCTGCTGAAAAGCAACCGAAACGTCGGGGAAAGGGTAAAACAAAAAAAAATAGATTTAATAGTTTAAATAATTTTATTAGCTTATAAATTAGTAAAATAAAATCAATAGTAGTAGTGTAATATTTTCAAAATTTTGTAATACAGTGCTAAATAAAGAACGCGATAAAATCTGTATATAGTAGTTTAATTTCAATGAATAACATTCGCGTAAACAGAAGACAATATTCTATTTGTAGTCCTGTGTGGTATAATGTTTTTATACAAATTGTTTGTATGTATTAATATGCATCTATATAACATACCGGTATCATGTAGCAGGAAGATGAATACTATGCAGACGTTAAGAGGAAATACGGTTATCAAAACATCTAAAGAATAGTTGTTTATAATATTAGGTACTGTCGCGCTGGGCCCAAACGAACTATAATTTGTGCAAAAGAGAAAACTATGTATACCTCGGACTATGTAATATTGTCAAAATCATCTCGTATTCCCCTGTGTCCTCTGCAAAATTTAACATATTTTAATAGCTTTTTTATAAAAAATATGTAATTAATTTTGCTATGTCTGTTTTTGAAACGATGCTAATGGCTTAGTAATATTTAAAATTTAATAAACCAGGAGTTACAAGTGTCTCGGTTTTGCATAAAACTTTACATGAGAAGATGTCTTTACATATAAACTTTTATGCATTGCACATGCATTCGTTCTTTTTCATTAATTTAAACCCTAATTAAAGAGTGAATAAATGTATAGATTATGTTAATTTCCATATCAAGCAGTTCAAATAAAATACGCTATACAAACAAGTACCGTAGATAGACTTAAATAAACATTAAAGGCAGTATTTTACAAAATTTATTTTCTACAACACTAAACACAAGACATTTGAATACAATCGCAACCGACTTAAAGAGAATAAAATTTCTTTCTTTACAACAACCCAGTTACTTTGAAACGTTTCAAATCGATGAGCCTTGGAACAAAGTTGGATGAGGAACTAAATAAGTTTCAATATTTCCTCTTTAATAAAATATAAATGGGTAAAGTTTAGTTGTACTTGAGGGATGGATCTGCCGAAGATAGTGTTAGATACATTCAATATAGAACTGAATTTATTATGATAGTTGTTGTTAATTTATCAAAACGTACCAATTTGATAAGTTCCGTTTGTTTTATTAAGTTTTTTGAAGCTGTTGCTCTATATTTACAATCTATTGTTTAATTATTTAACCTTTAAGAAACCTTTATATTTTTTTCTGCAATGTGTACTCAGTATTCGAATTATTTTCAAATATATTGAGAATACTACACACGAGTGCGCGCGTTGTGTACTTGGCCATGTAATGTAGGTACCTTGCGTTTTGGACAATAATAATAATAATAATATTCTATCATATACACACAACACGGTCTAGCCCAAACTAAGCAGAGCTTGTACTATGAGTACTAGACAATGGATAAACATACATATATACTTTTTTTTTTGTAAATACGTGCATATCATACATAGAATTGTATTTAAGTATAATTCGAAAGCAATTATATGCTTTATTACTTTTAAGAAATGCTATTTTAAAAGTAACTCGTAAGTATGATAATAATTACATCGAACCCGAGACCTCAAGCATAGCACAGTTGTATTTAGTACTGTTGCACATCACCAGGCAATCTTATATAGGTACAAGTGATTACTGATAATCTCAGCAAGACTTTGAATGCTGTTCGCTACTGTTCCTTAAAGTTATAAATTAACCCTATTTTCAAAGTCCAAATTCCAATAGCTTTCTTGGGAACAATAAATTGATTATAAGCATTATAATGATCGAAGACAATGTCAAAACTAAGTTGTAAACATATACCCAAACCTTTTTGTTTAAAGTTTTAATATAATGACACTTTTGTTGTAGTGATTTTAGTAATAGAAAGGACAGACCACTGGAAAGACTATCTTATATATAATATAATGAATGCAATTGTGAGATTGTTTGTTAGACTTGCACGCGTTAACTACTCAACTGATCATCATCAAATTTTCGCATACACTTGGTCAGGGGTATAGAAAAGAACACAGTACTCCCAACTTGCTTTCTACAAGTATTTATGAAGGAGGACTTTTTGCCGAAGGATGTGGTGTTCCGTCGCTTCCGCGGTCAAGTACCACATGAACGCACAAGAACAGAGTGCAAGTGAAGCATTACTAACATAGTTAATCTTTATATAGGTATATAAATCTTCTGTGCGTGTGTTTGTAATTAAACTCCTAAAAGGCTGGATCGATTTTGATGAATTTTTTTATGTGTGTTCAAGTGGATTCGAGAATGGTTTGTTTTTATATTATTTTTTTCGTGTGTACAGGACAATGTCTGTCGGGTCCGCTAGTGAGTTATATAAATATTAACACAAATGATATGTAGGTATGTTAGTCTATAAGGTATTTATCTATGCGACTATGACACGCGAAATAAAATCGTTATTCTTATTATTTATTTTACTTATTATTATTATACCTTTCATCCAGGAAAACGGAAAACATGCATTGGATTGAAAAAAAATACAATACCTACTTCCAAAAACCGCGCGCACGAAATAGCGGGCCAAAGGTAGTCCATAATATTTTAGTTAATTTTGTATTGAGCACAAATCATTTTGTACATAAATAGATAGAGCCATAATCAGAATTTTGTACAACGTGTCAATAATACTCACTCAAAAATTCTTGATGCGCACTTCAGAGTTATTGCACAACTCTACGTGAAGTTTCTGGTACTTAGAAGCCCAACTATAATAAATTACACTTACAACGAAAGCTATTTTATAAAAAAAGACTTATGAGTAAATCATTTTGGTAAAGCCTCGCCTTCAAAGCCTATACAGCCATCATAAAAGATACATTCAACAAAAAATAAATAACAAAAGTATATACCGACACAATATATTATTTAGTGGTAGAATATCGCATTATGACCTTTGATTCGGTACACAAAAGGGCCCGGCACCATGTGCACACTGTTTAGTGGTACAATCGTAAAACTCTCAATAAATATTGATGACGCAGAAAGCTATTATGTTCAGGCATACTCCCGAAAAATGTGCACAATTTATGACGTAAAGACATGCGATTAACTTTTCCGCTTAGAAACAGAATTGAAACAGTACATATACATTAGAAAGCAATTCCATGTAGGAATTATGTCGGTAGATAGTTACCGATATCCGCATTGGGGAATATATGCGTGTTGTTCTCTATTTGTATCCGCAGCGTACATGCTGTGATATATCTGAGCTCGAACTAAATTCACTTTAACCTTTAATCAATATAATTTGTTGCTTTCATATAAAGTAATAAAAGCACGATTGCCTCGGCGAAGCGGTAGTGAATGCGAAATAAGATCTGGCGATCGATTGCCGGGTCAAATAAAATGTTTTTACGTTTTTCTTTCAAGAAATTGTCAGAAGTAAGTTTAGAACTCTGCCTATTAGACGGCCCTTTAATACCTACGTTGGCGCTAAAACCAAACTCAGTGAAGTAGTTATATAATAAACTTCTGCCTACCCATTCGAGATACAGGCGTGAGACTATATTACATTACACAAAAACACTGTACTGCAGTTACAGATAGCTATTTAAAGGAATGTATTCTATAAAGGTTTGAAATGAAAAAAAAAATTTTATGAAAGTAAAATTAAACATATAAATGCACAATCGCATTTAGTCACGGACTGCCTTTGCATTGTCACAATGTGTAAGTGTATGCCATCCTACTGTCTATTACAGATTAATATTAAATAATTCTACTAAATCTTTATTATTTCATCTCCTTTACATTATTCAGTAATTTTATTATTTATTTAAAATTATTGAAGCTTTAGATTTATATAATCAGTAATATAAGGCATAATGGCTGCAACACCTTCTTGATATGAGTTGTAAAATACTGAAATTATATTAAATTGGCGATTTAAAAGAGTGGCCATGAGTTTCTTGCAGGTTTCTTCTCATAGGCTCAACCCTTTGCCTGAACCTAGCAACTAACCTAAATGTAGCTTCAGTAACTTAGTAAACTCACTAACCTATATATTTTGACGTTCATAAGTTTTACTTTGTGACCTAAATGAATAAATGATTTTGACTTTTGACTTTGAAATTGGTTGAACATTGTTATCTACCTTTCTTTGGCAGGTAATTTAAAATGGTGTTAGTCGAACTTCTATTTTTAAATATCGACAGTGTTTGATCGAACTCCGAACGTTCGAAAAATGACATATTTACATAGAACACAGAAGTCATATTAGAGACATACTCTTTTATGCCACTCATTTTATTCTTAATATTTCAAATGATATTGTATCTCTTTTCTCACAGGTACAAGTGTAATTACATTAAGTTCATATAAATAACTAAAGCTGTAATTATATCGTCTGTGTTCCCCCAAAAGGGTAGACAAAGGTGCAGTTATATCTACTGCCTTTCCTATTACTCTTCCCTTTCTTTTATCTTTCACCCACAGTCCGTTGCTGATGGTATCCGCCCCCCCCTTACCGCTCATTTCCATTATAGCTGTACCCCATTTCACCGTATCTCTAACCTATCGGCATATATCGGTTTCAGTCCGAACATCACTACAGTATCGGTTTTTCTAGAGATATAAAATCGTTATTAATCAAACTTAAAAGAAATATATATCTTTGTTTCCAGTGTAATTTTAAATATTATTTTTATATATATTATTTTCTTTTTCGCTTCTAGTAATAAACTTACATTGTTTTAATAGTAATACCAAATTTCATTTTATGAAAAGATAGAATATAGATATGGAAACTTGTAATTTTGATGCAATACCGAATCTAAAATTATGAATTGGAAGATATACTTATTTTATATAAACCAATACTCACTATTTGATTTATAAGTTATTAGCTTTTACAGTCTTTATTAATATCGTTTTATTTATGTCTTTGATATTTACTAAATTTAATTTAATAACTGAATTCCTTGATTTAACTTATATCAAGAATTTAATGTGTCACTGACGGGATAAAAATTATATGCACCTTAAAATGTGTTACATTTGAACTGCCTACCAGTTAAAAAAAGGGTATTAGGGTAGTAATCAAGCCAAATGGATATAGAGGGAAAAGCTAACAAGCTTCAGAAATATGTAACTATACGTATTATTTAAATATTAAGACTTTATACACACATGGGCTTTGTATTTATCCATTTAAATGTTGTACAAATAATAATTAATATGTATTTATTTAATTTAATTTTCATTAGTTAGTTAGCATTATTCATACACGCAATCATTATATCAACTACAAAAAGGGTTTTTATTAATGATAAATACACTAAATTAATACATCACCAAATCACATCTAAATTAGCTTAGCCATTATAGAGACTGATCTACATAAACGCATAGGCTAACAAACTTATGTCCTTTTACGATTTTTATATACATCTGTCAAATAACAAAACTTGTCACATATTAATTCATAATTCTAATACGGCTAATTGGGTTCGTTCAAGAGCTCTCCGACATTCTTGTCTAACTAACTCTAGGCGAGTTTTTACCGATCTTTTTCTATTGAGATGGCAGGGGTTAACAAGCCGAGGGGTCGGTTCATTGTTTTACAATGGATTTCCGCCAAGTGACGCCTAATGCAATTCATAAGTCTTCGTTCATTTCCATCTTATGTAGGCGCCGGTGTAACGTACGTTATATATGAACGTTTATTTCATACGAAGTAATACGTAGGCGTTGGCTATAATTAATGGATACCGTAATAAGTTCTTAGAATTACGACACTGTTGTTTCTGATAATATAAATGTATATACGCACAATATCTAAATGAAATGAATACAAGCTTTTACCCACGACTGCTCTTTCTCGACTCTCTTACACGTTCTTAAGGGAAATCCCTTGAGAACATGTATGCGAAATTTTATGATGAGCAGTCGAGTAGTTAAAGCGTGAATACGTAACAAACAAACTCACTGTCAAATTTATAATATTAGTTAGGATTATAAAGTAGATATAGAAGCCAAAAATACATACATTTTTCTTTGCTGTATAATATGATTTATCACCTTTAATGTTGTAAATTTTATGACGATCAGTCAAATAGTTAAGGAGTGATATGGTAACAAACACAAAAACAAAAGGACACACTCACATTCGCATTTATAATATTAGTCGGGATTATATATTTTAGAATGTCTTATTCTGATAAAAGCGTTAGTACATAGTACTGCTAACCAGAGGACACCAGGTAAGGTTTTTTGAGTTGAGAATAGTATATTTCTGTCTGGCAATTTTCTGTAGCAGTGTTGAAGTTATGTATAAGTCGTAACGCTCTATACATGCTGCTAAAAGAAACGCAAATTTTAAATATTTTTTTTTTGGATTGCCTTGTTGCACAACAATTAAAATACTGATACATTTACCAATAATAGGCAAACCAGCACTTATATGATAACATGTTACCGAAATACACCTCTGTCTAACCATTTAGATTTATTATAGCGTGATGCTATTACATACTAAATACAAAGTTGGGTATGGCGAAAGAAGTATGAGAGTAGAATAAATTCTGCAGAAATGAGAGCGCTGTGAAACATATATGGTAGGACTTAGATATGATTAGATATGCGGCATGAAAGTGAATATAGTGACAAGAATAGAAAAGGGTATGTTAGGCTGGTTTGGGCATGTAGAAAGAATGGACGAGAAAAGACTGACTAAGAAAGTTGATAAGGCTAGTGTAAAATAGAACAGTCGCAAGAGGAAGACCTAGGCGAACGTTTCTCGATTAGATGGGCGACGTTCTGGACAAAGGCCAGGTTAAGAGCACCTTAAACCGGCGAGGATGCATGATGAATGTGATGAAAGTGAATACCAGAGAAGTGTGTCAGGATCGTAGCAAATGGAAATCCGTAGTCTCTGCCTACCCCTGTGGAAAACAGGCGTGAATCTATGTATCTATGTATGCACTAAATACATACATTTTATATAGATCGTCAAACTTTTTAATTTCGTAGACCTGGTATTTTCAGTTCTACGAAAACCTGGCGTTCTAATATTGAATTTTAACAAATTCATCAACTTGAAATGTGTTTTTGACAGCTGACACAGTGTTTCTCAATTTGATATGTGTCTAAAATAAAATTGTGACGTGGACTACTGGGGTTTAATTTAGACAACTTTGGGTAGTATGTTATAGTAGGTATGTATAATATCGACAATGATTTTGTTGTATTGTTCCATTTCACGATGATAATTGACGCGTTAAGTGCACAAAGTGCTGACTAGCTAATTGTTCAAACATTGCATTGACTATTTCGAAATTATAATTCCTATTATAACTAATGATATAAAGGTTTGTTTTTAATTTATGTTCAATATCACATGATATTGTTAATAGAACAAGAGTCGTAGAGTCAATATAAATTATGTTATACTTTACGAAAATATTATATCTAATGATAAAACACGCTTTAATTGATAACGCTGCCATTACAAATAATGCTTCAAGAGGTGCTGTGTTTTCAGCAGAAGACCATGCATATTTATTCTTTGCGTTGGCAATACGGATTCCTGTTTCATTCCAGACACAACAGGTTTTTAATTGTGTCTGGTATTCTATGATTCGACAGGTTAAATAATAAGCACGGCACTTATTGAGAATTTCTTGACAAAAACCTACTAACACTTTGCCTGACCAGGGAATCGAGCTTGAGACCTCATTTACAAAAGTCGCATTACTTACCACTGGGTATATATATGTATAGTTATAAAAATATTTTCTATTTTTTATGTTTGCTAATCAAATAAAGTAAACTTCAATAGCGAAGACCGTTATATCGGTTTTAAAATGTATGTTTTTATATACTGCTTAAAGATTTGATACATACATACATAGATTCACGCCTGTTTCCCAGAGGGGTAGGCAGAGACAAAGGATTTCCATTTGCTACGATCCTGACACACTTCTCTGGCTTCATACACTTCCATAACCTTCCTCATACACGCTCGCCGGTTTAAGGTGCTCTTAGCCTGGCCTTTATCCAGAACGTATCCGATCTGATCAAGAAACGTTCGCCTAGGTCTTCCCCTTGCAACTGTTTCATTCACACTAGCCTATAAGGCTAGTGTGAATTTAGACTTTCTTATTCAGTCTTTTCTTTTCTTTTAAGATTTGATATCATAAATTTTTCAATATCATACTAGTTACGAAATAGTTAAACTACAGCAACTTAAATACAGAGTACTTCAGCAGTAGCTTATGTTTTTAAAACACCCACTTAGGTTTGAATGGTTTATAAATTTAACTAAATTTGAAAGCTTCTATAAATCATAACTTTTTCAATATCGGGATAATAAAATTCCAAAGCAAACCTTACGGTTTAAAAAAATAACTGGGTTAACCGAAGCTTTAAAAATCCTCTTAAAGGTTTTAATTTCCTTCCGAATCTTTAGCGAACGCTATATTTTCTAATTTTACCGATTAACATTTTCTCTTTATTTTTTGTATCGATGTTTTTTGAGAATGTTCTAACGGTTTGAAGCATTTGTTGTCTAAATTTTGTTTATATTTCGCACCGCTTATAACGTTTTCTATGTACCTTTATTTGGTACCTTTATATTATTTTTATGCCAAGTAAACATAAGGAAGACATCATAGTCATGAACAACACAAATAAATATGTCGGAGCGTCAAGAAAATAATAATTGGATTGCAATTTATTTCTGTAATTCGAGTTGAATAAAGCGCCATCTATTGGTTTGTTACGAAACGTCAAGCGTAAGCATGAGTGAGGTCGCCATAGAGCCAATGTGTCAGTTGGAGTAACAGTTAAAACTGTCAGTGTCATATTGTCGTTATATAAGCGCCAGAGACTCATGCGAGGACACATTCGGTAGACGAACTCGCTGCGTTATGGATCAAATTAGAGATAAGCACAGTCAACCTTTATTTTCTTTATTTCTCTTGTCTTTGCCTATCATTAGTATACGTACGTAGTATAATACCACGCCTATATATTGTGCTTTATCATGTCAAAAGCGAGTTGCCATCCTACTCTCCGACAAATAGATACTTATAATCCATTTTCAATCATTTAAGTGCATTAGTGCACATTATTCAACGTTGAGTGTTCGTTAAATAATAGTTAAGTAACATTAATGGGCTTTTGATTAAAGTATAATCATTGAGTAAGAACTTAAGAGCTATTTATATGAGAGATTAATATGTATTTAATAGTTTATAATGTTTAAACTAATAGAGATTTATTAAAACAAAGTCGCGTTGAATATCTAATCCCTTATACTTTCAAAAACATTACCTAACCGCTTCTATACCATTTCTAACCTCTTTCTAATGTATCTTCCATATCAGAGTATCGATAAAGTTCTTAATATGTTAGTATAATAATGGTACTTGCTCGTTAATAGTAATAGTGTCGATATAAAATGGTAGAATGTAAATACAATCGCGATCTTCCGCGTCCGTTCTATGTAAATTGAGAAAATGCTCTCTCTTCTCGCTCGATTTGCGAGACTTCGGCTAATCTTCCGCCAGTCGACTACAATTTAATCAAAGTAAACAACGACGGGCACTGTAATTTATCTGGATTATTTCGTGGCGAGCGATAGTAATCGACTTTTTTCTCCATCTGTATACAGTGAATGCTCGGAACGAGAACTCGTAATGTGTCTCGAATCCCAAGATACAAAGATGATTATTATCTACATAAATGGCAAGACGTTATATAAATAACAGTCTCTCTTATGTTTTCGCTGCGATACTTGGCGGAAACTGTACGCTTTATCGAAATATTTCGTAATATTCGTATAATAAAACATTCGCAACAGTTGACCCATTCGTCTGTTCCTAAAATACATTGGAAGCCAGAATAAATGGACAATGAACGTAATAAATTGGCGTAAATACAAAAAAGATTCCATCATACAGAAATATGCCTAGTGCTTTATCAGCTAACTTTGAAAAGCAATATAACATTTAGTTAATGAAACGTAAATATGGTGGCCAAAATATTAATTTATAGTTTAAATGTTACGCTTGAAATTAATAAAAATGCATAACTGTAAGTTTAACGCCGGCCGCAAGTCAACCGGGCGAATTTAAAATTGGTCGTAATTTAATTGTAGGAAAACAAATTTTCGTGTGTAAATATTAAAGGCTGCCGTGATTTAACACTATATGGTGGCGTCGGGGCTATTTGGCCGGAGGAGAGGTAAAATACAACACCGTAATTAACGTCACCCTGTCTGTTAACTTTTGCGTACATTTTTTCCCTTTGTGGTAAAAATACAAGCAAGCGGCATTTCACGCGTGTAATAAAATCATATTATACATGTTTATGCAGATTCGTACATAACTGGTCATGAACATTGATGTAATGTTGTTATGGCTTCTACCATCTTATCAGATCGTTTCACGAGCATTTCTTTCTTATGTTTTGAAATAATTTATACGTGCTCAGAATTAGTTGTTTTAGGAGGGAGAGAATATAAATTTTATCCACTACGTTTTTGACATAGTCTTTTAATTTAGGAATCATTTATATTTAAAAAAGGCCATCTTTATCTTTTACAATAAAAAGTAGAAAGGAATAAAACAAAAGATAAGGAATTGAATAAGAAATGATGAATAAATAATTCGTATAAAATTGTGTAAAACCAATAGAGCAGTTAGATGCTCAGTATGACGAGATTACAATTGTTAATTTCTGTTGATTTGAGTGGCCAATCTAATCACAACTAAGAAACGCTCCATTGAAAGCAAACAACATTCAATCGTAATTTACTTAAAACTTATCTTTTTTCTTGTTTTCTATTCGTTTGTTCTTGTTTTATAAGACAGCGGCTTTCTAGGTGCTGTAACTTATAAATGGAATTTTCTTGGTAAAATATTTTAATCCGATTTGAACATGAACAATAATAATAATTTGATAATTGACGTCTGTCATCGTCAAGCGATAAATGTGAAAATCAATATCAAATAAATAATTATTGCGTTGCCCTGTACAGGAAAAAAAAACAAATCTAAACAATCCTCGAAACCACTTGAACACACACAAAAAAATTCATTCAAATCGGTCCAGCCGTTTAGGAGGACTTCACTGTCAACACACGTACAAAAGAATTATATATATAAAGATATATATCGAATTGAAAAATAATAAAATTAAATATTGAAATAACTGAAATAAAATCTGTCAGAAAGAAAAGCCAGCGAAGAGCTCCGGCCCTGGTTACAAAGCTGCCTTTTCAAGCATTGCAAGCACATTTTAAACTACTTGCTCAGTATTCGTGTAAGTACCGGCAGGACTACGCCCCACTATTACGGTCTTCGCCATATACTGACATGTGACAGCTGCCAGTGTGTTTTTTTTGTATATAATTTTTTTGTAAATATATTTAGTAGTGTAATATTTTTGTATGAAAAATAATTGTGACAGCGTTGGCGATGAGGAAGTGAGATCAAGTCAGCCTACCACATCTCTAAGTGGTCTGGTGCGCTGCCCCCATTGTTCCCAGGCTCGTTTTTTCAAAGGTAAGCGGGGATTTAAAGTACATTTTGGTAAAGTACATAAAAGCCAAGATGTACTTTCCAATCTTATCATTATCTTGTCCTTCAATATACTCTACTCAAATTCTTTTTTGGCAAAGTCTATCCATCCTAAAAATTCCGTTCCGATACTAAAAAGAGTTCCTCGAGGCGCGAGACCTTCAGTGGCCAAAAAATTGGCAGACTGCATAGGTCTTGTTGTCCGGGAGAACTCTAAAACAGCTTGGAAACAATTATTGACTTTCCCTTATAGGATCTTGCATATTGAAAAAGATCAGGCATCCAAAAATTAACTCGCTGCACAAATTAAGCGCAATTGTTATGTTTCGGCCAAACCATTTGATACAAAATTTACATCCAATAAAAATAAATCCATATATCAATATGTAGAATCGAAATTAAGGCCAGGCGATATCAGGGGCGCGTCTAGGCTTTTATTTAGTAGTGATGTGGTGGCGCCTTACTCTCCGGACACACTTGCAAGTCTAAAGAGCAAGCATCCAGCGCCGGTTGACGGTCTCTCCTTTCCTGAGGCTCCTGACAGGGAGTCGGATTACCTAAGCACTACAGCCAAGGACGTTTTCGCAGCGATATGCTCTTTTAGGAGTGGCTCAGCAGGCGGGCTCGACTCTTTGACACCACAGCATCTTAAGGATCTTGTGTGTCCGAGTGCCGAGGAGGCTGGCGATGCCCTCTTGAAGGAGCTTACCACTCTGATGAATTTAATGCTTGCCGGCAATGTGGACGATGCCATAATTGACATCTTATATGGGGCCAACTTGTCCGCTCTTAATAAGAGGGATGGTGGTATTCGTCCCATTGCTGTGGGGTGTACATATCGGCGTATGACAGCCAAGATATGTTGTAAATATTATAATCAGGAGCTATCTAAAAAATGTCAACACCTTCAATTAGGTTTTGGATACAAAGGGGGTTGTGAGGCTGCCATACATGATCTTGCCACGTACCTAGGTTGTGGTTAATTACTATATAAGGATAATCTTTTAGAATCTGCAGTTGGATGTCAACAAGGTGACCCTCTTGGACCGGTCATTTTCAGTTTGGCAATACACCCTATTATTCGGCAGATAAATTCAAAATTTAATGTCTGGTATTTAGACGATGCGACTCTCGGAGGCGATGCAGATACGATATTACAGGATTTGGCCCTTCTTAAAGATAAATTCGCATCTTGCAGCTTGGAAACAAATACTGGTAAATTTGAACTTTTTTTAAACAATATTGAAAACAATAACAAACATTTGGTACTTTCAAAATTTGATTGTTTGGCTCCTGACATCAAAATTATGGATAAAAGCCTTCGCCTCCTTGGGTCACCAGTCTTTGAAGGAGCTTTTAATTCTTTTATAGATGAGAAGATACAACATTTTACTCAAAATTAATATTCATTCGGCTTTTACAATTATTCGATATTGCCTTTTTGTGCCCAAACTTACACATGCGCTAAGATCATCACAGTTTTGGTAAAATTTAGTACCTTTAGAAAAAAGTTATAAAATTCGTCAAAATATTCTAAAAAATATTTTAAATGTGGATTTGAACGACCGAGCTTGGCTACAGGCTTTTCTGCCTGTTCGTCTTGGTGGGCTCGGCGTTCGCAAAATTTCAGATGTTAGTTTACCGTTCCTGTCCTCGGTTCACAGCACGGAAGAATTAACCAGGAAAATTTTAGCACCCACACTGGTTAAATCAGAAGTGCTGTGCAAAACTGACGCTGTGAACGCCTGGAAAATGGCTTGTCCGAATTCTGTTTTGCTAACCAACCTATTCTCCCAGCGGCAGTGAGATTGGCCGCTTAGCAACTCTGTAAGAGAAAAGCTTTTTACTACATCTTCCAATGTTGCTGAGCGTGCTCGATTGCTGGCTGTGGGAAAATGGGAATCTGGTCTTTGACTTCAGGCGCTTCCATCGTCGAAAATAGGTACCATGTTGGACGATACCACTTTCCGCCTCGCCACTTGCCTCCGTTTAGGTGTTTCGTGTGTTTCTCCGCATTGCTGGTACTGTGGAGAAGATGTCGATAGCCTCGGACAACATGGACTGTCTTGTAGCAGAAGCGCTGGTCGAATATCTCGCCACGCTAATCTTAATGACATAATACGTCGTGCTCTTGTCACTGCTAGCGTTCCAGCTGTACTTGAACCCAATGGCTTGGTACGCGACGATGGGAAGAGACCGGACGGAATGTCATTGTTGCCTTGGAAGATGGGCAGGCCTTTGGTGTGGGACGCAACGTGCGTTGACACCCTTGCGCTATCACATCTTCAAAACACTGCAGGATGAGCCGGTGCTGCTGCTGCAACCGCGGAAACACTCAAACGGCGCAAATATAGTAATTTAGTCGGAAATTACATTTTCGCGCCGTTTGGGGTGGAAACCCTAGGTTCATGGGGTCCGAGCGCTCGCATTTTGTACAGGGAGATCGCAAAACGCCTGATCGACGTTTCGCGTGATCAGAAGGCTGGTCTTATCTTGGCCCAAAAAATCAGCATCGCCATTCAACGTGGCAATGCACTAAACCATTTTTGTAAATATTAAGTATTATAATTATTTGTGTTTTTGTAATTATGTTACCTTTTTTTAATACGTTTGTAAATATAAATAGTACTTGAATAAGTTTCACACAATGTACTACATTTTTCTGTCAATACATGAATAAATAATTTAAACAATGTATTTTCAATGTTTCAGGTTCTAGAGTTAGAAAGAAGATGAGTATCAAGCTCGCATCACGAGTGAGGAAATATTGTTATTGTATTGTATACATTAACTTCGATGCCTGAGTCGATTATTTGTCAGGCAAAACTCAGCACATGAAATTTAGAGATTGCTTGAAACGTAGCAGAATTCAAGCCTATAATAATGGAGGACCAAAAAACATACGAATATATACATAAATGGAGTGTACAAAGGCGGATGTTAAAGCCTGAATTGTGTTATTTTAGGCATTCAAATAATGTTTTTTTAATAAACTTTTTCCGTGCTAGGAAGAAATTCTGTGTCACGGGGGACTTTACAAACATTCAAACAACGGACACAAAGGATACCTAGACTCGGAACAACCTTTTGTAGATCACACAAATTTTTGTCCCGTGTGGAATTCGAACCCACAATACTCGGCATAGTGGCAATGGCGAAGCGGTGCTTTAAACCACTTTGCCATCCGCGCAGTCACTAACTATTTAATTTTATGGCGCAAATCACATCATTGTCAGTCAATTCTATTATCCTTTTGACCTTTAAAACTGAATCACAAAATATGCACAAATTGTGCCGTGTTATATATATTAATTGTATATATTAATCCAGTCTAGTTGTACGTATTATCTGACTTTTAAACAATATACTTCAATATCTTGATAAAAATTATACAGTTATCTAAATTATGATTTCACTACCATCCACATTTAGTAAAATAGCATCTATTAACTTATTTTGCATAGTTCGCAGTTCTTTGGGCGAAATCTTATGATGTAAGAATAAGTTCAAACAAACTCAAGTTCTTCATTTTATAACAGTATTATAAACCATCGCATTATAATGTGGCTATTATCGTTCTCTCTCTCTTATTCGCTTTGAAATATATTAAATGTCTTCTCCCTAGCCTTTATTACTCCCAAGTCACTTGGGGCTTTCCTGGTCTAACCGGATTTGACTGGATATTAGTTTTTACACGGAGCGGCTGCCACCTGACCTTCGCAACCCGAAGGCTAACGATACCCTAAGGCTAGACCAGTGTCAGGATATTATAGGGCACTGACTTTCCAATAACGACTGCCATAGATGTTCATGGCAGCCGGTACCGATAGCTTGACGTACGCTCCAAGGCACGGACAAGGCGATATCTGTCAATCAATACGCACATAATTTCGAAAATTCATATACCTTCCGAAAGTCAGAGGTGCGCGACGTGGGTTCGAACCCGAGACCCTCTGCATTGCAGTCTATTGGTCTCCCCACACACAATATATTAAATGTAAAGGTACTTAAATAGGACTCACCTTTTTTCCATCTAATTCGTGTGTTGCTTGAGCTAATACTTTGTCTACACTAGCTGGGTCGCCGAATGTGATGAAACCAAAGCCCCTGAAACAAGGAATAAAAATATGATTGCCAAGATCTATAGGATTATAATAAATTAGATTAATGTATAGTTTATGCTATCCGTATGCCAATACCGAAGCGTATACAATCACACATTATTACAGTAGTATAAAACAATTGTATGACCACATGATGGTTAGTATTTCAACATTTATAAAGAAACACAGAGATCTTTAAAATAATACGTCGACTAAAACTGCTCTATAACTAGACACAGGTGTTTTCTCTCTAAAAATAACAGCCAAAGACGGAGTTCTCTATTCTGCTGTAAAATTAAACGTGGCAGAATACATACACATTTAAAGGCCAAATTATCATTAAAAATCAAGCATTACCTCTCTCAGCTCTATTCAACATTTCCTAATTTCCACCTAAAATTCTCATTCCTCTACTAACGTCTCTCCATTTTCCAAGTTTAAGTGAAACATTAGCACTGTCCAGTGTACAGAGTAGTACAGACTACAGAGACAAGAACGACTGTAGCACTATTCGATTCGAACTGTCTCACTGATTGCGCAACGGACCTGGCTGCCCACTCTAATGACGCTTATATTTGTTTTGCACAACCTTCAAGTTTGTTCAGGAACTTTTTAAAAGAAAACCGTACTTAGGAATTTTATCTTCGATTTATTTTTAATTTAAGTTAGAACGATGACTGTTGTCTGTAGAAGTCAAGACATATTGTGTCGTGTAAGAGATACGTGTGGAAAGTATAGTTGTATTTATATCTATTTAAATTTGTATAAACATTTTAAAAAAAATAGGCAGCGGTTGACTAATGGATTAGGTATTCGACTTGCGATCCTCTCGGTCTTCATGGATTGGAATCCCAACTATTGTTCCTAGCTCCAGCAAAGCTTAGTATGAGAGGTTAAAATGATACTAGTAATTCGTTACACAAATGACTAGTATTCCTCTGAATCCCTATTAGAATATTAGTAAATTTAAAAGAAGTAACATTTAGCCCCAATAGTATAAATATTGCGTATAATTGAAACCGTTTATAACGTGTCAAAATCTTAGACTGATGTAACATTAATGCCAGCCAAACGTAATAATACTTTTGACCAAGAATCCAAATTATTTCATCCTCTTAAAAAGTGGCCGAAAAAGGAAACAAAGTCTAATTCACAAGACATGATTATACAAAGATTATTCACACTGAAGTTAATATTTCAAACAAGTAAATTGAATAATAACACAGCGATTTTCAGTAAGCGGGGCGCTGGCCACGACCGGGAGGCGATAAATAATAAAAAGCCTTCTCCACTTTAGGACTTGCAAAAATCACAATTTATAGAGCATTTTAATTTCACTTAGCCGATCCATATTTTACATGTGGCGGCGCGCCCGACCGTTCTCGGGACTCGAATTAATACTAAATTGAAATTGTAAAAATGGAAATACAATTTTCTCGTTGTACACGGACGGCCCCGCTACCTACAGGTGTTGCCAGAAATGTGTTATAATAACAACGCTTCCTTAATATTTTGAGTGGGTCTCTTCGCGGAGAAAAACTGTCAAGTACGGGGTACTCGGTTTCTTTATGGGGTGTTCCGTAATTCTTCGAATGCTTTCAAGTAGTTCAGCTGAGACAGGTCTTCGGTTACTTACAAACATAACTATTTTGTTAGCTGTGAAACAAGAGAAATAAAGACTGTTTGTTTCTTTGTATTACTTGTTACTTTCGCTTATCTTTATACAGTACTCGTATACGTACTAACGTAATTCTAAATAAAATAAATATGGTATACGTATGAGGCTAATATAAAATGAAACTTATTTTCTTATTAAGTAATTATTAAGTAAAATTATGACAAACGAATTGATTGGCATGTTCTGTACAACGGAATATAATTTGCAATATTGCGTAGTCGTCTAACCATTCTTGTTGTTAATTTTGCAAACAGAACAAGAAAAATCCATAACGAAACCTCAATAATCCTGTTAAAAACTTATTATTCTATATTTAAACTTTGGTAGTAAAAGTAATATTCACTTATACAAAAACAATTCACTTGAATATTGTATATGTGTTTGTAACATTGTACATACACACCTTTTTTCAAGAAAACCCCAACATAATTACGTGTCTCATTTCAAATCCCAGAAATGTAAAATTTAATCAACTCCCTACATATTAACTAATGCTTAAGTACCAATCTTTTTTTATTATATCGTGCAGTTATACACAAACGCTCATTTCATTTTGCTAAAAATTCACGTAAGCGGTTTCATAATGGAGTTTTCCTGTGATACTGTATGCCGGAAAAACCTTTTTTTAAAGCTTATGATAATGTGGAATGTCTTAAATTAATTTGAATTTTGCCACCATTACGACAGGTGCGTCTTATCACAAATTTTAATTGGTTTTGTTGAGGTAATATGTTCAGATATATTATGTCGGATTGTTATGAAAACATCACTAAGAAATATGAGCAAAAATACGGTAAGTACCCTTATTCAAAAAGTGATTCAAGACAGCTTACGTAGCACTAAGTTGCCGCCAACGTATTCCTACAGCAACAGCCATCAATAATCCCATTTTTATTAGTATTTCATACATTGGAAAACAATCGTACCCCATCCCCGGGAACGTATTAAATCAGCTCAGGTCTTTATAAGATTCATGGCTTAATACACTCGCATCTCATACTCGTATACGAAAACGTATAGAGGGAAGGGCGTTCGTGTATGGAAATTGAAAATAACGAGGGCCTCCGTTCACACCGCGCATCAAGCCGACTATGTGCAACCCGACCACTTCTAATCGACCTCCAGTCCACCTTTCGATAACCCGTATCTCGCCCGATCTTCACACCGATACAGGAGACGTGGGGGCTCTCCTAAACTTGGAGCCACTACGCGAGCTACGAGTGGAGAGGCCCTTTACCGAATGGAGTTACGTCGTACTTATCTTTAAGGGGACGTGCCTTATTTTCTTCCACTTGCAAAAGAGGAACAACTCAATTCTCTCGTACAAAACGATGGTAATAAGCTTATGAATGGTTTTTGTTATTCCAATCGCAGTAAAAACATTTTATATGCGTTACAAAAATATGTTTTATCGGTTTTCTTAACACACACCTCTATTCAAACGAAGAAAATACATACATACATAGATTCACGCCTGTTTCCCAGAGGGGTAGGCAGAGACTACGGATTTTCATTTCCATTTACGAAGAAAATATATCCCTGAAAACAATATTTCTTAGAAATTGTTGGCGGTAATAATTTCTTCTTAAATAAAATGTATATAATGATAATTGAAATATATATTTGGTATTTTTATAAGTTAGGTCCTTTGTTATTCTCGTGGTTAAAGTTGACTCTTATTTCTGCGTTCAATTGTGAGGAGTTAGGTTCGTTTCTAAGGTCGGACAATTTATAAATGGAGTTTTCTGTTAATATATATATTCTATCTATCATCACGTGCGATCTCAAAATTATTGCTACATGGGACTACAATACACGTTTGCCTACCCATTCGAAAACGTCCCGCTGTGATTCTGTACTTTACATGTAGGTATGTATATGAACAATAGGTAAGTAAAAATACAGTAAATAATTTCCATAAAGAGTTCCACAGCTTTTTAAAACGGAGGCAGAATATAAAAATACTTTTAACTGTAGTTCAAAAATGTACTTGTACATGTTTAAAAATTTAAAACATATACTTTTTATTTTACCTCTCCGGTAGAGGTACTTTTGTTTCCTGTCCCTCTTCGGTTATGCACAATGGAGCTTAAACGGCTCAGCCGGTAGCAGGCGTAACCGCGTTGCTTTAATTTATGTATGAAGAGATTTTGATACTGTTGCCGTAACAGTTATCCGGTTACAACTTAAACGAATCGCTTGTCCATGCGCTACTGTCCAATAGTAGGGGAAATAAAACGATTTATTGAAGGATTAATCATAGTAGCATTACACTCAACAAATTTAATCATTAATTTAACAGTATGGTCACTATTTCTGTTATTCTTTGTCCTTTTTACTGCTGTTAGCAATCATAGGTTGAATATTATATTTATTTTATAGAAATATTTAATAAAGTGTAGCGATGTATAAGCATTATTAGAATATGTTTAATTGTACCCGTTATTTTCTGTTGGCAACACTGATTTTGCTCGACTGCCCCACTACGCTTGATAGTGGAGGGGATGAATAAAACTAACGCGCGGAACGATAACGGGCAGTTGTGCGTTGAGTGGCGATCGGATAAGTTTGTGAAGTAAAAGTGTATTAAGTGGCGGATATTGTATTGAATTAAATAAGGTACCTACGCTTATTGTATAACTATGTAAACTATTAATATAAATTATAATTATGTTACAATTATTAAAGGAAATAAATGCCTGAGAACTGATTCTGGCGTTTCTTTACACTGCATACTTAGCGGTTTATTGATATTACTGAGTAGTTACTATTTTATGTAAATTATAGTTAATATTGACTACTCTATTGGTGAATTATTGTATGGTACCAGACTAAGACTTAGAACGAATAAAATACAATGTTTGGCAGAAAAGAATTGGATATCATATATTTATTTAGACGTCCCTACTTAGAAAATTGAAAAAATACATAATAATTATTACCGCTTTAGCCGCTATGCTATAAGTGTAATTAATATTTTCCTATTAATTAAGTGGTATTAAATACAGCTAAAATGGATGCAAACATTAAACAAATTTCACTAAACAAATAATTAGCAAACCATCTACTACACTAATTGCAAACATATCACCAATGTATGTAGTACTCACTTTTAGAATAAAACTCTTTAACTTTGTCCTGTAATCATTTATTTTCAAAATGTTAATTGTATGCTTAACGCACAATAGTTTTATTTAGAATAAGCCCATTGTTTTCCGCGGCGTAAGGCCCGACCTATCAAAATGGGCCCGATAATCCACTCCGCTATTGTGTTTGGACAAAACTCCAAGAAAATAAATATAGGAGAGCGGGGTCGAGGTAGAACCCTAAACCGCAACGTCAGGAACAAATAGCGGTAACTCCCGTATTCATGGTTCATGGCTGCAGCCCCGGGTGGAAACCGATAGCAATTACTGGCGAAATTAATATCACGCCCCAAATGCTACTCGCACATTTATACGTATCGAGTGCAATATTGTCTCCTTTATTAGTTGCCGGGACAAATGCTGCCTCTGTCGTAATGCCTCCCTTATTCCACTCTTCGATTGGCGCCTTTCCTATTTAATCTTGACGGTAATTAATGCTTCTTACGGCAAACGCCCTGGCGTTGACGTGGTCAGTAACCGCCTTCAATAGCCGTGTTGTGAACTGATGTGGATAAATTGAGTTGATGTAATGCCGTTCGCAATATATTATAACATAAATATTATCAATGATGCAATTTGGAAAGTAAACAACGTCGAATGTAGTTTCTCTATTACGATACGTAAATCATTGTGTAATTATTTATTTGAATTTAATAACGTACATTATCGTGTTTCATTAGACAAATAATGGTAATTTGGGAGGTTTTATGAATGCTAACACGATTACATAACTAGTTAAATAACAAGGTTTTATCGTTCTATCAGTAATGTAGATTTTGTACTGAAAACAGGAAAATGAATTTACAAAAATAGACGACCACCGAAGTAATTACCGGCTTCGAACAACACTAACTGCTTAAGATTAAGGCGTTACACTAAATAGCGCCTTAGGAAAATACTTCCCTCATAGGCCCACTTACTTTTATTTTTATTACATCAGCAAATATCTTTTCCGTATACAATATACCTAATTAGCTTCGTAAAGAAAGCAGTTCGTTTATCTAAATATTCTCTATACAACAAGTAAGGTATAAAATATACCGCAGCAAAATTAAGTAATCCAATAATTAATCTAAATGGACCGTACAGCCGAATGGTTCAAAACAATCAGCTCTGCCGCAAAATACGCGCATTAAATGAAGTGAATGGCCGCCTCCGGGGGGATCCCTGATAAATTAAATTGATTAGAATCCCGTTCGATACCGGCCGTCGATGTAGCTCCGCGTAAAAATAAAACCGAGTGAAAAATAACGCGCCTAGCTGGTCACGATTACTGTACAAACCACTTAGATGAATAATTTCTTTCGCATTATCTCTACTGTTTCTATTCTCCGATTATTATTCAATTTTATTAAATAAAAACACTGGGCTACGACGCCGTCAACCCAACGTCTCAAAATAATTATCCCAACCTGATTAAAGAGCACACATTCAAGAAAATGTCGGCGGAATTTTCAATATAGAACGGAGAAAGTCGGTACGGGTGAGCTTTAATCGGCGATTAAAATTTAAGCCCGAATTTAGACGGCCTAATCTCATCGTGGCGTCGCTTCAGTGCATTTTGTGACCTGGCACAAATAAAACAATAGAGTAGTGTAATGTATAATGACGTGTAGGTAGGTGTCTATAGTAGTAGCAAGTGCGCGGGTAACAGGCGACTGTCGCAGCCCGTTGGTGTACGTCGCCGTCGGTGCGACTCAGCCTTATCGGTCTGAACACACACCCTGTTTATTTATTACCAACCTACTAGCCTAGTATACTTGTAGAGGTTGCCCGACTGTTACAAGTTTGGCTGTGATATGCCGTCTGTTTTGAACTGTTAATATACTTTAATAAATAGTTTTGTTGCTTTAGTATAATAGCTAAGTTATAACTGGTTTATAATATCTGTATTATATTATATTAAATATGAGCTTAGAGTTATCATATGCCATCATATTCTTGTTCGTGTTTAATAACATATTTAATATTATAATATTGAGTACATTAGTTCTTTTTTCATCTAGACATCATCTAACGAAATGACCGGGTAACTTTTTTACGGAAGTACTTTCTGTATTCATAATATATTTTTAATATCACTATGCATTTTGTTATTTAAAGGACTACAAATATAATTGAATTCTATTGATACACTGTTTCATGTCATTTTAGTCTAAAAGAGTGTATTAAAACATTTTGCCCTATTAAATGAATTACGTTTAAAAACTGCAAAATATGATTTCTGTATACGATGCCAATAAAGTTGAATATAATAACACTTTATAATTAACACAAAGTTCTAAGCGACAGTAATTATAGTAACGTTATTTATAAACCGTTTCGTAGCTGGGCACGGGCCATCTCTCTCAATGCGAGATGTTTAACTCATATTTCGGTACATAGCATTGTCATGTCATACTGATTAATAGATACCTACTTATCGTATGGGTATTTAATAGTACACCGGAATCCGATTAGAATGATTCGCGCTGCTATGTCAGTTGACAATGTTCGATTCGATTGGCTTTTGTTTTGCTCCTGTTTGCCCAAATCGAATTAAACTCGATGAAAATTATTGTTTCCAAATTATCTATTATTATGATGAGAGTTATTGTGTATCAAATGATACAACATTATCTTAGGGATATTTGAAAATGGAATGAGTTTATTTGTTTTTACAAATACCGACATCCACATGGGCTTTAATCATGCAGTATTTTGATAAACTCATTCCAACGCGATAATTTTTTAGCCCACTAGGAGCAAAACCTCCTTAAATATGTATAACTATTCATATTTAAATATCAATGCGGTAATTTTAGGTGAAGATGGTGACTATATTACTTTGATGGCTAAGCAGAGGCTTGCTGCGCAGAGTATTCCAACAGTATCGGTACCGCTTGCATTATAATCTATACAGAAAATTATAAGTAGAATCTATCTATTAAAGTATTTAGATCTTTATTACTTTTCATTAAATTACTTAGGTCGTCATAATGAATAATTAAGTAAACATAATGCACCACGCTATGTTTGCATACAGCTGTAAAATGATTGTAGATCATCAATAAGTAGTGACGCGCACAATTTAATTCGAATACTTATATTATTCGAATAAACTGTATGTACTTTGAATGGTTAAGAACGCTGTATACATACTTACGTATACCTATATTCTTAAACTATATGTGCCCGCGGTTTCACCCGCGATTACGATTACTGCGCCGCCCCCGTGGGTCGTAGCGTGATGTTATGTAGCCTTAACCTTCCTTGGTAAATAGGCTATCCAACACCAAAATAATTTTTCAAATCGAATCAGTAGTTCCTGAGATTAGCGCGTTCAACCAAACAAACAAACAAACTCTTCAGCTTTATATTAGTATAGATACAGTGTGTAGTATAGTGTTGTCAATATATTCTTGAATAATTCACATTGCAACTGTGCATCACTACCCATAGGTAGTTACACATTTATCTAGGTAGATTGACTCTTGGCGCCAACTTGCAGTGATAAGCAGTAACATATGTACTCCGTTTCGTGGGAAGTGACGTTGTTTAGAATATGGAACTGCTCATTAGGATTCGGGGAACCGGATTACGCCATTCCAGCTTAGTCTAAAGATAGTATTATTAAGATTGTTCCTGTTTCGAGTAAACACTGATGAGAGAAATAGTAAAAGATATTTATATAAGATTGCTGTTGCAGAATAAATCGTTATCCTTACTAATATTATAAATTCGGCAGTAACTCTGTCGGTCTATCTGTTAACTATTCACGGCTAAACCATTTAACCGATTTCGATGAAATTTGATACAGAGATAGTTTAAAACATGGAAAAGGACATAGGATACTTTTTATTGATGTAGATACCATGCGGGCGGCGCCGCGCGCAAAAGCTAGTATCAAATAAATAAAAGACTTATCTATATTAGGTATTAAACTATTAAAGCATTTAGGACTTTTTATTTTATTTATAAGACAACTCCACTTTTTACACTTAACGTTCCCTTTTGAGGTAGGTCACAAGTAATCGCACGTTGCCACGCCACGAAGTAAAGATTTCATAAAATCACTGTCTTAAAAAAAATTAGGTTATTAAATGTTACAAAGGGTTTTTCAATAAGGGCGGGTAGATGTTGAAATAAAATAAAACAAATTGAGGTACAAAAAAAAAATATAAGGAAGGAAGGCCTATATATGTCCTTATGTGTGGAAGGCTTCTTACAATAGCACGGATCCGAGATGTCTAATTTTCAATTCCTCTTCCGCATAGATCCGGCTGAATTAAAGCGATGGCCTGTGTTATGTTCACCTTTAGGGCTTCGGTTGATTGTGGTTTATTCGCATAGACCTGCGACTTCAAGAAACCTCACAACCTCACACTAAACGGCATATGGGCCTCAAATAAAAAACGAATTTTGTTAATACCTCACACACAGCTTGTTTTATTTCATTTCAACATCTACCCGCCCTTATTGAAAACCCTTTAGAATTATTAATTTGTTTATTATTCCTGCCCTTGCAGTAACTAACCTATTCGTTATCGATGACATTTTTTTATCAAGCAACACGCAACGTCTCATATACTGCAGTCTGTAATAATATTAGGTAAATAATAATATGATCTCTATACAAGATATCGAGATGAATACTATCTTAGTTTTGCTGTGTATATCGCTGCAGAAAATCAATCAAAATGTTGGGAAAGCAGTATAAAGAATATTTAAAAAATCTTGTCACCAAAAGAAACCGCTGTAAAATATCTATCGTTCAAGTGAATGTTACACATTGTAATTAACCGACATTTTATGTGATTTATCATTAATCTCTCCGTGACTATGACTGCTGAAAAATAGTCGAAACGTCGGGAAAAGTGTACTATGAAAAGTTTCACTCATTAAAATAACTAACGGTTGTGACATTGTAAGCAGTTTATATCATCTAAAATGAGTCTGCTCAATCGGGCTCAGAAATATAAATCGTTAAAAAATTTATTATGCTTTCTTTTGTATCATTTCTAAAGGAATCGGCATTAGGTTTTTGTATCAACAATCTAAGGATATTTATTTATATAATAATCTGGTTATCGCTTTACAATAAGCGATAACCAGTGTGACACGAGCGATAATTCATCGCATATTATTTGTTTACAATATGCAATGGACATTGTTTGTCGAACGAGAACAAGGATACCGCGATAGAGGCCGCTGTGTACTTAGTTAATAATTACATAAGCTACAGCCATATTCCAGTTTATTGATTATGTGTCTAGTATTTGCCAACACATTGGCACTCCCACAATGTTGGCTAAATAATTATAATTGAATAGCTATAAATATGATATGCTCAAGATGTTTAGGATATTTCGAGGGCCGTTAGGTTATAAATATGTAGGTAATGTACGCGTTTTATGAAGATAGAAATATGTGATAATGAGTATGTTTTTATCTCCATTTCATCACATTAATAGTGGATTAATGTTATAATATTTATTTATGCGTTATTTATCGTGTGAGTAATATATATTAGGTATGATTTACAAGCTACGATGGCTTGTTTCAAATGGATTGTGCTGGTCGTGGTCACGGGAGACTGACTGTAAAAATTACCGTAATTATATATAGATCTATTACTAATTTGTACACGACTCATTTACGTTTAAAAAAGATTAAACTATATAATGTATTGAAATGCGAACGCCGTCGAAGATTTTACTTTCTAGCCTTGATTCCCCATAATTCTTCTTTATTATAAAATTACACTTATTTATAATATAAATTTCTTATCATTGTTATTGTGAATAATATCTAGTATACCTCGGTAAGTAATGTATAATTAAACAATTCTGTGCTAAATTACCTCTATTTTTATATTCATAATAATTATCAAAATATTCTTAACTCCTACACAAAACAATGGATATTCTTTAGAACCTGTGTATAACTAAACAATGTAACAAAACGAGTGAATCAATGTTTGTTCTCCATAATAACAATTTCATATAAAATATAATAACGGCCCTAATGATATAATGCTTTATAATTTTGATAGTAATGAACACTATAATTACAGTCCATTATTTCTCTTGATAATAATGACGTACAATGTTACCATTTACAAATGGAAAACAAATACTTAATGTACGCACAGAAAATTTTAATTAAATGAAATAGCAACACTGAATCACTTTAATATTTAATGTATGTTACAGAACTCAATTATTTAATGCAGTAGGGAGTGACAAACTGGTTTGAAACATACTGATTAATTTCGGTATGTTTAAAATGGTCAGCTGCAAATTGTTGTCTCATTTTTACTGCCACTCATACCCAGTTCTATTTACTTGTAGAACAAAGTTTTAGTGGGTTTTATTATGTCAAGAGTCACTCGTTAATACTAGGTAGGTTTTTTTTTACTTATGGTCTGTTAATATAAATTTTTTTGCTTCACAGTTTTGGTTCTATAATTTGTCTTAATCCTTTAGACAGATTGATGTTATTTTATGATGATTGGTTGCCTATAAACTACGTTATTGCTTCGGGTAACTGAGGCTGGATTACTTTAAAATCTTATATTAATAATATTATACAATAATATATTAATTTTTAGTGGAAGAACTAATTGTTGCTAATTGTTAGGTATCAGTAAAAATGAAACAATCTGCCCAGGGGTGTCAGAACACCCTACTAATAACTACACTGTAACCTAAAATATACTACCAATACTACTAAAACTGATATAAGACTAGTAACACTGTCAATGTATTTGCCCACCAAGTGAAAATTGTGAAGGCTCACATATCTACCTCTCTTATTGTTTTCCTCTCCTTTCATCTTACTTTTTTGTTAGAGTCCTCAACGCGCAAGTGGTAAGTATTGCCATCTTAATAGTCTTCTTTTATTAAGTACTCCCTTATCATAGCACCTTCTCATAGACCACCTGCAAATGACTAGTGAATATTTCCGATTGTTTACCAATCACTAAAAGGCTATCCATAAAAAGATTTCGAAAGGATTGACATAAATAAGCTTGAGGGCGTTAGCCTTATACAGCGGGTCGAGAAAAGCTTTGAGTGATGATAATAATAACTTGCAAAACAATAATTTTCCTTACACATCCAATTGAAATTGACCCCAACTATATACACAATAAAGTCGTATTTCGAACAGTATAAAAATATTATCTAAAATGTACACAGCAGAAAAAACCGAAACCATTTCGCTATCTGTCACAAAGCATGTTTATAACTGTCCAGGTGGCCATGATATATGACTGGCAACATTACTGGTCACACGAATTGTCGCAATTAACCAGGAAACGATCCGTCACAACAAAATAATGTATTCGTAATAATTATTCAGACGCTGGTAATCTATGTACTGTAATGTAATTAATTTGTGGCCTGTAACGGAAAGCTCTCCTGTTGTGGATTAATGGATTGCGATTATTGCAAACGCGCACTTTATTGTGATACAAGCATGTATTGTGACGATGTCTGTGTTTTAAACCACTTTTAATCCCGGCTTTAGTAATTATTTGAATAGTGTGATAATGAAACCTGCTGTTTTGTATTATTAGTTTGTGGGCAGATATAAATAATATTATAAATGTTTCTCTAAAGAAAGTAGAACGCTTTTAAATTGACTTCTGATTAATTTTTTTGACTTTCTTACCAGACAAACCTTCTGATGATAAGAGGTAACTATTTCGGCAATGCTAGGCAAGCCGTTCCAACTTTAAAAGAAGTAGTGCAGTATCGGCTGATCCTTCAGTTGGCATACTAATTAATTCTGCTTGGTGACTGAATGAGACAGCATGATAGTACCAGCCCGCTCTACGCCATCATTAAGTACTCACTTTAATTAATATAGCAAACCACCAGTAAAAATATCTAGTGAAGACACATTTTTAGAATGTAGTTGAAAGTTTTTAGCGAGATATCGTAGTTTTTATTTAACATTCATAAAAAAACGAAGTTAACCTTTCAATCCGCGGCAACACACCGGTGGCCAGACATAACCAAGTTTTAATTATATCTGGCATTCTAAGACTTAACAGATCAATCTATCAATTTCGACTACAGGAATGGCTAGTGAATTAGTGGTCGTCTTGTCACTGACGTTACGCTGATTGTAGTGGGTTGGACACATGAAAATTGTATGAGCACTCGGCACCAGACTCGGGACAACAATTGTGGAATTGTTGTTCCGAATCTGGGTGCTCTTTATGACCCTTGTATGATTGTTTGTAAAGTTTCCTGCGACACAGGCTTAACTTCCAATGCGGATTATCTTTTTTTACTACCTAATTGCTGGAACGCGGACGTAATTGACAAATAATAGAGTCTGACCGCTACAGCTACAGAAAAAAAAACAAAAAAATATATGTTTTCAAATTATCCGCACAAACAGACACAGTACCAGTATTATATCTTAACAGCATAATTATTTTAACGAGCAATTAAAAGTCACTGGTACTTGCGTGTTTAGTTATTGTAATTAATTACATTTCACTGACCACATTTTAGTGTTAAATTATAGTTTTATTCACACCTGGCTTCAGTGTTTTTGTTTACGGCTTGTCGACATGAGATATTTAGCAAATTATATCAGTACTAGGTGTTCGTCGCGGTTTCTAGTAAATTACACAAAGACTAGTTTAAATAGACTTTCGAAAATTATATAGACTTGTCTGCTGATGATAGTGATGGTAGATGAGCCGTCGGGTTGAAATCCTGAGTCGAGTCTATAAAAAGCTTATAGGAATTTCTGTCAAGAAATTTCACATAGCAGTCCTGAGTTAAGAAGTTACACGGAGTCTAGAAGTATGTCTGCTAGACAGTAATATTGATATAAATTGCATGGTACGGCAATGTAAATATATTAGCGTGACTATTCTAAACTAGTATATTATATTATTTATACAATAGTTTTGATTTAAGTGAGAGAATTTATAGCAAAACAACACAAAGTTCAACTTGAATGTTGCAGTATTCATTGAAGTTGTCCAGTCGCCGGCGGTAAGTCCACAGTCTTATTCATAACACTATAATAACGTATTTTAATAAACTGAAATTGAATAGCCAGCGCCGTAGTTCCGGCGGTCCTGACTGCACTAAGCACTATCTAAATCGCAACCTCCGGTAAGGACGGGCGAAGCTCCTCCAACATTATTTCCATTTCGCCAAAATACATTAGGCAATAGTTAGCCATTAGGACGGTATTATTTGACCAGGCAGAGGTGGCGTGCTGGCGAGTCGTTTTGCTTCTGCGAAATTTACACTGGCAGATAGGTACCATGCTAGCAGACGGTCCGATATTAAAACGTCTGCAGCTTTTGTGCAGGAAACTAACTGGAACCGTTTAGACCGAGAGCCTCACCCGCGCTGAAGATAAAAGTTTATGAGTTATACATAAAACGATTTTCAAATCATATTTATGAGTGTCGTCCGAACATCTGCAATGGCTAGTTCGCGAGGAAATTGAAACCGTCGAGTGCATAACGTTTTCACGAACAATTTAAGTTGGTATTGTGCTCAGGACGCCGCGAACGATGCGCTTTTTGCAATGGTCAGCGGATCCGGCAAAACTTTATTGTTGTGTTTTGTATGCGTCCCCCTTCGGTGTCTTTTGCGGGAATGTTTGTGTAGTTATATTAGTAAAGTTTGGCCGCATATCTAGCAGAACTGTTTGCGACTACGTATGGGTGGCTCATTACAGATTAGGCACGAGATATATAGTCTTTAGCGAGCGACAAGAAACGAGTTATCCTTCCAACAGTTTGGCGAAGTCAGCGAAACTTGAGTGTAATTTAATTTGCATCAAGGCCAAAATAAAGGCGTCAGCGACAGCGGGGCGGGTGCAAGTATAATGACGCGGGCGGCTTGCATAAATCAGTGTAGCTAGGACCTGGAATAGCTACCGACTGAATCTGCTAATGAATTATTGTCAGTGTGAAATATTCTGCCGACATCATATTCTGCGAGCTGCGTAAATTAATTTGTAATTAATCGCGACATTCAACTTCATACGCGGTTTCTCTATATAGTCCCAGTACATCCGTTTGCGCATGTTTACATTTATACGAGTTCATTCTCTTTACTAAGGTTAAATGCATCCTTTGAAGTTTGAAATAGAGTTGATTTTACGTATATAATGGCTAGTTTATGACATAATCCTCGCAGCATCGCACTGCTCCGTCACGCTCGGCGAGTCAAAGTTTTCTGTTGCAACTAAAACGTTTCTTAAAATGCATTAATCATAGTATTTCGAGACGCTTTGACATGAAACTTTAGATCCTATTCCCGTAATTTAAAGTTTATAATAGCGTGCAGTCAATCTTGCGTGAACTTGGTCGTATCGTATGCGATATCTTAGTTCGCTTTCTGTCCTACCACATGCTTTGCATTTTCTTTGAGGGTTCGAGTCAGTGTACGTCTGAAAGGGTTTCACTTCAAAAAAAGGGCTCATGTATACTAGACGCACGTACATTCACGGTCTCACCTTGATAAGAAATTCACTTAATTAAAATAAACGTGGAAGACAAAATAAGTGGGTAGTTAAGTTCACAGTAAGAGGGGCACCCACAATCATACTAATATTAACCGTAAAGAGCCATCGCTGAAAATGAAACGCTCCTTTAATTTTCTCGAAATCACCCGAGCTCGATCTTGGTTTTAATTCGACAAGGAGAAGCTAGCAATCAAAAGAACTAACGGCGGCTCCAACGAGGCATTTCCATACGCGAGGGGGGCTTTGCGAACGACACGGTATTAGTTCGCAACTGATTACATTCCTCGCCGCCTCCGCTGCAAACGACTCACAATGAAGTAGCGACGAATAAACTTCATTACGCCGAGTTAAGCATGGGAAATTATAAGGAGGAATTATCTTCGAATGGCGGTGGTGGCACGTACGCTAACACTTCGGGATTATGGCCTAAGGCACTCGTAGGACACGTCGCCTGCCCCACTCATTGTCGCGCGCCGTTCACATTATACGGCTTCAAAGTTAATATGTACGTACCTGGAATGTTCATCGTATTCGATTTGGGGGGAGTGGCGTCGCTGTGAAACGCTAGTTTTTCGCTTTGTAAAATTGGGTCCGAACGCCACTGGCTGACGAAGTGCGCGGTCCCTTGAGAAAAGTAAATAGTGGCACGGTAGAAGGCCTCGCCAGAGGAGATCTAAATCGGTCTTTGTCTCGTGCTAAACGCTATTCTTTTGAGAGATTTTCCATCTTTGCGGCAGCTCTGGGGTGGATTGTATTGGATGTCGAAATTGAAGGCTGCAACGAATTTTCTGAGGCGATGTTTGATATTACATATAGCCAATGTTGGATATTATGTAACTTTTACCTTCCTTTTGTGTATATTTACACTTTAACATAAATCATAATTTATGAAAACTTTTCAATGTTAATTTGATTGGTAAATACCAGAGTATTCACACTAAAAGCCCCAGTTTTAATCAATGCTATTTAATCACACTAATCTATTAGCCAAATGTGCTCCATAATTGTAAGTTGAAGTTGGTAACGTGGAGCGGCTGTTTGTCGACGTTCAGCGATCGTGTTTACCGCTACAAAATAAGTTTTAATTAATGGATTGGCACTTGGAGACACGCGTAGCGGCCGGGGACAGCGTTCAGTTACAAACCCTCAACCGGACACTGCTGACCTCATACATGTTACTGGAAAAGTATGGCCACATTAATCGCCCGGAGCAACAACATCTGCGCGTTATTTGATTAATAAAAATGGACTTCATAATTACGTCGATGAGGGTAAACAAAAAGTGAACAAACTCGTAACGATACTTAGTCATTGTGTGACATGAGTATTGCACAAGTTTTAATATAAATTCGATGCTTAACTAAGGTGTAAGTATAAAAGCGTAAGAAAAACAATTTGCCAACATAACTAATAACAGGAAGTCACCTCGTTACTCACAAGTGAATGGTAGGTCGCCAATCTCGCGAGCGCGCCCTCCACTTCTCGACTTAATGAATGAGAATAATTTTGCCAAAATACTTCGGCGAGACGGGACACACGCCCCGGGAATTTTTCAATTTGCAACTGACATAATGTAATAAGAGTTACACCGTGAGGATGCCGGCGTAACGTAATTAATAACCTGTAAAATATTACCTGTTACAATGAATTTAGAGGATAAAAGTTGAGTGATAAATTTAAATAACAAGGAGGGCGGCGTGTGTTCGGAACGACTACCCGAAATACTTATGAATAGTTTGTCCGGGTGATAAGTGGGTGTGTCTGGAAGCTTTACGGGAATCGCAAGTTTGTATTCGCCAGCCTAATGAACGCGTGAACGCGGAATAACTTCGCAAAAGCTTGAATAATGTATGCTTTAACGAGATGTTTTTCTTGAGGGAATCTCATTAACCCACTTTCTGATTGTGTGAATGTAAACTTTGGGAAGTTCTTATTCTTTAGTGAGAGGAATCTTTTATGAGTTCCGTAAATCAAATCATCCCCCAAATTAAACAGCCCGTTTTTTATCTATTTAAATGTAATTTCGAAACATTATATTGTTACCAAAACATTCTCATAAACTTTCTCTTATAGCTTAAATGAAAATGTTAACAACAAGGCCTTGCGTATCATATCTGTTCTTACATAATCACATACAGATGACTGGCTAAAATCGAATTCCCTTTATTACGACCATAAAATTTACCGATATTATCTCAAGCGAGCCAACGGGGCTATAAAAGTAATCCTTCTATTTTAATGGTCCTCCAACCTGCGGTATGCAACAATGTGTCCAATTTGCTTCGCAGTTATCCGTTCCTGACACCTTCACCAATTTTATACGAAAATACAATTTGCATTAAGCAATATGTTCCACATATAACTTGGACAAGTTTTTTGTATGTACATAAGTACATACAAAAAACTTGTTCTAATTTCTTTGAACTTGATCTTACTTCCCTCATAAAAGTTTATTGTTGGTAAGCAATAGCGATAAATTAACGTTACAAGATGTTACATGAACAATGGACTTGTTTTTCTGCTGAACTAGAACCAATATAGCATTTTAAATATTCACATAAAATCCTTCGCCCGGCGTTGTTTAATCGGCGCGTTAAATTCGAGAAAAGTCGAGAACACATCAAATATTAACACAGCTCGAGCGTTGTTTCGACAAATGGGATAATATTGCGCTCATGCATCTAAATCTAAACGCTTATTTTCAGATGAAACTTAACCGACCGAATAAAAACGACCCAGTAATTCGTTCTTTATAGAAAATCGAATGGCCTAAAATCGTTTCTTTTTCTCGGAACCCCCCGAATCACCATTAATCAAGTGAAACTCTGAAGTTTCACGCTACCTCCCGAATCTAATTTCGCAAACAAAGAAAACGAAAACCTGTCTACCTTTATCAATCAAAACTGTTTGAAAATTCTATTCCGTTAGTTCGCACTGCGGAGTCGTGCAACGGAGACAATTGGAAAAATGTATCACGAATAAAAAGTCGTATCGGAATGTAATATCGAGAGGACGCGGCTCGGCATATTCTTGTCAAGTGAAAATAAAGGGTGAGGGAAATACAGTGACAGGTTGTGAGTGGACGGTGGTCATCCGAAACGGGCACAAGTTTCGAATAAATAAACCCGGGAGCAAATAACGACGTCACCTTCACGTGCGCCGTCGGCTGTCATTGAAAAGAGCACCTGCTCTTATGTGACACATTTTTGACAGGGAAGCCGATCTATTGTTAATTTCATCCCCAGTTTATGACGGAGACATTGTATAACGCAGATTATTGTAACATGTCTGAGTTTTAACAACACAATTTATTGATTGTAACATACTTATTGCATGACGGAAGCTACGACGCTATGATTTATAATATCTGCTTCGACTTGGAAAGGTTTTATGTCTTTCGAATGCTGCAATAAAAAAGGTAATACTTAAGTTTCCAGATTTTTAGGTTACGGGCACGACGAATGCCAATGCGAACGGTGGAAACTTAAAACGTTTACATTCAGCGTGACAGGTGTTCGTACTATCATCGTTTACGATTGTGACTTCCAACGAAGCGATGTTCTTTTACGATTTTTCTTTTCAAACGCTAATGATGAACTAGGCCAATAAATGTTGCTTTGAACTGTAACTGAATGCATTTTTTAAATAAGTGTTGGTAATAAAAAAGTACTTTGTTGTTCAATTACCCATACTTGAGCTGATTCTCTTAACAAAGTCTGTATTCAACTCGATGCTAGCTGTTATGTCTAATTTTGTTCATGATGATTAAGATGTACTTTATGTCCTTATTACAACAACAGGCCAAGCATTAGCCTTTAAAAAAATAAAAATAAAGTATTTATTTTTATGCATCTCTATTCAACATTGTAAACGGCGAAGCAAGTTTATTTAATATCTTTCTACGATTTCTACTGAACCGGTTTAAATTTAATTTGGTGGAGACGACATAGATTTCTTTAAAAGAGAGTCTCTTTATTTTATTCCGCAAAATAACTTCTAATCTAAATAACCCCGATAACAAATATAACTTCTTTTACTTTAAATATAATTACACGCCCGCAGCACTTGATCGAACCGTTAACACTTTAAAAAGGTTCTAAGAATCTGAACCGCATTTCCATCGCATTTGACTAGCCAAACATATCAGGAGCGGCCCCACTATCGTACTGACTTCATTGACTTCTCACACTGAAAAAAAGCAATTTCGCTTCGGTCTTTTGCCGGTTGGCATATTAAGGAAGCAATATTATGCAGATAAGAGACTGTAAAAACCATGGCTATTAGCAATTTGTATCAAAATAATACAAGTCAGTATATCGTATTCTAAAACTTTATGTAACATATCATAATTTAATTGTAGTTTTTGTTTATAATTAATTTTGAAGTCACATTCTGTGCGATTCATATAAAATCCTCCCAATTATTACGTCTAGACAGTCATGGAGTTTGAATATGCTTTGAGTAGTTAGTTAATGAAGAGAAGCTACTTGAATGGTAAGTTCGTCTAAAAATATTCGATTGCTACTGTAATTTTGCAGCATAATTTTCGTTTGTCATTTATCTATTGAGAAAATTGAATTATGTTGTTAATAAAGGAATGTCAAATGAATACCAACTGGTTAACTACACAAACCTGGTCATCTAAAAATGGATCGACATATTTTATTTTCCACTAAGTCCGATGATCCCATGACTCGGATCCTCATCGTTACTCATATTCCCGCATCTGTAGATCCTCTCGAACTCTAGATGTGTTCCGTTTTGTTTCATAGTCCTACAGAGGAATGTTAAGGAAGCAATATTATGCAAATCCAAGCGTGGATGCCGCAAATATAAAAAGCTCTCGTTCACCTCACACTTTGCATCTCAAGGCTATGCATCCGACTGATACCGGGATGCCCCAAGAGAAAAAATGAAAACGCAATTTGAAATTCTATGCGTTTTAGAAGCACCTGCGAAAACTCTGTTACAGTGTTCGAGAAAATAAGAATTTGCTAGAATAAAAATTCTCTCGCTGTACTATGTTGGTACTAACGCGGATTGCCAGACAGATCGTTCGATAAAAAGGAATAAATAACGCAATTTCAATAGATACTAACTTTTAGATGGTTGATGAAATAAAATCATAGAACTAGGTGTAACTAAGTGCAATCAACTTTTATTTCGCAGCAAATTAACGCTTGTACCATGAATAAAAAAGTTGTAAAAACATTTCGTATGTTGTAATTAATGATTGAAAATGAAAAGTTTTACAAATGAAAAAGCCAAAAGAATGCTTTGCATTCGTATTAACATCGAGTAAACATGAAAAGAACCTGACGTCGTCGTAACTATAAACATATGTGCATAAATTCCACTTTTACATTTGCCAAAGAAAGAAGTCTGACATAGTAACTGGAGGGTTAATCTGTAATCACTATCGCAGCCCTCTCCGTCATATTCCCTCAAGCTATCAGTCTGTAGGGTGTGGGATAATACTGTGTTATAACAAACCATGGTTACCAAAATGCCAGAGAATTTAGGATGATCCTGAAAACTAATTTTTATACATGACTTAGAGAAGCAATCATAACATCAATATAAAAACAACTATTTTTTTTTTTTCTGGGAGGTTTATTATAGTTTTATTTCAAACACACATGCACAAAATTCCATATTGATTGTCGTTTATGATTGTGGAAAGAGGGAATGTGTACTTATGTATAAGCAGACAAAATCAACTTTTGTAATAGTATATATTTATTGTGTTTGTACTCCACCGCGCCCACACATCAAACAAACCAATTATGTCATTTTATTCCTCTAAATCTATACGCCAGTATCGTTATCAATCGCAATCAATATTAAACTGACAAAACTATCTATATAATCTATCAGCAAAATTATTATTTTTAATTTACCTATACATGAGCAGAAACATGAAAGACAATACGTATAAGTCAATCAAACTAAGATTAGAATTCTATTCTCTCTATCCACAACGTGCTTTGTAACTCCGTCTGAATATTGACGGGTAGATACATTTCGACACGTCCCAAAATCACGTCTTTGGTGCCTGGCAACCCTATAACAAGGCTAGGGCCAGTCGAGTGGATCCATACGATGTGGAGCTGATAGCTACAGCCGATGTCGGTCGTCAACGTCGCTTTGTCTTGCATACTGACGCTAGCAAACCGAACCACCAGTATTTACATAACAATGCTTCGAATTTGATGTGTACCTACAAAGCTACCTACGTAATATGGGCGTGGTAAAAGGGTAATTTCTGAGCGATCTTTGTTGAGGTTTTAATTATAAATTTTGAAGGGAAACAACTAGTGTATTTTGTGATTCCGTCTGATTTTATGTCGAAGTACAGTCTATATGTCTTCAAACCGTATACCCTACAAAATACAGGACCGAATTTCGCCATTTTTTGCTATTGTGCGAAATCATACATCGTCCTGGCATTAGAGCACAAGAGTCAAGCATCTAAGATTTGCATAAGTTATGTCAGGACTGACTGGTTTATCTTCAACGCTGATTGATGAACTTCTAGATCGAAAATAGCTTAAGATTGAATACATATGTATATAATCCGGAAAATAATAAAATCAGAAAAAATTGCTTTCTTCGACAATGTTTTTGGGACAAACATTATAATACATATGTTTTCTTTTGATGACCTATATACATATGTATATGTTAATATTATGTTCAATAATTGTAAATTATTTCAAACTTACTACCTAAATTGTTATACTTACATTCTTCAAGTATAAAGATTTCTAACATAGACAACTTTCGTATTTTATAGAGAAGTTTTCGAAATCCATTGTTCAATAGACAAAGTGCAAGCGTTTTCAATAGATAATACGCAGACGACTAGATCAAAATCAAACCTGGTGTAACATTTCAATGCAAGTTCGGCTCTCTGGATCATAGCTTGATCGTATTATGCCAGTTAGTTCGTTTCGTATATGGAGCAAGATGAAGCTACTCATATAATAGTCCCATTGTCCGCTTCTGAAGATGTTATCTAAAGGCAATTCAGTGAAGAGTAGCAGACATTAATTGATTCAAACGTTTGCAATAACTGGACGATTCTCGCAGTGCAATTGAGACCGTGTTACGCGGTATCTTTGCAGCTTTAAACTTTAAATGACGTACAAAAAGTTAAGCCACAAAAATGAATTCCGTCTGAGAGTAACATTTTCCTCGGAGATACCGTTAGTAATCTGCTGAGCAGCAGGAAATCTTCAGCCTCCACTCCTTCCTTAATTAGCAGTATATTTCAGAGAAAAAAGAAGCAACAGGAAGCATTGCAGAGAGTAATAAAAGGAAGCGGCTCGTGACCGTTATGGCTGCCTAATGGAGTCACGTTATCTGGAAGAGACGAGTAAACAAGTTTAGAACGATAATTTAGTTAAAATCAAAATTGATCACGTAATTTATATTAAATTTAAAGATGCCGCCTTTTGCCTTTGATTTTATTTGTATTACCGGCTTTCGGTTGAAGTTCGTTTCAAATTTAAATATGGAATTTTACGATTGAATAACATTGATTATTTCAAGCAATCAGACTCTACAATGTTTTACTCGTTTTGTCTTTTGCCACTGCTTTAAGTAGTGATTGTTATTAGTTGACATTTCATACTAATACTTGTATTATTTTACATTCGGTTATATATTACTTTGTCCGCTAAAGATATTATCATATACGGGCAGCTGTTCAAAAATCAGTATGTGAAGCACATTTTCCTCACTTAGAACCAACCACTCATCTACGAAATGAAAATTTAAGCCGTACACGTAACATAAACTTACATCTGTGGATTCGCGAGGTGTAAAGGTGTATCACACTCACATTACGCCAGCTATATTTTTAATTTACACGTTATATGAGGTGACGCTATTGTCTTTAGGGACATGTTTAGGGTACGGACCCTAAACATGAAATTATTATTGTGTTAGCCTGTAAGAAAATTCTCAATATTAGCACGGGCTAATACTGAGAATTTCCTAACAGGCAATAATTAATAAATAAATAATAATTTCCACGGTCCGGCATTCGTACGCAAGCCCTCACAATTACCCGAAAACGTAAGCACCACGCAACAAGGCATTCTAAATTTAAAACATGTTTCCAAAACAAAAATACAGCAGTTAATGTCACTGTACATTTTAGTAACATCCCAAACGTACTCGATGCAATTGCGTCACCTAAGTTCCGTTCAAAATAACTTTTTTACAAATCCAACGTAAAAAAGACCAAAAAGAGAACTTGATTTGCGACTTAACTTCCATGCTTTGGCATTTAAGTCAACCGTAAAAGCATCGAATAAATTGTAGGTCAGAAGGGAGAGATAAAGCGTAGAACGTATCGCTAGTCTTTTTTTTTAACTTATTCGTTAGAATATTGACTTGCTTACTTATTTCTTTGCATTTTATGTAATTTTCGACTGTGATTCTTCGGGTGTTTTAGGTTAATCGCGCGTTCAAATAAACAAGACGCTTATGACTAAATACTGTTGCTCTTGTCAGCCGTATTATGTTTAAGGTTTTGTTAATAAGATACCTTTTTCTAGCCTTACATTATTTATGTATATTTGACGAAATATTGGATTGCTTTTAGTGTAAGATGAAGTGGTCAATACTTAGATAATCTTAGTATTAAAAATCTAAAGCTTGTGGCAAATCACATGAAAATCACAATTGTGTATCAAGCGTTGTGGATTTAGAGGATACCCACGTAAGGCACGTGCTTTGCTGTTGAGATTTTTCACCTTCCTTACTCTTTTGCTGACCCAGGAATTGAAGTCGGACCTTAACATTCGCGTTCACTATTGTTGCGCCAACAAGAGATTCTATCGATGATAGAAGGAAAGATATTTATTTATTCATATAGAATCCTACTTTCTACTTATAAATCTTAATTTTTTTAATATATACACATAATAAAAAATAAAAAATAATTAAATGTCAATATTATAAAAATGTTTGGATGTTTGTTACTCAATTAAACGTAATCCGTTGAAAGATTTTAAATTGACATTCAGATAAGCGATTTCCTTCACAACTTTTTCACCCCAGTTTACTTCTCGTAAGATTATATTGTTACGTGCTGGGTTCGAGGGATAAGAATTTAAACAATATTACCGACTATAAGTCGTTTTATTCTAGCACACAATTAAATTTAAAATTCAACAAACACTATGCTAACTGCTTCAAACTCCGTAGTATTTTCGCTTCCGTTCGCTTCGATGAATACTTGACCGCTTACGATTGTAAACTGACTCCGCGAACGCTGGCTTTCCCCTTTTATACGCGGTTAAAGCGTTTCCAGAGTTTTCTAGAAACGTCATACCCGGTATGTAAACAATGCGAAGATTCGAGAATGCGAAGTACCAGCATTCTGTCTACTCTACTCGTACCGACGAATCTACGTAGTTCCATAAGTATTTAATAGATGGCGCTGTAATCAATTATTAGATGGAACTGCCAAGTCTTCCACACAATGCCGAGAGATAGCACTGGATGTAGCAATATTATAGCCTGGTCGAAACCGTGCATATAAGGTAGTGTATACATAAACTGTTAATTTAATTACCCCTTTCACAATTACGCTATTGCTATATGTATGTGAATGCAGTCCAATTATATTATACACACATGATACTTTTTTTAACGGGTTGATCCATCATGAATTTTTCTATGTTACTGCCGGGCGGGATTCACACAAGAGTATTTTGTAATGCAAGTTGTAAACAGTTAATCCGCTTCCGAAAAGGGATGTAGCTTTTACGCTATTTTAGTTGTAAAAAAAGAGAAGGCTACTCCGGCTTACCTCACGTGGCTCGACTAATCTTTTTACATTGTATAATATCGTTCTTTTATTCACCCTTTCGTTTATACATTAGAAAAAATTGAGCCGTGTCAATCAATATTAGTATGTTGAAACAGAATTCAAAACAAGCAGTTTCTGGATGGGATTAAAATGAGTGAGACATCTAGTTACCCAAAAGTCATAGATAGTAACTTAGCTGGTGACTTATGTTGGTAAGTAACCACAAAAGAAGAAGAGGCACTTTTTTATATTCAAAAGTTACTGAGAGTAAAGAAATCTATTTTACCTCTTTAATGTTAGCACATGACCGTACAAATAGACTTAGTGCCTGTAAAGACTAGCAGCAATTGCTGACACCTGTCATCGACGCTGACGTGTCGACTGCAATCGCGGAAGCATTGACGACAGCTGACAACGTGGTGACCTCAGCTGTCAGTCTTTGACAAAATGCCGCTCGTGGCAAACACACTTACCAGTTCTAACTAATTAAATATGGCAAAATATTTAAGATCATAATTTATTAAGGTCATAATACAAAATGGTTACTATCGCCAAAACGCTGCTTATATTAAAACCGTTCTAAATCAAAAACCTAACGTAGATACGAACAAATAACATTTCCCCTTTATACAGTCTCAACTTTATATTCCATAGGGGTACACAAAAGTGGACATGGAGCTACAAAAACAGATAGTAAAAATATTTGGAACCCTTTTTAGTTTGAGGAGCCTTTTATAGCAAGGTCAAGTCACTTACAAAATACAGGTACTAAAAAACGATCCCAGTATTAGAAAATTAGCCGTGATTTGATTTACGAGTCAGATAGGTGAAACGAGCGTTTAAAATACAAGAGAAGTCTTGTTAAAGTATCGACATTTCACACTTTCATAGCGTACTTAGTTTGAAGCACCACGACTAAGACATCTGAACTTCATCCTCGAAATGAGTATCGGAAATTTACATCAGCTCGTAATACCGTACCGGCTGAGCCTTTATTGTAAACGCCGTAATTTGAATTTCGTCTTTGATATTCAAATGAACCTCTACTTAAGACACTGCTTTAGTTATTTGAGTTTTTGTAAAGCAATCAAGTTTGTTTATAGGAGGCCGTGTAATTGTAAATCTCGGTCTGTGGTCTTAATTAATGCATAAAATCACTTTCGATTCCTTTGACGAGACGCCCCTTCGTAAAAGTGAAATAAACAATAGGGAAATCGCTCCATTTTACTTTTAATTTGACTGTTACACGTAATAAAACCGACTACAGCCAGTTAAGGGCTTCATGCACTTTGAATAGACTTCAAAGTAGTTACTGTAGCAGGCCCCTAACAGAACGCACACATACACACAGTACGTCGTGTGGGTTTCCCAATACGTTTTTGCAATTGATGGATGAATGATTTATGTTGCGACAACGTGACTTCAACCCTTTACGACATAAAACGGAAATTGTCATAATTTCTAAGATTTATTGATAAACACATTTACTGTCGTGTACCGGCCTGATATGTATGTACGTCTAGCATTTACAACGATATTTAGGGTTCCTAATTTCCATGCGGATAACGGTTTGCGTGCGTTCGATCACTTTCCGTGTTGTAAACTTTTCATTCGGGCCGTCTGTCTTGAGATCGAATCAATATCGATGCGGTATCGACGAGTCACGAATTTGACTTCAACATGAATTGCCACAAACGTGGAAGCGTCCGATGACGTACCAAGGTACACGATTCGAACGTGATTTTGTTAGCGAACTTAACTAGATAAATTGTCTCAAAAGGCAGGGCGATGACACCTGCCCGATTTCACGTGTCACGAGCACTGTCAACGATCGAGTAAAATATCGTGATCGTGTAGTTATGTTACCTGGTGTCGAGACGCGCTAAAGTAGCGTTCATTAGCGAAATTATAAATAAGTTTTAAAAAATTTCAAAACATCGTGGCAGTAATTACAGAGGAAGCGAAGCAAAAATATTGCAAGCTCGACAACGTGTCGACAAGGCGTCGCGTTAGCACGTTAGCGTGCATTCTTTGCTTGCGTTCATTAGCATAACAAGTAGTTTCGTTAATCAAATGTACGAAATTAATAGCACAGTTTAGAGTCGACGTTCCGCCCGGCAATCACACGCCCATTACAAATTGCCAGCAATTACCGCGACACCACCCTCCCCTCACCTTTTGCGTTCGTGACGGATTTTTTTTTGCGCTCATACGGTAAATATTTCATAATAGTTGGCATACGTACGTCATTAATGAATAATTGAGAAGCAATGCCATTTTTAATTTTGTTTATACCCCATATTTGAATTTTATTTTAGGAGCTTTGTATTTTATTTATCGGACGATAAATGTGCTCATATTTCATACAATACATTCGAAATGTCATGTCTGTCAATTAAATATAGTGATATCTACCTGCAAATTATGTTCAAAAGAATAGCCCACAATATAAGCTAACTTCGTCAAGCTTAACGAATACAAATAGGCAAGATTGGTAATACAGAAGTATTGTATACCTATACAGTGATGTCTACCTACAAATTATGTTTAAAAGGAAAGCCCAGAATATAAGCTCAATTCATCGACCGTAACGAATACAAATAGGCAAGATTGGTTATACAGAAATATTGCCAAAATTTTAATGCAGCTCCAAACCGTCATAACAATTATGGTTTAGGACTGCATGAGCTTCTTTCTGGCTTTTTCTAATTATCTCTCTCTCATTCATGGACTTTAGCAAAGTACACAACTAAGCCACTACTTATCGTGATAACAGCACTCTCTTTAAGCTTGGTTCATGAAACGATAATAGAATGTCATGTTTCACTTCAAAATCAAGTAATAGGCACTGGAACGTATTTTATCGTTCATCGAAGCCTTATCAAGGTTTGTTAGCAAATGAGTCCGCGAAAACGAACTAAAAGTACCTCGCGTAGTACATTCATCCCAAACGTAATTTCGTAATGAATTTTACAAGATGGTTTACATCTAACTCGATTTCATACATTTATCTACTTAAACATACAATAGATAAGAGTTGCTCATAAACATTAATAGTCATATGTTTAAAATTTAGTGTAATAAAATATTGGAGAATACTAGCTTAAAAAAAATTAAGGTTAAAAATCTATAATCCGACTAGACGACTAGACAACGGTAGGTGCGACCACGTCTCTACCTTGACCATTTTTGTACCTATGCGTTTCTGGATTTCTATCTGAATAATTTTCTTGTTTCGTCCTTTTAAGACCTCTTTTTTACGTAATCGGGTTATAGATTTTTTTACATTTTTTTTTTAGTTAGTAATTTTCATAAAATTTGTATAGCCTATGTCTCCTGGGCCGTTATTACGAATCTATTGACACCTCATTCATTAAAATCGGTTCAGAAGTTTAGGTGCTACGGTGGAACATACAAACATACATACCCAGACTGCCAAAATCATTACCCTTCCTTTTGGCTTCGCCGTAGTCGGGTAAAAACTAAGTGTATAGAAGGCATTAGAGGAAGCCAGATAGCCTGACTATCAAGAACCAGTTTTCTGATATAATGTATGCATACGTATATGTATTAATTTTATTTTATTGGTTTTGTTAGTGGCTAATAAGGCTATTTCTATTTTCATTAAATATTTATAAAAAAATAGCTTTTCGTAAGCCGTGTATTCAAACTACAAAACAACTGTAACGAAAGGCATTAAAACGTAGGCTATTTAAGTTGCAAACACAACTTGTTTGGAAAACCCTTAACGACACATTGCAAAAGAAGTGCAGTTGAAACTACCGTCGCATGTTCGTATCATACATTTTTGATTTACCACCGGAATCGTGGTATATATATATGCTGCTTTATTTAACAAGTGAATTATACCATACGTTTGACAAACAACAAATTGGCTCGCTATAACCTTTGTGCACACCAGATTGCTTAATAACAAGAAGCAGTAGTCTTGCTTCCAGAAGTAGTGGCAAATTCGAGACGACTCGGGTACGAAGATCTAGAGATATTTATTTTTACTTACTCAAAGGTGTATAAAGCTCACCATTCCTCATCCTTTGAATGATGTTATCGCGATTTCCCAAATGTTTCGCTCTTTTTGATCTAAATTCTTTATATTTGGCTTTGCGTTTCGCCTTTTCCGACCACACATCACGATTCTTTTGTAGCGCGATAAGATTTTGTAAAAAATCGAATGTTTATTTCGAGCGCACTGCACTGTAAATACTGTAAAACCTTTTTGTTAAACCTTTCTTTTATTTTATTCACACGTCAAAATGGAGTTTGCATTGTTTTGGGTGCATTTTATCTGTCGTAATTAAGCTGAAAACATCCGTACGCCAAATAACAAATCCAGAATTTATTTATAATTCTGTATTTTCTTTATTTCTTTTTACCAGATGGAAAATAAGATTAAAACAAAATACGTAGTACATTTCTTAAATAAAAGCATTCCCGCCTTGTTTTGTACCATGTACAGAAACAAAAATGATATGCGATCTCAATTCAATCTCCGCTGCATTGAAAACTCGCCAGCGTTGAACATTAAAATACTAAATAGAATTTCTAAGATGAATCTTTATATTATTAAGTCATGCTTATCATCAAATTTATTCACGATTAAACTTTTAAAGAAGGCGCTTATTTGAGATAAAAAATAATAAAGATATTCATGCGATCAAAAGTGACGAAATCTCGAAAAAGAAAACTTTAATTAAACTTTCCAAAATCATTATCAGATAACATTATTCATTAATTTTAAATGGTCTCAGCCGAGCCGATGCCTGATAATTTTTGCCGAGCACCAAGAAGACAGGAAATGACGTAAAATTTATCTTCGAACCGGAGGAATTACTTTCCACCAACTCTGCGAAGAAATGGAAATCTGTAGGTTTATAACTTCGGGAGAAAATTGTTTTTTTTCGAATTGGAATAATATTAGCTTTTGGTGATGCGGCAACTTTTCTTTACAAACGTTATTAAATCTTTTTTTTAAGTGTGACGTCGCAAAATGGCTCATTTGTGATAGAATCCCTCGGTGGGTTTTCATTAATAAGGGCTTACAGAGAGTCAACAAATTTTTCGCGGCGCCCGAGTATTTATTGAAGGGACGGCTGGCTATAACCCGAAAGGAATATAACGCATTCAAATATCAACGAAATTTATCAACCTCCTAGCATCGGGTCCAATACGTTTGGGTCGTTTATGGCATATTACAGTCGAAGACTCGTCAGCTCTTCGCCGGAAAAGTCAATTCGACGCAGATTACGGGACGACTGAGCAGAATCTTACTAAAACGTGCATGTTCGTTTCGTTTGATATGAATAATGAATAAAACGGTCGCGAGAATTGAATTCGAAATCTTACTGCCTGTTGATGCAGCTGTTTATTACGCACTTGAATATAATATTATGCTATTCATCCGACACTACATTGTCAAGAATTAGCTATTCAAATTTATACACACGTGTAACAAATCCCTGTTGATTATGCTAATATCTCCAAGAATGTTTTATGAACCGGGTGTACCATAAAATTTTAATCTAAACATCTTTCCTTAAATACCGTAAAATACGCAGGAAAAACAAATAAGTTACGTTTAAAAACACGATTTGTTATTTGGATTGCGTGTCGCGAGCCCGTTCGACAATCCGATGGAATGTTCTACATGACGTACTATAAATAATGTCGAGGCTGTATAATACTTGTGTGGACGGCGCCTAAGCGTCCACTGAGTGGGTAGTGTAACTCCATGGGCGCGTTTCGCGACGATGTTCTATTACAAAAGGGAATTGGATCTTGATTCATTGGTTCGGAAAATCGGCAGCGTACCTTGATAATTTCATTTCTGTACAATTTGACCGCGTCCGTGGTCAGACAATTCTTGGGGGCCTCCGCGGACCCGAACACAATACAGGGACTCCCCTACGGTTCTCACACACAATACTAAGCTTTTATTGCCTCCTTTTACAATCTCCCATTACCTCCAAGGCTTCATCGCTACTGGGAATCAGTTTTGTTACAGTTTTTTCCTTTTGAACGATTTTCGTGTCCATCAAGTTTCGACGCTGATCAATGTTATTCTACTTCAGTCGTAATCCTCTTTCACGCTATTAGTTAAACGGATTTAAAGCAAGGATTTTTTTTAAATATATCTTGCTTGCAATTTGCTCTCTACTCTATTCGTTGCAATTCTAAAGATAAAATCTGAAACATAGCAAACCACAACGAGAGGTACAATAACAATGACACTGCTATTGATGGTGGCAGTAGCATCAAAAATATCGCATTAGAGGCTAGCTTTATCGCTGGTTTGTGCCGCGACACGGAGCGGCGACTCCCCTTTCAGCTTTTACACAGATTGTATTGGCGCAAATACGACACGGCAATACTGTAAATACACTTGCTGGCGGCACAAATTGAAAAATTTGTAAAATTCATGAATATGAATAAGTGTTCCGTACCCGTGAATGGGGCATCAATTATGCAAAATTTACTCGTATTGCATTGATCGTTCGTCGGACTGCGGCGCGGACCGACCCGGGTTCGATTCGGTACGACTGTCATGACAATCGATATCTCGTATTCATCAACTGCCGAGTTATATCGATACTCATTTAAATGTCCTCCCTTATCACATATTGGCAATGTTCATCCAACAATGCTCACGTAATAAACGTAACAATGAATGTGACGGTCCGATGTGATCGCTTAAAGTGCCCACGCACAACTGTCAAATTTCAAGTCGGATTTTCGACTTTACCGTCATAGGCATAAGAATGTCCCATAAGAATAACCTATGTAATTTCATATTTCTGAATGGATCAATTTGGACCGTTTTATTGGGACAATCAACACCAAACAGCTCAAATGTGTATGTGTTTCAATTAGAAAATATTGATAGGAGGCATTAAAAAATTGACATTCAAAAGGCAAGCTTCATAGTCAACAATTCTGTTTCTAAAATTGTAATACTTTCAAAGAACGATGTCAACTTCAAATTACAGGGTGCAAGATCCGTGTCCCGATGGTTGGTAGCCTGCTTCCACTCAAAGCTTTGAGGTGCGGGCTGTTTTTCAGCTTAACTTGCACTCTTTATTCCACCGATAGTCCAAATGGGATAACAACAGTTGCACACGTTCGCTTAACGTTTTCGAAGCACTTGATAGCCCATCTATAAAACCGATTTCATTCAATCAGCTGGTTTTTCTTGCAAGTCGTGATTTTGAACGTGGATTAAACATTTCAAATACTCGTTATGATCTAGTTGAGTTGCTTGCATTTTCAGTTTAAAATGTTATATTTTTATTGTTGTAGAAGAGTATTACATTTCGAGATACATATTTTATTTCTTTACCTTAACATTCTAGATCAAAATAATAAGCGAAATACATTAATTACTAAACTAGAAGTAGTGAATACTTGACAACTAATGAGCTACTAAATAAATTTTTGTCAGTTTAGTTTAATATACAACCATTGCAATAATTTAATTAAAACAACTCAAATATGTGCTACACAGTTTTCCTTAAACATTATTGTAAATAAAAGCATCTATTAAAAGAGAGAAAAACAAATTAAAGTTCATTTAGCTACGCAGATAGTACACATCCACCCTCTACACTCTCTTCAAGATAACACCATGTCGGTATTCGCGAAATTTATAATCTCACAAAAATACGTCATGTAAAACGACGCGTGCATTCCCCTAATGAAAGGCTCTTGCATTATTTCGCTAGCAAACAAACGTTGAAAATAATTTACGTTAAAAGATCGCCTGCATTTACATAATTATGTAGGCAAACATAAACTTTATACACGATAAAGTCAAATTTATGTACAGTTGAAGCGAGCGCGTGGATTTATAGAAAAAACTTGAATAAATATTAAAATATGTAGACCTATTTATACTTGCCACGACATAAATAATATCATAGAATAGATTGTGAGTTTTAATTTCCAATAGTATATGCATACTTATAAATCGAATTAGCCAAGAAACGTAGTAAGCGCTACGTAATTATTTAAATTAATTTAACGAAATTAATTTTTGGAAAAAATGTTTCTGGAGAACATAAAAGCTAATACGTTTATTTTCAGAGCTCATTTTCTCGCTGGAATTTTAATTCTTTTAGCGCTTTACATGAATTAAAGTTAGGAGCAATATAATTTTACGGCGTCTAAAAAGTATTCTCTTAAAAAAGGCAGATTTACATTATAACTAAAAAGAAATTACAGAATCAAATAATATATTCGGATGGCCGGCATTATAAGGAATCGGTTCGTAAGAGAGCGTCGAAGGGCTTCTGTGTGATATACCTCCATCTATTCGAGCCCGGGTCTATCCCGGCACGTTCCGTCAATAATTTTCCGGAAACATCACAGATCTCGTTCGAGAACAAAGCGAGGTGCAGTAAACATCGAATAAAGCGACTTGTCTATAAAATATCATTTTTAGCTCTTTTGTTTTTCCATCGAATCCCGTTCCACAAGTGGGCAATAATTGAAAACGAAACTGTTTTGCGCGGGGGCGGGATCGCGAGACACAGGATAAAGGCGCTCAGAATAGATTGAACGTATAAAATTTTCAGTCGAAATTCGCACGAACCGCCGCCGCGGGAGGTGCTCTGTATCTTTTTACTTTGTAACCTTACTTTTTATTCCATTAGCGCGCGTGTGAGGCCCCTCTAGCCAAATATCGTGGAATAATAAAAGCTGTTTAGTAATGATAATGCGGAACGCAGCTCTCGCTACACTAGCCTAACTGAATTAAACTTGTGCGATATGAATTTCGTGTTTATACTTATTGCCACGGCGAGTTTGTTTTCCATCTAAGCAATTATTTTATATTACAACTAAACATTGCATTAGAGGTACGTAGGCACTGTATATAATATCTGGAATTACAAGTTGGTCTTTCCAAACTTTCACGATAGCTGTGTGCTAAAAAGTTAGTCACATTTTAAATCTGTAAGATCTAGAAGGGTTTCAAATGGTGATCCTCCTTGGAGCTTTTTCTTTGCTTTATATGCGCATTATACAACGCTATTGCTCTAACACAAAACTTTTTATTTCCGTTTATAGCGAGTCAATCGTCCGCGAACATTTTTCAGGCAAACTTTAACAGTGGAGGCAATCGCTCCTGAAATTCGAAAATGAAATCGTCCCGAGCGTCGCCAAGATTTATCGATGGATGTTCGAATTTACTTTGAAACTTTCGGGGCATAAAACTTATGACACGTAATCGTATATTCCAGTCGAGATATCTGCGAAAGGGAATCTTCTAGAAAATTAATCTTGTTTCATGTATTGTTTACTCTGTTCTAGAAGTGCGTACCGTCTCCACTCCATACGAAATGTACGAGCATGACATAACAAAATAAAAAATTTAAATGGTAGTGAGAATTATTTAAAATTGAAGAAGATAGCTACTTAAATATTTAATGTTAGTCTCTGAAGTTGTACGTCTATCCATGCTTTACGATTAATTTTAAATAAGAGAAGGATATAAATAATTATTTTAATTGTGACCACATAATAAATAAAAACATATAAAGATATTAATTTTATCTTAAAATTTACATATAAACTTTGGTATTCAAAAGTTGACTAAGTGTCTTATATTATGTTTGATTTTTATATTAATTTTATGACAGACAAATGTTATGAACGCAGAAAGAGCTGGTGCCAGTTAGTATTATTATATATTATACCTTTATATAAATTGGTATACAGTGTTAGATTCTATTGTTCCTACAAGGTTATTTTGTCTGTCTATTTAATATATAACTAGCTGTTGCCTAACCTAGACCTCCACATCCAAGGAAACGAATTCTTGCGGGAATTCCACTCGATACTGAAACAATTACCCGCACAACTGATTCATTTCCTCGAATTACAATAGAGCTCTACAGGCATAAATAAACAGATAATGACTAATAATATTACAAAATTTAATGCTATATATTTCATCGCTAGAAACTCCATATCAAATCTGTATTAGATGCGCAATAGTTACTATAATTCGAATTAATCGATTGTCTTGATTATTCGATTCAAATCGCACAAAAGTCGGTGTTTTTCGAGCAGCAAAAGTTTGTCATGCACGCCTTTATGCTTTTGCACTTGAAGTACCGACACTAAAACATGAAGAAAACTGTTTTAGAAGGCTTAATAAAATCGGAAATCCTTGTAAACCTTAGGAAATATTTATGCTAGTCACTCTACAATAGATCTATGTTCCGATAAGGTGTCAAAGTTCTCAAAGACCTTTGAATCGACTTAACAGCCTGGAGCGGTTGGTAGAATATATGCCTTTACATATCGACTATCATAGGCATTGACAAGCAAAGGTGACTTATTTCAAAATAAAATTGAAACTATTTTAAATGTAAGATAACATTGTCTTATCTGTTTAGTGATTCTCGTTGAGTTACACCACATAATAATAGGCAAAGTTTTAGTTATTTCGGTTTAAAATAAGTCTATAATTACTACATTTTGTTAAATATGTTAAGTTCTCCCAAGAAAAGAATAAAATTTACTTTTCTTTTTACATTAAGGTCATATAGAAGAAACTTATCGTATTAGCCTAGCTTGGGAATCAATACTTTAAAATCAAGATTCTAAGGAAATATTTTTAACACTTTAGTTACCGAACGATCAAAAGAACTATTTATTTATTTGGAACAAGTCTATCGTATCATGTCTAAATTAATGCGTTTTTTTTTTTCAAAAGTGTCATAACTGATCTTAATGGTTCTGTCGCATAGTTTGCGTTTAAAGTTTCCACGTACGTTTTTTGGTCAGACATAGCATTTTTGCATTTTTCTGAAAGGAAAATTTCAGTAGCTGCCCTGAATCTGGCAATGTGCCCGATAGACGGCAATAGGCTCGTTTAATACAGGTCTAACATATTTCTGCTTACCCTTTCGATGATATGCAGTCGCGAGAGTATGTATGTACGTCAGAACTGCGACAAACATTTTAACTTATACTTCGAATGCACTATAAAACTTCAAATAAAAATAAAATGATACGAATTCTACCGATAGAGACAATGGTAGCTGCCAACATAACCTTGAGAGCTCCAATAAACCTGAACATTTTGTACCGAGGCGATATATTTTTCATTAATTCATCTCATTCACACCGCGTCTAGGTCTAGACTTCCAATGGTAGGATTGCTTATCTCTCGGTATAAATAATACATGAGTTAGAAAATATGAAACCCAAAGTCCACTGACTTTCATTTTGTGCAGAGTTGTGGTAAAATTAAGCGAATTTATTGGCATTCTTCCCATGAACATTATCAATTGAAATAACATCGGCCTTTACAAACATTGTACCGAATTCAATCAATAGATCCTTAATTATTTTTATAAGTGGAACTAATTTGTAGCTAGTTTATTTTGGCCGCTCTTACTTTGCTAGCTGCAGATAATATATAATATTTACAAAAGGATTTACAGAGCCGAGTTGGTGCGTACCGACGTCATATTATATTGCCTTATTATAGAGTAGATTGCGTTGCGATTTCTCTCGGTTTTATTGCTCTAATCTTCTGTCTAATATACGAGTTGTTCGATACGAAGTTTGTTCAAAAGATTTAAATCAAGTCAAATAAATACAATAATGTATGAGAATATAAACGATAAATTAGGTATACTGATTGCAATGTGGTTTAAATAGTAAATTTTCTTCAGGCATTGTACCGAGTATTGTTGTTACAAATCTGGACAATAATTTGTGAGAAGTTTAATTTATGCGTAGGTATATTAAGTGCGGGTGTTCTATGTTATCTTTATTTGAATTAAAATCACTGTAATACAAATATTATCTATGATTTAAAAGTCATTTATTAAAAGCGTAGTGAGCTTTTTTGATATAATAACTTTAGCGGCATATGATTGGCTTACGATAAATATACATATACTTACGAGTATCTAATAAAAGATTCAAAAGTCTGACTAACCAACAATGTTATACTCGATGATTTAGTAACTATTGAGGTTTTTGAATGCTTTGTTCAGTGGAGTAATTTTAGGGTTAAGGTTTGTGGCTACGTGGAATTTAATTAAGTTGTTGAAATGTGGGTATCATACGCTTACAGTAACCCTACAGGTATATATATACTGGTTTGATGCTGCGATGCCAAACCTATAAGATGATTATTCAACGATGAAATAAATGTCCCGATACCAATTTCCAAAAGTAGAATATCATAACAAATAATCCGATTATTTTTATAAAGCTAAAGTTACCGCAGCCTGAACTATCCACGAAAAAGATAAACAGTTGAGAATTGTGAACTCATTTCGTGATAGTCCATAATCTTATTAAAGCTGATGTTAATATTTGAATTGCTTTTAAGAAAAAGATTATATCGCGCAAGTCATCCTTTTGTTTTTAAATCTGTTGAAAAATTTATCTCAGTATTGCAGAAGGTATAAACCTGTGTTTGGAATATGCATTAAGGTTAAAAACAACATGCTAATCCGAATTAAAAACGGAGTGTGGATGTAACAAGGTGTTAATTAAAAAGTCGAAATCTCAGACACACCTAATATTTAAAACAATAAACCATTTCATGAGTTTTATATTAAATTTAATATGCTAGAAATAACAGTTGTTAAAGTTTTTCTTTTGCTTGTGTTGTTGGTATTATAAGCTTATGTGAGTGGTATTCATTTTATAATAACGTAAATATACGTCCATGCTTAGATAATATGACGATATTTAAAGTAACCTGGATAGCTATTATTAAAAAATACGCTTTTTCTATTACGTGTATGTATGCGTTTTAAATAGCCAAATAACTATGAAATATTCCACGATTGTTTGTAAATTCGATTAAAAATGATTTATATGGCTAAGCATACGCGTTCTTTACGCCTGATGGTAAACAGTTACCGTATCATATAATTGCTTGAAATATCACTTGTGCGATGCTGATAGAACGAAAAAACGATTTACAGATAGGATGAAATAAAAAATGGCCGATGTTTGCCTCTGTAGAAGTCTTGATCGCAATTCCGATGCCTCACTTTATAAATATTGATATTTAGTCTCTCAAATTCAAAATACTATCATTGTATCACACGATGTTCTGTCCCATGAATGGATAAAATTTTGTTGTGTGGTTCTAGATTGTTAATTCAGGTAACACGCAGAAAAGAAAAGTTTTTTTTTTTTTTTTTGCATGCCGTTAATGTTGAATATGGTGATACTCTGTACCTTAGTTTTAAGACCAGTAATACCCATATTTCGCAAATAAATGATTTGATTTGATTTGATTTGAAAAGCACAGTACCTACCATCAGCATCAGATTGGTTAATAGAACTTTGAATCTATTTTGCGAAATACCATGGATAACTAAACTAAACACGTCCGTCATAAGCGTAATTATGTATGAATAGGCGTCTTAATGGCCACATCTTGCTCGCCGCTGCTATAAGCATAATGTCTTTGAATTCGTAGATGTGTTCGTGGAATTCAATCTGTGTGAGGAGTCTAATTTTGTTGTATTAGTGTGTATGTATTAATTTCCATTTGTGTGCTTCTTCTTAAAATATGTTGCACTTTAGTGCAAATGATTGTTGTGATGTTGGATAAAAGGATCAACTCAAGGCCACTATTAATATTATAAAGGTGTAAATTTGTATATATGTATGTATGTTTATTGCCGAAACACGCGTAAATCGGTGAACGGATTTGAATAAAACTTGATTTGCAAATAAATGATCCTCTGAATTGGAGTAAGTTTTATCCTGGTTTGTGTTTCCGTGGTATTGACGCGGACTAAGCCGTGGGCAGAAACCAAAGCTATAACAAAGATGTTTAACCTAATTAAATTGATGAAATGCCAAACCGGCTTAATCGCCATAGGCAAAAAAATAAAAAAATAATTAAAATCCTCCAAAAATTAGCTTGCTACTCAAATTTTCTTTTTTAAGATTGCTCCACCGAGAGATAATCCCTGTGTAGCGGGATTTTATAACGACCTTTAAACAATACCCCAACTTAGAAACAATATTTAAAGACACAAATATCTGTATAATGTAGGCATCAAACCCTTAACATTTGGCGCTTTGATGAACCTACGACATCAGTACACTCAAATGAATAAATTGGCCCTGATAACTAGCATATAATAAAAGTCAGTCGCCACAGGAAACGCAATATCGACGCGTGAATCAATCACTCCTCATATATGTAATGGTGTCTATTTGTTTGTGTCCAACATTGCAATGCTTAATCCTTGGCACACTGCTAACGGCATGCTCGCATAAAAATATCAATCGTTATAGAAATCGTCTAGCTAACAATACAAACCGGCGACTATAGACACTAACACTATCTAATAAAGACTATAATGCCATAAAACAAACGAAATTGACAGATTGTATAACTAATTGCATTGGCGACTGTATCCAATTGGGACGTCTTTTTTAAGTTTGAGATAGAAATATCAGATTTCGTTCGTAAAATGCTATGAAAAAGCGAATGCTCGGTTTTAAAGGAAACTTATTTTTACGTGATACTATCCTATGACTATCCGCCGAAGGCCACTTTTATAGTCCAGTATGAAAAAATAATAGTATCAATGACAAAATTTTGATGATAAGCATTTTATATTAAAAAGGCTTTCAGATCCGAAGATCGCTATAAGAATTTCTTAAGAATAATTACGACTTATTTGGTAAAACTTGAATATACGAATGTTCTATAGTACCCAGCTTATTCTTCTATCTTAAAATTATAAAATTATTATTCTGAAAAAGCTTTATCGTAATATGAACTAAGATACGAGTGCCTATTTCAAACAGTAATAGCAATTTCGACGTCTTAAAACTCATTACGTTTGATTTAATTTTATGATTTCATATTCTAAATGTTAACTTCTTCGACATACCTTTTGAGATAATAAAACAGAATATTCGTTATATTATCTGAATGTTCTATTGACATTCGTGGCGAAATTATTCGAAGTTATTTTCTGAAAGTAATATTTTTATAATAAAAGTTGATGAATTAATAGTTAATATTTCATATTATAGGAATAAAGAAAATATCGCTTTTTATTTTATAAAATCTATTTTGTACATTGTATAAAAATACTTTCCACTGCTCATTTTGAGTAACACCAATGCAGAAGATGTTAATTAAAATTCTTAAACTAACTACTAACTTATGTCACTGAACTCCTAGTATACTTAAAGAGACAACAGAGATTAGTTGTTGTACGTGTACATACTTCAGCACTGCATTTGTTTATTCCTATTGTCTTACGGCCAAAGTTGGACGTAAATATTTTACTCGCTCTGATAGAGAAATCACTGGGTCTTGAAAGCTCATCATTTAAATTAATTCTCGTAGTAATTATATAGCGAAAATGTGACTTGATTATTGTTATTTACGTATTATTTATTAATGTAAACCTTTATTATCTTACAATCATAAACATATTTAATATAAAAAGCCTTTTTTGACTAGTCTACCTTAAAATGTAGTTAAATAAATTAATAGTTTTACATAATATTGTTTTATGTTTACGCGAATATTATATATATTATACATTGAAATTAAATACTTTATATGGATTTTGTCGCATGGTTTATTTTACTTTGAAACACTTTTATTACATAATTTTGAAAACTCTAACACTACCATCTTAGTCTACCCGTGAACATGGCTGCTGTAAAGCAACCGAAACGTCGGGGAAAAGTGTAATAAATATAAATAGTTTAAATTAAATTAAATAGCATAGTAAAGTTCAATAATAGTAGTGTTAGAGTTTTCAAAATTATGTAATAAAAGTGTTTTAAAGTAAAATAAACAACGCGACAAAATCCGTATAAAGTGTTTAATTTCAAAATAAATAGTTGCACAGATTAAATATAACACAAGTTTATAATAGAAATACGTATTTGATTTAAAAGTGTATAATTATATTCAGAATATGTGTCATTGTTGCACATATCCTTAAATTATACGAGTACACTTTTACATTATAATTACAATAAATTTAACAGTCTATTGAAAAATAAATAGGTATGTGCATTTCCAACACATATTTGGTTTATGGGAAGCTGACGCCGGTTTAGGTTTGTATCGCAGTAGCTTTTAAACTTCAAAGTACATATTAATAGATCAACTAGAATAAGATCATTCGATTTTTCCAATCTTGTTCAGTAAACAATGTAAATACGTTGTGTGTTACTACCTCAATTTTGCACTCACTTTAATCATTTTTATTACGAGAACTGGCTATCTGAATGATATTGTAATTATTTTACAATTATTAGCTATAATGAAATTTTGTAATAATTGTCTTTCGGAAGTATACAGGATAAATACAATTCCTAAATTATGTATGACTTCATTTTATGCATAAATAATTGTTTTACTTCTTAATACATTTAGGAAATAAATATGCTAGTAAAATGTGAATGTGATACTTAACCCTTTTTACTTTCAGTATATTCATACATGCCTTAAATTATATTCATTTTGATATTTCTACCTTCCACAGTGCACTTCTTAGAACTATACATTTCAAAAGATCCTCATGATGTATCACCAAACAAAAAAGTAATTTTCTTTCATTCACTGCGAGCAGACGTTCTCGTCCCCAAAACAACCACAAGTACGCATATAAATGACAACACATTATGAAATAAGAATAAATGACGTTTCAACACCAATTCATATTGCAGTATGCATATCATATTCCTCATAAGCGGCCTCGGACGGCCCGGCAGCCAGAGCCAGTTGATTTTCAAATATATCTGGCATTCCAGCAATAGGCACGATGACTAAAAAAACGATTTTAGTCCGTCTCTTGAATTAGCAAAAAATATTGGACACGTATTTTTCTTTAGTCCCACAAACTAATAACAACGAAGATACAACGCGTATAAATTTCGTGTTACGTCACTTGTAGGTACAAATTTTATAAAAGAATGACGTCACAATTCATTGAGCTTTTATGCGTTACGTCTTAGTAAATTTTTATTGTTTTGTTAAAACAAAAAATAAGGGTACAATATTTTTTGCCTATCTAAAAAATTTACTAATTAGAATCACTTATTATTAAACCTATCATCATGTCTAATAACATGTTAATTGTAATCTAAGAATCTAATTTAAATATATCGAACTAGTGCGCAACAATATCGGCATCTGACCGATACGAACGCAGAAGTCGTTAAGCAAAATCGTTATACCCACTTACGTCTCTGAGCTCCTGGTAAATTTAACCAAATAGGCAATAAGAGTGAGTGGCGGGGTGCAGCTAGCGAATGCAACAGTACACGAGCGGTCTTGTTAGACCGACCCAATCTGGTGCGGCTCGACGCGACCGTTAGGTACCGAACACACTAACTCGCTTTTACATGCAACAACTTTAATATAATTTTGTCTTACATTTGTGCGAATGACACGCGTTGAAATTAAAATACTATTAAACGCGATAGAATCCATATCAGGTAGTTTAATTTTAATAATCTGCTTTTTAAAAATACATTTTTTAATTTTTATTTATAAATGCCACTGTTTTGCACGATCTTTTAAATTCGTGTCCGAATCGAAAAAATATTTTTTGGGTATTTTCTGTTTGCTTTCTAATATAAGTAATTACATTTTAAAGTAATTACTAATATTTATCTATTTAAACTCATTTATAATATCTTTACAGGATATCCTAAGACGATAATATATTATATTTTGAATACCGTACGTATGTAATCAATAAAAGCTTCTATTATTCCGCTTTTGACCGCTGCCCGAGATTACGGGTAGTCTTATGCATGCCTGATTACAAAGATGTTACTAAAAAGTATCGAACTATTAACAGCATGATAAATAAACATTTTGATTGAAACAAATAACGCATGTAACACAAAAATACGCACATATTATTACACTACACGTTATTTTCATTTACGTATAAGTACTCTACTCGAATGTATTCAATGTTTATTTTAAGCTTTGCATGTATTGCAGTAACAATAAATACAAATTTGTTTAGCAAATAAAAGCATTATAACGTTATTCCGTAAATATACGAAATAATTCAATAGTTTGGATAAAATCAAAGAGGTTATAAAAGAAAAATGAATTGTCACCTTTTATTGTACAGAGAGCATGGAGTTATGTAACTTACTCCCAGAAACAGTACTACATTATGATGTTTATTATAAGATATATATTTGGTTGCAAATAAACTTTATTATTTTATTATTATGTCTATTCTAAGACTTGACAAATTAAACCACCTAAGACTTGAGATTAAGTGGCAGTTGTAGTAACATGGACTATTCAAGGACTTGTCTGGACAAAGACACAGGAGTGTGTAATAAACAAACGTATGTAAATGTTAAAGTTCTAAGATTCGATGGCGTAGTGGTTAGTGTAACCGACTGCCACGCCTGAGGTCGCGGGTTCGAATCCCGCACAAGTCAAACATTTGTGTGCATGAACATGGATGTTTGTCTTGGTCTGGGTGTTTCTATGTATAATATGTACGTAATTACAAAAAAAGTATATATGTATGTTTATCCATTGTTTAGTACCCATAGTACAAGCTCTGCTTAGTTTGGGCTAGATGGTGTCGTGTTTATGTGGTAGAATATGGAATATTAATCTGTTCATACCTTAGGGTGATTTATAATATTTATTCATCCAAAATGTGTAAGTAGAGACAGAGAGTTATTAAAGACTATATATTCTTTTTACCTGACTATTGCTATAACAGCGAATGGCAGATAGTGATTTGAAATCGGAGTTTACGTAATACAATTTATCTCAAATAAAATTTATATAATATATGGTAGTAATACCAACCCTGTTTTTTATCTGTCTCACTGCTAAGCACAGGCCTTTTCCCAGTATGAGAAGCTTTAGGCCATAGTCCACCATCCTGGTTTAATATGAGTTGGCAGACTTCACATATCTTTGAGAACATCATAGAGAACTCTCAGACATACAGATTTCTTCGGTAATAATCATTACCAACTATTTAATACGACAATTACTTCGAATAACCAGAGCTGCGTGCCTTAGCGTGTCAGTCGAACAGTCTCCTACTATACCAGCTATAGTAGATAGCGATATTTAACAAAATAAAATATGGAATAAAATATATTAGCACCAGTGTGCATTTATCTTAATGTGATCGAGCGCAGTGACGCACCAGAACAGAATTGTTAGCTCGCCGTCGGCCGCGATCACTCCAGCGACTTCACCACTTGCGAAGATTGCGCTCTCATCGACACAATGATACCTGATCCACCAATTTGTTCTACTGTGCTTACAACATCTTTCATTGCGTATTTCGATGTTAAACACTCAAATTGTCTATTTATTAAAATAAAGACATAAGTAAATAACTTTTTAGCTCCATATATGAACTGTCCTACCCCTGGGCACGGACTTCTGCTAAGTATGAAGAGGGTTAGGCCACCACGCTGGTCCAGTGCGGGTTTGTAGACTTCACATATCTTCGAGAACATTTTGCAGAACTTACAGGCATGCAGGTCGCCTCAAGATGCTTATCTTTACCATTTAAAGCGAGTGATACTTAACTATTTAACGTAGACGTAAGTGCCATGGTATAATACTTTTGTTTTGTTACTTACGCGATGTAAAGATAATAACATTTTTAAAGATGAAATGATTAATGTAAGTTTAAATATTATTGACGCCTAAAATGTTGCACAAAGTATGAACTGAATTCAGAATAAAATCATACGGCTACTTATGTCACACTTTAAGAATACAATGAAATTGTACACATTTTCTGACCAGCGGCAGTCGCATCGAATTGATTGACCACAAGGAGTGTTTGGGTTATGTACCTAAATCTGAAACATAAGTTCAAAGAAAGTCATTATAAAACTAGCAGTCTTGCCTGTGTGCTGGTTTAATAGCAAGATACTTTGAACTTATTTACACAGTACACTTTACATAGTCACCGTAAGTGACATCTAACTTTTGCATACATAGTGACTCCCTACTCATATTGCTACTTGTACCGCTTACTGCCAACGCAGGTAAAGCCATATATTACCAACGTTTGGCAATGCCTTAAAAATGTTGTCGTAATTCTTACATTACTTTGTTATGTCAACAGTACCTATACCATTGCAATGTATGTATTTTAGTTTCAACACTAAAATCTGTTAAATTACACTATGCGCAGTGAATAATAAACCAACAATGATGAACGCCGTGTGAAGTAAACAGTCCCTCCACTTTTGGAAACAAGCTTAATCATTTTGTCGAAGTAACTCCGAAACCCGTAGCAAGCTCGCAGCCCGTAGACACTTCGTAGCGATATGTCGACCTACGTCATATCATAACGCTGGTTGATAGCTTCATACGATGGCCGATTAATGAAGCCGGCGTAGTGCGCCGCAGAACGTTGCCGTAATAGTTTTACGACTAACCCCTCCCCTCCCAATCCGCCCCCTAACCCCCACGGACCCAGACTCGACTACTTGATTATGCATCCGCGGTACTTCAGACCGATTATCGAACTAGTAATGAATGTTACACGGTAAAATTTCGTAACTATTGTTTTCGAGACTTAATAGTGGTCAAGTGGATTGAATTCCCTGAAGAGTATGAATTTTCAACGAATCAGTTCGTAGTAGGAACTTTATTTTAGAATTAAACACCTCACTGTATGTTCGAACAGAGTTATTCACAGTTTTAAATGTAATAACACGTTTAATTTTTAATTCGAACTGCAATATAATACAATATGTATATCAATCGTAGACAATCATACAAGAGAATTACTAATCAAATCCGGGCAATATCATGCGAGGTGCTTGACCGGTAATAGACGTCCATTTCCTCGAATATATAATGCAGAGGTAACTGCCGTAATTGTATCTTAATACATTGCCCTTTCATTATATCAATTAGTAGTATAAATTTACAGCCGAACAACACGCTGTAGCCTATCAATAGAGCAATAGAGCGACGCAGTCGGTCAGAATAATGCGACGTTGATGCCTCGACATGGTTATTAGATTGGATATCCTATCGCCATAGAGGTTCCGTGCTGTCGAGCTTATTGCTATTGATATATCTATGTGGTAGATACCTAAAAGTTTAAATTTGATTTTAGAACGTACTCAGTCGCAACGTTTTCTTTGTAAGTTTGGTGGTTTGGTTCTATGAAATCATTATTTAACGAAATATAAAACATCTATTGTAATAGCTATCATTGAAAGATATATGGGAAAATTAAAAAGGTAGACTGACATTACATATGATTAAGTAGAAGTGATATATAAACAATGGATAATATAAAAAATTACAAAGAGCAAAATATTATTGGAAAAGCAAAAAATTATGTTAAAAGACTCTTTTCAAACTAGGATTAAAAGATATGAGGTTGTTTAACTGTTTATCAAATATTGATATTAATGCCACTGATGATTTACTGATATTCTTCGGAATTGAAAAAGCAGTACCAGTAAAATACCAGTACTGCCAATGAATATCGATGGACATAGATCGTGTAATTTTCTTCCTCTTAAGCAAAACGTAATCCTTTCCATAGCATCCGTGGACAATTTTGTATACAACTCAGTCGATCTTAGTTTTAAATTATGCCTTATTTTAATGGTCATTATTTTCTCAATATAATAAAAACATAACAAGACACATTACCACTAACAAATTGTTTGAAAGCAAACGATTAAACAAACAGTCAATATTGTATGTACATGGTAAGTTCTGTCACAAATACAAGTAGCTATATACCAATAATGACGATCCCGTTCTAAAGAACGTGTACTACAATAAACATTGGCTGCAATTTAACAACTTTATGGTTCGTAAAACCGAACATGATAAATTAAAAAAACAGATACCCAACCGATGGGTCTAATAAAACAGTTGAAAACATTATTTCAACTATTGCTTAATGATTCGTTAAAATATGAAAAAGTATTTCACCCATTTGCGAGGCAGCTACTAATACGACGTCGTCTTAAGTAGCGACGAGGGGTGGAGGGGGAGGAGACTCGCAATCCCTCTCATTTAACACCGCTCTATTCCTCTGTAGGTGTTTGCCGAAGCGATTTCAGCGAAGGATCCTCCTTTTATGGTGCTACTTACAGTCTCATAGTGATTCGCGGTTTTATTTCGGACGGCTCATGTAAAGGCGCGTACATTTTTCACGCTGCGAGTGAAGCGAACAGTAATCTTTGCATTTATACCGTGATCCTTTATTGATTTTAGATTTTTAGTGGAAAGCGAAATGTATGAAACGGGCGTGAATGGAGACGCGCTCGTTTAAAGCCGATGTAAGCCCCCGCTATGATATAAACTGCTATTCACCCGGGCGCATATCAGAAAACCCTGAAGTTATCCGTACATTTGTACGTGCAATTTGTGTTTTACAATTAACGAGGAATGTTTGTGAAGCAATCATATTACCACAATGCTACGCTTCTGCTTATTATGAATGTTGTTATTTATAAAAAAGCCAGCCAAGCGCGGTTATGGCTTTGTGCAATGAGTATACCGTATTAAAAATTGATGATGTTATGTTTTATAATATTTCAATAGTGGTAAAATCCGATAAACTATTTGAATTATTAAAGTAGTTATTTTATGCGGTTAAGCATGTTTTAATGGTTTGTTTTGTTTAATTTTATTCAAATATACTAACTATATAATATTATTAACAAAGTATCAAGGATTTTCTACACTCTTTAAGTGAATAGCAACTACCCTCACTAGTAATATTGCTATTATAGTTTTGGGAACCTATCGGCAATGTAAGAATATGTTACGGTATTTTGCAGTTTATATTATTTAATCATTCATTTTAAATGACGTTTTCTTATATGACGTCAAAGCCAAATGTGCAATAATTTAGTACAATATAAAATAATGATTTAGGTAAGTTTTAGGCATCTACAAAACAAACTTATATATAAGAATTTGTATTTATATTTTTAATAGCTTATACGTATCTGTAAATTTCTATACCAAAAGTGTTGGCGTAACATAATGTCCGCTATTTTGAACCAATTTAAAGTAAATTGAAATAAGCTATTGAGCAATTTTTGTCCAATTTGCCGACTGAAAATGGAAGGCGTGCGGGCAGAGCCGCGGTATAAAAGCTAGTTAATTACTAAATCAAATCTAATGGAACCCTTAACACGAAGTAGGTGCCTGCTTTAAGGAGCTTGGGTCGTAAAATTATGATAAAAGGTTTCGTTTTTACGACTTGAATAAAACCATGGTTTGTGGTTAAATACTTAACGCCTCTACAAATAATAATCTTGCCGGGTATTATCAACACGATACTTTGAGGAAAAGTTAATTTAATTTATGTGGAAAAATCGGTCAAGTAAATTCGTGATACTCACAGTTGGGGTTGCGTAGCAAGATTCTGGTTTTTATATAACTTGTTCTTTTTTAATCGTATTTATTTGACATACATATAGCTTTACGCGTGTACATCGTCAAAGAGATAGGATATGGACATCATAGCTCGTTTACCACCAAGGGATTAGGCAGTGATTTTATACACAAATAATTTGCTAGTCATGTAGTTAGGTTTAGAGTCTAGTACAGAATATACTTTGGCCAATTTAAGTATTGACCTTAGCATCTTATGGTGGATAAAAATTTTAGGATTAGTAAATTAGCGAGGAGTACATTGGTGCTAATCGTACGAATCATTGCGGAAAGGTCGCTGTTTTCTCAGAAATTTGTACTAAAAGTTTATAAGGGACAAATAAAACTTATCTCGTCCATATAGTACAGTATAGTAGTAGTCCTGGCTACTAATATTAATGAAGTCTCGACTACCCAACTGCGCAGGAGTCTTACGCTACAGTGTATGCAAAATATATTAAGCGCTCAGGCTCAACGGCTGAACGTGCTTGTCGAAACTGTGCGCTTTTCCACCCTGAGATATGAAGCCAAAACCACACGTCCATAGCAGTCTTCTAGTCACTAATACAACAAGGTTTCATAGTACAGTTCTAAATCTTTTAAATCATTATATGTTTAAATATTATCCCTTAATCAGTAGAACATTATGCTACACCACACAAACCCGTAAATAAATGTTTGTATCTTATATCATTAACTAAATAACAGAAGGCATAGAATTACGTTCCCCTCTTCAATAAGATCTTTTACACATTCATACAAGTGTTCCACATCAAAACAACGATCTGTAAAGTTGTCACATTTATCCACAAAAACCTTCATTCGTTTCCAAGAAATCTGATACAAAGATCTGTTTTTATTCTTCCTTCGCAGAACTCTAATACCGTAATTAATTTTCTTTTTTACAATCATAACTAAACCAATTTGTTTCACACCTCGGTATAAATTCCGACATTTATAACGATAGGTACACAAAGTTAACACATTTTTTTTTCTTCACGAAAACCCTCATTTCCCTAAGCCTTAAAGAAAAAACAATGAAAGGAGACCTACCATTAAAATAAATAAAAGGAAATAAAGCACCGACCGCAAATTATTTCACTTACCTACTTCTTTTTATAAAAATGCGAACGACGCATTAAATTTTGGGGAGAAAGGAAACTCCCTTGTAAGCAATATCGAGCAGGCAAATTTTTCAGATATTGCCTTCAGGTAGCGCACATTTATTATGTACCCGTATATATTACTCTTGATTCATTGACTTTCGATATTGATTTACTTTGCTTGCATAAGCTGTAGTTAGGGCAAGACCACGCCACACACACTAAACGGCTTTTGATCTAAAGAATTAAGAGCTGAGCTGGTGTGTGCTTCGCTGGATAAAATCTTCAAGTGCGATTGGCATGATCAAAACGTAAGACATGGTTGACTGGACGATCAGCAGTACGAATCATAACTTACATTCATATTTCTTTGCTATCAAACTTCTGTAACAAGTTTATTTAGTTTATCGTTATTTCTCAATATCATCAACTTGTACCAAACTTTACTGCTGACTGTAAATATCAGTATCTATGCAAGGTACGAGCTCCTAATATTGTTGTTTACGGCAACAACTTTTAAACTGTTATCACTTTCAGAACACCAGGACGGTACATCTCGCGTTTGCCGATGTCCACTTGATTTACGTTTACGATAAGGTGTCGACCTAAAAACTTTTGTGCTCCCCTACGCGGAACGCAATCGCACAAGATTTAAAACCTCGAAAAAATACAAGGAGATTTTTTGTTTCATTATATACACGTTTTACGTGTTCAAACTTGTACGTTCACTGTGGATATAAGTTATACCTTAAACTTTACGCGATCAATAAACAGAGATTATTTAATTAATTAGACTAACGGAGTACAAAACTAATACTGGGTAACGTTAAACATAAACAAAAGACGTTTACGTTACATTTGGCTGAGAGGCGGAGCACGTAATGGGTGGCAGGCTGCATTCAGATTTCCAGCTGAGGCGCTCCAATATCGGTTCTTGGTATATTATTTCAGGGTGGAGGGACGCGGGGCAATATTGAGTTGTGAAACCGACGATTTACCTAACAGGAGACGCTGCTAACGGAGCAACTTTAGCTCGACACTTTGACAACTTATTTCTTGTCTCTAGAGTTGCTAAGCCACTCAGTTTGTGTACGTAACGGCTTGATTGTTGTTCGCCAAGATAGTGATTGTAAAAGCTTGCGTTAAGATTTTTCAGGCGCGTAAACAATTACATTTCCCATATACCTTTCAAGTATTTTTTTTTTATATCTGGTTCAATATGAGAGGTAAAGAACGTTTAAAAAGTTTAAGGCAAACAAGCGTCAGCGGGGAATACGTACAGAAGTATTTGAGTTATGCCCAAAGCAATACAGCTATTAAAGGAACTTAGTTTAGCAACCTGTAAAGTGTATACTGAAATCCTCATTCAACTCGTCCAAACGCTTAATTCAGTTGGAATAATTCGAGTTCTATTGTTAAGTTCCTAAATTTGAAGTCCAACATTTAACTGCTTACAATTCAAAGGTAACCGCAAATTTCGAAACGAGTGTGCCTCTCTATAGAATGAAACTTATTTGCAAACCGATAACTTTTAGTACGAGTCGAGTTGGTCAGTTCACGCCGCCGTCCTACCCGGCCGACCACCGCTCGCCAACTATGCAACAAAGCATTCCTATGCCTCTGATATTGTTACGATATTTCAAAATTTGCCAATTACGCCATATTCTCTTACAATCGCGGTATCCCTTCGACTATAATTTTGCTTAAGTATTATGTAGCTTTAAGTGTAAGATGAGAGAGGTATGCAGAAAGTTTACTAGGTCTCGTGTTTCTTCAGTTCCCATAGAAATCGGTCAATTTATCTTGCCGTGTAGAGTGCGCGAGGCACATGTAAACAAAATGAAGTTAGTATTCCTGGACAGCGCCGATAATGAAAGTTGGTGAAGCGAACATATCAGTACATACCTCGACCGCCTCGTTGTAGGATCTTTCATAACCATAACTTCTGTGATTTCGCCGAATTTGCTAAAGTAGTCTCGGAGGCTTTCTGTAAAGGAAAGAAAAAGTATGTTTAAATATAGTGAATACGTAATGAACTCGCAAACATACGCATATTAAGGGAACATTTCAAATATTTGCTCTGGATTTCTGTATTGTCGTAGCACATGGCTATTAAATTCTGTTTATACCTACTTAGAATTTATATTTATGCAATAAGTACAAATAAAGTAAACGTTGTGAGAACTTTTTTTTAAATTGAGCTACTGTAATACATACGGCCAGGTAATATTAAGTTCAGTTTTATTTTTAGATCGGAGACCTCGGGTATTTTTTCGAGGTACGTATTGGTACATCGACAAAGAACTTTCATGGCACATTCACTCAACACTTCTACACAATAGAAGGGTCTCGTTTTGTAGCATTGAAGCCTTTTCGATTCGCACTCTATAAAAGTAAAACGATAAGAGCCATTCCCTTCAAATGACTAAAGGAATCGTCAAGCAAATGTTTGTGAGCGCACGCTCCACAGAAACGTTCCGGCAGTTTATCGCGTCACAAGAGATTTGCTTCGACAAGGAGCTGGAGTATTTAGTATCATGTTTCTCTATTTATATTGGCTTGTTAAAACGTCTCGAACGTCTGCCTTAAATACATGCAAGGAGCATCCACGTCGAGATTTGTTTGCGACCGCCGTATGACTCACTAATGGATAGGGCGGGTGGGCTCCCTCTAAAATGAATATGCTGATTTCCCACGTCCGTGTTTTTAGGCGTATTTTACATAATTTCCGGTCAGCAACCGACACGTTACACTGTTTAATCACTTTCGGTTCTGTATAGACGCACTCTGTCTAATACATAAAATATACCTCTAGTTATAAACAGCTAAGTAATATAAATATATCATCAATGTATACAGAATGATGAACAACCTTTCTTTATCTATGCAAAAATATAAAAACATCATGAATAAAGTTTGCAAACAAAACGTCAACATCTATCTTCCGGGCGTTTGTTATACCTCGCCTGGCCTATAATAACGATCGAAATCAAATTTGTTCTAAACAAAAGCTCGATACTAACTTACTCGGAACCTGTGAAGTTTCCGATTAATACTAATTAAGAACAAACAGGCCAATCACGAGAGGCTTATTGCGGGATACATTCCAATTTAAACTTGCCTTCAATTCGATAACGGAAGTGCCTCTAAAACCAAATGTTGGGCTATGTTTTTAAAGTCGATTTTCGTCTTGTTTCGGGTGGAACTTTTCTAATCTGACCACTACCCCAGCCTTTGGTTCTGCACTTCCAAACAGTAATGAAAAGTAACGATTGCATGCTGACTCTACCATTAATCACAAGCAACACGTACAAGGGTAAGTTTTTAGATCCGTGAAGAATGACCTCGTTCTTACAATACGTACAGTTTTTTGACCACAACAGTTCTAAGGCTTCAGTAATTATACCTATGTATATATTGTTCCATTTATCTTCATAAACCGTTTTAGCTAAAATACCAAAACAATTAGGGCGTTTATTGATGGTGTCTAGGGAAGAATGATGGTGTCTGAATGGCTGGCGTGCCATGAGCTTGCGCAGCGTCGCAAGGTCTATAGCTTGATAGTACCTTATTAAACAGGACTCCTATTAGTCAATGGGCAAAATTACAGGTTGCCTCAAAATAATTGTAAAGCACATACTTTTCACTTAAATTGTTAAGGTTACGAGTGATATAAATTAATTTAAAAACCTGTTTAATTTTATAGCCTTCAATGCTATTAATATATTACCTAAGTATTTCAGTATATGGTTTACTTTAGTTATGAAAGAAGTTAATTAATTCAGTATCTTGTCGCTTTCCATACGCAGATGCAGTTTATATTTTTAATTGTCATAATATTAATATTACATTTTTATTACCTTTTTCTATAAGCAAATATATAATAAAAAGTTAATAAACTGCATATCTGAATATAATTATGTAAAATTTTGAGGTGTTGTAGACATTTAAAGTATGCACTTAATTTAGAATATTAGATGAGATGATTAAAACTTTAAAATTAATTGAGTATTTATGAACACAATCAAATAGCATAAATTAACCACAAATTCAGCTTTTACCTCATAGAAACATTGAATAGTCTCTCTATGAGACCAAAATAGCGACAATAAAACCAAAACTATAGTAAAGTATTTGAAAGAATGAAATTTATATGAAATATTTTATTTATTTTCGAATTACAAACACTGCATAAAGCACAAAACTGTTTGAAAGGAAATCGTTCTGTAAACATTTTCTGTGTTTAGTGAAAATACGCGTTTAAATATTTTAAGCGCAACGTATCGCTTTGGGGCCGTTAGTGTGCTTATAAATCGAAAACCAATATTGCAGGCAATATTTTTTGCTATATTGATATAACCAAATCGTTTTGATTACGGATCTATTACAGATTATTGCAGAAAAAACGAGTATACGTTTATTACCTACATGTATATTGCGAGAAAAGACCAGGATTTCAGGAAATCAGATAGTTAGGAAATCATACTAAAGTATTACGTATCCAATGAAAATACAGTATTTTATGCTGCACATTACTAGTAATGTCGATAATCTCTTCGGCTGAATAAAGAATATTTTTTTTTACCTATTAACATATTGATGTTAATATGTAAATTATAATAAGATGATCGCATCTTACGTAATAAGAAAATAATATATATTATAGTAATTATATTTCGTGGTTTATTTAATAAGCTCTCAGTAACACAACATGTTATATATAATGTTATTCATGTTCATATATTTTCTATCGATTTCAGCACGTTGAACCTGTATGGTGATCTAAATCTATCAGTGAAATATTGGTATTGGTATATGGGACAATCCAATACCAAGATAACTCCACAAGTGTTCCGTCTTACTAATTTAGACCAAAACACAAAAAGTTGGACTGTACACTATTAAAAAGTGGCGACCAACTTTTGAAAATGGAATTGAATATAGGATTTAGCTCTAGAGACTGAATGAAGCTTGGAATAAGTAATGCGATGAAAAACTAGTGCTGATCGTTTTGTTTACTACTTTTAGCTGAGATACTATCGAGAAGAAGTAACGACTCAATTTTATATTTATATACCTCAACTTATTGCTAGTTTTTATACAACAATCTGATGCCGTTCACTACTGTTACAGCAATTAGATCGTTTCTCTGAAGAATCCTCCAGTGACTCCGTGTAACCCGACTTCATACTGAATTTAATCTGATCTGAATATAATTTCCCCTCCGTCCATCACGCATGCAATGTCGATTTCATTTCATTCGACCAATTTTACTCGATTCTAGCAATATGCACAAAGGCTTTCGTACTATACTCTAATGTACAAATAATACTGTAAATATCTGTGTGCATCTTTGATCACGTAAAGTAGATATCGATTGTGCACAATAGAATTAGAATATCATTCGAATCTCAGATTCGAATGCAGCTATGCGCGTTACTATTCTTCTCTATATTAGTATTATTTTACTAAGGGAATTAGAATTTTCAATATGGTCACCGATAAAGTTCAAAATTACACGCAAGTAACCTTAATTAATTGGGAAACATCGACACTTATACTGCTAAACTATTCGAGAACCCTTGTTATCTTTCCCTTTCGGATTTATATTTTATTTAGATGACGCCAACGAGTACGAAGGACAGCGTGGGGTGGATTCGGCACAGTTGTTCAACCACCATAAAATTAGCATTTGGCTAGTAGCATTTTCATCCGAACACAAGCTGCGGATCCACCTGAATTATTCGGCCGCTACTTCTCAACACACGGGGGATCTGATATGTATTTTTCTTTCCTTCTTATTTTTTTGTGTTACATGGACGATAACGGGTTAAGAATATCTATGAGTAATTTGAATTTGGAATAATATGTCTTGGTAACATCTGACAGTATTGTATCAGCATGTATTGTAAAAGGAGCTTTAATTATAGATAATATAGAGCCTGTTAGAGTTATGGTAGTATAGAAAATACTTGTTCTACATTTTTGTGTAACATCAATGATAACGGTTTAAAAATGTCGATAATTAATTTGAATAATTCCACATATGGATTTTTTTTTACCGTGTTACCTTACAATATTGTCTGTGTGTATTATAAAAAGAGTTTTAATTACAGCTAACATAAAGCCAGTTAGAGTTATGGTTGAATAGAAAAATACTTGTTGTTTAACAGAATGATTCTAGTAAAACATTAAAAAATAACTTGTGAACTGTTTACTATTTACTGAGGTAAGGTTTTTTTTGTTGTATTACATTCTGCTAGGAATAGCTATTGCTGCTTTCTAGACGTTGTACAAACAACAACTAGTCTGAAATGTAGCTACATGCATATACTCTATATGCAAAATCACATTAGAGAATAGAATGTGAAATATTTACCAAGAAAACTTTTCAACAGCTTTATGTTCCGGGGCTTGCGTTGCGGCACTTATTGTTGACTAATTGTACTTCTATAGATGTATATGTATGTGTATTTTGTTAACCGTAGTCTTTGAATAAAAAAATTTAATTATATATAGAAAAAAAACTAATATTATAAATGCAAATAAGACTTTGTTTGTATGTTACGCTATCACGCTTTAACTACTCGACCGATCATTATAAAATTTCACATACACGTTGTCAGGTGAACAGAAAAGGACATAGGGTACCTTTTATCCAGAAAAAAGTACTATTACTAATCTAACTTAACCTTCATTTACGCGAGCGAAGCCGCAAAATCTACTTAACTAAAACGCGGAAATGAATTTTAATTCTATGCTATATTGCTTTGTTATATTAATAACAATAATATCAGCCCTGTATTAAACTGTCCCACTGGACACGAGCCTCTTCTCAGTGTGTGTGTGCTTTGTTATATTGCTACTTGTTTATATGGTTTTTAATGGACAAAAGTAAAAAGGGGGAGACAACCAGCACGAATGTTGCTACTGTTATTGTAATGGTTTAAGTGTCTCTCGGTATGAACCTGATTTGATTACTTGGTTGGTACACTGGCCGAATGTGAGTTCAAACAATTAACAATGTTCCTAACTATCTTATTCTTTCATTTACTCAGCGGGTGAAACATAAGTTTTAATTGTAGATAACTTCGAAAAGATTGAAATCTATGTCTTAGTAAGGATGTCCTACGGACTGAATTTCGGTCAAGGCGACTAACCTTAACGGAGACTGACCATCTGTGCAGGAGATATTAAAGTGCACAGGTATGTGCGCAAACACAAGTACACTCTCTGTTCTCTAACTCCCGATCCAATGGACGGCCATCCAACACAACCAGAGAGGGACCAGGCGGAGGACCGACAGCTTTACGTGGTTTCCGAGGAAGAAGGAAGTTGGCGGTGTTAGGAACCACCGTGGTTCCTAACAACGCCAACTTCCTATATATTCCTTCCTTGGTATTCAAATCCGAGACACAGCAATTGCATTCACAACTGCTGCTCCACGGAGGCAGTCATCTCTTAGTATATTTAATCGGAGCACCTATTCACGTACTTAAAGGCAAAAATCGTTTATAATAGTGTTCTGATTTAATCTGTCCCATAAATATCACAAATCGTATTCTCGTAAATTAAATTAAGCGTTGAACATCATCTGCATTTCAATTCACATTTGACGTTTATTAGACTAGATTGACACTTCATTTTGAACATATTGTATTACGAGAATTGGCCTTCAGACCTACTTCTAGAAAATTCAAACCTAGAATTTATATACATTAAATATTTTAACCGTCATATTGATGGTACGCATTTAAAACTAAAGTAAGTACAAAATAAAACAGCAATAATAAAACGCTCTCATTTTATAGCACACCCGCAGGCTATTTTTAATTTACAATAAACGTTATTATGACGGCAACGTAACAATATTTTACTTTTTTCTTATAAAACATTTACAGTTTGATGACGTATTACGTCTAGCTTGCAATAAAATTATTAATATTGTCAGTGGTGGGGGGTGGCACCGACGCAGCAGTTGTTCAGCCACCATTAAATTGGAACTTGCCACACTTCCTGAACTACCCACCTTGCTACTGAATTACACCGTCATTATACCACCAGTTTAATTTTGATGAGTACAGCAAAATTGTTTCGTTTAAATATTTATAATTTGTTATAAATTTTATTACAGGTGCTAATTATTTCTTTAACGCGCCACTATATAGTGAAACAGATAATAGATATGAAGGTACAATATGCCCTTTAAAAAAGTAACCATAGTATTTGTTTTGGGATCATGAAGTAGATAATTACCTAAATGTATTATTTTACATTACATTACAGTAATTTTGCCCAGAACTAAGATAGAATGATTCTACTAAGTATACAGATCAATAGCGCAAGAGAGGCTATTCTGAATCAACCTTTTGATCGCTAATTCGATGGCAGACTAGCTATCAATAGATTACCGATACAGCAGCGATAGCTCAATGGCTAAGGAGCTATTGAACAGTCTTGCTATTAACGCTTTAAACAGTTCACTATGCAATTAGATTGATGGTCTGCATCGATGATGTTGAATGTGATTTAAATTTGTCAATCTAATTACAAGCTATTTACCTGACTAGGAGACTCGTTCTTCTTATAGTAATAAGAAAATAAATTGAATATGTAATTAATATAAAAAAGAAAATGCTTATGATTATATGATTTTTTTAATATTTTACTATTCAAATGTGTGAAAATAAAGTCAATACTCTATTTAACCCATTTGAAATATTCATAGGCTAAGTAATTCGTTATCTTAAAACATATAAATCGATATAACTATTTTGTTTTATCAGTAAGACTTCTAGCTAGCTTCGCTGTACAAATCAAAGAATTGGTGGTCAATAAACCTTTCAAAAACAAATAACGGACACAACACAGTTATCAAATAAAATAATGTCAAATATCCATTCTGGTCCTTTCTGTAATTGTTCATCCAACAATAATTACGCGAATTCTAAAACAACTTGGAATTCAAATGCTCCCTAATTGGCAGTTTTAATCTACTAACTTTTGTACAGAATTCAGCAAAAGTAGGGAGCAACTTGTCGTGGTCGCGGCGAAACGAATCAAAACCTCCTAACTGAAATTTATAAATTTATTTTGGCAAATTATAATGACTGGAGAGGATAATTTGCTTGATTTAAATTCGGATCGCTTTTATGGTGTTTTAGATTAGCCTATATTTCTTATTAAAGTTAGGAGGAAAACTTGACAGATACTTTAATTTGAATGTTACAAATTGAAAACTATATTTCTTTACTTCGATTCTGATGAAATAAGTAAACTACACCAACAACTAATGTTTTCAATTTACGCATCTACTTGTTGAAATTAAACTACTATATACGGATACTTTGAGCTCATTCTGCGTAAATAGAAACACCAAAGATTAAATTATGTTCGGGTACTTTGAAATAACTACACTAGAACATTGAGACAACTACCATCTTAGTCTCCCCGTGACCATGGCTGCTGAAACGTCGGGAAAAGTGTAAACATAAATACAAATAGTTTTAATAATTTAATGAGCTTAAAATTAGTAAAGTTTAATAGTAGTATAGTAGTCTAATTTATGTAATAAAGTGTTAAATAAACAACGCGATAAAATCCGTATATAGTAGTTTAATTTCAATGAATAACATTCGCGTAAACAGAAGACAATATTAAACATCTACTTGTTCTTTGATCTGTGAATTACTTCAAAATAAAAACAATATGCCTTAGGCATTCTGTTCCAAGATTTCATCTCAAATAAGGAACAATAAAGTGTTAAAACACCAATAATTTCAGTTATTAACATTTTCCTCTGAGCGTTACGGTAGATTAAAAAAGAAAGATAAATAAAACATGAAAGAATATTAAACATTTTACAGTGTAACATAGGTAAAGATAGATGTATTACATACACATTTTAACAGCAACATTTTAAGATGTACAAATGTGTATGTAAATGTATACAGCAAAGGTATTTTTAACATTATATCTTAAAAACTGCACTTAACTTGACTATCAAACCCAAGAACGCAAACTAATACTATCTGTAGTGTAGTATTAGTTTGCGTTCTCAATCTCAAAAATCAAAAGTGCCTCGTTGGTTCTGACGAACACTTTTAAAATACCAATAACGTTATCTATTATTAACGCCATCTGCGCGTAAAAGTAGATTTTGATCTTATTTTGCGCATAGTTTATTTTGTTACCTTTCACGGAAGTTTGCCAAATGATTCGTCCTATGTGCACAGGGGCCTACGCCACATGTGCAACCACCATAAAATTGGAAACTAGCCGGCGAGTGCAGTCGAAATGAACGGACATATACCGTAAAAACAATATTAAATTTAATGATAACAAAAATAGGGGTTATCGATGTTGCAGCATAACGTTTGGTTTTTGTTACTTTAATGAATTAATATACATATTTAGTATTAGGTTATTTGTATCATCCTTGCATTATTCTTGAAGAGTATTTCGCCGAAGCCTCGTTAATTCAAGCAAATCTATTCATAATCTTAGGTTTCTTTAGCTGCTAAATAGTTATGTGTTTTGTTAAAATCGTTTTTCTGTAAGTAATATATAAACTGAAAATCTTTGTACCCGGTTGTAATCATATTGCGCGCACGGAAGAATTTGAGATTTGGCATAATTTAAGTTTATGTGCAGAAGCAGTATATAAAGCTAAGATAAGAAAAAAAATTTAACGCATAATGTTCGACTTTTGACTACTAGATGACAACTAATATAATTATTTAATGGAAACCCATTTTGTTTTACTATAAAATCGAGGCTATATACCTGACAGAAAAGAATGCAATTTTTTCATGCTAACAGATATTTGATTTTGTTAATATGTTGACGACAAAAATTTATAAACTAGAAATAAATACTTCCTTACTTACATATATTTTACTACGCCAAGGAATACTAGATTCATTAAAAAAATATTGTATTATAAACTCATTTAACAACACTGTTGCAGTGTCAATTTGTTACATTTTCGCGCCTCAACCACTAAACTAATTTTGATATAATTTGGTACGACTATATCATATTCTAGCGTCAATATATCCTAGATTGACATTGGACGCTGATATATGATATAAACGCAAACAAAATTGCGAGTTAACGATAGTTTAAATAAATATAATCACCAAAAAATTCTTTTACTTTTTATTTTATAAGCTAAATCACTAGACATGAGTTATGTTATTTATATGATAGAAGAAATTATTTATTTGTATGATACTCGAGTGAAATCGCGTGCAGAAACAAGTATGTAACATCGAACTTATGAGCCTGAGGCATGTAGAAGTTTCAGCAACTTCATATTTTGCTAAGCGGCTTCAGTGTATTTAACTAATGTTAATCATAACACTGACTTTACCGATGTCACTGAGAAAATGAGAACTTATAAATGTCTACTACAGAAAAGTAACCGAACCGAATATTAAAAGCTAAGAAATTCATGTACTTACTGTCTCAGTGACATTTTTTTTGCGCTATGTGTTGCTGATCGTGATGTCTTCGATTTGAATCACGAGACGAACAAAAAGTTATTATGTCTTAAGATATAATGTTCTCAGGAGCAGTATGGGCTCTAGAAATATTTGGTACTTGACAATAGGCTCGCCTCCTCAATGTGGAAATTCTATATCTCTGTATATACGTAAGATTCGTATACGTTCTACCAAATATTATACATTGTAAGTATAGGTCTTATAAACCAGATGTCATATGTATATATATTATTGCATACATAACAATATAATTATTTTGTATTATAAACTAGGTTCAAAACTATGTCGTTCTTTAATTTATATGTATTTAAAAGTAAGCCCCCTTTGACATATTTCGTTTTCTGAGGGATTAGTAATACAAAGTAACTGCATTAGTTGCAAGAATTAAATATTATCTTCATAGAGTTTAGTCCGAATAAGAAAAAAGAAGTACCTACAAAGGTACTTTTTATATCCTGCAGTTATTTTCAGCAAATTTTACAGAGAAAGGAAACATAATAACTAAAGGAATATTCAAATCGTGTATAAAATTAATGGAGGTAAAACATGCATTCTCAACAAACGTTCAATACGTTTGTGCACACTAATCTCCAAAATGTTCGAAGCAGCTTATATGCAGCTTGGCTGTGTATTGAGATAAGTTTACACTAACATGTAGGTATTGTTTCTTTTATTTCGGTTGACAAATGAAACTATGTAAATTTTTATGTGGATTGGAATATATCTTAGCGCTTATGAAATTTCAGACTCTGCTAGTACCTACTTATTTAAATGTATAACTACACTATTCGAAAAGTATAGTAACTAAAATGACAATGTTATTCTAGAACGAAAACGTTTTTGAGGTCTAGTAACAATGTATTTTGAGTGCTTTTAGAATTACATGTTTGCTATATCACCTTAAAAACATTTGAAATACAATGTCTGGACGGCTCGAAATTTTGTATACTCTTTTTAGGAACTTTAGTATATCGATGTTATGAGGAGTCCACGTTGATCTCGTAGCTTAAGTTTGCGAACATGTTTTTAGATGAATCTGACTTTTAAGTTTTGTTACCCAGATCAGGTCAAGTTCAATTTTACAGTTAGAAAAATCTTAGCAGCGCCAAGGATTCTGCAAATATCCTCAGTAGGCGCTAGTAGACCTGTTATTACGTATAACTAACTAGTTAGCGAAATATAAATATATTACATTTTTGCCTGCTGTTTAAATAATATACAGACGTGCATTTATGTATGTATGTAACAATGTGCAATCAGCGATAAACATACGAATAATTAAAATTTTGAATCAAATCGCAACATTCGGAACATTAGTCATTATTTAAATACATTAATAATATAATTGTTGAAAATATTCGTGGGCATACCTAGAATAAGGTTATTCTTACCATTGTTTTTTGTGTATAAAAACATAAGTATATTTTGCGTATAAAAGCAGACAGCAAATATTGATGATCTTAAATAAAAAGTCATCATCACTGTCATCTGCCACCTACTAAAATATCAGCACGATCGGCCACAACTTATCAACTTTGTCATCGTGAAATCCAGTTTAAATTATTCGAATATTCGATATTGTCGTAGCAATTACACCTCACTAGTATGTAATATAAACCACACAACAATATGTATTAGAGAGACGATTTTAAAGACCTATTCATAATAAAGAACCAGTTGCTACTTTAAATCTCGTCATTAATAACTTAATATTTGCCCCAGCACCTGTGCACCCGCGCTTGTATATATTTGACTACAATGTATAACGTCACCACATTTCCACAAGTATTTTGTTTTTCCTGTTTCTCAACATATTTCATGTTTCGGCACGCGTGCGCTGTCAGACGTGTCTTGTATAATTTTTAGTCAATAAATGGGTCAACACTGGTACTTCACAACTCTTGACTGTGACTTAAAATTGTCTGAAGTTTACAAATGGTTATATGTATGTAGCACGTTATATGAATAATTAAGGAAACACTGAACTTAAATAAATAATAACGTCTTGTAATTTGGAAATATATAACATAATAAAGTATCTTCACCAATTTAACGATTTATCTTTTCTCTAGAGATATCTGGAGTCTCCTGACCACTTTTTCAACTAGATGAAATAGTGGTTGGGAAAGTACTTATTGTGTACACAAAGTAGGTACTTTTCTAACTATTGTTTTATTGCGTATTACAATACGCGGATCGTTTTTATAGAAAAAATCTGTATCTACCTAATGTCAAACATCCAGTGAAAATAATAAAACATTTTTATTCCCATACTTGGTGTTTACAAAACATTGCAGTACACATTAAATATTTGTTAGATTTTATTTATTAGAGTTTAAACTAGACTAAATATTCTTTTTTTTTTATTTTGTGGTTTTAAGGCCCCCACGGCAAAATTATTTGTGTGATTCACTAATGCATGTTCTGAGTATGTTAGTTGAAATATAAAACAGTTCTTTTTAAGCTTAATAATAATCTTACTAATATTAATATGATTAAGAATAATCTGATTAATTCCGTAATTTCTGTAGTATAACTATATAGAAACTACAGAAAACAAGAAAGTAATTTAATAAAACATTTCCAGCGACAAAATTACCACTACTACACACTTATTATTTATGCTTTGCCATGAACAATCCCTAAAGCACTACATTGCATTACAATCAGTCCCTAATAAACAGTGACATGGGTATTATATGATTTACCCAAAAGCCTCACAAAGTTTATTTTAAACTTTGTTTTAAGTAACAAAGAAATTATTACATTTTGCCCCAATCCACAGTTAATATTCTCAATTATAAATTTTCTATTTGATCAAAATAGCGTGGATGGACATTAAATTTTAATTACTTAAAATTACTTTTAAGTTTTAACTTAAAAGTAATTTAAAGTGTAACTTAATTTATTAAGTTTATCAATCTATTAATAAATGATGTATATTTTTTATTAACCCTTTCGCTGTCCCGTAATAGACATAATAGAAAATCTATTGTTATGTATTATATGTGATTCATCGGACAAAGAACCTGTTAAGGTTATGTATTATTTCGTTTCTATTTCTAAAAGAGACAGTACTGACATTTCCGTTTTAAAACAACCTCAATAAAGTTAGTATATTCATTTGCTCACTTTCGATGAAGCCCTAATAATTAACTTTCAACTTTCTTTCACGTGTTTTTTTTTTGGCCGTTATGATATAGCGTTGTTTACATTTACGAGATTGTTTTATACTGAAAATAATATACTTAGACGAATTTTATCGCGGCTTATTTTGTTTACAACTTTTTAGAATATAGAGCCGATAAAATCCGTTTGTGTTTAAAATTTTGATGTTCCAATTTTGAATCAAGGTTGCATAGCCTTTTTGTTAATAATAATAGATTAACTTTATTGATTTTTTACATATCAAGATAGATAATTTTAGCTCTATTATGGTTCGCTATTTGTCAGCCCAAAAGTTCACGACCATTAGGCGTAAGAACATAAATATGTATGTATAGCTATCGTTAAAGTAACATTTAACAGCAGAATGCAGATATAACAGAGAGACCCCCTTTTTTACCCACTTCCGTGTCAAAAATATTACCCTCCTTACTTGCGTTCCCATAATATATACTGTTTACTATTGAGCAATAATTCAAGTTCAATGGCTTCTAATAATAAGATCTGTTCGAAAGCCACAAATAAAGATACGACTATATTTCAGGATTATTTGAGTTGAATCTTGGATAACAGACACTTAAGTTGCTTTTGTATAACTTCGCGAACTTAATTTTTTTAGAAACAAGTAGGTACTCGTTAATCAGTTTCTATAAGCAACTTAAACAACTTTTTGATTTGCATCGGGTTTATATTTAATTCGTAAAAGTGTGCTTGCAATTTTATAACTATAGTTAATGAAAATGTTTTGTTTGAAAATGGAAAGCATTCGGTGTTTTTTTTAAAGCAAATACTGGGAATAACGAGCAATTAGTTAACTACTGGCTCATTCAACTTCTAACCTATTCGCGCGACTGAATAAATCCATCCTGATATTATAAAGCCGTAAGTCTTCTGTATGTGTGACGTTTTTACAACTAAACCACTGAACCGATAAAATTTACTATGGAGATAACCTGAATTTTGAAGAACATAAGCTACTAAAAACAACACATTGTGGAAAGCTAGGGTATTTATAGGTATGCCTGTGTTTAATTATAAAAAAAAAAACATACATTCGTTGGAAAGAACCATCGAACCGATATTTTTATGTATACAGTTAAAAAGTAAAATAATTATTTTTACCGCAAGTATAATGATAAATATGTATATATACAAAAATAAGGTAGATTATGAGATTTAACGGGCGAAATGTAGGCGTTGGTGAATCTCCGGTTAAATTTAGGATATCGCTTAAACACCAGCCTGAATACAAAAGTACCTTCAACTTATGCAAGACTGAGGTCAAGAAAACTTCTAGGCTACTTAATAAGACTGTCAGCAAGGAACTAGTGTGATCATTGTAGTTTGGACTGTCAGCTTTTTAACCTAATGTCGAAAGCGTTTGTGGATTACAGGTACCGATCGCCGCCAGGCAGCCAACACATGTCTCTTAGAAAATCTACTTATTTTATACACAAACTTTTTTAAAAATATCTTACACTGACGGCAAGCCCGTGCCCAGCAGTGGGATAATTTATATACTGATTATTATTATACACAAATGCAACTGCGAACGGCAGCTAGTTTCAAATAAACTGAGAGGAAATTATTCCAGTTATACTTGGAGCTTGTAAGTTATTCATTGGTTTTATATCGATATGAAAACGTATCAAGAATTCCGAAGTGTCACCAATCTGAAGTGATTTTCTATATATATCTACTCGACTCAGAACTTATTATGATGTTAGTATTATTATAGTAATATAACTACTTTAAGTACGTGCTAAGTTAGTTAAAAAATTAAATTCATGCCTGTTAGAGTGCCATATTTTATTTTATTTTATTGTTGGCCAAAATAGTTACATATTTTGAGATATAGACACACCTGTGTATATGTTTATACCCAAATGAGTGAATGAGATATTTACATTCGTTCCTTGATACCTTTAAAGTCGCAAGTAAAAGAAACGCATCCATTGCCGTCCACGCGCATCTATTGATAATCCTATCAGAACAGCTTTATAGCAATCACGTCCATCAAAATCAAACAAAAGAACTCATGATGTACCCATAGCTAAAGCACAAGCTTATGACACGCGACCAAAAAATCTATATCACACAAAAGTCAAGATCATCATTGAAAAGCAATATTGTCAAAATTAATGATTCGATCAATCAATATGTAAACGAAAACATTCCGCATCGCATATTTTATCTTTAACAATCCTTGCCCAACCGAACCAATTAGAGTAAAAACCTTCCGTAGTACAGTCCAATGTTATAAATTTGGCACTTAGCCTGACGCAAATTTTCACTGCTGTCAGCAAATAAAGTGGTGCAGTAATAGTTTTGCTACGGCCCAACTAAATTGACACACTATAGGTACATTTTTGTTGGTACATTTTTCAATTAAGCCATCCTGTGTATTGTTGTCTGAAAGTGTTCAGAGATGGCAGCATTTTATTTGATATTCATCTGTCGTAAATAACACAAAGTATATTTGAATACTGTGTTGACTATTATGGGCTTTTGATCGTCAGATTGTTTTGTGTTTGATTTTTATTCAGACATTAAATAATAATAATAACAATTTATTTTCATTATTTAATTTTATCAATTTTTCTCTTAATCAAATACATAATATAAATTACATTATATCATGTTCTAATGCAAAATATTACTCTATTATCGTTTATTATAAATTATTTTAAAAAGGTTGGCCTTATTAAAAATTAAGCGGTTTAAATTTATAGGTCCACAACCATTCCCATTTCAATATAACATACATACAAATAAAAATTAGATACCTACATATGTAATAAAGTATGTCTGTAAGATAGTTTTAGTAGAAGAAAGAATGGTTAAAATAAACATCACGAACGAGACTAACAAAATGTGGCTTATTAATACAGCAACGTCCACATTCCACAATCGACTTCCATTCAGCAATATAAGCAGCATTATATGTTTATCTAACGCTTTAAATGTGCATAAAATGTGTAAAATGTGCATATCGGATGCGACGATAGTTCTCTATTTGCATTTATATCTTCTAAAAGCAAAACATTGACGATAATTTGAAAAGAAAATGGAAAAACAAAGCACTACAGTTACTTAATGTTACTTTTAACGTTTATAGACTACTTTAAAATTGTGTCCTGCGTATAAAATCACCCAGTTAAATGTGTATTGCGGTTGGCTACCTGCCAGGCACGTAGAACCGCACGTCCAAATCTGAGAATCTCTCACTCGTCCCGCTGCATTCGTCTGCGATGATTCGACAATCGACACATAAATATTGAATAATCAAACGCTTGCCATTCGAATAACGATATAAGTTTGAATCGGTTTCTTTTTCAACATTTTGACGTTGTGGCAGATTGACTTTATTTAACGTTGCTTTGTGTTATCTCTTTTTGATACTACTCAACGATCAGTGGTGAATAAGATGTTGTTTGAAATGTTAGTTATTTGTTTTAGATAATAGAAAATGATATTCTACATTTAATTTAAATATTATCCTTGATATAAAAAAATAACTTTCAATTTCAAGTGCGTCCCTTCATCTTTGATTTGAACAAACGCGGCAAGGACCTGCGTACATCAAAGTGATTACAAGCGAAAAACGCCACACAGTCGAGTGGGAGCGTTGTAAAAATCACTACGACGTGTGAAGTGCCATCGGGGGCGTCTCGGTGGAGTGGCGATCGCTTGTTTTTCCCACTTTCGATGAACGCCGCGGGCCGAGCTCGTTCGAGTGCCCTCTGATTTCGTCCCTGCACCCGGCTCTGTGTTTTATGAGGTCAAGAGAACCTCCACAAAAAACACGTACCGCGATAAATTACGCACTGACACATTCAGATTCGCCCATAATATACACGATCGTAATATATTGTTTTTTTTTTTTCGTTTTTCGGCGGTCTGTGTGGGCGTGTATTTGCGGCAGGTGCACTTCATTCTCAATACGCACTTATTGTTAGTACTTATACATAAGTGCGTATATCAAAAAAGGTAAAATATTTCATTAAATATAATGTTCTGGGTCACATTTTGGTTTTATTGTTTCGTACTATTTTGTGGTCATATGGTTGTTATTGCATATAAAAAACATATTTCTGTAATATTATATACGAGTATAGCATAAAAATAAGAAATGTAAATTTCGGTTCGTGTAGATATTTTATAAACAACCAATTATGCAAACAAAAACAATATACTTAAGTGACGATTGTTCTTATTAAGTATATTTATGGCCAGGTAATTAGACAAAGCTTTACTCTTGTTGATATCGAAACTTTAGGCTCCCCGTGATCATGGCAGCTGAAAAACAACCAAAATGTCGCGTTAAGTGTTATCCCCATAGCCATTTAAAGTACTTTATTTCAATGTGAAATGTGCGCGTAAACGAAAACATTAATACCAATATCATATTAAAATCATGTTCTAAATTTACTAATGTGTACTTTCTTATTTACACTTATGTGTACTTTAAACATTGCTGTGCTTAATAAAAGTGTATTTTGCATGGCTATATAACCACTTGCCAAACAGGATACTCGAAATAACTAGTTTTAATATATTTAAGAATAATGTGAAAGAATTACTCGCTGCATATGGTTTCTATTCTGTTAGACAGTATTTGACACATAAATTAATCTAATATTGTGTATTATGACTTTGTAATTATTTAATTTATTTTCATTATGACACTAATTCTACCTTACAATATAATTATTTAATTTGACATATAAAACAATTTTGTTAATATCTGCTTGTATGTAACAATATACCTAGTATTACATGCAATGCTACATGTATTTATAATATATTTGCATGCTGAAAGGCTGACTATGGTGAGACTTATTATAATGATGTAACAACTTTAATTGTAACCCATAATCGCAAATAAAGAATTTGAATTTGCATTTGAATTTAATTTTTTAATTTATTGAATTTTGCCAATTTCAGACTAAAACAGATTTGTAAAAACTAACTACCCAATCTAACTATATACAATAAAAAGACTGAACATATAAGAGATTGAAATCGATAGATATTATATCCGCTTTCCATGTATTCGACCCTCTTGTTACCCGGTGTATATCATGATCTTCCCAGCCACACACAATGATCTACATATAGATGAAATAGTGCTTTGCACTAGTCATGTGCAATGAACGATTATTCTGTCAGTGACAGACTTGTCCGTCAGTTCATGCACTATTGGTCGAAAGCCTAATTAGGCTGAAAGCTTAAACCTAACGAGTCCAGTTAACAATGTTTTATCCACTAAAAACTGTAGTATTTTGTACGTCTACTTATTCGTTTTAGCCTTGAAACTTTAAAAAGTAATAAATCATGTTTTAGTTAAATAAAAGATTCCGGCGCCTTTTTAACTTATTGGATTCTTGCATTGATTCATAGTGCCACTAGTTATTTTTGCGTAATTCAAATCCAAATTAAAAAATAACTAGTATGTCTATGTATCTAATACTAATGTATTAGATACATAGACTCACGTGTGTATGAAGGGGTAATCAGAAGTGCATAATACACATATTTTGTTAAGTATATTTAGCATGTGTTATGTTGAATCTATTGCATGGCAATTTTCCAGACTCCGTGCTAACGAATTCCCGACTCAATAACTAAGTAATACTTTGGCTGACCAGAGAATCAATCCTGATCTGGAACTCAAACGCCAAAATTAAAGTCTCAGCTGGATCTACTAGCAGGCAGATTTCAGATAACTGGTACATAAATAAGTTAATGATCAAGATATCATATCATACCATGCCATGCCAATGATATTTTAGAGGTATGAATTCCATTAATTACTCTATTGATATACTCACAGTTGCAGTAACACCACGAACAGTAGCAATATATTATACTAGAATTGAGCGACTCGCAACAAATGATTCTGATATAATTAATCAAAATAAATAAGTATAATTAATCGAATCTCATCTCTACTTATTCATTTTTATTCTTCCTTTCATTTCACCTTTAATTAATTTTTCTAGAGCTGTCAACGTGCGATTGATACCCTAGTATTCTAAACCATCATTAAAGTCGGTAACCTTTTACCATCAATGAGGCCATAAGCCTTTGCTCCCTTGATAAATTTCAAAATACTGCCCTATACAGTCATATACATTGATCGTTTTCTCCGTCCGATATTCTCAATTCAAATCAGTGACAAAAACCCAAGATTAAAAAAACTTCATTCCTTTAGAAACTTAATTCAAGTAGACGACAGCCAGTAGCTAATTCTCTTTGCAATTTAATAGAATGAACTGACTAAATAGGTCAAAGATGGTAGTGGAGTAATTTATTCCCAATAACTATCAAAGCAAGTGCAGATGTTGTACTGTTTCAATTTAAGGGCGCACAGCGTCGAAGTTGCGAGATGAACTTTGAAGGAACTTTCGTGTGACATTGTCAACTAATCTTGGAGCAACATACAAACGCCGCAGTACCGTACGTACACTTTCAACTAATTGTAAACATTACTTTACTTACAATGTAAAACTTAGTTCGGATAATTTCAGCTTAGTGAGGTGTTTTTATGTCGTAAATATTTACTTTTACAGTAATAAACATACTTACAAACTTAGTTCAACAGTGTAATATCCTTTTTTAAAGCGGGTCACTCTAAAAGTAAGGCAAGAGGTTGTTATAGATTTCGTTTTTTTAAAAACGCAATCCTACCTCAGCGTAGTAAAATTCGGACAAAAATATTAATTCTATATAAAGAGATATAAAAATTTACAAATCTTACATAAAGGTGACATTAATGTATTTATCTATAAGCCCATGGTATATTTATTGACACATAAATTGCACGAAAGATGAGCTTCCTGCTGTACTGGTAATTTTAACTAAGTAAGCCCATACAATCTCAAATTCAAATCATACTTGCAAAGAATCATATTAAATACAAAGTTAATCAGATGTTCAGAACATCATATTTCTAGAGGCAATCGCCTGTAAAAACAGAACACAAAAGCATATGCCAGCTCGAAAATATAAATTATAATGTCAAATATAATAAAGAATTTCCATTACAAATGAAACTTCCAATTAATGTAATACTTACACCCACTTGGTCACTAATAAAACATAATTAAAATGACACAGTGAATGTTTGTCAAAACTTCGTGATGACATGGTGAAGTAATCTCACAACTGCCGCGTGCGATACACACACTCATTCACTCACATACACACACACACACACACACATACAGGAGCACATATATCATATGTACAACATACAGAATATACAGAAGCTACACAACTCTGTATCTGTCTACGTATTTACCTACGAACATCTACGACAACACCATTTCGACTCGGATGCTTAGAACAATGGGCTTAACGCCAATAGGGATTAAGACAAGTCATTTTTGGTTAAGATATTAATATGTATATTATACTGGTATTCTCAACTGTAAATGTATATTTTTATATCCTTCTTTGTAAAAAGTGTCTTACAGTAATAATATGTATAAGCTTTACGCTTTTCGGCGGCTTTTTGACGAATTCTGACCCCCTCGTGCATTGTAACCTCATTTCTTATGGGATTTTGCCATAATATAATTTAATGTTTCAATGCATATTTAAGAAAGACGTTCTAATACTGTCACCAGTTTGCGTTATGAATAACGTACAGAATTATATTAGTAGGATTTTAAGTTATTAGCTGTCATTTTAATAAATCAATTGTTTATGTCACTTCTAATTAAACATTTTGACAATTATTTGTAGAGTATTATAGTATCTCAAAATCATTATAATAGCTTTAGTGTTCATGACTTTAGGTACATGATTTTTACAAAATATCAAAGTTACATTGATATATACATTTAAATATTTGGCAAAATTCGAATATTTCAATTTTTGGCAAATATTTTACCTTAAGAGTTATTAGTAAAATATCATTTACAATATATTTGCATTGTTAATTTTAAAACTAATTAATCTAATAGAAATAAATAAGAAAAGAGAACTAAAACCCTCAATCAAACTAAACCTATTTTTTACAATAGTTTATTAGTTACTCTTGACTCACCATATAAAATGTAATTATAATCAATGTTTTATTGCGTGTTTCCTGAAATTATGTGGTTAATCGAATATCGATAATAATCGAATCCTGTATTCGATTTCTTGATAGAGCAAAAAGTTATTGGGTTCTTTAAATAAAATTCGAACCTACCCTTTCCTTCTAAAAATAGTTATCGATGTATGTATACAACCTAATATTGTTGTTATAGTTGGACGTAGTTCTATTTCTTAATAGATTTAACTTTTACTCATAACTCAACACTCATTTCAGAGCCTTTAGCTTATAAAATACCGTTCAAGTTCTTTCACACACGTGATGCAACGAAAATACATACTCTATATAGCGACTCTATACAATTTAAAATATCTATTCAATATATACACGAGTCTTCAAGTAAGGAAAACGATTTCTCCGAGAAATGAGTTTAATCTATGGTACACGTGATATCTGTGTGCTCTGATGTAGTTTATGCAAGCATAACTGAATGTATATCGTTTGACGTTACGTCGCAAGGAATGATTGAGTGGGCGATAGTTGCATAACGCACCTACAATATATTAACAGGTAATACCGTATAATTGTCATGATCTCTGAGAACAACCGTCGCTGTCGTCGCAGTGAGATATGAGCTGGCACACGATACGTTGCTAATTTCGTGACATCCATTCATTTACCGATCGCAAACGTGAATGGGATCAGACAACGGTTGCAGGAAACATATTCTATACTAACTCCGGCGCACACTCTCGTCACAACTGTCTTCATTCCACACGCAGTTATCAACTTTATCCAAATGCAATAACGACGATTATAGTCAGCAAATTTTTGATCGGCAGCAAAACTGTTCTCACTGACTGTACATGCGACATTAATTTATTATTGTACGTATAAATTACATTTGGAAATAGAACCGGCAATTAAATACACGACAATAAATAACGGCCCTATTATGTGTTCCTGCTATTTATTGTTCCAAATTCAAAATCGAGTAACAAAATTTCAAATTCGGAACAAATTTAACGAACTTTATTACTCGTATTGTAAAATAATTATTTGCTTCAAGGTTTTGCAAACTTGTTGCGAATATTTGGAAGTTTCTATTATTTCATCAGCCAGTGGCGAATATCTGACATGATATCATTGTACAATTGGCAACCGCAAACACACCTAAGGCGTCGAATGCTTAATATTAATACTCGGCGTGAACGTAAAATACGTCATGATATGGATTTTAAAAGATGTTTAAAGATTCATAAACGTAAGCTTTCTACCTCAGTCGGAGTCGTAAACTTGAGTGTAATGTGTCTGAATATCGTATTACGTATAATATGACGGTAACTTGGAGCGTTAGGCCGTCTTTCTACACCTGGTGACATGAATAAACTGTGCCGTTGTGGTCTAATATTAAGTTCGGCTTGTTTATAATGTTGCTTCCCCACAACGCTAGAGTTATGTAGACGTGTCGTGTTTGCCTTAAGTTGGGATGTCTTGTTTGTACGTAGATATGCGCTTATGGGTGCGTGTGATATTGTTACTGATTTTAACTTATTATTTTGAATCATTGTTTTCGTTTGTATGGATTATCTTGCATTTAATCCGAATGAGAGCTCTTAAGTGATACCTGTCACAGCGGTTATCGTTGTTTATATCAACAATAATATTACAAATGTGAAGGTAGGTTTGTTTGTTCTTCTCACAATTGAAGTAGTTAACGAATTTATATGAAACTGAGGTACTTTTAAAGCGAACTCGTGAAATATGTGTTGTTTATTAAAGATCCAAACATCATTTTAAAAGACCACGGTGTATACGTTTGTTTGTATTTCTCTCAACATAAACGTTAATCTCAAAATTCAGTCTGTCTAAAAATTCTGGGTAAGCTGTTTTGATAAAAAGATCTAGGCTTTTACATATGCATGTCCATTTTAATTGCCTACTAAATTATATATTGATTATAAAATACATAAATTCCATAGTAATTACCGAATTATTTATATACTTATATATCATATGTGCTCTACTGCTAAAAGAAGAAGCAATGTTGTAACTCTTTTATGACATGTTTAGATACAATACAAAACAACTTATTGTTGAGTAACTGCCTCATTAGCCCTGTGGTTATGCGCTTTTGTATGCCTGCTATAGTGACGACACTGATTTAATTCCCAGATCGGGAAAAGTGCTATCGAGGTTTTGTCTTAGAAAACTCTTAACAACTGCACAGAATCCAGTAATATGTCCGGTAAGTGACAATTGACTTGATCTCTGTTTCGTGGGCCTTAACCTATCATATGTTTATATTTCTGTAATTCTCTACAATATGTCCTTTACCCAAAAAAATTAACAGATTTAAGCGTGAAGGTTAGTAAAATAACGTTTAAAGTGGTAATCAGTGGCTCGAATCCGAGCCGCTGGTAATTAGAGGTGCACAATGTAGCGGCTCGTATGCGAGTCGCTGGCAAACGACAGATATGGTAGACAAAAAGTAAATGTAATTACTTAACCCTTACCTACCCCTTCGGGATACACAAGCTTATATTTATGAGTTATTATTTAAGTTTAAACAATATTTCATCATTAAACTGCATTCAAACTTGTTAAAATAGGAGCTAATGGTCATTTATCACTGAAGTCAAACCTCACCCAGAACGAGCCAACATGTGTCGCCGTGGTTTATTCGACTCTTAATTGTTTATATAATACTACCTATCAGATTTATATAAAGCCTTAGTGGACGAAGAGCGGTTTCGTAGCTCTTACTATCTTTGGTACCCCTACAACTTCTTCGACGTCAGTATGGTGTGCCACACATTTTGTTCAATCCGAGGTTACCTGTAGATGTTTACCACTGTTTGAAAGACAAATCGGTCTCATATTCGGAAAGTAAGAGAAGTCCCTCTAGAAATATAATTGGAAAGATTTCATTTCGGTGTGTAAAAACATATACACGCCTGCATAGAAGCAAGTCTGAAATTACAAAATGGTGTTAAAATATGACGTTAGTACATTAGTAGCAGAACAAAACCAAAGATCGATGAAACTCAGGATCTCACGATAAACTAGTGGCAATAAGTGAACAGCCAAAAGACCAAAAAGATCCATATATACTGAAATGTTGTTATTTTGAACTTAAGTTTTAATTTAACACGCCCAGCAAAGTACACACCTACAATGACCTTGGTGGCGCGGCAATAGGATATGTGGCTGATGTGTACGAGGTCTCAGGTTCGTTTTATGAGTTGAGCAAATTTTTATTCGGTAATGCTGTCAATAAATTGTTAGGAGCAACACAGAGTCCAGATTCTGTATATCTACTAACAATTGCGCAGCAACGCACATTTCCAGAAGTGTACGCTAGAAAACAATAGGTAAGCCCCCAATAGGGGCCTACCTATCTAAAATGTGAGTGTAATAAATATCGGCCCACCCCTTTGGGAATATTAGTATAGTTTATAGTAATATTTACACGTACAATTAAAACAAAGGACAAGAGTAATAATGTATACTTAAATGTAACACAAACTAAAAGATAGTGTCACTGTATTCGGTTCAGCAACCTTTACCCCCAATAGACTATTAAAATGGCGCATCTCTACTATTTTTATTTTCTTTCTTGTTAATCTCGGATTGCTGACATTACTACTGGCAGTAAAAGAAAATTATATCGACTTTTCTTGTAAAGTGTCAAATATGAACATTATAAAACGTTTAATTTGAACTTTTTGATCATGAAATGTATTGAACGAAAGAATTCTGCTTAAAGGAGACTGCCTATTACCCCGTTTCATACCATGACCGTGCTAGGAACGTGTCAGGCAAAAAAATATTCTTTGTAAGGAAAATTATAAGACGATGCCCACTAGACCGTTCCGTCACCGAACAGCAGTATCTATAGCAGGGCGTATCGTGTTGCTTTTCGTGTCTCATACGTTCCTAGCACGGTCATGGTATGAGACGGTGTAGTGGGCAGACTCCTTAAAAGTAAAAATGATAAATTACCCAATTGATAAGAACTTATGATTGAGAAGTCATGGTTTCAAATCCCACCCATGGCACTTTTGACGTGAACAAACTACTTAGATAATAATTATACCTTACCTGGAGGGGATAACAGGATAACTAGTAATGTGTAGCCCAAAATTATAAATGTCTTTAAAATATCTGTAATGGATAATGATTATGAAAGTAGCGATAGCCTGATGTGGAGTTGCCTTGGATTGCCAAAGAGGTCTCGAGTGCGTTCCTACCGCGCTTCTTACTTTTGTGTGAAATTCTCTCCTCATGAAGCTCTTCAGATGTGTGTTTGCATTAAATAGTTAAATAGAGCTTGCTTCCATAATGAAGGAGAACATCATGAAGAATCTTATATGTCTTAGAGTTCTAGAGTCTCCATAATGTTCTCGAAGCAATATGAAGACTGCAAACCCACACTGAGCCGGTATACTGAAGTATGGTCATAGGTACGGACCTATGACCATAGTTCAGTATACGGGCACTGCAGATAAACACATCATAGTAAATAAGGTTGCTAAAATTATATGCATCTCTGAATAGCCAAGCTTCAAGTTAAGCATCAGCTTTTTCACTCAATAAAATCTTATTAAGTAGAACATAATTAACTTCTTTTTACTAGTAGTAGATGATTACTTTTTACTTGAAGGACTTCAAATACTAGACATAGTAAGTTTTCCATCACTCACAAAACCTTTTAAGTTCAACATAATGCAAGGATTATTCCCTAGGTATATTAAAATAAGAACTTTTGAAATTAACTACTATTTACGGCTTTTATAATGATGTATTTGAAAAAAGATAACATTTAGATATTTTAAACTATTTTAATGCACACTATCCCAGATGTACCGGTTGCTTTTCAGCGGCCATGAGCAGGTGTATCTTAAACTTTCGTAAAGTAAATATCTAGGTATAGAGTATTGTAAGTAAACACAGACCCCATTACTCGCAATCAACATTAATAACTTCAAATATCAACGTAAACAATTAATTACAAAAGCAAAGTCTAAAGCCGTATACACAATAGATATCTTGCAGTTCTCGAGTCAACTAGTCTGAGTGACTTTAATTCATCGGCGAGCACGCCATCTGGGATTACTTGAAGCTGTCACGCCGAGCACCGGCCGAGACGTTCAGATCTTTGATCGGAACTTGTAGGTAGTTCGAGGATCAAAATTGAGAGAGCATGAGGAGATTGAATTTGCGCGTATGTGTACATAGCCTTATGTTTAGACGTATTGTTATAGTACAAGTGATATGTCATAGCATTAAATAATGTATTTAATAAGTAAAATAATATATTTTTATAGCGAACTATAATTTAAGATGGGAAAATTTCTGAATTGCCTTTGTTTGAACTATGTTAGTGATGATTGTGATTTGAGAAAAGGAACCAAAATGTATTGTATCAAAAAACATATTTATGTATATCGTTATTATATACTAGATGTGCCTTCAGTTTCACTCGCGTTTATGGTTACTGCACCGCTCCCGTGGGTTATAGTGTGATGTTATATAGCCTTTAACCTTCCTCGATAAATAGGCTAGCAAACACTAAAAGAATTTTTCAATTCGGACCAGTAGTTCCTGAGATTAGTGCGTTCAAGCAAACAAACAAACAAACTCTTCAGCTTTAAAATATTAGTATAGATTGTATTGTCACATTTTTGCTGATTACAGCAAAAGCGAGTATATAATTTTGCCTTGAATTATAGATAGATACAGATATATTATATTAGTAAGTAGATTGTTTAATGATTCAATTATAGTTTAGTGGATTAATATTTATTTCAAACTAGACTGTGCCCATGGCATCACTCGCGTAAATGTAAGTTAGGTTAGGTTATGTTCCGCAGAGCCGGGCGCCGGAGGGCGCGAGATGACCTCCAGCCACCCTGAGGTTTGACCTGGGGGTGGCGGGCTTTGTGGGCCTGCCCACCATCCGTTCAGCACCAGGTCCGAGAGGCGGCGTGCGTGTACCCACGCGCGCCTCTGTGTCGAGTCCGTCTCCCCTCTTTTTAGAGGTGGGACAGTAGGGTTTACTAGTGGTGTGAAGTCTGCCTATTATGGGTAGGTCTTGTTGTGTAGTGGCCTGCCGTTTCACACGGCGGGCCGTAACCTCGGCGGGGTCGCGACCGCATGCGAAAGCGATTCGCGCGGCCCCGTCGATAGTGGTTTTGTCGAGGAACACCGTGGTAGGTTTAGTCGGTATTCCGGGAGGTACTTTACTCATTGAAATTAAACTACTATATACGGATTTTATCGCGTTGTTTATTTATCACTGTATTACAAAATTTTGAAAATATTACTCTACTACTACTATTGATTTTATTTGACTAATATATAAGCTAATAAAATTATTTAAACTATTAAATCTATTTATTTTTGGTTTACACTTTCCCCGACGTTTCGGGTGCTTTTCAGCAGCCATGGTCACGGGGAGACGAGAGATGAGTCAAATAAAATCAATAGTAGTAGTAGAGTAATATTTTCAAAATTTTGTAATACAGTGATAAATAAACAACGCGATAAAATCCGTATATAGTAGTTTAATTTCAATGAATAACATTCGCGTAAACAGAAGACAATATTAGGTACTTTACTATTATTTCCATCTTTCTTTTACCCCGGCGAGTCCGACATAATCCCTCCGCCCGTCCCCGCGGAGGGATATGCGACATTGCATTCCCACACGTAAACAAAAAAAAAAAAAGTTATGTTACTAACAGTACTTTTTTCTGGATTAAAGGTCCTATTCTGTACCCCTGAAAACGTGTATGTGTAATTTCATGGTGATCGGTCGAGTAGTTAAGGCGTGAAAGCGAAACAAACAAACTCACATTCGCATTTATAAAATAAGTTTCAAATTATTTCTATTTTTCAAATGCAAGGCCTTTACATCAAAGCTTTCATAGCCATATCTCTTAGTATGTATGCCGTAATACCTCTATTACTTTTATAATAAACAAAGAGGTATTATGTGTTAAATCTGTTTTAATGTTATAGTGTAATGTGCTTTCTGGTATGAATTTGAAAATTGATAATAGCATAGCAAGAGCGTCATTACATTTAAAAATTTCACCCTATGCACTGACTACTATATAAATAAATATATTAAACTATCAATAGCTGAAACTCTGAGGCATCTAAACGTTACACTGTACGTTCTAATAACAGTATATGAATAAATCCCAACCAATTATATAACATGCTTAGTCAGCAACAATGTCGGATAACATATAGGCATATTAAATCAAAATTTAAAGCCATAAAAAATAAAATAAAATCAGAATTGATCTTTAACAATAACATTAACCGCAGCAGACCATATTAATGTGATTGTACTGGACGATAATAAACAGTAATTAACTTTAAAACACATTTCCGAAATTAAAAACAAACATGGCAACGGCTACGTAAATCGAGCTATTTAATGATGCATTTCATTTGTACAACATTTTTCATTATTTTACTATCACAGTCATGGACGCAATAAATGCTCTGATATTAACAAACTGTCTATGAACTTTTTTATTTGACGGTTAATAGTCGCCATATTTTGCACAAATGTTTTGTAATCATAATAATCATAGCTACATAAGTATTACATTCTTTTATTTTTCAAAACTAAATGCTAAATTGGAATTCAAAACTAATGCCATTACAGATACGCCGTTAGATAATTTGTTTTGTTTTCTGAATTTCACAATTATCATTTAGTATATATTTTTTTAACTATGCGTTCTAGAATGCTAGACGGTTTTAAACTTTTTCAATATTTAATTTAATTTATAAAATTTATATAAATAAATAAAATTAAAAATTAAAAATTTTATATATACATTTCGAATGAAAAAGCCTATGTTGCCAGTTACTTGGTAAATTAAATAATGTGAATGATCCCATACCCGACCATAGCTGCTGAAAAGCAATCGAAACGTCGGGGAAAGTGTAAACCTAAATATAAATAGTTTTAATAGTTTAAATAATTTTATTAGCTTATAAATTAGTAAAATTCAATAATAGTAGTAGTGTAACAGTTTCATAATTATATAATACAGTGACAAATAAACAACGCGATTAAATCCGTATATACTCGTAGTAGTTTAATTTTAAAAAACTGCTCACAGAAAAACCCAACTTTAAGAAAATGACACTGTTACTGCGTTTCACCCGATGCGTAAGAGTCCCAGGCGCCCTCGTAGCTCAGTCGCCTACAAACAAACTCCTATTCTATTGCTTTCAACCCATGGTTGGTTACCCATTTTCTTCTTTCTTTCTAGCATAGGCAACGTACGAGTAATACAATTGGAATATCACGTAATTATAGGCTATGTTAACCCCTTACCATCAGGCAAAACCTATAGTTATTAGCCATCTTTGCAGTATAAATAAAGTAACAATGCCTTGGCTTGGCGGGTATTATACAATTGCATTTTAAAGTTTAATACGCATACAGGATTGCATATGTTACAACACTCCGTAACGCTCTACATAGAATATTAATTTAGAAACGTAAGTTATTCACCTCAAGTCAACGGTTAATACACAATGTATTGAGTATGAAAACATCTCGTCGGTTAGAAGTGTATCTTGTAGATTTAATAGACAATACCGCTAAGGATCGAGTTTCTTGTAAACTTTAGTTGAAACTTGGATAAGTTTCTGTGCAAGCCCTGTCCTTAAATTGAAATGGGAACCAAAATAGCTCTACTTGCTTCATTATTAACTATTGAACTAAACTATTGGGATATCTTTGGGTTCCATTGCAAGGTTAGCTCTGTATTCCGATATAGTTTAATAATATTATTACATTGTGTTGTAAGTATTTCAGTACATTTCAGTTATGTTTAAGTAGTTCGGCTCAAAAAGCTTTTATCGCTACCTAAAATATAATAGATTGTTCTTTGATTGTGAATTGATATTGCTAAAATAAATACAGTTTAAGCCAAATTATACATAGACACAAGATTGATAATATAATGAATATTATATAAATATTCATTATATTATCAATCTTATTATAAGATTGATAATATAATGAATAGAATGAAAAGTTTCTTTTTTACTTTTTGATACAATTAGATTATATACAAGTGTATATAAAATCTGTTTGTATCAAACAAACACACAGATTTTTAAGAACGTTATCTCAGGAATTATTGAACTGATTTTAGAATCTATATTTTAATGCCGTAGTTTTTTGCACGTAGTATAGCGATACTTAAAAACCATCAAATTATAAAGATTTCTCATGTATCTGACATTATATACATTATGAGAGGCTAGATAACTTACCTATACATTTTTATTGAAAAATTAATAATAAAAGCACATAAAGACGGAATTCAAAGATACATAACTAATATATGATAATCGAACCTCTTTTTCTCAGATAATAACTTTAAGCATGTTCAGCAAACCACTGCCGCCAATTATAGTGCAGTCCATTAAAACAAGATCCGTCATTAACAAAGCACAGTGGCGTAACTGCGCAGACTACATTACTGCAGAATGTCCCACACGCTCAAGTTCCCGACTGCGACTCTATGGGGATGTTCCCGCCACTAATGTCTTCAATAATTGGCAGTCGAACTTCCAATGTACCCAATCACGAACTCAATTCGATAAAGATCCAGCAGGAATGTAGGAGGTAACCTTTTATATTATTAACTAAACATTTTCTAACTTCTACTAGGTATTGTTTAAAGCTATTTCTATGTTCTTTTATTTGTTTTGAGTGTTTATAGTACTTATTGATATCGATATATAGCGTCTGAATTTCTGTGATCCTGTAACTAACTACACAAACATACATACATAGTTTAACGCTCTTATACTCAAAAGGGTAGACAGGTAGGTTTTGGGTCCCACGTAATATGGGCGAGGCTATTGCCGTCTGCCGGGCTTAGTCCTAGAGTCTGTGCTACTATTGAGAATTTCCTAAACAAAAGTCTGATAACGCTTTGGTCGATGACAAGTAGGTTTTGGGTCCGACGTAATATGGGCGAGGCTATTGCCGTCTGCCGGGCTTAGTCCTAGAGTCTGTGCTACTATTGAGAATTTCCTAAAGAAAAGTCTGATAACGCTATGGTCGATGTCAAGTAGGTTTTTGGGTCCCACGTAATGTGGGTGGGGCTATTCCCGTCTGCCGGGCGGAGTCCTAGAGTCTGTGCTACTATTGAGAATTTCCTAAAGAAAAGTTTGATAACGCTATGGTCGATGTCAAGTAGGTTTTTGGGTCCCAAGAATTTGGGTGGGGCTATTCCCGTCTGCCGGGCGGAGTCCTAGAGTCTGTGCTACTATTGAGAATTTCCTAAAGAAAAGTTTGATAACGCTATGGTCGATGCCAAAATAGGTTTTGGGTTCCACGTAATATAGGCAAAGCTATTGCCGTCTATCGGACGTAGTTCCAAATTTCTTGCTACTACCAAGAATTTATTGATGGTAAAATCTAATATTTTGCTTGAAGCGAGCCTAGGAAGTGCACCCGTGATCTAATGAATAGCAGTCGCTTTCACTACCGCTTTTATACAGTATTTTTGTTTGTCATTACTGTTTATAGTACTGGTAGATAGAAGATAAGCAAAAAATGGTCAGTATCTGGTGCCCACCTTTCGAAACATAATGTATACTATATACGTACGTATAAATGTTTGTTAAACATCTGTTACTTACGCTCAAGCCATTTAAAGAAACATGGCTTGTTCTTAAATATAAGAACGATTTTTGATCATGCACTACACATTGCGGAATCAAACTTTACTACTACAATGTAATACCCATATATAAAGCTTATTTAAATATGCATACACAGTTTAATATTGTTACAATGGCCACAACATTTTTGGCTCAGGCACATTTTAACCAGTATTTCATGTTACGAAGGAACGAAACCGCTTTCATACAAACAACTAGTATAAAATTCAATTACCTAATTTAGTTTTAACACTTAAACGTGCATTGTTTGCCAGCAAACGATAGACCGCTCGGCCGAGCCCACAAAGGCTTTACGAAGGTATATTTCCAAATATTTTATACAATGAAAGCAAGATTAACAAACACTGTGGCTACTCTTTCTGGCCGAGCTGAAGTATGGCGAGTTGTCACGCGATGCCCGCTAACACCAAGAAAAAAAGAAGAAATGAGAATAGATATTAGGATTTGGACGATTTAATACCAGGTCATTTGGTACGCTAACGAATTTATGCGATTTGATACGACGTTAGCACAACAAGCCTGTTTTGTACAAATGTTGAAAAACAAATATGTTACCTTTGCCCCATTTCGTCAGACGATTTTAGTTTATATAGAATAATACATATATAGGTACTAGAGTTTGCCACCGGCTTCAAGGTAGTAGTAAATAAGGTAAAAGGTACTTTACCTCCTTTTCTGTACCCTTGACAAGGTGTATGCGAAATTTTATGATAGTAGGTCGGATTTTAGGCGTGAAAGCGAAGCCAACAAAAATACTTAGTTCGCATTTATAATATTAACTGGGATATAACAAACACAAAAGTCACTAAATAAGGGTAAGACGTGCATATGCTTGTATATCGGCACTTAAGGTATATACTTTAACTGCCACTGGTATACCAGTGGCAGTACAATCTGAGTGTTCAATCATAATTTTTCTGCAACTAAGAAATTTCTATAAAAATCCCAATAACACTACTTTGATATCAAACCTGGGCTCTCTCGTTTGCAGACAAACATTAGCATACATTTATGATACTGAAAAGTAGCTTTGGTCAACATTTTATATTAAATTAGCAATTTATTTTTACGTTTATAGATTTAATGATTGAGATTATGTTCACTTAAAGTTATTGTTTAACAAACATTTTGCTACACACATTACACACAAATATAAATTACCCATAGAGGCCTACCTATACTTATGTATATGGTATGCTTATATTTACGTATCAAATAATGACTAAAATGAATTTATGAGCCCTTATAATTGCGTTAACAAACACATTTTCCCTCTTTATTGTGTTAATTTTGACGGACGCTATGCATAAAATTTATTCGGTTGACCACTTCAAAGAAACGGTACGGTTATAATATCTGTGTTATCGTAATCCATTTAAAATTGATGCTATTTGATGCATATAATCATACATGTTCCAAATATAAAGTTGCAAAACCGCTATCAAACGAATTACTGGCATATAACATTATTAGTATTAGCGCGACTTTGTTCACGTTAATTTGTTCAATTTCATAGCAGGTAGCACTAAAAATGAAAACTCAATTCGTAGTTAAGTTGCTGTATGCAGGCGGTGATAGACTATTGTAACCGCTGATCTGTAGGCATGATGTCTCGTCATCAAATTCATATTAAGAAAATCGTCACATAATATTTGCAGGTGCAAAAATTAAGCATCCGAAAGCAAGCGTGGTGGTAAAAACATACCGGTTATTCGTGTTAAAATCGAATTGTCAAAGATAAAACCCATTCAAAAGCCAAAAATATCACAGATACTACAATTTGATTTATAAGTATAGATATATTACATGTTCAACGAATAGCAATCTTGTCCAGGCAGCTTTGAATGCGCCCGTGAAATATAATTTCGATCGGACGGCAATCAGGGCCCGTTGAAGACGGCGCGTGAGGCGACTCCGTAAAATATTAAACTCACCGCTTGTGAGCAAGCCACAGCAATGTGCATCGGACAAGTGGGCTATAAATATTTATTATATCTATTGTCACTGGACAAATGGGTTATAGAACTGAGTAAAAGTGTAAAACTGTCGAGAAACAAGCATAATCTCGGCGTTTATAGCTTTAAATGTATGACGATACGAAAATGTGCTCGTATTCAACGTGTTACAGAGAGGTGTGATTTTATTTAAAGTTTGTAGACTTGGACTTTGTTTATAAAGTAAAACCTATTTCTTTATACTACAAGATTGATTACAGCTCGTTTGATAGCGCATAGCCCATGATTGCTCGCACTACCTAAAGTATCACAAGAGTATAGCCAGGGAAAAATCAATAAGAAAATCAAAGATGGGAAATGAGACCCCAAAATTCTTTCTCGCCGGGCGAAACGCAGTTACAGTGTTACTATTCTTGTAGGTATATATGTCGGGTTTATATGCGTAGTATCTATTGTATATACTGAGCTGAGTCGATTTATTAGTACCATTATCAAATAATTGGCAAAAGCACGCTCTGCTACTCATACTGTAATTATTTTTCTATAACCGAATAATAGCCTTTAATCAGACATTGGGACGTTTTAATACAAAATAAAATGTATCTTTACAAAAGCGTGACATAATTAAATAATGGAACAAAAATGTTCGCTTTCATAAAAATAAAAAAAGAACATATAAACTTGACAAAAATATCACAGCATTTATTAGGAACGTTGTCTGTATTAGAAACAACATTTCAAATTTAAACCTGTCTTGATTATAAAAGGCTGTCTTATTACCGTTATATACTGCTATTTCTACACCTACATTAATGTCGGTCCAAGCATCGTTTGATTTAGTACATTTGTTTTTGCCGTGATACTCAGCAACATAAGTGGAACGCGTTTTGGTTAGCATTTTACTTTACAGCGCTGCGCTAAAAGCTACGTACGGCTAGAGTTTGGTTAAAATCACTTTTGGGTGAAATCCTAGATTGAAATCGAATAAACTGTATCCATAATAACAGGACTGTTATACACTAGTGATGGGATGTCGAGTTATACTGAAGCTTTATTTAAAAAACGTCAACTTTGGAGATAAGCCTTATATGGTGAAGGGATTTAGAACTTAGGTCATATCCAATAATGATACAACTACTCACATATAAACATCTGCTGAGCTAGAATGGAACCTAAGCATTGTAATAACGCAGCCAATACCCACTTGAAATAATACTCCGCCTACATTTTCAAGAAATAGCAGCAACAAAAGTTTTGATGGATTCATATAGGTAGTGAGATTTTGTAAGTAAACTAATATAAGACTATAGGGGCACTGCTGAGGCATCAGTTTTGTATACTCAGGCGCATGTATGCGAAAGCGCCTCGCGGCAGTCATCTTCCCGCAAGCATACAATTAGGTCGTATCTTTAATATATTTTTATGTGTAACAGGTCAATATAATATTTCCATATTTATCATGAAGTTACTTTATTTCATCTTACAACATAACTCAACGGGTTAACTTTTTCCAGGAACATTCTATTATTTATCACTACAACACAATATCGAGGAAAATCATACTTCTCGTTAAACGTACAGATATTTTTTTTATTAAAAAGGTTCTTTTTGTAAAATCATAGGGAACCGCTCTAGCTTAGAGTGATTTGACTATAAAAATCTATATAATTCTCTACAGAAGACTAAAGCCAAATAATGTTAATCCTGTTCCTCTCAAATCTAAGGTCTCTCTATTCCGTCAGTGACAATTATTTTTTCTTGCATTACCAGCGAATTGACTCGTTCTAAGAATTTTAGGTGAATTTCTCTAGTATTCCCTTGCGGTTTCTTTCAGACAAGCTGTACTAGCTCTCGCATACGACATGGGTAATTTAAGCAAATTTAGACAATTATACAACCTGTATACATCGTTTTAACGACCGACGATAGCGAAGGTAACCAATAAAAACAGTCATTCGCGCAAGTACCCCGTGCGAGCAATCTGCGCATATAACCCGATGAAGCTACTTTGATACAAGTGCGCATGTACGCTACTTGCATCGAGATGCTAACGTTGTATACAACCTTACAACTTTATGTTTTTTCCACATTGGTAACATACAAATATTATTAAATAATTTCTATTAATTCTGTTACAGTCCTCCTACTGCAAATACTTATATATCTGCGACGAGTTCACACCCAGTTTAGCAGCAAATCCTTCACAGTTGAGCATTTACCTGAAACAAGCAAACAAACTATGTTTATTACACGTTTAAGAAACATTACGTGGGCCCGATATAAAATATCGTTTGATTATATTATGATATAAACCCGTGACGTCTAGCGTCTTTACAGCACAGTTGTAGATCAACATCACGCTTTTATTTATTCAGTCCACGAAAAATCTTACTTTATACATATTCTATACAGTTTATTGGCCTCTTTAAATGTACGTATGTATTTTATTTTCAATAGACTTATTATATTTGAAACCGTAAATTGTAAACATGGTATAAGGTTCATATTTCAAGGATTTTCAGTTACATTTAGTTCCAGATAAGTTAACAACTCTTTTTGCTATGTTATTTTCAGTCCGGACTTCTAACAAAAGTTACGGGATTTTAACAAGGTAACTAATCTTATCGTATGACATAAGCGTTCGTTAAAAGAGTTTTACACACGTACCTGAGCGAAAACTGAAAAGTACGTACTTAATGTCGTCAGCGTAAGTGCATAGTAGTGAATTTTAACGTCCAAACTTGTACGTAGCTGAAAAATCCTTGCAAGTGAAGCTGTATCATGGTGGGGGCAGAATAGATCACTCCCTGTAGGAAGGCGTCAATCGCCGGCTGATTTATAGAGGGCGGGCTACGGCGGCGGCGCCGACTAAACTGTCCGGAGTTTTGCTCGTGTTGGCGAACGCGGCCCACCGGCAAACAACTCACTCACCTGCCGCCTCTCCCTCATCGAAAATGCGAACCCTAGTAAATGCCTTTATAAACGAATCCATTTTAAATTCCGAATAGTCTACCGACAACACGAACGGAACTTCCAGACATGACATGCGTGTTAACGAAATGTTGGCGCTTGGTCAATTTCAACGTGAAAATTTTACACAGTTTACCTACGTCGAATTTACGTTACAATATTAAACCGGTTCATCCTAATGGACCCGGCTGGTGGCTGGCTCTAACACGAACTGTTTCACTTTTTCCTTTTAATTACAAAACTCGGTTAAAACAAAAAAAAAACACACTGTAAATTTCCAAGAGGTCTTTTATGCAAACTTTGAGTGCAAACTTGACCTAAGAATTCAATCAGGACTTCGGTTGGCAATAATTGTGCGATCCGAGAGTGCACTATTGCTAAACTTTTCATCCCGTTGTTGGCGTTCTATTGAAATCATCTTAACGCTATTCGTACTCCTCTACACGCCATGGTAATACATTGCCGTCGAGCAAACTACTTACAATCGGGAAAAGTTAAAATTTAATCTCAAAATGCAGGCAGAAATTTAAAATTACGACATGATTTAAACAGATTGTCGAACGAGCGTTTAAAATGATGTCATTCGTGCAATCTGCTCAGGAATTTTAGTATCGGGCGATAGCAGAGGATTAATGTATAAAATATAAGATTAACATTTGCATTCACGAAAATATAGATATAATTGAAACGTTTTAGGAGCATTGAAGAAGTTTTTAGTTCAATTTAGCGGCAATCAGGACGGCCGTTGAAGATGGAGCGTGAGCGGAATGCTTAAAATATTAAACGTGGCGGAATGACGGCCGCGACGGGACACCGGCCCGCCAATTTGATATCTGTGTCAAATCAAATGAGCGCCAACGTCCCCCAAATATATGATATTCTACAAATGTTTTGACATTTATTTTGTGAAAACAATCATATTATTGTAGTATTCATGTGAGTGTTCGGCCGCTTAAAATGTTTGTCTATTATGTTGTGTAATCTTATTTCGGCTATCCAGATTAAGACGCAATTCACAGCTGTGAGCTAGATACTTTTATTTCATAGCAGAGATTAAATATTTTTAATTATCGCATTGATGTTCTCTCTTGAAGAATAAACGAGAAACATAATAGAATACAAAGTCAAATTAACGTCAACATAACGTTAAAAAGGAAAAAATGTAAAGCAGTAATAACTAAAAATAGGTAAAGATAAAATTGTGACAGCTAGAAGGAAACGCGCCCAGCCGAGCGTATCTCACGAATGCAGCGCGCTCGTTTTGATTTTAATTCAAGAAAATATAAATTTTAATACTTTGTTTATTTATATTATTTGTTGCATTTGTTGATTTTTGTACAACTATGTTTGTGTCACACATTTTATTTCGTCGATGCGCTTGCCAAACCTGACATTTTAAGAACATTTTTATTCGTCTTACATATTGGAAATATTTGACACACGAAGTGGTTTTAAGTATGTTTGAGTGCTTGTAAGCTATACATATTATTAGAAAAGTTATGCTTGGGTAGGATTCGATAATATTCCACAATGTTATTATTCTTCTTCTGGCAAAGAAGGTCAGCTGAAAATTGAAGATGGATAACCGAACAAACTCAATACTTCTGTTGTGTATATTATGTTACTACTTAAGGAGGCTATATTCTTAGGGAAGATATCAGTAGCGTAGGTCTCACGCGCTGGTGACTACTTTTTACACTCTCATCAACAGGCTATCTACAACCCTAATGAGAAAAATAATAAGAAAAGCCCTTTTTGTCACCACGGCGGGCGGCATACAAAATCATTAAATCACATTTATTAAGTTGACACTTTAAAGTTTATAATAAAGGTAGCATTCAGCACTCCGGCTGAAGATCCAAGATAGGATCGGATTTCAAAAGAAACTTTCTTGGTGCCTTATTAAAAATTGACATTTCTGTCTATAAGTCTTTATTAAATTATTCAGACTGCTGCTAGTCGCTTTGTTCTGATAGATACAAGAATAAATATCTATCAGAAGACCCAGATATTAACTCTTAAATTTGATTCAAGAATTTATCTTGGATTATTGGCAAGACTATTCTCAAAAACAAGTCGGTAGAACTATGCTCTATGGCTCGCCTTAAGCCTTCGATATCCATAACTGTTATATATATGTTAAAGAACCATTATCGGTAATAATAAACTGCGTAAATGTTAGTCCGATAGCAATGTATGTTATATCTTTTTCTTATTTTTGTGCAGCGTTGCTCTTGGCGGTAAAGCAATCGCTACCTCTCTCCACACTCCGCTTTCATGTTTTCTTGATACGATACAACTCTCGCTTTTTATTTGACTTGTTGCGTTAACTATTTCTAGATCTTTCGTCCTACAGAGATATAGCAGCAGAAAAATATAAAATTCTAGAATATCATTTTGATCTTAAAGGAGAGAAGGAGGACTCCCCTTTAAGATAAAAATGTTTTTTTACACCTCGCACATACATTCGCTTATGTTCTCTGTCTTACTTACTTACTCTTTTGGTTCAAAGATACAAAGCGTTTGTCTCTTACTAATTTTACTTTAAGTATATGATACACACTACAAAAATCTTTACAGTTAGTTGTTCATCTTAAAAGTTATTGACCACATCGACATGATAATAAATGAATATTATAATATACAATCGTATCTATATTAAATAAAGATAGGTTTACCGTACTTAATATAACTAATCATTTCAGTTCCATACTGTATTATAATCAATATTACCAAAAATAAATGTTTCAACTGAAATACTGAGCCTCACATTCATATAACATATATTTCATAGTTTATTCAGTATATTCATTGTTTGAAACTGAAAATCATTGGTTTCATAGATTGAAATCAACCAATCGTTATTGCGTGCATTGTTTGGTTTGAACATGGCAACATCATCAATACGTGAATATCTCATTCGGTGAACCTTCGACGTGTTGTCGTGAAATATTTATGTTGCGAATACAGAAAAACAAACCAATTAATATCGTGTGGCGAGTCAAATTAAAGTACATGAATGTTCATGATTTATTTTACCATTCGAATTATTAGTAATTGAGCATAGAAATCGAAAGATGAAATTTTTGTTAATGCTTTGTGTAAAAAAGAACATTATAGACAAGCTAGCTGAGAACTAGTAGCCTAAGATGGATAACGAAGAAGATATTGGCAGTTAATGCAACAATAATTTAATGACAATCCGATCTACATATTCCTAAGAACAACCAATGGAATATTAGTTCAGAAACATAATAAATGTTAGTTTAAAAAGTTATGGGCGAAGTAACAAAGTTGTGATTTAAAGCAATTATATATATGGATTTTTATGATTTATATATTTCTTTTAGGACTGCATGCTGATTCAAATATTAAATATTGCTGTTAAACGAATTTGTATTCGCTACATTAAAAATAACAAAACACAATATCAAATCAAAAAATAACAGTACACCCTCAAATCAATGAAACAAAATCAAAATAAATACATCAAAAACGAATGCATAAAATTCTCCTTCGTTATTCCAAAAGTACTGTTCCATATTTTTATTGTAAATAAATTTGACTTTTTGGCATTTAAATTTACAAATTTTCCGGAATGCTAGGCCGACGCAATCGCAACCCTCGTCGTGCCTTCTTACTTTATTTGCTTTATTTTCAACGAGATTCATATTGCCAAGAAGTTTTGCGTTCAATTTATATAATATTATCTTCTTTCGTGATGCACGCGCCTCGATTCTGGTCGTTTTGCAACTCAGAGACTTTGACGGTTCTTAGTTTTGTAGTTTTGTGTGATAATTAATAAAATAACAGAGCAGACAGCGCTAAAGCGTATACTACTCCGCACTTATTTGTGAATTTACAACTCTGCTGAGCAAATGAGCAAAAGCTAAAACTCTCGTGATAAAACTATTCAAAAAAGAGTGCCGATCTAGCATCAGTATCATAAATATCACAAATATTCTACTAAATTAAAATTAACATCAAATGTGTTTTGTGAATTTCAGTTCACATTTGACCTTTCTTAGATCTAAACTCTATTTTCAAGCGGGTAGTATTTGGTGTTCTTCTACTCTTTTACTTGTTGCATAAATCTTCTTTCATGTTATCTCCTATCTCTCCTTTTACTACTATTATTTTTTCATACGTTAACGTACAATATAAAACAAAATTATAAATTCAATGTTCCATGTAAACAAGTGGTAATTGAAACACTATCTAAATTATTCAACATCAAAAGGCCTACTTTTCACATTCCTGTAGCATGTTAAAGAATTTTTCTGTTATGTACAGTAATCTAAAAACGCCTAGTTTAACATTTCCTCATGCTATTAACACTACAAGTTATTACCATACCGTGTACACATGCATTTGCTTCGGCTAATGATCCTTGCTTGACGTCAATAGTTCTCAACATGCAAATAAGCTAACCGAACATGTATATTGAAATGAAACAACCTGTTTACGACATAATAGGCATATTTTATATATGAAAGCATTTTTACAGCAACCATTTTTGAGTGTGGTCATCTGAAAAATAGAGGAACAATTCTCATAATAAAATATCTTCAAAATAGAGTTTAGATAATGTTTAATAAATATCAAATGTGAACTGAAAAGCGGTTTATTTTGATTTTGGAGAATTCTATTTGTGAAATTTATGATACTGAGTATAGACTGAAGCTGTATTTTGAACAGATTTTAGTATGAGAATTGGCTCTCTGGTATCGCAAATTTTCAGTTATTGTTATGAATTGCAGTAACATTACACTAAAACATATTTACGTTTTAATTAAATTAAAGTAAACCTAATAAGACTGAAATTTTCACATATATATATATTTCACATATATACAAGAACTGATTATTTAAGAAACAAATCTGAAAATATGTTAAGCAACATATCCTTCTTTATATTTACTAGAAGAAAATATTAAAAAACTACTCGAATATAAATCATAATGTAGTTGCTGTAATGGCGCTGCGTGTCCACCACATCTTTATTATTATTTGTTAAAGTACTAAGAGTTCAGACGATGAAGTATTGGGAGCGTGGAATGATGAAGTACATTCGCTTCATTCATTCATCTTAATCGTATGACTGTTATTTATAATTCTTTTATACGCCTTTTTATCCACATTGTTACATGTATAACATTTTAAAAAAGAATACAGCTTTTTTTAAGCTATGATACTAAGCATACATATATAGACTCTCGCATCTTTCGGAGCGGTATACCTGGACTTTGACTTGCCTATCCAGTCATATATTTTATAACTCACTTTTATTACATTCATCAAGTGGGTGTCATTGTATCAGGCTTCTTTTAACGTGGCTTTTCTCTAGAATGCTTATTATCTGGTCAGAAATCATTAGCCTCTTCTATCCTTTTCTAATAAACACTTAAATCACCATTGCAGCTATATAGTATAAATACGCAAATACTACACCCGCAAATGTATACCAGGAAGAAACAACGTATTTTGACTAACGGTTTTGACTAGTCTCTTTTGCTTCGTACACTCCTAACACAATCTTCATATAGGCTTGTCAGTTTAGGGTACTTTTAATCTAATCTTTTTCTGAAACCTTTGTGATCTGGTCAAATACCATTTGCCTAGCTGCTCCATTACTTTTCTACTATGCACTTAAATTTTATCTCCCTACATATATATTATATGCACATACTACACCCACACATGTAAACGTATATGTATTTGAATGTTAACACATTCTCAAAGGTGTCAAGTAACATCGTCAGCGTATAGTTAGAACGCAACCCGACCCTGAGACTTCTGTGAAAGCACGCCCGGCTATGATACCCGTACTGTACAGCCACCGATGGCCCCAAATCGATGAACTATAAATCCATTGTCTAAGTTTGCACAGACAGAGCTCCTCTCTGGACTCAGAAGATTAATTTTCTTAGTTTAGATTGTTTCGTGACCCATTGTGCAAGCGATAATTGGATTTTCTCGACTATCTGTGATTTAGTTACCTCTGAGCTTGGCTCTCTTGTAAAATTTATCGTGGCTTATAATACAGTAAATTGGTATAAACGCATATTCGCTCATTGATGTAAGTTATTATGCTGGAGATATTCAAATGCGTATGTTAATTGGTTGCCGTAAATCCTTCAGCTGAAACTCGTTGTTTTTAACATATCATCTATTATTAAAGACATAAAGAAGAACTGTAATGTCTGTATGTAAAATATGTAAATATGTACGAAAACTCATTTGCTTATAATTATTATACGAAACAGCTGTTCGGTCTAGAGTTTTATTTGTCTGGTATTCCAAATAAACCCGCTACGTCGCAAACATAAATTATGTACGTATATTGATTTTATTATTTAAATGAAACGCAACACAAATCTAAATATATTTTTCGAACGTTTTTGTAAAATGGGTTTCAATGTCTGGAAATTTACACACATATAGTTACAGCAAGTCATATTTTATTAAAAGAAGTGAAATATTTTCATAAATTTAAGCAATATATTTAGTTTTTTGTGATTTAAAAAAATACTAGCGTATTTGGTGACATTGGGCATACTTAATAAAATTGTAAAACATTATAAACAGAATTACTGCATCAACCTTAAAATAACTGTAATTTGATATGCATTTAGCTGCCACCCGCAATTTCGTCCGACCATCAAAAAAGAGATTTAGAATGCCTGCATTACTATAGCATAGTGTCGCTACTATTTATTCTCATATATTATATTTTTAAAGCATTTCTTCTAATTATTTATTGCCAAAGATAGTTCAGATATAAAATAAATATTTTGTTATTTCCTTGCCGGGTAAAAAAATTCTAACTAAATTCACAATTATAAGATACTAGCTTTGTTTTGCAGCTTCACTTTCAATACTCAATACTCAATACATTTATCACTCCACAAGTTAAATAGATGTTACAATTGTATAATATAAGAAACATGTGTGGGCCTTGTCGGCACGGCAAGATGTAGGAGAGAGGAGGAAGTTTTACATATTTTATTATTTAACTATTTTACTTATGATTGATATTTATTGACTATTATAATATATAGGTAATTTTATTAAGGTGCGCTTACTATAGTTAGATAGATATATTGCTATAATTATTTTTATTATATGGTATTCTATTATATAATTAATATTATATTATTTTATTTATATGTTTTAATATTTTTATTAATTTTCGTCGAAACCCACCCCAGTTAAGAACCATGCATATTTTTGGGATCGAAAAACCTATGTCTCTGTACTCATCATAACCAGACCAATGCAAATAAAATCATGTCAGTCTATTGTTGCGTGAAATTAGATATACCAAAAAAATACACATTCTCATTTATACATACATAGCCCCACTTTTCTGACTCCGAAATAGTTGGCAAACGTGTATAACTGCCACACCCTGAAAACTATGATTTTAGGTTCCTCATAATAGATCATACTGCCGTCTATCGTGCACAATTTTAGATGCCGTGATACTGTTAAGAATTGTCCCAAAGAAAAACCCTGTAACACAATTTGCCTCACCTGAAAATGAAACCATAGAAAACGACTGCATACATTATGACACAGCATGATATTTAAACTAAGAATATATATTTTTATATATACATATATTTATAATATACCTAATATGATTGTATGACCTGTATTAACACTAATATTTAGTGAGCGTCGTAGTGAATGAACATTGTTAGTGTGACAGCCGGTGTCTCTTTCTTAGCGGTTAGCAACTGCAGTAAAATTGTACCGTTTTATGATGATCGTTAAACTAAGCTCGGTGTGTGGTTCCATCGCATGTCTTAAGGCACTTCTTTACTGGAAGCTAAGCGAGGAACAAACGAGACAGCGATGTGAACGATATACTGTAATCTTATAAAAAACGTTTAGGTGACATACATTGTTTGTATTTTATTACTTCCACTGTTTTTGGTAATAATAGAAGTAGGCCTACAGAAAAAATTGCTTACAACACTCAACCCTGCACTTTTATATGTTATAATACATTTTGTAGAAAAATCAGTCACTATATTTGCGACCTTATGAAAGTAGCGAAACACGTGCCAAACAGACTGACCTCAGAAGGAAACTTTGAAGGCTTTTATACATAGTACTACAATCATAGAGCACAATAATATCCAAAAGAAACTCGTTTTGCTTTATCAAAACATGTGTAAGTGTGTATCATATAAATGTATATACAGTTGCCATATTGTATTTGTAATAACACCTATAAATCAATAAATTTATCATTTTAATCTAATTAATCTTCTTTAAAATTGTCACGTGTAAAACGTGACAATTTTGTGTAAAAGATGATGTAATTCTTATTTTGAATTTTAACAACGTTATATGCAAACTTAACTAGCTTGCTCAAAACAATTGTTAGTTAACTTAATTATTATAATAATAATAAAATATTAAATAATTCAGTACAATAGTCTTAATAATAATATTCAGTTTCATTGTAACTGAAATTCATACTACTCGTCCCGACCGCTTGTCTCCCATCAAATGTGTCAACGCAGGCTATAAATGTCAGCGCACCTCACAGTGGACAGACAGCACACGGGCACACACACGTCGTTCCTTTTTTTAATTTTATTGATGCGTAAATCGTCAGGACTATTATGAAAAGTGCACAGTACGTGCTAACAAATAAACCATTACGCTGAACGTGAATGTGACAAAAGGTTGTTTGCGTTGATAGCTTTATCAAATCAATGTCCTAGTTCGTAAACATGATGAAATACATGGGATTTTTAGTGACGTGTAATTGAATGGTGCCATTAGTTTGTGACGTGTTTTTGATTAATGTATTGTATTGGTCTCATAGCGGTGTTAATACTTAGTACTAACAAAACCTCAGGGTTTGCGCAGCTGCTGAATGTGACAGGCCGGATACGATAGTTGTATCAAAAGACTATAGGCCATACCACAAAACGGCAAAACATCTGTTTACCGCCCGTTTAAAATTCTCTGTCTCTATTGAACGATACTGTAACAAAAGCGATAACATCAAATTAGACAGTGTCTAACTTTAGCCACTGTTTCGTAGCAACAAGGTATTTTTTTATAACTATAAATTCTTTATATTAGCTCTATATGGACATGTAGGCACACTAAGAGTGGTAACTAAATATATGTGTAAATATGCCTTACATTAATTTCATTGAATTTCGTTTTAAAAAAAAGCACAGGCAGTGATGCTACTAACTATTACAAATATATAACCTTATGAAATACCTTGTAGTAAAATAGAGGTAATTTTACTAGTAATTATTTACATTAAAGCATCAATTATTTCTCGCTTTATTTTGTTGTGTCCTACATATTCGCGAAAAGCCCTCTTTACTTAGCTGTTTTGCACAACCCATCATTCTATCCTCTATTCGATATAACACAAGAAAGGTGTATGTTTAATTGAAGTACTTCGCTGATTTCATTTGCCATATAACCGTCTACTGGTGTTCGTTCTAATTAACATATTATCCAAATACTTGCATTTAATTTAATAATGACAGCAAAGAGTACAGCATTAAAACAAATTTTGTTCTTGTTATACCGAAAAGAGCCCGTAAGGTACTGTTTCTTCCCGGGCGAATAGCAATAGGAAAACATAGGTACCTGAAGAAAAACGTAGGCTATACAGGCACCTATGGCAAATAATCATAAGCTACGGTAACCACCTATTACCAAGCAGGTAGCGGATGATAGTAAACGCAATTGTATAAAAAAAATATATTTTTGTAGCGCGTCTTCACAGGCGTCTTCTTCTAATACTTAAGACAATTATATAATCGAGTTTAAACCACCAAACAGGCATCAAAACATCCTATATACATATACAAAACATCATATTATTTGAAGTAACAAATATTCTCATAAATATTACTAGGAACTATAAAGTACTTCGGGTATACCTATCAATAAATAAGGTGATTGATATTGATTTTTTCTAATTGTGTTACGACTGTGAATGTCGACTGACGCCCCTTCATTAAATATTTCTTAAAAGATCGTGAGTAACTTGTTAGAGGGAATAGACGAGGCTATTATCGTCGTCTCTTTTTTACCTGTCGAAAATTTAATAGAAAATCGACCGTTTAAACCTAATACCTTGTTCTTGCGATGGTTGCTAGCAAGTATCATTATATTTGATATAAAAAAATTTCCAAACGTCTTGAAATTGGTTTAGTTTTAAAAAGAATTAAGATTATAAAGATAGTAATGATCATTTAAACATCATGAAAATATATGGGAGGTTTAGAGGTTTTAAAAAAAATTACAATCGGTAAATCCGTATAGCCTGCATCATCCTATGTGTCATCCTTGTTTTTGCCCGTAGGTAAATACTCTTTTCTGTATGGCATTCATTATATTCAAAAGTAAGGTAAAAAAAAAAATTGTCATAATACTAGCCTCGATAGTACCGAAGTAATTTCATACATATACTATTCTGCCAACTTCTGATGGTTACATTAAAACATGATTGCTACAATCTTCGGCGATCTGAGGCATATCTGTCAACCTTACACGAGTTTAACAGGAAAGAATTATCACGGTAACACGTCTGTGTTGGTGACACCAGCGTGCCAGCGTGCCTGAGCTCAATTAGCAAGTGTCGAGCCAGTTAACATGTTCCAGAATGTTCGCGATTAGCGTACTGCGACCCAGAGGGACAATCATTAGCGGTCACCCACAAATCGACCTATACACGTTTTTGTCAAGACTGTCACACCATTAGTCCACCTAATGTACTACACCCACCGACTACTATTATTAACCTTTTCTTTTATTATCTCATTCATACAAATCTTATTAATATTACCTTTTATTTGTGCACTGTTCTACTCCATTGTTGCACAACAGTTTAGAATTATTCCGCAGTCCAACAATGATAAACTGAGATTCCAAGATGAAGAGTCGCAACGACCATTAAAGTTTCAAAAGGCTGGCTCTTTAGAACAATACAGTGAAAATAAAATAATTTATACAGGAAAGCTTAACTTCAAAAGAGTCTTTCACTCAAAAATAAAGCGTGTTGTAGTACCTAAACAAGGTGGAACAATGTTTTGCATAACAAAGGAAAAAAAACACCTAAAGGAAAACATAAAGCCACACTTTATTCGCAGAATACTTATTCAAATGAGGCTGTCCCTTCTAAGTTTGTTTTCAATCAAAAACTCGCGCAGCTTTGTCCCGCTAAACTTTATAAATGAGGCGATTATCCGCGGCGCGGCGTCGCTGTCCCTCTCACGATAGGTGTGTGGTGTCCGGCCGCAGCGCAGGACCGACGTCGCCCCGCGCCCGCCCCGTGCTCGCCCCGCGTCGCCGTCGCCTGCGCCGCGCCGTCGCGGCTGCGACGCGCTGATAAACCGCTGGTCACCTGCGCTGCATGAATTGCAGCGCTTTTTAACTTTCATCCCGCTAAGTCCTTTAAACTTCATCCGCTTTAAACGCTCGCATTTATTTATGATTTAGATGCTGACAACTACACAGACAACTTTGTAAAGTTTTCGCAATATCCGACGAGCTAAAAAAGCCTTGTTTTTAAGTCAAAACGCTATTTTGTTAAGTAGAAATTCCTCGTGTAATTAAATAAATATCAACGGAGTTCGCCGCTTCTATTATTTGAAAGCTCGCAAGTACGTACGCAGCCGAGGCTAGTAATAATGCGAACGTGAAAAGAGTACAATAACACGAACATAGTCGAGCCTAGGAATAGTACATCAAGATTAGCTCGAGGCTGCAGTCTGATTACGTCGCTATGTAAGAAGAGAGCCCGTCGCAGCCTCCTCCGATTCTGAGATGAGGATTTGTATACACTTTTTCTGAAAAAAGTAACATTCTTTTCTCGTAGAAAAGTAGCTAATCTTGAAAAATCAATAATATGCAGATTTAAGTCTACCGGTCATATATCATGAAGTGTGAATAAGCCGTGTTAGAAGCGCGTTGCGGAAGAAGATTGTTTTAAATTGCTAATAAAACATGTAAAAGTTTTCTTTTACTGCAAAATAAAAGGTGTTATTATTGACACGACGCACAAAGAAGTCGACGCAACAAGGTGCTTTCGCATTTGTTCTATCTCAAGTATTATATTGTGCCCTGGGCACTTTCCACTCGCGCCTTCCGCAACTTTCTTTACAGTTTCCTGCTCAAGATTTTCCGTTCAATTAAGTTATATAAATTGAATTCCATAGTTTTCACGGATCTATTATACGATAGGAGTTAAATATTAAGTTAGTATCGGAATCAAAAAATAAATGGAATAAAAGTGGGCAATCGCCTGTTCAAAATGAATTGCAAACAATATTACATTTTGGAAGCAATCTACGTTAACCCAAAAGGGAATGATGTGGCAGCTCTTTATATTGCAATTTTTGTGTCCAAACAAAACGAATTTGCCGCGCAATCAAAGCGGGAATCCGATTGATGACATGGCGGAATAATTGTTTCGTGAAATTGAAAATATCGCGGCTTGTATTCTGTGTAACACCTTATAAAACATACTTTTAAACGCAATTTGCGAACACATTCAACTTTGATATAAACGTAATAGGACAAAGAATGCCACATTTTATTGGCAGCTACGAATACTGGTTCGGTAAATCGTGTTTTTTGTCTATACTTGATCGAATAATAGTAGCAACATTGTTCGGTAACCTTTGCCACAATGGAGCAGACTCACGCTATACGAACATAATGTTACTTAGATCCCCAGTACAGGATAACATGTAAGTGCAAAACTACAAAAGCAAACAACTTTGCAATACCTAAAGCGTAACTCCAAACTCAATCGATAAAGAGCGTAACGGTAAAACTAAAGTAAAACAGCCGAACATCGCACCTGTGACAAGTACAATAAAACTTTACCAATAAGCCATATTTCACAGTCGACTTCAATCTCAAATACCAATATATTATGAGGCGATTTCCTACGTAGGTACATAATTCAAAGAATCGGAGATAAGTTATCGGACTCCCGCATATTCATAGTGTCGGACGCGGTTCGATGTCGCTTCGGATTACATAAACTGTGGGTAGTTTCGATGTGTTTGTTCCTATCTAAGTAGGCAAAAACTTGGTCCCGCAAAAAGCACTTTGGAAAAGAGAACCGTCGCGAAACGTTTTCTTTTTCCTAACTACGACGTTTGTGGAGCGAGTGTGCAGCCGAGCTATAGTTATGTGACACACGTGGATAGCACATCACCCGAGTACAAAATGTAATGTAAATAGAACGGCACTGACACAGCTTAGTGAATGCAGTTTTGAATAAAATAGAAACAAAAATGTTGTACTGTTAAAGTTACGAAACAAAATCGACAAGCAAATAATAGAAATATAAAATACAACTGGCAACTAAAAGCGGCTTACGTAATTAAAAAGTATGAATAAAGAACCACTGGTTTTATTATAACGCTATTATTGAGATCATAGAAATGGTAATAAACTGTTCATATCTAAGTGGTAATTAGGTACGATAGTTATTCAATTGGATGCTTAATAAACGTGAATAAAATTGCAGTATATTTAGAACTAATTGGAGGCAAACTAAGCTAAGATAGTATATAATAAACTAAGCTTAACGAAGCGCAGTGACCAGAAAGATTGAACTTACAGAATTTTGTCCTATACTAAATTAAACCCGCCGCTTCGTTCTCGCAAATGTAGGTTAGGTTAGATTAGTAACAAAACTTTTTTCGGTTTGAAATGTGTTTTCTGTATCCATGACAACGTGTATGCGAAATTTCATGATGATTAGTAAAGACTTAATTTACTTAAAGCGTAAAAGCGATACAAATTCGCGTTCGCATTTATAATATTAGTTAGGATAAACTTAATGCCGTTTAAAATTAAGTCGAAGATTAAAGAAGGCTTGCAGGGCAACATTTATCTATTGGCGATGTTGAAAACCCTATTGGATAAAAATCTCCGCTTAATTACGCTCCGAAAAGGTCAAACCTCACCCTTACACTCTTGAAGCGCGTTCGGTTGCAACAATATTAGTATTTATTGAATTTAAATCGCCTCGTGTAACGTTTTGTTATTGTTCATTCATTTTGAGCGTTCAGACTTATTACGTGATGTTAATCCGCGTTTGGTTTGCAGAAGGCTTGTATTATATTCTCTCAGATGACTGATTTATGTCAATCAAATGTTCCGCACATGCAACGATCGAATGTTCCATTGGAGCTGACTTTCAGTATGAGGTATGCAATCGATTCAGTTCAACTAGCAATTTGTCATACAAAATAATTTAGTAGTGTTTACACGTGTACTGATGTCGAGTTAACGTACACGTGTAGACGAAAATACCTTTAAAGTTTATAATTCAATTTTGAAGACTGCATTTAGACTTTATAGCCATTTCATAATTTATTGGGTACTGGATTATTTAAGCATGCGGGGTATAAGTATACTCGTAAATGAAAATTATATAAGGTTATGGTAAAAGGAAATCCATAATCTATGCATATCGGAAAACAGGCATGATTCTACGAGCGAAGCACTTAAGTAATCGTCACGCACGTACCAATAAGTACAAACAATAATCCCAAACACATATGTATATACTGTTACAAATAAACCCACTCATCACGCTCTCAGGCAGACAAACATACTGCACGAGTGTAAGCAAATAAAAAGGCATAGCCACACTTAGGAGCACGTAAATCTCTATAATGCTTATTTCTACAGCCATAACTTCCACTAGATATTTGTCGCGAGTTCCTCTTTCGAGATAGATTACTATGCGCTGGCACGAGTCTGGCACACCTCAAAACTGAGGATCAAAGCCTGAGAGTAACTTCCGCTTTCGAACACGTCACATGTTGCCATAACGGAGTTAATTAAAAGAGCTATTCAACTAGTAGGTAGTGCAAAAACAGATGCGATGTTATATTAATATTCTGGAAAGGATTTTGTACCGGGTTTGTTTAAAACAGCTATTTTGGTAACATTTAAACATTCACGCAGAAATGTACGGAAAGGCAACTTGCGAATGTTTGGTTTGGTTTATAATAACGTGTTTAATAAATATACAGATCTCTGTAAGATGTCGGACTTTCTTTGCTTAAACTTAATTTGTTTATTTATGGAATAACAACGAAAGTTTTTACGTTATATACGGCTTCAATGAATATCTAACCTGGTGATGTTATCCAGTATATTATTAAAAACTCATTTGAACATGGCTTTTATTGCATTCACAATTGTTATTAATACTATTATTATTTTTATATTTTACTTGAAGTCTGATTAACGCTCCTGGAGAAAAAGGATGTAGAATATATACAATCAAAACAATATAAATTTTCTATAGAACTCTACAAACAAATGTACCATAATACATTTTATGGAGTATATGACCATCGAACGGCACCTACACAAAGACCCTTGCTTTAATGGCTTTAGTTGACTTACCCGACTAGCACAAGAAAAACAGCTGTTACCTGTAGTAATTTACTTTTAAAAAGTCACAGATGCGATTCAGTAACACTTACAAAGAATATAGGTGGTTTAAGAAAATGTATTAAAACTGCGCAATAAACTATTACCCGTTAAGTTTTCAATAAAACCTTTTTATAACTTAACTTACTTCCACACGCGATTTCACTCGCGTGATATGTCATTGAAACATCCTACGTTAGTCAGGGATAGGGTAACTTTCTATTAGTAAAAGACTTTTAGAATTGGCTAAGTAGTTTTATAGATTACCTACTAGGTATACACAATCGAATACATTAATTTTACCACCTTTTTATTTAAGTACCACTTTTAATATTAGCATACACCAAATTACACAAAACAAAATTCATTGAAAAGCATAATTTGTTTATTTAAAGAACCTATAAATCGTTAACACCGCACTTAAAAAGTTAATACAAGCACTGATAATCATTTTGCATTTAGTCGGTTATTCATTTCGCCAATATGAATGCCTAATGAAAATGTCGAATTTGAATATTGCCGAACAAAATGCACTAAAATACGAATATATTCGATAGATGCCTACAGTCGTCGGGCGATGCAAACTGATAATTGAATGATGAAATATTAACATACGTAATAGATACGCAGATTATTATATCTCCGTTCAATGTAATGCATTATTGGCGTATTTTCGGTTTATAGATTCGAACTTCGAATAAGTATTGTATTTGATATTCGTACGTCTGACTTTCGAGGTTCTTCGTTTGGATCAATAACACGCAAGATATATAAGCTATATGTATACCTAAAACTGAGTTTGAACGAGAAGTAGAATATCGGTATTCTATGATAAAGATATTTAACAGTTTCTATTATTTTTGTTACATTGAAATATGTAGAATTTAATCATAAAGTACATATTTTTATTAATTATTTATTTATCAAAAAAAAACAAACTAAAATATATAGGTACGTTAATTACCAATTATTGTCTTACAAGATTATTTTTAGTTACAAGATTATTTTTTTAAGCATGATTTGATTAATATTGAAGGCTTCGATATTACGTGCTGAAAATAAATTAATTGGATTCCAAGAAGCATGCATAGCTCGAGCACACAGAAGGCTTTGACGTCATTCAAAATTAACTGTTTTCAGCTATAGCGTCCTTAGTTATCCGATATACGATAATTACTCAAATAGATACTTTATTAAAGTATTGTTTATAATTTAAAATACAACTATCCTATAGAAGTAGATATTATAGTGTGACAATGCAACCGTAACCAATAAATGCAAAAACCATCGAAAATAAAACGATGTTAATTATTTTGGAAACTTTATAACGACTAACCAAAGAAATCAGTAGACAAAGAAATCACTATAAATAAAATATATATGAATATATTCTTGAAATATAGAAAGTCACCTTCGAAATCAGACTAAATCACCGTCTACGAACTGAATGTAAAAATATGTAAACTAGCAGCAATAATATTATAAGCTTTGTGGTATTAAAATAATGAGTGTAACACTTGCAAGGTCACGGATGGCAAACAAATGAATCCTTGTATAATACCCACTTTGCGACAGTTCCAAGTGTCTCGATTCCCGTTGTTATAATGTTCAAATATAGTACCGACTGATGCCTGTTAGTACTAACTTCTATGTACCTACATTTAATGGACAGACGACGACGTATCTAACCTTGTTGAAATATAGGACTATAATATATTCTGGTGTATCGTTTTACTGTTTATGATACTAAGTATATGGCCTGCTTTAATGCCTGATCGTAATCGGTTATTGTAGCGATTTCTTGCAATACCATATTACTCTGCCGTTACCGGAAGCGGATTAAAGATAGTAAAAAATAATTGGTAAGAGTATGTGAGCCGCCGGTCGGTTGGTCGGAATGCAATAACGGTGTTACTATTTTAACGCTGGTTTCGTGTAAGAGGATAGTACTTTACTTATTCGTATCGTTATCTAATAATATAATTACAAACACAGGCTCTTTCATTCTATAAAATTTAAATAGTAAATAACTGCCATTCCTTTATTAGCATATGACAAATATTATATTAAAAACAACATTTCCAACTTTCATATACATTATACAGGTGCTTGTAATTATGTCAATTCAGTTACTTTACTCTCGTTAACCCTATTATGAACCCGTCGAAGAATTAAACTTATTATAAAAAGAAAATTAATGAAAGTATTGTACTATATAACTTTAATTTATCATCTCTTTTGTAAGAGAGTTTCTACGGTGCAATATTATTGCTTCTATTACCAAATCACTGACCTAGTACAACAAACTGATATCTGCATTGAACGCATATTACATTGACAACTTAGATAAACGGTCTCACACCTCGTCCCTCGCTCGGTCTATGTAATTCCAATCATCATCTAACAGCTTGCACTTAGCGTTTGCTGATTACAGAGATAGTCGCCGTCTTTAACCAAGATTTATTGAAACACCTATTACAAAGCAATCTCTATAAAGCTTCACTCTCGAAACATTTTATTCTCTACAACTAAAAACAAGATGAGATTTATATTGTTTTATTTAGAAGCAACAATTCACAACACGATGAAATCAAAAGGTTTTTTTTTAAGCAGAATAAATAGCTTTTTAACATTTAAATGTAATCACACGAAGTCAGTAATCTACTTATTTATTTTCTGTCTCTAAATAAAGCTAAAGTTGCCGCGATCCCACAATAAAAATGTAACTTTTGCGTCTCATACTTATTTTGTAGGGATCCGCATGTCTCGCAAAAATATACGCGCTATTTCTTTATTACTTTCTGAATAGTTTGTATTCTGTTCGAGTATGAAACTATCATACAAGGAGCCAGCTTTTAGGTGGACATTATAATCTCATGAGATGAAATTATATCCACTACACACCAGCTCTTTATAGTGCCCACTCAAAATAATTGGGCTAAAGCAGAGATTATAAACTTAAGACATATCAGAACAGCTTTCGTTACAGTACGTTGCTTTATTCTAGCACGTATTCAATTGTTACCCTTCTTATCAATATTTGTAAACAATCTTTACATTAATACGAAATAACCCACTCTTTCCTTTTTAATGTTGAAGTAAAAATCTATTGAAGAATACAAGTATTGAAAAAGTTTTGATAGTGCTACAACGCCCACCTTTATAAAACTTGTAGAAACATTCTTCTCGAAAGCAATATGGAAACATATTTAACAAAGTTATTTAGTTTTAACATGTATAAAGTTCACCAACTCATGATTGAATCGTACTTGACTGTTATTTCTATACCCTAAACTTGTGTATGATAATGAAACTAAAATTGCCAGTGCAGACAATGCAATATTTGCCACTGTTTATTGCTCTTTCACGACATCTACAACACTAGAGAATTTCACTTTAAGCATTTAACTATGCAAATATAATTTCATTGGACAAAAATCCAAATAATTTCAAGTAAAAACACACGAGCTTAAGCGCATTATATTTAGTAGAATAAACACAATTAATGTTTAAGGTTAAATGATTTTGGATAACTGTTTACAGGCGGCTAGATTTTCAGCTTATGAGAAGCTGGGGAATCTAATTATTGCTGGGGTAATTCGATACATTACAGGATCGATAAGGTGAATGACCTGTGTCTCGAGAACCAAACGTACTTTGTAAAGGCCGTACGATATTGCACCTAGTTCTCATGCAAATATTTGATGATCGTAACAGCTAATATAATATGTTACCGGAAGGTTGGTTAATTAATAAACCGCCTTAATTTGCAGGACAGTATTCACTGTGAATCAACAGCCTTACGTTAAATTACGACATACAGTAAATACACTACTTTATTACATATATTTATTTTGTCATTTTAAAACGCAAACATTTTTACGTACGGTAACGCCATCTCTTATTAATAAACAGAAACGGTAGCTTGAAGTCTATTAAAGGTATGTGCACGAACTAAATAAACTGATTTCTCAAACAATTGGGCACACACCTGAACTAAATGCCGGTGCATTCAGTACCTATGACGGACAGGATAATCTGACAAGGAAATCTAGTTTACTCGCTAATCGGCCCACTAGATGGCTATTGTTAAACCGGGCTGTGGGTGCCACCGAAATTTTGTCGAATCAAACTAGAAACTGTATCGCTTATAAGCATTTGTATGTTATGGATTAGAACGAGTACTTCGGTGACAATGTGCGACAGGTGCATATAATTCGGACTAAATATATATATATTTGACAGCGATGCTGAAGAATTCTACGATGCCTAAACCATTTAAAAAAAAAATATTTAGTATTATAAATTATTTGTGTTTTTGTAATTATGTTATCTTTTTTAATACGTTTGTAAATATAAATAGTTGTATATATGTTGTAACAAATAATTTAAGTAATTGTGTCAAAGTTATATTATCCAACCAGTTTTGATCTACATTCGGAGTGGGTTTCTCGGACAAATTGTAATTGGATTTTTCTGTTTAGAACTTTTCAGTAACATCACAGCATCTGGTACAATGCCCAGAAGATGGCAGAGCTAGTCCCTGATTACTTAGAATATTCAAGCATAGCTGGCAAAATACAAAGCTGCTTAAACCTTTGAGGACATCCCCGCAGGTGTAAGCACCTGAGTATACCTATATACGCATGAGACCTTTGTAGATGTGTAGAATTACGATTATTACTTCGTGGCTTTAATAGTGTAACTGATGATCTTTTGCAACTATCAATTACGAAATTCTAGGTTCCATAATCGAATCTACTAGTATTAGGAGGATGTTCTGTCAAGTTATTCCTATTAGCAGCCTGTAGTTTGAAAATGACAAAAATCTCGTCTTCTATCACATGGAACACAAATATGGCTGTTTAAGAGTTGAATCTTAACTTAATCTTTTGGACATTACAAGCCCAATGCTGTACTTCACATAGCTAAAACTAAATAAATAACTGCAGTAAAGTGTAAAGACATAAAACGCAATTAATCATAGAATTTATATTAACTGTTACAGTTTACATCGTGACCAGATATAAACACTGCAACACGTTACAGTCGCTCGAAACCATTCAACTAATGTATCAAAACTGTTGTCGACATTATTTTTTATGGTTTCAGTTTGATAGTAATCGCTTGCATGTCCATGCATGAACCCATGCTTAAATGCTTAATTACGAAGTCCCTAAGGCCAGCATAACTGTTTAATTGTACATTGTTGTACATGTTAATGTCGTATCTTGCAGATTCATCATCATGTTGCGTGTGTCATACATATTTCCAATATTACAAAGTATTTTTATATAAATTCAAGTACCCAAATTAGAATGCTATATATCTCTCTATTCAAAATATAGTTATATGTTTTTTTTTTCATGTCTAATATAGGGATGTAATTTTATTAACACATTTGAATCGCCAAGTACAAGTTACTATGCCATGATAATAGATGGCGGTGTGTATTGGTTTGTGATCACCAGCTAGTACTAATACGTATAGATCGTATCCACAAATGTATAATTCCACCAATTATTTGGTATAAAATATTCTTTATTTCTCTTACAAACAGATGTCATCACGCGACAGCAAAGAACAACAGACCACAGGCCAAGTTTATGTATGCGGGAAGTCCTGCATTTGTGTTTCCATTTAATCAATTTGGAAATCATATTGTAAACAATATATAATCGAGTTGCAATCGAGTATCGTTGATAGCAGCAACCCGCGCGTACGAGCGGCGGCATCGTCAATAATTCATGCGGTAGGCACGTCGTGGCCGCACAGCCGTTCCTAATTGATTCCTGATGCGGTGAGCTGATCGCATCACTGACTCCTTGTACTACCCTCCGAGGACCCGTCCGCTTCATTACGCACTTACAGACTCGTGCGATCAGGAAAATCATAAGAAATGTTTTTATTATATAAAATTTCATACGCATTCGTACTGATACTATCATATATTTGATTACAGTTAGTGATATCGTAATTATTATTGCGCTAGCGGGTAATTTGTTGATTAAAATTGCTACGATTGAAATATGTTCCATAAATTGAACAAACCACATACCTAATTATGTAGTTACACGAAATAATTATCGTAATTGTAAGTATCAATTATGTACCTACCTGTCTAATTAAGTTAGCGTTATAAGTAAATATATACATAAGTAAATCCTTTTGTTGGAAAGTATTTATTTCAAGAAAATCAGTTACATTATATTATATAGGTACTAGAGAAAAGCAAAGTCAAGAATACCTAATTCTACATGCTTTTACTTCACTCTTCACTCTTCTCTACTTCATGTACGGTATGCGATAAGAGTAAACGAAGGAAATAAGATATGTAGTGATGTACAAATATATAGGCGTCTTCTCTGCCTACCTTTCCTTCGAAAGACGCACGTCAATAAACGTGTAAAAATACCACCAAGTAAAAAATCTGTCATTAATACATGAAAACACAATGTTGTTCAAAACAGTTCGTAATTTCAATTTCAAATACAGCTAAAAGTTCCATTTGTTCGAAACTTATGCGGTGCAACTGATTGTCATTCGAGGCACATACATAATCCCGCCGGAGAGGCCATGATCTTGAACGTGGAGTGACAGCCGGCCGCGGACTTATTCCGGAATCCTATCATGGTACGCATCGGTAATCGAATTTGAATTCACGTGCGATGGCCGAACCATTCGCTGTCCGTATCTGTTCCCCGTCAATTAACTACGTTACTTGCGTTGCTCGATGCGCAATTTTTTTTGCATAGTACGTAAAATCCAGTTGGAATATCGAGTATTCTATTTTGATTTGCATTCAAAATATGGTAAACTAGCTACCGTTCGCGGCTACACTGGTGTGGTATGTCGAAAATTAAATTTAAAACGGACGGCAGCTACACCCAAAGCTATCAACGCGATTATATTTTGAGTTAGTATTTTATTTATTTTAAACTTAAAAACTGTTTTCTTCTTTTATATTTTTTATCTAGTATAAACTAAAACGTCAATATCTTACTTCATTTTGATGTGAAATTTCATTATTACAATATTAATTTGTAAAGTCTTAGAATACTAGACATAACTAGAAATCTATTATCTATGGTCACCGGTGTGTCGCTGCGACTCAATAGATTAAATTACAACATAAAATAGTGACAATAATTAAGAAGCATATACGAACGACTATTACATAGTTGTTGACGGTACGTGTCTGAAGATTGTAAGCTTAGGTTTATTGTATCACATATTGACACTAACAAACAGTCCGTTTAAGTTGAGTACAAGTAATAAATCACAGAATAGTACTCTCGGTTGCCCTTCCTAGCTCGTTACGATGCCTCTACGTGACTTATGGAAATAACGGCTTGTGACAGCCAAGATCACCAACCATTACACTATGTTGACTTACAGTTCTAATTGTACTGCAGACCTTATTGTGTGAACCATCCGTAAAATTATATAGGGTTCACTGTGAAGTATCATATTGTCACAATCATCGTAATCATACGGTAGGATGTCTTGTTGATTTTAGTGAATAGTATTTTTTGTCGTTAAGCTAGTAATGAATGGGTTATACATGTTAGATACAAAATGTATGACATCTGTGTTTTATTTTAAATTTGGAATAAAATATAGTGATGGCAGAAATCAAGGCGGTTCTAAGTTTAAATGATTGACGCACTAACATGGTCTTTGTATTGCATAACTCGACACATCATTGGATCATTTATAGTTTTGTTTTCGTACGTAAACCAAATGTAGAACCCAGCAGGCATAAGATAGTAACAACATACTTATGTAACTTAAGAATGAGAACAAAAAGAATACTATAGTTATTGTACCCAGGTTAGCTGGAAAAGAGCTGGTATGACGAAATGAGGTTTAACTCTCAGGACTCATATTACTTTTAACTGTTATACTACAACTTTTCTAGAAACATTTCATACAAGCAGTTTTTATATGGGATTCATATTTCCTTATAAAAACTGATTAAATAATTACGATATGGAATATTATTATGGGGAAAAGCAGCTGATATACAAAGTATTTTTATATTGCAAAAAAGAGCTGTGCGTGCAATTTATCAATTAGGAACTAGAATCTCGCTCAGAGAAAAAATTAAGAATATAGGTATTTTAACTGTAGCATCACAATATATTTATTTTAATATCATGCATGTCCGTCAAAATATATATTTATACATAAAAAATAATGACATACATAACATCAATACTAGAAATAAATATAAATTATGTGTTCCATTCTACCGTCTACATAAAGTTCATGGTTCCTTCATGGGTCTTAATATACGTTTTTATAATAAAATCCCGAGTAATATTCTAGAATTACCAGAGAATAAATTTAAAGTTAAAATTAAAACTTGCTTAATTTCTAAAGCATATTATAATATAGATGATTATTTAAATTACAAACATCCATGGCACTAATATTTGCATCAGATCACAGGATATAAAATGACAAATACTAACACTTATGTTTTTTTTAATATATGTATATATATTTTTAATAATTTTACACCTTGTTTAAGCTGGAATTTGCATTGTTGTTACATTCAGTCGTATTTTAATCAAGAAGAATGTGCAATGATCAACTCGTGATTATGGACAGTTCCGTTAAGCTTCCTTTTGAGTCTTATTCTGAATTCTGGTTTAGTAGAATTCGATAATTTACTTACTACATTTTATTTAAACAATTAGATTAAACTACGGACTATAATCACGTCTTGTCTTGATTATTTATGTACATGTAAGTGGATGCTCCTATTTACCATACTGCTGCTTTAGAGGCTACCATCAATTTTTATCAAATGCTTGAGTATGTTGAGTAGTAGTTCATGGAGAAATGGTTGCAGCACCTTACAGTTATGATTTGTAAACGAAATATTATTGTACACTTGGCGATTAAAAAGAGTGGCTATGAGTTTCTTGCCCGTTCTTCTCATGAGCCCTACACACCCTTGCTTTGCTGAACGTGGCAGTAAATGTAAATTCACAGAAAAAAAATTACGTGTAACTTTGACATTCATAAGTGTTACCTTGTAACCTAATTTGAATAAATTTATTTTGATTTGATTTGATTTACGAGTTTACAAAATTTTACGAGTATTAAACTGGACAGCATTATTTTTTAATCAACACAAATATTTTGCTACTTACTCATTCTTCTTAGCGTTCTAATCGTTGTTAATAATGTGTGAAGTCTGGTTATTTGTATCACTGATGTCACTATTTTGTTATCACATGCTCTAAACAAGCATCATGGTTAATTTACAAGCCTACAAAATATATACACACTTCTTATATCTTAAGCTTGTAGCCGGTTCATCGGCGACGTAACGTAGAGTATAATATATACTACAAACTAAGTATTACGTATGTAAGCAAGCACATGAGCAAATTGGCGCGCACATCTCATTAACGTCACTCATACCGCGGCGCGGCTCGTGTTTTTGTCCTGCCATGTCGCGATGTCGCCCGGTGTAAGCTTTCACCTCCCGTATTAAATAACCATGTAACATTATATTCGATTACACTTTCTGTCACTTAGCCGGGCGGTTGTTATTCGAAAGGTATCTATACTAGTGCTAGGTTACATTCGTGGATACGCTTCATTGAAAATAGCGAGCTGCTAGCTTATATTTTCCTAAATATAAGCGTCTATCAAAACGTCAAATATCTATAATAAATATTTTATGCAACTTAGATGAGTTGGTATACATAGATGACACATAGTCAATTGATTCGGTAACTTTAAATTAACGCTAACGCATAATGTGTAACGTCTTTGTAATCACGCACTCAATAATTCAAAATTTATTTACATAGGTATACATATGAAAAATTATTTGTCGGTTCTAAAAGTGTCTTTAATAGTAAAATACTTCATTTTAACGAAACGGATACCAAGTTTAAAACGTTCGCATTTTGTGGCAGGTAAACTTAAAATAAATAACACTTCCATATCACAAGACGCCATCTTTCGTCTGACACATTTAACTAAAGCTCCGTTTCTCGTTGAACTATTCTATAGAAACAAAAAAGTTCTCGCAAACATTTCTACTAAAACTACTCGAATAAACTTCATTGATGCAAAGGATTTTGCATGTAAGAACGCGCCAAGTAAGGGCTCATTGAATTTGTTTGTATCTGCTTTTTTATTTTTAAATTTTCTCAAGCTGGGTCACTGATAAAGTCTCTGAGAGAAACACTGTTTTTGTGTCTCGAAGTTCTTTTAGCTGGGATCACTGCTATCATTGTTTGTTGCTAAATGAAGTACTCCGAGCTGCTTTGATAAGGATTTCTGGAAAATTTTTGGCGTGTAACAGTATGAAAATAAATACCAGAGACACTTCGTTTAAACAATACCTACACAAAAAACTTCAAAGTATTTTGCGACATAACGTCACGGATTCGCATGTTTGAAATGATAGAAACATTTATTCCTAGTTTGACCTAGCGTAGTAACAACATATTTAGATCTGAAATGAGCGTTAATAATGATTTTATTTTAGTTAGAGAGGCATTAGATATTGTACAGTAAGTAGAAATTAACGCTTTTTCAAGACTAAGCTACTTTCATAATTATTGGTTGATGTTAGCCACTTATAAGTTTTTGTTGAATTGAAAAACCAACAACAGAAATATTAAATTCCTAAATGTTGTATACGTGGTTCTAAATAGGTATTCACATTTAGCTAATTATGATTTTAAAGTATAGTGCAAGTAAAAGCGGAGCACAATCCTAAGGATTACAACAAATAGCTATATAACGTGAACCACATTGTTATGGGACTTGTAAAAGTTCGTGTGTGATGATAATATTTATAATCATATCTTCTCTCGGTGGCACATCGATATTAAAGGCGATGTGGATAATGTGCATAAGGTCTAATATTCATATCGAACACTTTTTGCCGGACCTAGTAATTACCAAAAAGTGTTATTGGATTGGTCGGGCAAAAAGTGATATTGGATTGTTGTAATAATAATTTCTCAGTAGCATTACGGAGTCTGAAACTTTGCTAGTGACAATAGGTTCACCCTCTATTACGTTGAACCTAAAAGAATAATTGGCGAGCTGTACGTGTGTTACACCTCTGCCTGCACCTCCAGAAATAGAGCTTGGAATCCATATATGTATGTACTGTTTACCCAATAAATTACTACTACCTATTTAGAGGAAAACAAACTTTAACTTTGTAAATGAAATCATTACCAACAGGATTCTCATGACCATCCTCTCTACGTGTAAGACCCACTACAAAGAGATCTCTATAAGAATTATAAACGTGTAGATGACGTGCTATCGTGTAGGTGCGATATCGTACTGCATTTCATCGCATTTGTTCCGCAGAGGACCAACAAGTTTGTAACTACGTTTTACGACAAAACCCGCTGCGCTATCACAAGTTTCACATTGGCTCTGTTACAATGAAACAAATAATACATAACCAACACTATTTTCTCTTAAGGGATTAGCAAAAATCCAGACAATACACATACTGGAATTCACCAATATTGGAACCTAATCCCGTTAACATTTATGAGCTATGATACCTTTTGTTTTCCCGAGGTTTCGACCAAATTGCGCCGACCGCGGTCACGGGTGGCTTGGTATCACGGCCGGTACAATTCGGTCGGGAAAACGAAAGGTATCGTACCTTATAAATATTGACGTGATTAAGGGTTTTACCGAAGCGGAGACAAATGGGGCAAAGTTTTGACAACACCAATTGGTTAAAAGAGTCGCTGATTTATTTCTTCATTTAATTGCGTAGCTCTTGTGATTGACTGCAGCTAATTAGGTCCTATATCAAGCAAAATGGGTATACTGTCAGAATGTTAGTTCTGATAAAATATTTTACTAAATATCTATAGTCTAACGCATGGGACCTTACAAACAACACTCGATAATAAAAAAATAAAAACACAGTCGGCGTGGCCTGTTATTTGGCGTCGAAAATTATTGGACTTGCTTCGGTGGCGTGCCGTGTTTGCGTCGTGTGTCTCGTGGGTCTCGGGTTGGATTCTATATCTTCTCCGAAGGGGTAGGCAGAGGTGTATTACACGTATATGTAACCAACCTATTATCCTAATCCTAACTAATATTATAAATGCAAATTTGAGTTTGTTTGTTACGCTTTCACGCCTTAACTACTGGACCGATCGTCATGAAATTTTCGCAATTTCGCATACATGTTACCAGGTATACAGAAAAACAAACAGAAAATATTTTTTTTTTTCCAAAAAAATTACTATTAACCTACCTAACTTACCCTAGAGATAAATATTTATTGTTATTTATAACCTATAAAAACGCGAGCGAAGCTGCAACTAAAATCTGGTAATTAATTATTAAAAAAAACCATTTGCTGATTCCAGGAATCAAATCTAGGATAGTATGCACGTGCATATTTATTCAATCCAACCTCTACAAAAGGGATTAAAGAAAAGATTAATTAACTCTCTGCAAAAGGGATTAAAGAAAACACAGCAAATATTACAATAGTAAGTAATGTTATACCTAATCGGCCCCTAAGGCACTCCTTTATTCCACTCAAGCTTTATTTGCTTAAATTCGCAAATATTACACAACGCTCTTAAAACCTATCATTCAATCCAAGTAGTAGAAAATTACTTGAATTATATAATTTTATGTTACTTCAACAATATGTCCTGGGTGACGCAGCGGTCTCGGGGTCGGTTTTGTGTTCCTATTTATGCAGAATGAGCTCAAAGTATCATGAAGTCTAGCTGTGTTTTGCTTCTTCTTGGGTTTGACTATTTGAATGACTGGATCCCAAGCTGGTGGTACATTCCAACCATCGTCTCTATTGATATTTGGATGTTTTTTAATTTCAATAGCCTCGCGAAGCATCCTTGGTAGGAATCGGTGTTCTTTTGCGAGTATATGTGGTTTGTCAAATCGTAGGTAGTCGTTGGTCCCCTGTTTCACATGTTCACACACAGCAGACTTCAACGAGCGTTGGTGTTTAACATCAGCTATATGTTCTTTTAAGCGGGTGCCTATGCTTCTCTTGGTTTGCCCAATATATGAGAGTCCACAGTCATAATCTATTTTATATACCCCTGCATCTTGTAAAGGTAATTAGCACTTGACGGATGGTAAAAAATGACTTATCTTCGTTGGCGGCTTGAAGTATGTGTTGATTGAAGCTCGCTTCAAGATGTAGCCAATCTTGTCAGTGACACCCCTTACATATGGTAGTATGGCAGGTTGGCGCTCGATCCGTATAAAGTGTTTAATTTCAATGTATAACATTCGCGTAAACATAAGACAATATTATGTGAAACATGGGTGGTTAATACATCTCTACCGACCCCATTTGTAGATACAGATTTAAGACTATGTATGATTTATTCTTCACAAATGTTGTTTGTAGTAAAACGTCTGCAGTCATAGATATATTATATTCCATATAATAACGCTTATTATTATTGTTAAAACTAGTTACCCATGATGAGAAATAAATTATTTTAGAACTATCATGTAAGAAGAAATATAAGTATTTAAGTTTTCCATAATATGCTTATTTATTAACAAAAGCTAATAAAGTATTAAGAGTTAATTTTAAGAAATTTTAATATCAGGCTTAATTTCTAAATAAAGGATCGCATTAGGCGTTACATGGCCCAAATCATTTATGGAGGAGGAGGAGTTTGGTATTCTCAACCTACATATATTATATTTTATTTTTATATTTCTATAGTTGGAATGGTTAATCCTGGGGTGGGTGGTGCTTTCCTCCCTTTGCAATTATTTAATGATAAATTTATTTGCAAGGCTTGCATTGCTAGCATTTCGTTTAGCAGGTCCTAGAATATTTCTTAGGATTTTGCTGGAAATGCAAGATTTTATAAGACAATTGAATTGCCTACATGCTAAGCATGACTTTCATTACGTGACGTATAGAAAAATTTACGCACGGTTGACACAGCGCCACCTAGAGACAAAATTATTCATGAATTTTCACATCTAAGTGATGAATTTTGTAACAAAATACAAGAACGTAGAAGCGTTCGCCATTATATGTATAATATTTAGTTGTAATCGACGTATTTAAGTGGGTATCTGTGCAGACAGGTTAAAGTTCTTGTGTAGTTGAGTAACGAGCACACGTCCAAAGATTGTTCTACAGTTTAACTACTATGTAGGTACATTTAATACCTATTTCATGTTGTTTTTAAGCTTTATTGTCACCCTGTATATTGCGCTGTAAAATAACAATAAAGATTTGATTAGTATTTAATTTGACGCTCTCTAAAAATTTGAAATTAAACAGTTCTGAAAGCCACATTTCACTGAGTATTCTTGATTATAAATAATTACTAGTGGTATATATTGTGTAATAAATTTTTTCCTCCATATACGCTTGCGTTTTTCTAGATGAAAGGTACTCTATTTCCTTTTCTGTGCTCCTGACAACGTGTATGCGAAAATTCATGATTTTCGATCGATTAGTTAAGGCATAAAAACGTTACAAATAAACGCATATTCGCATTTATAATACGGGCAGTATTGCTAAGGCAAAAGGCGCTATCTCTGAATTCTCTTTTAGTTTTTTTATACCATTCAATACCTAGAATAGTTTCGCATCTAATGGTAAAATGCAAATAGCGCTATCTATCTTAAAACATTAATAAAAATGTTCCTTCAACTACTAAGAGATTTGATGGCATGTCGTTTTTATGAAGCTGAATAGCCGTATATAGGCTACAAACGCTTAAAAATATTAATAACTACTTAATTCAATTTCTAAAGCAATAAGCGGTAAGTTCCGGAGTTAGCGCTTTTGCCTTAAGTAAATGTCGGTATAATTAGTTTGCTAAGGTTTGAGATACGGCTATACCTAAGTATAGAAGTTGTATAAAATTGAGTTTATTATCTTTAGTAATAAGGATTACACACACTTACATTTCACAATAGAGCTGATGCTAGGAAAGGTTTAAAAGAATCCAATATCTCTCCCATACTTTGGCATGAAGCATTATCTGAACGATCTAAAGATGAGATCATAAGCGCGTATTATCATTTATTAATGTTTTATCGAGATATGAAAAATATTGTACTTTGGATGGATAATTGTTTTGCTCGAAATAAAAACTGGACATTTTGCTTTTCTAATCTATTTTATAAATTCGGATCATATGATCCGAACAAACAAACAATAATCTTCTCTGCATTGATATCAATGCATTATTGTTTGTTTTATTTTTAAATACTTTAAAGCTGGACACACATTTATGTATATCTGCAGACTCTTTTCACCATAGGGTAGAATTGGCGATGAAGCGAATGAAACATAAAATATATGACTTTGATGACTTTTGCGAAGCTGTAAGTAGTTCTGGAAAAACTGTTAATACCAAAAAAAAAATGACAGTTGATGATTTTTATGAGTGGCAAAACTATACGATCGTATCTAAATAAATTTTTCGGTTTTCGTACTCATTACCGAAAGACATTTTTTCGAAGCCCATTTCTACGACGCCAAATCTTCGAAGAGTTGTTAAACCGATGTGGCATTTGAAGAAATGTACTATCGGTGATATGGGAGTTTGTACATGTGGCTATTCGGTGAAATGGCCCATCGATCAAATAACCCATCGTGCATCGGTTAAATAGCTCTTCGATGATTTGGCGTTGTAGAAATGGGCTTCGCAAACATGTATTTCGGTAATGAGTATGAAACCTAAACTTTACCAGCTGTCACCACGAGCTTACGTTAGTGACATTGTTGAAGTGGAAGTTAGCAGAGGCAGTTTAGATATTAGATACAGAACTGGTTTCGATAATGAACCCATTACGGCTAGCATTATAGATACAAAGTTCTTAAAATTAGACAAACTTCCATCCCAACGAAAAAAACAGTACCAGTAAGAATATCTCAAACAAAAAATATAATATTTTAAAATCTATTTCCAGTTTAATACCTGCCAATAGGATGTCTTTTTGACGGTTCCTGCCAACTTTCGAATAATTTTATTTCATAGAACGCAAATCATTGCTTCATTTTTGTTTATTGTATTTTGCTGCTACGGTTTATAAACTTGTTAAAAATATTAAATAAAATGTTATTGTAAATTAATTCGATATTTTTATCAAATATAAAATTTGTAATTTTGTATGGAACTTTCTATGAGCAGATTAAAGCTAAAAGCAGTATCTTTATTTTCGAAGCCTTTTTTTTTAAATCAAAATAGCGATATCTCACAAATTGGTATTAAGGTGCAATTTATGGATAATTTGGGTATGCCAATAATATCTATGGACAAAAATACATATAAGTAAGCGTTAACATTTTTTAAAGATTTGTTTTAGCCCGCGTTTGAAGGTGGGAAACTTCATCAGATTGAGTTAGCGCTTTTTGGTTTATTAGGGCACTATATTACGAGGGTGCGTTTTTAAGTTCGCGGAATGGAGGGTATGGAAGGTGGTGGGGGTGCTTGTTTAGTCACTAACGTGTTTAGCAACTAATAATTAGTATATATACCAAGTATTATCATAATGAGGTCATTAGTCTTTGAACTGTCGTCCCTCAAGCAACTCAATCTGGAAGAAATTGTGAAGTATGGAGAAAATCGAGTTCCGCGCCGTTATAAAGTTCCTTACCAAGCAAGGAAAAAATGTTCAAACCATTTTGGAAGAGATGTCATCTGTATACGGGGACTCTTGTCCAGGAAAAACCATGGTATACAAGTGGCACAACCTCTTTAAGCAAGGCAGGGAATCAATTGAAGACGATTCCCGGCCTGGGCGGACTGTTGAGGTCACCACTCCAGATCTTATCGAAAAAATTTATATTGGAGGATGCACGTTTGAAGAAAAAACAAATCGCAGAGATGGTTGGAGTATCTGAAACGACCATTTTCAAGGTTCTCCATGATCATCTCGGCATGACAAAAGTCAGTGCAAGATGGGTGCCTAGAATGCTCACACCGCCTCAAAAACAGAAGCGCGTCGAGTGTTCGCGTGCGTTTTTGAGCCAGTGTAATGAAGACAAGGATGGTTTTTTGGAGCGAATTGTTACTGGGGATGAAACTTGGGTTCATCACTATGAACCTGAGTCTAAACAAGATTCCATGCAGTGGCATAAAAAGGGTACACCACCGCCTAAGAAATTCAAGGTGTCGCAATCGGCGGGAAAGCTCATGGCGACAGTTTTTTGGGACACAGAAGGAATTTTGTTGGTTGATTACAAAGAAAAAGGTGTTTCCATAACCGGAGAACACTACTCTTCAATTTTAGAGCAGTTAAAAGAGGCAATCAGAGAAAAAAGAAGAGGAAAATTGACCAAAGGTGCTCTTGCACGACAATGCTCCTGTTCACAAGAGTCGAGTTGCGTTGGCTGCTTTGCACAAGGTGGGCTTCGATATCATTGATCACCCACCTTATAGCCCAGACTTGGCTCCCAGCGACTATTATCTCTTTCCAAATCTGAAAAAAGAGCTTCGAGGAAAGAAATTTTCAACCGATGAAGAAGTGAAGGATGCAGTTTCGGCGTATTTTTCAGAGAAAGACAAAACATTTTTTTATGAAGGTATTCATAAGTTAATTCATAGATCTGAGAAATGTATTAGGGTTTCAGGTGAATATATTGAAAAGGAAAAATAATTTTGTAATATTATTTCATCCCCTTCTATTCCATTCCGCGAACTTAAAAACGCACCCTCGTAGTTAGTATATCTACATACTTTAGCAGTATATTTAGTGTTAGAAGAATCTAATAAGACTTGATAGTGTAAAGCGTTTAATGAACAATTACATACATACAAAGACTCACACTATTTAGTGTTAGAGTAACAGAATTCTAAAAACATAATATTCTTACCCTTATAAATATTTATGTGGATTGATGAAACGATGCATTGGCATCGTTTCAATTATTGAACAAATTAATGAGTGCAAAATTAGAAGTAACTGAATAATCCACAATTATAATGATCTCTTAATTAATGTTTTACATTAAATAATTCACTTACTTATTAACAGTTCAATTAAGGTATGTAAATAAGCGCGGGTAGAGGCACAAGGTGTTATGTTTCGCCAGAATTAAGTTAAAATCCTATTACTAAGCAGAGTGATCTTGTAGGAAGTAGGAATACTCTAGAAACTTCCCTATTGAACTTCCCTATTCAACATGCAATTTGCTTTGGTAGTCACGAATCATACATCTTATCATAATTTTTTTGTAAGTCCGCTGTACTACAGAATCTATCTAAACTACATTTTATCTTACTGGTTTGTAGTTAGAAAGGTTTATGCACCCGGTCAATTTAGTTCCGCTGTGAAAATGTAATTGCTAAAACTCATCCACATAATTTATTGAAATTTGGAACCAGCCACATTTTTAATTTGCCTCAACAAGCTATTTTCGTAATAATTATTATTGACAGACATAATTATGTAGTAATGGAACATTTTCCAATATTTCAATAATCATGATAAATGCACTGATGTTCGTGAAAAAGAAACAATTAAAAATGAATGACGCGAGCTTCAGTTACCTACGTGACATAAATAAAATTTTGTTTCACTTTATTCGTTAATATTTCGTAATGTTTACGGCAAATGTATTTTAAAATGTAATGGTGCAAAACGTCATTTACTCTTTTTAAACGATGCGAATCATAATTTAACATTCGTTAATACATTTTGTGATCTTTCAGTCATCGTTGCTTACCTAAAATCAAGACTTGCGTTTGAGCGATCTCTATAACTTAAGAGATAGTTTTCAATTATGATTTCGTTGATCAAGAGATTAATACCTTTATTTTATATATTGTTTTTACCGCACGATTAGGATACTGGTTTAAGTGTTCGCCTCGCCGCTGCTACTGTACCGAGAGTTGTGTGTTCAATCCCACATAGGACAAAACATTGTTATTGTGAGTCTGCATGTTCTTTGTTATTTCAATGTTTGTAAGTAAAGTGTAAGTCTTCTGCGGCACAGGAGTTAACCCAAGTGCTGAAGTAGTATTTTGTTTTTAAATACGTTCCTTCTAAATACAGCCAAGTTTTATAAGATAAAAATAGCTTATGGAATAGACAGCACGAGTATAATCATGATAAGTGGATAAACAATAATCTGAGAATAAACTTTCATATCACAAAAGAAACGATGGCATAGCTGATACATCCACCTTGTGACCGTGACCAATGTAACCTGGATGCACTTCACCACTTAAAGTAAAATATGTGCATGAACAAATATGTATCACTTACAATAATACAGACACAAAATGGTAGGCTGTAAGAATGGCGTACTTGGTTAAGTTCTCGTCACTCTATGCAGTGCTGCGTGATCTAGCCCGTGAGACAAGGTGATAGTGAGATCTACTGAGATCTTTCTTTTAGATCCGAACTCATATAACTGTCCTCACTTACGAGGGGAGAGCCCTTAGTAAACAATTTTTTGGTGATGAAGCCTACTAATGAGTCTGCTGGACTAGGGAACTACCATATTCCTACAGGAAGCCGGCTGTGTTTAAACGTACTAAGTAAGACTCTGGGACTTTGGGATCGGCACCATGTGATTTCTGGTATTGCAAGCTATAGTAACCGCTAATCATCAAGTAGGCCACAAAGGTATGAAATAAAATATTCTTGATAAAAATTCTAAAAAAGTTGCATGTTAACAATATCTTCAAAGCCACATGACATGTAAGCAACGTCTTACCAGTACTCGACCGAGTCAAAGCCGTTTTATGAAATTGTACTGATTGCCAATAGCGGACGGGGCACTGCGTTCGCGTCCTTTATTTCATACTTATCAACGTCGCAGTATAAAAGTCGCAATGTCTTGTGTGTCGCACACAATAAATGCCCGTCGCAAAATCCAGTTACGTGGACCGAGCCTCGACAATTGATAGAGAAACTGTGTGCAACGATGAAATTTAAAAAGTCATTTATTTCGAAATGCTTTTTCTCGGAGCGCCCGCGGCCAGAGCGATATCAATTTTATTTTCCGTTGCGGCTTCCACCGAGTAAGAACAACGGTGCGACAACTCCAAATGTGACCTGCGGCTCTACGAATATACAAAGTTAAGGATTTTGTTTTACAAGTTAGTCGTTATTTTTATATCGACAACAATGAATGTCGTTCGAACTTGTATCGAGACACGTTTTCTGTGTCAAACTTTTTGTTTTCAGATTGTTCCGTTGGAAAATGTGTTGCGATGGCATTGACAACAAAATTTTCCTTTTTAATTGCAACATTTATACATTGTTATTTCTCCAAATCTCCGAATATTTAAACAGGATTGTGGCTCGTATGTACATTTATTGATAGTTGTAAACAAATTGCCCTATATACAATATAGCATATATTCAACTTAGAACTATTAGGTGTTACTGATACCGTGTAACAGTAAAATCCAACGATATCTGACCAGAACCAGTAATCGAAACAGAAAACTTACAAGTAACAATCACGTGCGCTCACGTGTCAACTTTTTAAGGTTATCAAAGCTAGCTTTACCATGATATATCTATTTTTCAACCTGCGGCCGCATTCTAACTGGGTCACCTACACTTTGCCGGTCCTTTCATATCTTTAGCCAGTCTTGCAACTTCTACACAGCGCTTTTGTCCTATAAATTATGGCAACCCTAAGTTTGCCTGTATAACCGCCTTATCCAGTACACATGGTTAATCTGTAAATGATGACGTCATCCCATTTTATATGTTTTAGACTTTAAACCGTCCACTTACAAACAAGCCAATACAGTTTAAAACAAAAAGGAAGCGGGCAAGCCCAACTAAACCGAAAGTCGATTTAAGGTAGCCACTAGCGACTATTTTTATTTTAATCCATTTTCTTCGCTGCCCGGAGATCACCGGACGTCCGGCTGCGCGGTCAATGCAATTAAGCTTTGATCGTATAACGACACATTTTGTAGACGTTGTTCGCTCCACAATTATGAAATACCGTCGTCCCTTTCTTTTCTATGTAATATTTTATAAAATTTTATTGAGACGTTCTATATAGAACAGTGACGGTTTTATTATGATAGTTCAATTTTAAAGTAAATTCTTCCTGTTAGCAGCCGCGTTGTAACTTTCTCAAGGATTTGAATTATTATCATGTTGGTAGATTTTATGATGATTTTGATTAATTATGATTAATTTTATTGCATTGTGTGTGTCTTATGTGTTTCGAAGCAGCCATGTTTCTATGTTTAACATTGGGTCTCATTTTTCTACAGAACTATTGGACAAAAGGTAGCCTAATGATTAAATTTCGGACTTAAAATCAAGAGGTAGTCGGTTGGATCCCATCTATTACAAGCGCAACGCGACTTGGACCCACTTGTAACACAAGCATTTAGCTTAGGGTTAACAAAAATATTTGCAATTTTGTACTAAGTATAATCTTTTAAAAATAACAAGTATAAATTAATACCACCATCTATACGCACACACACACACACACACACACACACACACACACACACACACACACACACACACACACACACACACACACACACACACACACACACACACACATACACATACATACACACACACACACACACACACACACACAACACACACCCCTATAAACACACTAAACACACGTGAACTCAAACACATACGCGCGCGTACTCGCGCATAACTATTGTGTGTAAGTAGTCCCAGTTGCATGTCTGCCACGTTCGATGAACAAAATGGGAATTCCTTTCTGAAGGCGCTGGTACCCATAACACAAGTTTAATCTAATCTTGGGTACCAGATTGCAATGCAACAGTTCTATACAAAAATTGTTTTTATTGTATTTATGTCATTATATTGTGGCTATTTGGAACAATAAATTGTTATTATTATTATTATTAATTAAAAAACCAAATTAGATTTTTTATAGTTATTCTGTGTATTATTAAGCATTTAACTCGCCTGGCGAGATAATACATACGGGTTTCTTACGCGAGTTAAATAATACGGGTTACTTTTGCGAGTTAAGTCATACGGATTACTAACGCGCATACTATCTGCGTAAATACCTTAACTTACACGACCAAAATGCGTTGCGTACAAAAGCCATAGTATAATATATATATAATATATATAAATATTCTACCACATACACACAACACCATCTAGCCCAAACTAAGCAGAGCTTGTACTATGGGTACTAGACAATGGATAAACATACATATATACTTTTTTTTTTTTGTAAATACATACATATTATACATAGAAACACCCAGACCAAGACAAACATCCATGTTCATGCACACAAATATTTGTCTTGTGCGGGAATCGAACCCGCGACCTCAGGCGTGGCAGTCGGTTACACTAACCACTACGCCATCGACGCCGACTATGCAACGCTAGTTGGATACTTAATAGAAGATACAATTTTCATACGATCATAATATTCCACGCAGCTTAATAGTAGACACTATTTTCATACAGTTATAATACTCTCGAAATAAATTGTACCGCCGAGTTAGTATTCGAACAATTAAGCTTTAAAGCTAGGCTTAGAGACAAGATCAGATGTAACTAACAGAGGTCTTCAAGTACAGACACAGGCTAAGTGCCGCTAAAACCACAAGTGCCCATAAAATGTAAGATTTCAACATCGCTTAGGAACATCACTAAATGATACGTTTACTGCAGTCATCACTTACAACTGACGCAAAATTATAATGAATATACATTAACATAAATAATTTCACGTATATATACCCGAAGGGGTGAGCAGAGGTAAATTAAATGCACATTTTGCTAACTGTAATCTTAGATTCCGCGTAATAGGAGACGAGCCAATTTTAGACTCCTTCGAGAATTTCTTGATAGAAAAATCCAATATACTTGGCTCGAGAATGGTACCTGATTCATGATGCACAGCAGTCGCTTTTACTGTTCACAATCACTGTTTTCTTTACGCGTACATTCTATGAAGTTTATCTGGGCATGACCAATTGGCTACGGGTTGCGGATTTGATAACTGACCACGTTAAATAGATCAAATATTATACCTATTTAACACACGTATTTAGGCTAAAAAGGCTTCAAGCAAGCCTTTTTATTCTGATTCTGAGGCCTTTACAACATATTATCTCATCCTTCCAATAAGCGTCATTGTTATTGCATGCGTGTTAATACATATATACATACATAAATTCACGCCTGTTTCCCAGAGGGGTAGGCAGAGACTACGGATTTCCATTTGCTACGATCCTGACACACTTCTCTGGCTTCATTCACTTTCATAACATTCCTCATACACGCTCGCCGGTTTAAGAGACCATGCGTGTTAATGAGACAACTTTACAGGCCTCATTGATTAATGATAGTGCTGTATACTAGAAGAGTACGGGAGTGATTACAAAAATGCATTTAAATTACGCTCAAAACATTTGTTACGTCGTTTCATTTGTTTATATATATTAGAAAAACTACAATTATAACGACTTTCTATCTGTGAACACTAATAACCCGTTTTGTTATTAGATATTTTAGTAATTTATTTTTAAATTTAGTATATATTTCCATACAGAGCGGAGATCAACATGGTTGGGTTACGTTTATGCATAATTATTTAAGTTTAATGCATCTGTACAAATGGCGCAGTGGCCTAGCAGTTGACTCGCTGCTGATGTCGTGCTTGTAGGGGTAATCAGAAGTGTTCTTGTTGTCAATTGTTATGGATATATACATTCACTGGTACCAGTTGTAAATAATATAAATGTTGGACTACGACCTAGGTGTGTGGTTGCGGCGAGACGGCTGCCGCGCTAATGCATACTTGCGACTGACTATATAAAACTAACGCGTCAACAGTGTCGCTACATTGCTGTATGTTATGAGTTTGATTACTACACCGGACATCTGCTTGATCCACAAAAATATGAAAATATGTTGCATATATAAAAGAATAATTAGAAATCACGAGCTTAAATAGATTCACGCCTATATTCCCGAAAAGATAAGAGGAGGAGGTAGTGTTGTATTAGACCCACATTTCGCCAGCTATTGTTTTAGGACTTATATTATTATAATAGGTGGTCAGTCTATTGCCATCTACTGAACACAGTACCAGACTGCTGGTTTCAGCATGAATGGGCCGGATCGACCGGGGTAGTACTACCCTCTCCCAGAATACCGGCGTGAAGTAACGGTACCCGTACTGTTGCGTTTCGTATCGGTGAGTGAGAGAGCCGGAGGCCCCGTTACCCCGTTCCTTTTCCTATCCTTTCCTTTGTCCTTTCCCTCCTTCATTCCTTTTTAAAGGGCTGGCAACGCGCTTGTAACTCTTTTGGTGTTGCGGGTGTCCATGGGCGGCGGTAATCGCTTACCACCAGGCGATCCGTCTGCTCGTTTGCCAAGCTATGCCATAAAAAAAAAAAAAATACTATAACCATTACTGAGAATTATTTGACAGAAAAAGCGATCAAACAAAGACAGGAATCGAGTCCGAGAACTAAGACCCAGCAGTCATATTTACTATAACAAATTATTATAAGCATAAAATAAGCTACAAAGCGACAACCAATCACAGCGATCAGTGATAGCGCTGTTCTCAAATAACACTACCGTTGTGTACCACCTGGAACACGTTTATTCTCATTTCAATCATCTCATCTATATTCCGAATACTTGCATATAGGTCGCGGTGATCCGCTATCCGCATTTGATTCCCCAGGATCAAGTCAAGGTGATACCAAGGTCAACTTGTTTACATCGTCTCCAATCTAACTGTCATCCAGCTTTGACTTTTAAAACTATGCTAATGATGCCAAGCTGTCCATCAGAGTGGTTCGTACGTAGGTGCTAAGGTCCCTTTGAATAATCGCATGTATTTTATTCCACAGATTCTGAAATCTCCGTGCCAAGATTTGTTCTCGTTGTCAGTTGGAATAGCACTTTTACATCTGTTGAATATGTAGTACCATTTCTTGAAATGACTAATTGATATAACTGCATTTGGCCAAGGTTTGGCCGAATCAAAGGTGGTCTGAAGATTTACTTTAAGTTTGAATAGTTCTCTGCGCATCGTAACACGTTTGAACATCTGCGCGTTTTGGGTACCTATGAAATTGCTGTTTTGTATGGATAATATGACGTTGTGTTATCCATATAAAATATTTTATCAATATTTTATCGAGAATTTAAATTCGATAATATTTTATATGTATAGTTGCATGATTTCAGGACAAGTAAGGGTTGTAGTAAATTATCAAACATCATCATCATGTAATTTTGGCGAATTGAGGCAACAAATTCGGGATAAATAAATCCGGAAAATAAGCATAAAATTTTAAAGACAAATGGTATATAAAAATAACCGATAAAGATTACGACAAAACATATTCTCTTCTTTTCCTATATTCTCGAAAAAGGTAAAACATGGCAAGTTCACAGGTTAATATTTACATTCACATTGATTAGTTCATCTGTTGCCCGAATTGTATGCAAAGACATGTCAACAATCCTCGAGAGCTATTATAACTTAAAGTAGACCCTCTGAAGAACGGTCATATTAAGAGTATTATGAGCAGATGATGATTCATGAAAAAAAAGATATGGCAAAACAGCATCTGCTAGCTCCTTCAGGAAACGAGCGTTAGTTTATTCCCAGTTTCAGTATAATTCTTATTACCAATAAACCTAATTTTCGTAGCAATAATTGGTAAAGGAAATAAGTTTTACTTAGTAATATGCGAGCACGAGGAATTTTAATTCAAACGTCAGCATCGTCAAATACAATGTGGTGTTTTCTGCATTACATTATGCATTTGTTGAACATTGTGATTTTATTGCCAGTTCACGGCACAGTCTAGATGAAATGAACAACTAAATGTTGTTTTAAGCATTGAAAAAACGGTAATTTTAAGTTTTAAAAACAGGCACGCGCGGCGTCTTCATAAATTAAAGGTTCTGTACCGTCAAAATTAATTGCATAAAAAGTTATTAAAGGATCGTTGGAATACCTACCGTACTTTGTTTGTATTCGATATTTATTGATTTCTCTCATGTATGGCCTAGTAATCACACTTTTTAATATTTTACTTTGTTGATAAGGAACTCTAAGAACAATAAACGTGTTTTTAAGATGCCACCGACACTCAGTGTTAAGCCCTTTGTCGCGGTGGTTTTACACATATTGAAACAATGAACACAAAACTCACATAAACATCAACTGGGAGCTACTTATTATTTCGTGCTGTGAAGGGATGGTACTCGCAACAATGGGCACAACGGTTGTGAGCACTTTAACTATTGTGATATCCGTGCAGTATTTAAAACAGATTTCATTATACAAGATGTCCGGTAATTAATGGATAACCTTGAAATGTCTTATAGTAGAACTGAAGTCCGTTCAGAAAAAGTAAAAAAAAAAAATACATATATTAAAAAGTGCATAGCATAGCATACTTTTGACTGTCTGTCTATTAGCATAATTAGTGTTTAATAATAAAACAACAAAAAACCGATGGATTTCATTCATTTATGGTCGTAGTATACAAGAAAGATATATTTGGTAATTAAAAAAAAACACATATCTCAGGTAGTAGTTAGGATAGATTTTTTTTCATATTTTTTTCTGAACGCCATCAGTTCCAATATAAGACATTTTCAGGTTATCCATTAATTACCGGACACCCTGTATATTTCAATTATAATGTTCTTACACCTAAGATATTTGTTATGAATATTTTACTTCAAACATTACAATATACACTATATTACACCAATATATCGCCAACTACGATTTTAGGTTCCGTGTTATAGAGGCTATGCTTTTTATGGAAATGTCAATTCCTTGACACAAAAACCCGATAACACTTTATCACATTCGTCTATCGAACTTAGGACCTCATGCACACCAGTTGCATTAGCTACAGCTGAACTACCGAGGCAGAATATTTTCTTCTTCAAATATTAGCCATTTGTCAACTTTACAACAATAAAATGAAATTATATAGGTACATAATAAAGTAAGTAATTAAATTATAATAATTGTGTTTATAAATTTGTATTTCTATTATGTATAAACATGCAAGTAGATACTTCATTTTTTAATCTAATTAAGCTCAGAATCGAGTCACTATAGAATAGCAGGAGTGTAACATTGTCAAAAATCAGTGGCAAGTTATACAGACATTACACATCCACACAAGTACAGTGCATATACCAGTCTCTCACACAGATTCACCTTAGTAGAGCCTCGCTGATTTCAGCATGAATGGGCCTGCTCGACCGGGGAAGTACTACCCTCTCACAGTATATCGACATGAAATAGCAGTGTTCTTACTGTTGTGTTTCGTTTGGTGAGTGAGAGTGCCGAAGGCCCAATCACTCTCTTTCCCCCTTCCCGCTCGTTCTCCTTCCCACTTCCTTTTTCCCTTAAGGGTCGGCAACGCGCAAGTGATGCCTTTAATATTGCAGGCGTTCATAGGCTACGGTGACCACTTACCATCAGGTGGGCCGTATACTATATAAAATATGTTACGCCTAGCTTAAGATTTCGTAACTATTTCTGTGTGAGAGAGGAAAGTAAATGATTTTATTATTCCATCTACCTCATTTAATATCCTTACCCAGTTGAAATATAACAGAGTTGCCATAACGTAGTTATGACCATGCCGGTTTGTAGAAGAAATCTCTACAAGCCGGTGTGATATCATGTTGAAACTTATAATATATGAACAGTAGCTAGATACTTTTAAAGTTAGTAGTTTCCGTAGCTAATTTGAAAGATTTCATTAATAATCTCCGAAACCCACCATTAATTATCTCATTAAAATTATTCACATTGTGAAAATAATAACATACCGCGCAATTGTAGGTACATCATTAAATAAAAATATCTACCTTAGTTGAGAGAGCCCGATATTGATTAGATATTATGAATTTACATACCTACATAAAAAATATAAAATGCAAACTATTTTAGAATGATAGATTGATCAATAAAATTAACAGAATATGTTTGTTATTACGAAGTAATCAAAAATAATTATAATCCTTTTAGATTTGTTAAAATTTTAGTCCTGTATGTAAACTGTACTACTACACCTGTGTGTGTACACTGTACACACACAGGTGCACCACGCTGGCCCACTGCAGGTTTCAACTTCATATATATTTGAGAACCTTATATAGATCTCTCGAACATAAAGGACTTCGCATGATATTTTCCTTCACCTTTAAAACTAGCGATAATAATCTATTTAATACACGTATTACTTCAAAAAGTCAGGGGATACTAAAATAATTACATATGTTTTATTCACTTCGACTCTATAATGCAAAGCTTATACCTTCACACACACGCGAACATACTAACACACGCATAACAACTTTATAATACACAAAGCCGCGACTGTCAAGAAGCATAATATGGGTACGCAGGGCATGTTCTTACATAACTTGAGACACCGTCCATGCATTTTTGACGATCCTCCTTTCCTCGTGTCCACAACGTGAACTAAATTTGCTTATAAACGGAACTGTACAAGCAGTGAAAACCTCATAGCGCTGTATATTAAAAGATTACGCCGACTCTCAATAGAATGAAAATATTTTTCGTTCTCAGTCTCGCCGCCACCTTGTTTACTGTGATAACCTCATCTACAATACGGTATCATTTTCAAGAAACAATTTCCTTTGAGCCACGTTCAAACAAAAATTAATTTATATCGTTCCCGGCTCAAAATGAAATCATCACGAGGGCCTAAGAGCGCGAGAGGTTCAACGGCTATGACATATTACCGAAATTTACGTAATACTAACACCATTCAGGCCCAAGGCGTCTATTACAAGATATGAAAAGTAAAACGTTTATAATACGAGCGGGAATGAAGTATGGGCGGTGGAGTTAGAAAGAGAAAAGATAAGAAAATAATGCGCCCTCATATATCATCACAATCGCCAGAATTCTCGAGTCGACCGGGATGGCCGGCCACCGACCCTCCTCACTCGCGTGCGAATCCTCCTGAAAATATTTAACTAAGTAAGAATCGCCCCCGTTGCTACCCAGCATAAACTCTTTTATAAAACCCCATTATAATACAGCAATCATAAATGTATTATTACATTTATTACAATCAGTGACTCTTGGTATCTACCAATATTTTTAATTGTAGTAAATAATCAGATCTGGCGTCTTTACGTTGGTAGTAAGATTATCAACGTAAAGACGCCAGATCTGATTATTTACTACAATTGAAAATATTTATGTTCTAAGCATTTATGCGATAATTTCTTCTGAAACAAGATTATTATAGTAATTGCAATATTCCCTAGAACGCGTAAATAACAATTAATTGCTACGTGTATCTATTTAACCACTTATCACAAATTATGTTCCCTTCTAAATTGTAATAGAACGTTTATTATTATAATAATCTCTGGTAAATTAGTCGATAAATTTGCGTAATTTCAAGCAGAATCGTTAGCACATCGTGTAAAACGACGCGTATATAATCGCTTCAAAAAGCCGTCATCGACAACCTAAATTAACTCGGCTCCGAGTGTTGGCGTCAGAAACACGAGTTGGTTAACGAGTTCCAACCGAATGTTTGGGCCATTTCATTTGCGTGTGCATACAACAAACTATACAAATTATTTCTGAGAAGTATTCCGTCACGCATACTTGGGATTTGCTCGACCCAAAACCCGGTGACTTCGGGCATCATTCATTCAGAAATTGACTGGACAACCCAATTCTAGTTAATGGCGAAAGTGTTGTCAATTATATTTCGAGTGCGGTGCGTACGAAAAGCCGCAAATAATGTTTCTAGAATACAAGTTCGGAACTCTAATGCGTTATTGATTTACTTCCAAATTTGCCTTTACACGTAAATTACGCTTTATAGATAAAGAAACAAGACAGTTTAGTAAAATAAGATATACATTTACAACTAAGTCGTCATTAATACTTTAGTTATAGAAACGCCTCGATAAATATTCATTCGTCCTTAAAACATTTATGAAATCCTTTTGCGTGAAATGTCAATAAACCTAACCAGGTTTTAATAAGTACCGAATTATAAAAGAGCATACGATCGCGCCGAAAGATATCTAGTTTCAACAAAACAGAATAAAATTTTCACCTGGCTTCTATAGCCTGAAAAGGTATTCTGAACAGCCTGTCATTTTCGAAGCTAACCCACGATGAGTGGCGGAATATTATTAAGAAAATATAATACGTGGCTAAAGAGGCCACTAAGTGAAATTACATAGGCCGATGACAGCGCGATTTCAGAATGAGGGTAGATAAATAACGCAATTAGTGAGGTGATTGATAGTTCCTCCAGGAACCGAAGTTGGGATAGTTATCTAATACCTTTTTTGTTATAGATAGGTGCGATCCCTTTTCGCTATATTGCCGTGAACGTGTTTACACAGTCATCGTGATTTCACTGTATGTGCGCCGCGTAATACCGATTTAATATAGGCATTCTAAAAGGATTAAGACACACTTAGCATTTTCATAGATGGGAAGACATCGTATAATCTCTATTGTATGTACGTCACTCAATCTTAATTTCTAAAACCAATAATACAATCAACGCTATAAATAAAATCAAATGTAAAATTATAAAAAGTAGCTAATAACATAATCTTTTGACAAATAAAGTTTGTATGATTTGTTTAAGTGTGTCATAATTGAATAAAGTACTTTTATAACTTTGTTCAATGTTTGACATGGTGATGACTCTTTCTAATGTAATACCATTTACCTCAAGCGCCCTTTAAACCTAGTACATATTCACAATAATTTATAAAATAGGGAATGATTGTTTGGCTACTGCTTCCTATAAATTTGTGCTCACTGTTAGCCTACATGTTCAAAGTTAATTAAAAGAGGTATTTCTATACTGATGAAACAGCCACCAGCATAGCCGTCAAGAGTTTAGAAGTAAGTTAAACTATACTTAAGGTTTCTAAGTTTGGCATGCATTATATACAATGAAGCAAAATCAATAAAATATCATAAAAATTAATATAAAAATACGTTCGATGAGTTGGAACGCAGTGCGGTGTCGTAGGACTCCCATTCATTACGGTCAATTTGGCGTAATGTAATCAATTGCCAAACCAATAAAATAAATCAGACGCGACAGTTTTAATTGATATCGCTCACGATTAACTGTGAACTGTAGAAGTACCATTGACCTAAAACTAAAAATCGATAATGAAGTTAGGCTGTGTGAAATAGGTGTAATAGGGCAGGATACAGGTGACTAAGACTTTAGGTAAAACTCTCATTTACCACGAGGTAGCATGTGTATGGATGAAACGATTTGATTGAATACTTGGCTGACGTAAGCTCGGACATCCTAACTGCTAACCTATTCTTATCGTTGCATTTCTTAAGTGCTGAGATGATAGTAGCACCAAAGAAAACCAAAGGGCCAATTTGCGCAATACAAACTGTTCAAAATAGGAGTCCAATCAAGTCTTAGTATCGTAAATATTACAATTGATTTACTCCTTAATTAAAATAATCATCACAAATGGACAATAATCATATTTCAATTCACATTTAACATTTATTAGATCACATCGGAACTCTATTTCAAACAGTTTTATTACGCGAATTAGCTCTTTGATTTTTAATCATTAGACTTTAATAATTATACTTTTATAACGTAAAAGCATAGAACGACTATTTTTCTCTTACTTCAACTAAAAAGGTAAACTTCTAATTATATTGCTAACCAAGAGCTTATATAATTACTCAAAATCTAAATTTTCATCAAGCTATTTGTTCTACTGTATATTAATTACAGATCTCTTGATGCAATGCACCAATTAAAATCAAAAGTTATAACGGAAACTATGAAATATTAATAATTATAATGCAGTCAGACTAGTAACTTAATTACCACAATTTCAAAAAAGCATTAAAATATCCTCAAATACAATTCATAGAGTAGCACAAATTGATTCAGTTCCGAATGAGTAAATAGATAATAAATTAATTATTACAATGTATAGACCACAAATCGAAACGTGATCGCAATGAATTGTTAAGTGATATGTCATTTGTAGTGAATAAAATTCATATTACTCATAGAAAATGTTGTGTTACGTTTGTTTTTGGAAATTAAAATTTATTCAGCTATTTACAACACAAACAACAGTTCGTAAATAAAGTGTCGCATCACTGATCATTCATTTGCATTTTTAATAATATTATTAATTGGTCAGCAAATTGAAATAAAAACATAGCAACCTACACTAGCCGTGCACGTGTCGAAAACTTTTCTATAGACGATACTAAGTAAATAGAAGCTTTAGTAGTGCGGAATAAATATTTAGTCCCTTTGTAACAAAGTAAATATATACCTACTTAAACAAACTACGGGGTACAAAGTTTGCTAACAATCAGAGCACTGGCTACAATAAAATAGCACTACCCTTTGAGTCCAGCAATGATTGAGTGAAGCTCGCGGCCTGTTTATTTACATATCGACTCAATTAACGAATACACCGGAGCTCATTATCCATTCAAATCGCAATCGCAGCTTTCCCACGTTAGCCGATTTTCCAGCGAAAACTCAATGAAAACTTCATAACAGTGTTGACTTTACGCTCGGAAACGGATCGCGTAATGGCCTTTGTCGTGCACAAAAAGCGACTGATCCGGCCCAGATCCGCTTTGTATAGCCCCGTTTGCTTTAGTGAGTTGACAACATAATTATCGACTGTTGTGTTGCGTCAAAATAGGCCGGTCAACGCACTGAGCACGTCGAAATAGAAGGTGCTTCGCCATTGCTGCGGCCGCGTTCTAAGTCCTTAAGGGCTTCGTCGCCGTCACAAGAAATCCTTTCCCCGAAGCAATAAAGTCTAAATTGAAGTGCCATTAATATCTCCAGAGGTAAAATGTAAGTATCGGTAATTTTCTCTCAGTACATACGTATCTATCTTTTATTGTACGTATCCTACGTAAGCTTTCGCACACACCGTAAACGGTAAATCTAATCGATTGTCAATTGGTGGACCATTTAGTGAAATTGATGGCCTGAGCTATCTATCTCGATTGTTTCACAGTGAATATTTAAAATCTGCCTACTTTTTTACGAGCATTTGTAACGTATGGAGTGATATCTATTGCTGTGATCAAACATGTGTCTCTATTTAGTCGACATTAACAATAATGTATTCTAAAGCAATCGTTTAATTCTCGAAGCAGTAGTGTAACAACAGTTTAATACAGCGCACATCACAGTGAGTCATAAAAAAGTCGTTTCTGAAACCGAGACCTCGAGATGCACTTTAATGCGGCTCGTCTCATTGCAACAGAATGTGACGAAATGAGTTCAACTTCGTTGCCTAGATGGCGGTGTACACAACCTTTGAATGCAAAGAGATAAAGAATTTTTGATTAGAGCTACTTACCAATAGAGGTCGTTTATATTTAATCTAAGTAAACACAATACTAATTTTGTTTACGTATACTTTACTTTAATAATGCAATTCAAAACTAGTTAAAGTTCAAGTATATTTAAAAATGTACCTACCTACACATGAACTTAACTGAAATATAAACGAAAAGGCCAATAAAGGGCACACGGTACATTCTATCGCTCACAGTGTAATCCCTTCCGGGTTGGTAAGCCCCAAAGAGCGAACAACCTTTTTGAAAACCACACCTATTATACAAGCACATCTATATTTAATATGAAGAGTATTTGTAGACTACAAGAGTTCATAAATTAGAAAGGGCACCCTTTTAATCGTGTGGTAACCCAGCGTGAGTACATGTGAGCAAAAAATATTTAAATAAAGCAGAGTAAACAGAATTTTGGAATATGCTTTAAATTTTGTAACACGTATTCGTGTATTGATTGATTTAAAATCTCATATGAATAATGAACGATCCTAATATTTTAAATAATTGCCAATTAAATTCGTGTGAAATATGGTAGGATTTTTTTGGACGTTTCTAAATCTGAACAGGGACTTCTAGACGGTATTTAGTGACAAGAACGGTAATATTTAAAGATCTACCTGGTTAATTTGACAAAAGTATTTTGTTACTTGACATTAGCGCTCTACAATAATACATTTACTTCACATGTGTTTGCTTAGCAAATATTATAATGTTTATTAGAATTGTTCGTAAGTACAAATTAACCTTTGGATACAAAAGTAATAAATATAAAAAACAGGATTATAAGCTAAAAATAATTCTATACCTATATAATACAAATTGGATTAGTAGAACAGCATAGTCTAATATTTCTTATTCTTATTAACAACACATAATATAAAAAAGAACTTGTATATTCATTGCCGTTTTAATGAATTATACACTGCCTACTAAAGTTAGTTGCAGTAAGTTTCCTGCAAAAATAAATATAAACATAAAAATTTAGAAATAAAAATCTTCTTTCAACGAAAACATATGAACGTCAAATGTCAGCGGCTAGCTAAATAAATAACAGTTTTAAAATAACATCTAATAAACAAGCCAATATTTATAGAGTTAATTAAGTCCGCAGACTTGAGAGCAAAGTAATGAACTAAAAACTGTCTTTATATTACTATTTAACCTTTACACAGTGACACGAGAATAGATCGAAAATTAAGAAGTGATAACTCAACCGAATTCTTGAGGATGACACATGCATCCCATATGCCGTTTATTTTTTATTAGTGAGGGGACACAAATAGATCATGGGCACTTTGTTTCCCCGCTGGAAAAAAGGTATGTCACTCGTCAACTCGACGGGATCTTCTGCGTCTACTGTTGATGACTGTATGATCAGCAAAAAAATCTTATATGTTTAGAATATAATAATTATTTGCTTTCTTATAGAAACACTACATTATTGTACCTGTGGTGTAAATGTACACGCTAAAGTCCTTGGTTATAAATCTTAATTTAGTAAAGAGAAAACTCAGCACAGTTTTCTGTCTTGACAGAAAACTGTACTGTATAGCAGCTATACCACAAATCCGGCAAAATTCTCACCCACTATTTCAAAAATTGCTGGCGATATTTGATACATTTTCGCTTATCCCCTGTGGTATACATATGTATACCATACGGATGTAGCGAAACTATAGCATTACGCAGATATCTGCGTAATGCTATATTAATTGACTTAAGCAATAACATACGACTTAACTGGTCTTTACAATACTTCATACAATTCAATATTAAATGGCAATAAAAAATATCAACTGACTTTTATTCGTCATAATAGTATTTTATCATAATATTCTGTTATAACGTCCATTTTCCTTAAGGAAAAGTAGCGTAGATAACACAAGATTACAAATAACAAAATAATTCAGAGACTACGTTGGTTTTGAAATGTCATAAGATACATTTAATCCGTTTAGAACATTCATACTGCTCGCTTTGAGCGATTTTACAACGTATACATACAAAATACAACATAAGTTACCTCGTTTTTACTTAGCTTCAGCTTAAACTCTATACTTAGTCTTATTTAAACATAAAATAATACGATTTAAATTTGTGACTTGTAACAAGTAAACATAATTTTTTGCATGAAAAAAGCAAATGTCAAAAATTCTCGTTTATGGCTTTACATAACATCACAGCAGTATAATCTCAATTACAAGTAGACCTGTATCTACTTGTATATCTAGGCAAAGTGCACATTTTGCCTGTTACCTGCTGTGTTGTAAGTTTAATCGTTATACAGTTTAAAATTTACAACACACAGATTGCTGTGTGAAGTTTGTAATTAATCTGAGTGTAAATAATAAAGTATACCAATATAAAATTATCTACGTTACTTATGAAAACAAAACAACAATACCTTTTTAGGGATATACCAGCAAATAACTGTAAAATTATATATTATATAGTTGAACACAAGTTATTTTGCTATCGGTACATTGGCGACATGTGTCAATCTCCAGAGGATCGATTATAATTAGACAGGCGTGCGGACATGTTCTACATATTTCTATCGTCGGGAACATGACGCTTACACAATATTCGCCTTAATTATATACCAGTAATATAAATTAATTAGTAATTCACAACACGTTAGCGCTAAATTATTAACAAACTGATGAATAATAGCTGCGATAAACTGAGCTAATCGATATGAGTGTTTACAGCTTAATAATAGAGTATGTGTTATGATTTATGAATAATCGTCTTAGCATTTGAGTTATTCGAAATATGCGTAACATCCAACGAATTACTATGAAAGTTGTATTTAGGTATTTATATCTAAGACAATACGTATTGTGTTACGTTTCCACGAATGTTAACACAATTAAATTAGTTTTGAAGCATTTTGTTACGATTTTATTTATATGATTTCGGTATATCTTTTATTTTTACCTGTCCAAGATCTCCAACTCACTGAAAGGCAAGTGGTCAAAAATAGCAATCGGAATGGAGGCATGCATTCACTTTGGTTTTTACTTAGTATGAGTAACTGATTATTCTTTTATATCATCGTAAGCATATTTAATTTAGCAACACTTTCGGTACCAATGCAACTTCATTTTATGAGTTAACTGACTGCTACCTTCAACTTTATTTCTATAATATTCTGTCAAGGCTTAGAATATCAAACATAATTAAAAATCGATTATATCTGGCCACCGGTGTGCCGCTGCGATTCAATAGATCAATCGTTAAAAAATGCCTGTGTCCTCCTACAACTGCAAGCTATCTAATACTAACCGTAAAAAAATAAACAAAGAGAGACGCTACCTTTGCATTCATACTAATATTACAGATGATTATATAATGAGTTTGCGTAATTAAACATGGCTGTCGACGTACGTCACGTGAAAACTACTCTTTACTTAAATAAACAAAGAGACGAGCATAAAAGATCCGCCTCATTCATCTAAACTTGATTCGTCTCATTCATAAAAAGATGACTGTAATTAAAAAAATAACCATTGTAAAGATTTTTTTACATTGAAGGGATAGAATGACTAACGGGTGTAAAATTGATGACTACGCACTTTTATGTAGCCGTAAAGCATTAGATTGCCTATAGCGTCTAAATTCTTATTCGGGTCGTATATTATCCACCTGGGGCGCCAAATTAAATACCCTCTAATAATAATAATATCAGCACTGCTTATAAATTGTCCTATTGTTGAACATGAGCTTCTTCTCAGTATTAGAACAACTAGTCCAGATTCCATTATATTGCTTATTTAGTACATTTTCGAAAACATTATGAAGAATGCTTGTAAACGAAAGTATCCACACAATGTCTTTCTCATTCATAAATTCAAAAATAAACAATAGCAATATGCTGTTCTGTAACCAATTTAAAAATGGAAAGAAAGCAAACAAAATGCAAGACCATTAACAATTTTCATCTAAAACAAGCATTTTTTGTTTCGCGAAAAAAAATATTAACATTTACAACGTGCCTAAGTATTGTCGTAATTTTCAACTAATTTCGACGGTTAATTCTTTAATTTAATTATCGTTAAACGAAATAAGAAAGTTTCGTTGGGGGCAAAGAATCTTCAACGTCTGAATAAATGAACAACAAGACCCTTTTGTTTCACTGGGCACCTCCCTGGCAATGATTACAAAGTTCATAAAAAATTAAAACAACTGGAATTATTCCTTTTTATTTATTATATCATAGAAACGTGGGAAGAGAAATTTAAATTGATTCCATATTAGTATTTGCCTATGAATATGTTACAGAATGTATGCCTAATGTTTTATTTAAATACGCTGTTATATGTTATCTTAACGAAATTGTGAATGAATGTTTTGCATTCATTAATCATAATGGTAGACTTAAGGATTTTAAAAATAATTTGCGCTGTAAAATTAATATTGAATCAAATTTAATTAAGCTTAAATACGAGTTGTAACCGAGTTACTTAATTATTAATTAATAAAATTCTGATTATATTATAATTATAATACAGATAGTAAATAATGTTGTTAGTATATTCTTTATATAAAAAATGACGACTAAATACAACTTTGATTCGGAAATTGCTAATTAGATCTAAATAATCATAGTTAATTCTTTACCGTTAGAAAATAATTATGTATGTCGCCGAAATTGTGGTAGTTTAGGAATTATAAAGGACTCCTTTTTTCTTTTTAATCTAATATTAGATATCACGCAGGTGGAAGTGCGGACGGTTAATTGAAAATAAACTGAATTCGTATATTAATTTGTCACTTAATGTAAAACTTGTACGTAATTCAAGAAGCAGTTGTTTGCGACAACGCACGTACCTCTAGGAAAATTATGAGAAAACGTTCTGTGCACTCGCTGCGTACTTAGTAAGGAAAATGGCCGAAGCTTAAGATTTACTGCAAAATGTTTAACAATCATTGTTGCTAATAATACTGCTCATTGATGATGATCTGAAACGCTTCGGTTATAGTGACTAGGCTTCAGCTTAAGCTTAGATGATTGGTAATTAGGCCTGTACTTAACTAACTGTATATAATGATTAATGATTATGTGTTCTATGTATGACGATAATATTGAACAAACTTGCAAGCAATCCGTTATGATTATTACTTGTAATTATAACGTTAATTGCTTGCAAAGAATATTGCCTAAAAGGATATAAGCAATGAATAAAATGCCTGAGTATATATCAGATTATAATATTTATTTTAAATATACTGTTGTATAAGTTTTCAGCTGTGTAAGCTATGTTATCAAGGTCTGGAATTGAGCCCAGTAGACGGCCAAAGCTCGCCCTTTATTAAGCGGGATCTGAAAATTACTGGCGAAATATAAACGTGATACACTCCTATCTAACGCTTTGGAGAGATTATTCTCGATCCAACAATAAGTTAGGAAGAGTCTGGACCGGCCACAGGCGCAAGTTAATCAATACCTTCGTTTAAATGCACGAATGATCGCCTCGTTTTTGCCACTGCGCTGAGTGTTGTTGGGTTCGATTTCGAGTGATCAACAATTTTTGTCCTGCTTGGAGACAAAAAATTGTGAGGTACAGTCAAACACAAAAGTCGAGTAGCATCGTAAGGTTCACATTCGCTTATTGATCCGAGCGAATATCTTTGTATGTGTGATGTTTTAACGCAAATAATGAAACATATTTAATGTAATGATAGTAGATGAAGTTCGTTATGCGCATGTGTTCAAAGCGAGGCAAACAACGAGTTCTTGTATATATAACTATAATAACTACTATCCCTTATATTCAACAACATTGTCTCTGTTAGTCCGCATTTACAATTAGTGCTTAAATTTGCTTATTGTAACGCAGTTTGCGATAGCCAAGCGGTCAACGAATGTTCTCATTTTATCACTAAAATAATATAATGACGATTCTTCAAATCCTGGGGTACTACATCCACTTTTTGTTTTTTATTACTGAAATTTTGAAATAATGAATATAAACGTTACTTTTGTCTACTTATTACGCTTAAGTGATAAGTGCTAAAGAACACAAAAAGTGTTTTTTTAGGAATTAAACAAATTAAATTATTTTATTATTATAATATATAATTATTATTTATCAGAATTAGTTTAATTACTAATAAATCACATTTTGTTTTTATTTTTAATAAATAAATAAATAATTCAAATTATAATTGAGTAAAACAAAATTTTATTCAATTTATTACATTAATATTTCATTATAAAAGACAAAGTCCATATATGATTAATGAAAATGAACTTGTATTAAATTTTCCGTAAATGTTTCAATACTATATAATAATAAAACATCTTTAGTCTTTACTATTTAGATTCATTTTACTTACAAATAATATTTTACAATTTTAATGAAAATTGAGATCTTATTAAACAGATCTACAAGGCACTATGCCAATCCATTATTCAAAATCGGTTATCCTTCCAATTGAAAGAGCACAAAAAGGAAGAAGCTACACATCGACCTTTTCGATATTCTACATGCCTTTTGTATCAAAATTCTAAAGTACTAACAGTCAGGCAGCTTTTTATAACGCTCACTGTACTAAAACAACATACTACTCTTGATTATAACCCGGAACTTACTAACACTAAGCGACGGAAAGATATCGTTTGTACTACTCAGTCTCAATCTAAGTATATTTTTACCAATAGGGTGTTCGCATTTTTAGGTCCATTTCTTTATAATAATATAAACAAAATAACTGCGATTTATGACAAAAATTATGCTAACACTAAGCAATTAGTTCAATAATATTTACAAAACTTGAACTACGATCAAACTGAAAATTTGATGACTGTTGTTCAATAAGTGTTACGCAATAAAATAGCTCTTTAAGTAGTCATAGTAATTTATAATGTTAGTTAACACTTAGTTTATAATTTAATTCGTAAGTTTTTATATACAAATAATAATGTTTTATAAGTATTGTTTAAAAATTTATATCTATATTATACAGTATATGCCCTTAATGCCTGTGGCACAGGTTTACCCTAGTACAGGCACCCCTTATATACTACCATATAACTTTTATGATGTAACCTAAGCTCTGTATCAATTTGTACCAATTTCAGTTGAATAAATGATTATTATTATTATTTAAGATATATTAAGTCCATAATTATGCCATATATTTGCCCTGGATTCAATATTTATATTAGGTTGCATTTTAAATGTAGACTTTCAATCAAAATAATAAAAAAATGATTGCAATAATAATAACACAAACGCTCGTAACAAAGATCACCAACCAACAACATCTCATAATTCTATTCAAGTGAGAAATTATATTTTTTTTAATCTACCCTCATCTTTTGAATAAATGCGGTTTAAATAAATTTTAAAGTAAAGTAACAAGCCATCGAGGTTTCTAATTTCAGAAAAAAATACAAAGAGATTGTCACTTCCTGGGGATTGAACCAACAAGCGTTACATTTTAGATCTCACTGTTACCAACGTAGCCACAACATCAGTTACTTATTTATTTGAAATGAATACTCACAATCATAATTAGAACAGGCGACAGTATAAGTGAGGCGCGTTTATGTGTATGTGTCCAATGATTTTATTGAAAAAGGTCGTAAGTAAAATTGTTGTGATTCTATCGCTTTTTAAAATTGCTACTCGACGTTTGCACCTGACCGTACAATCAGTTGTTTCGAGTTTATGTGTACTTTGTGATTGTTTGTTGAATATTTGTAAAGTTCCCCGCGACACAGTTATTATTCACAGCACGAGACATCTAGAACTAAATAAAAAAATGGGTCTGAGAGTTCAATGTTTGTTGAAAGCTGAAGAAAATTGAAAGATATCAATTTCTTAAATCTGTATAAAAGATAATATCACAATTAGCTAGGTTTTAGATATTAATCATAAAATAAAATCTTTAAATTCCGAAACAATGCTGTTCTATTGATCTGTTGGTACTATGTCCAACTAACTATACAGTACATAAGTATATCTGTCCTATGTTGATAACACATTCATAACACTCAGCAATTAATAGGTAAACTGACAGCTATACAATGACGTTACACGTGCACTCTTGCCTACTTACAACTCTCTTTGTAATCTAGCTATAAACAAAATACTTATTAAAACCAGGCTCTGTATAAAATCAAAATGACGCTTTGACTGACCAAAAAATCAAATATAGAAAATGATCAGTAGGAGCTTGGAGACTAAAGTATAATGAAATTCGATTACAATGATTAGGGCGGTAAGGAAATGAGTGGAAGATCATTAAACTCCTCAGTCATCATTCGTTCAAGTCTCGATATTGTCAACAAAGCTCCCTTTAGCGTTTTCTCTCTAATCTTAATTGAAAATTCAATCATTTATTCATCTGATCGGCATCGTTAAGGCTCTTTAATGGCTCGCGTGCCTTTTTACTCCATTTTTACTTGGTTTTGTAATGGCCAGCTAATTTTCTTTATCGAGGATCGAAAGTTGTATGTATTATACTTATAGGTTTTAGGGGCAATTGTCATTTGAGCCACAATCGATGCAGGATTCAGCAAATAATTTACTTTTAAAGCACTAGTACATATTAAAACAATACACACACAGCGTTACTTTTGACACTACACAATCAACTTCTAACTTAAATTAATAAAAATGTTGACATGAAATCCTGACTAATGTTATTAATGCAAATGTAAGTTTGCTTATTATCTTTTCACGCCTTAAGAACTCGACCGATTATTATGCAATTTTGCATACACGTAAGAATTGAGTAGAAAATGACATAGTGTACCTTCCATCCAGAAAATTACTGTTACTAACCCAATCTAACATACATTTATGCGAGTGAAGCTGCGGTCAAAATCTATCATATTATATCATAGCTTTTTTAATTGACCGAACTGGTACGCATTATACTCCGCGCCGTAATTCGCCCAGCTCAAAAGATGAATTTACTTTAACACTGATAATACATTGAAAATATTGGTATGCTATTTTCAGATAACATAAAATACCAGCTGTTGAATGTTTGAATAACTTAAAGACAAAAATACAAGGAGCATTTGATCAAATTTTACCGCAAGTTCTTAAATCAATAGTTAACAATAATAGTTTCCCCTAGATTGCTGTATATAGGGGAAATTTTATTGTGAAGTTCTTCAAGAAGGGCTTAAAATGTAATGTCGGCGTAACCAAGGCGTAAGTGTTACCCCTTATGTTACATACTCCATAAACTACGGTAACCGTTTACCATAAAGTAGAAATCCGCATAGTTGTTTACTTGTAAAAATATCTTATAATGATCAAAAATATTTTAAGTCTGCTAGTAAAAATACGCCCCTAGTCATTTCACTAAGCTTCTGATGATATTGAAATAAACAGAATATCTTTAGATACAATCATATTTCCTATTACATCTTTACAGTTATGGACAATTTTATTACACCGCATACTTTTATACCAATCGTTCTTTTTCCCCAATACCCCGAAATATTATAATCATCATTTTATCTTCCTACTAAAACAGCCAAATTGTGTATATTCACTTATCTCTAGTACATTAAAGAACCATAACATTAATCCTAAACCACAACGTTATTAAATATCAGACCACGAGAAGCATTAAAAGGAAAACATCTTAATTTATCTACCCAACCGTTCGGTGCACTCTTACTATGATGAGACGGACTTTTCTGAGTATAACTCATGTATTTTATATGAAAACACCTGTGATATACATTTATTTTTAAAGCCGAGCACTCTGACTCTTTCTTAGTAAAAGTTTCATTTAGCCAAGAGCTATTAAAAGGCTTATCATATATAAGCTTATAAACTTTTAAACAACTTTTTTTAGAATTAATGTCATATTGCTGACTGCTTTTATAGTTTGCTCCTTGTTACAAAATGCTACTTCTTTATAGATACCTGGTGTAAGTAGATACATGCATACTCTCATACTTCTATCCCCGAAGGGGTAAGCAGCGTTATTTTACACCCACATCTCGCTAGCTATGGCTTTAGGTCCGATGTAATAGGAAGCAAGCTTAGTAATATATACCGGGCGCAATTTAAGACTCCTTGTGATTATGTACTGAGAATTTAATGTGGATCAAGTCCAGTAGACCTCTGGCAATCCCTCAGTTCATGGCGGTGCTATTTTATGTTTAATTTCGATTTTCATTATTAAAAGCAACAATTTTAATTATAAAACTACTTTCATTATATTACGCAGCGAAATAGTTTTACCAGCGTGAAAAATAACGCATAACAGATATAAATAAACAGTTCAATAAAATTATACAGTTACATTAAAATCTCCTCTTTCTTGCAATCATTTAAAAATCTACCTACATTTTATTATACTATGGCTAAAGTCTAGAAAGCTTTCAAATAGCATCTCAATTCGACTAAACCAATAAGAGTACCTTCTACTAACACCTACAAATACAATACTTTATATTTATTTTCCTCAGACGATATATTGTCTTATTCCAGAGAAAAAGCAAGTGCATTTATACCTTATTGAGTTTGGTATAACGAGAGGTTATGAAGTAGGTGATGTCGGCGCTTCATCTGATATTCATAACGTCAGGTCTATTGGCGATTGGAGATATTTATTTATGAAACTATGCCGTGTTAAGTTTTCTATCATGGGATTTAAATTCCTTTGAATTAGGAAAGCAGCCATGTTTTTTGTAGTGCGAATGAATGTGAAATAAAATTATATTTTTAAAATGTTTATTTTGACATGTTGTCAGGTTCCAAAAACAAACAATTTTAGTTTTTTAATTTACTTTAAATCTTGCACCAAGCTGAAATTAGTGGAATTCAATTTAAATTTATTTGTTTTTATACGTTCTAAGTTTGAATATAAATGCAGTGATGATGACATTCATTTGTTTTAAGACGTTCTAAGTTTAAATTAATTGTATTCAAAGATGACGATTTTATTATATCCATTTGAATATAAATGCAACAATCTTGCCTTATCTAATATATTATGAAAAAGTTAACGAGTTTACTGCCTACCCTACTAAATACGTAAAATATCCTACGATCCATATACTCGTATGTCGTACATCAAATACGCTGCGGTTATGATACACACTCACCCTCATAAAAAGTAAGTCTTACACGAACTCTTTACCTTCTAAATTAGGTTCTACTTTCAGAAAGTGCCAGTAACTTAAGGCATCACGTTAAGCGACTGTTACCGATAAACACATCGTACATTCGAGAACATTCATCAAGAGATTTACGTGTGCCGCTCACGTCCATCGGATCGGCCGCACTTTTCGTTTCGTCATCGCTCATGCCTGGACTAGTCGAGCTTGACTTTCATTTTCTACCTATCAATAATAGAGTTTGGGAAAATTGACTTATTTACTAGTTATTTTGTTAACTAGGTTAATATTAAAAAGGAAAAACCTGAATTTAAGTAAATTGTATTAATGATATTCATAATGAAGTTATTACTGCGATAATTATCGAAGTCCTACCATGTTACGTGCATCATGGCGGGTCGAGGTAATGTATAGCCTTAATTATGACACTTGACAAGCAGGATAGTGACCATAATGTGGAGATATTAGTCCTGATGATTGACCCTAAATCACGCGATGACATCCATGGGGAGATGATCGATAGTCTATTATTATAGATGGCTCTATGAGAAATAGATATCATCAAAATAAATACTATCTATTTGTCTTCTTTTCTACGCCATTCTTCGTACAAACAAATTAGATAAATCCGTACAAAACCAGATTGGAAACTAAAGAGCTATTTGCGGTATTGTGTAAAGCAACAGGAGACTGATGGACCGATTCGGTCTGTGGCTGCTACCAAAGGCTTTAGTGACGTCACTTAGGTATCTACCGGTCGTCCATTTAACCGAACTGTGTTCCTAATAAAAGGACACATTTGGCTTAATCCGTTGTCTGCGATGTTACTACTAGCGCCATCTCTGCGCCGCAGTTGAAATCAGATTTTCTTGTACTAAGATTTGAATAGCTTTGGCTTTGAGGAATACTGTTTCAATGAGGTTTTATGTATAACTTGTAGTTGTTTTTAGAGTAAGGTTATTTGAAATGATTGTTAACACTTGGAATAATTTACTTAGAAAGAAAATACCTCAACGCGACTATTATTAAGCCCGTCATCATATACATCGCTAAAGAAACTACCAATATATTATAAAGTTGATACAATCATTTCTATTAGAGTGATGTGATATTATTGGTTAAATGTTTGAAACAATGCTGTTAAATAGACACTACATTACACTTAGTAAAAATAGGTCTTATAAATTCCATAATTTAAACTACATGTACAAAAATGCTTCTGGTGTAATAACCAATTTTCCGAAAGGTTACCATACTCTTTTCACGTCACAAAAAAATTCACGAGCCCACAAAAAATTAGAAATAATCGTCTCATGCAAAACACGTCTAAGAAAACATTTTTGCAAATGTGAAACAATAAGTGCTATCGCAGCTTTCAAGCCAAGCCAAGAACTCAAACTTTGTGAGAATTTATTTCATTCTTATGGTACTATTATGCCGTTCTCAGCTACACAACATAAATAATAATGCGAACCGTTATAGGGTCATTACAGTGGGAACGGGCCGAGTGACGTAGACACGCCCACTCACGTACATGCTCAAGTCATCGCTTGTTTTGACTGTACTCAAGAAAAAACGCGTCTGTGTGCGTCTAACTTGAACTATGAATTGCTGCTCTAAATGACCTTTATAATAGTTCGCTTTAGTGCTAGCTATATTGTACCCAGACACTCGATAGCACACTTAAATTTCTTATGAAACAACTCGAACTGAATAAGAACTGCTTTTTCCTTTTAAATGAGACTGTATTCTTTATTCGAAAATTTCATCACGCTTCAATAAAAAGAAAACGCAATGGCAATTCATCAGCAGTCTCGATAATGTGTATAAAAACGTTTTAAAGCCAATTGAGTCAGAATTCGTAATATGACTCGTTTTAAGATAAATAGTTTTAGCGTTAAAGTCGTTTGGGTTGCACGCTGAACATAGACAAAGTAGCGCAAATGTTATCACATTAATGGATACCACATATACTACATGGTATTCTTTGAAGATTTACAAATTATGAACCAAATGTATCAGTAGTTTAGCCACAGGACATTTTTTTTGTTTTTATAATTTAGAACATCATGTGTAATGCAGAGATAAATGTGAAAGACCTCAAGCAGCGATATTAAAAGAAAACAAACAAACGAAAAAACCACAAAAAGAAATAAAAGAAATAAGGTCCATAACCAAGTGACGAAAAGAAATAGGTTAGTGTGTGCTTATTACAATGCTGTTCCAATTTGTTTCTAATATTATTTTATTTATTTTGTTCAAAAAAATAATTTCTTAATTTCTGCGAATATTGGTTTTTTGTTTATGTTAACCGTCTTATATCAACCAGCTTAAGGCAGTATATCGTTTAATGTGATAAGTTTTGCGCCACTTTGCATATAAACGATGCATTGAACTGTGACTCTATTTCTAAAGAAACTGATAATCAATTGAGCTGCTTCTAGGCACATATAGACATTTTAAGTATCGAGTCTGAGAGATCTAAGAGATATGAGTAATTATGTATATTCATATCAAGAATGCGTCTTCATGTAAGTAATAAAATTTTGAATATTGTTACTTGTGTATCGTATCATGTTGGGCTTAAAATGATTAATAGGTGACTTCACAATGAGAAAGAAGTTTATAATATTTGTTGACAAATAATATTATATGTATAGATAATATTATATAGTAGTAAGTATAGGTACATTATGTATACCCTTAGAGATAAACTTACCATGTAAGACTAGCCAACAATTGAGCTTACAACTAGCTAATGTCAGAACAATTGGTAACTCAAAACATGTCCGTTACTTAGTGTTGAGGTAGAGTCGCGACGTAGCCGGTATCTGCGAACTCTTTGCTCGCGCCCATTGAGTCCGGGATGAAAGCGGGGTCATTACCTGGAACAAAGAACGAAAGCCGCTCAAACTGCGCATAAATCGTGCCACCCTGTTTACCTACCACGGGCCTTCCTACGTAGCCGCCAAAGAAAACCCAGCCTACTTTACCCTGCTACGTACCGTATGAATGAACCCCTTTCTCAACTCTTAATACATTTATATGTTTTTAAAGCCATTGGTGTTTTAAAACAACCTATCACCAGGCAAAATGTATTACTTAGTACATTTTTGGAAACATTCGCGCCTCTAAATCCAACTAAAATGCTTTGAATTGTAAATGAGCGATAACAGATTCGGATTTTTTGAATTGTGTTGAGGTCGCTTTTAAGAATTTCATTCTACTTTGAAAGACATAAATAAATAAATTTTCATTTATATAAATCTTTTAGGTATTACTAACAGTGGTGTTTTGCATTTGAATAACTGTTTTTTGCCATTGAAAATACTGTATATATTATATGACTATAATCGTATTTTAGAATTTTAGTAGGAGGGTTTGGTGGTAAAAGAAACTTAGGTTCACGTTGTATAAATTTAATATGAATAAATGAAGTGACAATGTATGTCGTGCTGAACATAGTGTGCTATATATTTGTCGGTGGCAGCTGTTGATACAACAGTGGTAACAATTGAATATGGCTGTAAATCAGAGAGATAGCAGACGACCGGCTGACCCCTCATGTAAATGGTCGCCTCCACCCACCGTCTCAGGCTTTTGGTCCAAATATTGAGCGCTAGCTGTAGCGGCTCGGGTTTTAATTAAGCCAAGCTGCACAAACCCCAATTGTTACAAGTTATATTGTACCTTTTAATTTTATTATCTGTCGACTTCGCATTTTCCGGGAAAACGTGCTCTTCAAAGGTTTGTAACTGTATACACTTGATTAAGATAATAATTGAAAATATAATTATCACTAACACTTAATTACAATATTTGTAAACGATTGCTTTTCCCTTAAAATATGAGAAATTCTCATTCAAATTTATTTAACATATCATTTACTTTTTATTAAATACTGTATGTTTCTACTATTTTAAGTCTATTACCTAGGTATACAATCAGATTGCACATTTATATATTTCTGTACACGATATATAGTAACTATATTTAATTCCTGTCTCTTTAATACAATATATGTATATGTTTTCTGAATTCATAGAACAATTGAAAACGTTTATGTTATATATGTACACATTTAATGGTATAACTGTGACATTACAAAGCGTCTTTACTACTTCACAAAACAGTGCTATATTTATTTCAAACGACAGAATGACATTTAGGTATTTTCTGTGGCATATATACGACACATACTTAAACAACTCAAGACTCAACATACGCTGAACTCCAGAGTTTACAATTGCTGCTGATTAATAAAAAAATACTATAACTCAACAGCATTTTCAAGATAAGTTTGGAGACATAATTATTTATTAGCCATGTCAACATTATAGAATTATATCAATATGTCACCAAACTTTCAAAGGAATATATATTTAGAAATTTTATCATAGCCAATTAAAAATAATATATTCTTTTTTAAATCCATTCTTCGTACAATATATATCGAATTTGCTTTACATATCCAACACACAGTGAAAACGTATTGCATAAGATTTGAATTAAAAGAGAGGAAAATATAAAAAGAGTGTGTCTCCTCGGTTAGTTCCAGTAGCGACACTATCGCATATCACATAAGGCGTTATTGAGACACATGCCCCGAGCTTTCTTGTCGACTCTGATTTACAATGTCTAAAGGAACAATTGCGAACCAATCTTTATTCGCTGCCTCAAGAAAATATCACAGTTATTTTCTAAATCCCACCAATAATGTACGACATAATAAACGTAACGTTAAACACCTGTTGGCGGTCGAAATATTTGTTTACTAGTTTGAGAGCTTATCGTAAATATCGTAGACAGCATCAGCCGCCGAGATTGTATCTGATGCTTAATTAATGTGACGCATGAAACAAGCCGCGACTACACTTGGTTGGGCACACGCCAGCCTGCTCTTTTTGCTCCACACGCGAGATATGCTTACTCCGCAACATCTAACTATGTATCGTGCATTCTCTCTAGGAATGAGGCACTGAATGCGACGTCGGCGACGACCACAAATCAGTAGCCACTTTGTTCTTTCACGGTCGCGAACGTTTCTCTGCCGAGAAATCGGTATTGATCTATTTTTAAAGTGATTACTGTCCGTTTGTTATCTTATTGTTCATATTGCTATTTGTAACAGACGGTTAAGTCCAGAATAGTTGTGTTAATAATACGGAAACCCCAAGTACTTTGTGAACAAAGTCTCTACTGTAGAAATAGAAAGAACGGAAGCTAATTTAGAAAATTTCACTTATTGTTTCGGAACTGTTTGTTATGCAAAAAAATGTTGCTACGTAATGAGACGCCGGGGAGATTCTATTGTTGTAAGAGGTTGCCCCTAACAAAGACACGTTTGAATTATGTTTACCTGTCCAAAAATGTAAAGAAGGTTATGAATCTGATCTTAAGTTGGTAATCATTTTAGCATACACGCATTGTTGTGTGCTTCTGTAAGGAGGAATAAAAATGCCTAATATTATGAAGTCTTTGTGCAATATCATACAAAGGTAAGGTGTAGGAAAACGTCTGAAATTAAATTGAAGTCAGAAAAGGGCGAACACAATGGAAGTCTGTAGTGGAGCCTGGAGGCCGCGAATGTCTGAATGCGGACTACATCGACTTTATAACGTTGAGACGACACAATATACTCTATTTATAAGGTGTTTTCCATACATCGGGTTTAATTCGAATTCAGATTGGCTTGACATCTCAAATATTTCTTTTATTAGAATACATTGGCAGTAAAACAAATATATTAGCATGTGTATTGGTATTCACACTTCAATATTCCAAATAAAATATACTTATTTCTCACCGCGATTTCTTTCTTGCAAATAATACACACAACCTGCCCTTACTTTCTTTTTTATAATAATATATGATGTGTCTGCCTTACACTACAAGATATTATGGTTTCATTTCACTATTTAAGTTTACATACACACAAACAAACTAAAGCTGTCTTTATAAAATATGCTAGATTTTAATTGACCTTTATTCATTTTCCAATTGCGGAATTGCTAAGACACTCATGAGTTCGAATGAAATTAATCCCCTTAACTCTTAATTGTTACTTTCCATTGGATAATAAAGAAGAAAATTAACATTTCTGCTGATGAGTCACATAGCCGCGCGATAATTGCTTTTGTACGAGGACGTTCGAAGGATTAATTAAAAATACATATGGCAGTTCCCATTGGCTAACTGTTTCAGAGTTATTTTACCTTATGTTTATTTTACATGTCTTGATCACTAAAATTAGGCATTTGCCTTTAAAATGTGGAACAAGCACGTTTGAAAAGTTATATTAACAAAAATAAAAACTAGAATTCTTATTTCCACATATCTTATTAAAAATAAATGCGTGCGAATGAAAATGAAGAGACCGCGGATTAATTTTACGAGTGTACATTTCTTAGAGTTTAGACTTCAAAGTGGCCAAATAAATGTTTATCATGTGGTTTTTAAAGAACTATCTATTAACACCTCTTTTAATTCAATAAGCGAAAATCTTCTATCTTGGCGATGTTCACATTCATCTTGATGTCACGGCATTCTGAATTCTTGGTTCCTAATTTGTATCGTAGTTATAACATGTGTTTTAAAGTTTCTGTGATACACGGATTATTCATATTAGTACAAAAGTTAACATCAGTTAATTTTGGTTATAAATTTTTACAAGCTAAGTCTAAAATACAAGGTTTTATTCAACACTTACGTAATGGAGAAATCGATATGTTAGGAGGCTCCAATTATTAGTACCATATCTTCAAAAACCAAAGTTCTAAGAGTAAGTGCTTTCAAACCTTTAAACCGCTTCTTCAACTCCTATAATATTAATTTATTTTTAGTCTTAGTAATAAGGTTCTGTGACAATATGAAAGATTCTGTACGAGAGACGTGATATTGAAGTAGGTTAAAGTTAATAATAATAAGTTTATTTTTAATATAGAATCGCAATGCAGGAGTACTTACAACTGGTGTAGAATGAACTGTATGTAAATAATTGTATTATTTTGTATTATTTCATGGAAACATTGTAAACGTTGCTCTCGCCGGTTTGCTAAAAGTAATTTCTTAAACAAATAAGTACTTAGTAAATAAGTCATTTTCCTAATTACATATTATTTATACTTTTTCATTATACGCTGTATTACCTGGACTCGCGCATACAATGACAATGGTTTTAAAGATGATGGGTCTGAACATTTAAATTCGAGAAGAAGAGCAGATAAAAAATGGAACATTTATCACCTCGGTGATAGATTTCGCACCGCTTGCATACGACGGCTCCCCGCCACGATCATCAGTCAGACTATCTCCCTCTCTCACCAACTCTCTCTCACTTTGCTGAATCAATGAATATAATTGGTTTCTACAATATGATAATAATTTATATTACATTTATTACGTATAGAAGCTTTTCATTATACTTCAGCATGAAATAAAAGCGCCTCATGTCTTCAGTCCACAGTTGTCATTTGAAGTTTATGTCTGCTATGCCTTCAGGGACATTCACCGTATCCCAACAAAACTATAGACTCGTTGAACTTATGTTCCTATTGCTAGTACTTACGACAGTACCTACACTACGTGTATCTGGTTCAATAAGTACACCAGACAAATATTTCTGGGCTCCAGAAAATTGTTTCGGATTTAGATAAAACTATATACCTTGCGATATTATTTTCTTATACAGGAATTGTATTTTATATTACGCTGGCAGTCCGCCGCGAATTCACCTACGTTTATGATTTCTGATCTGCTTTTGTGGCTCGTAGCGTTGTTATAAAGATTATGTTATTTCTGGGTAAAGTAGCTTATTAATAGTGAAATAATTATTAAAATCGATCCAGTTACAAAGTTTATCGATTACAAACAAACAATTATTTTCACTGTATAATATTAATATACATAAAAAACAAAATCCGTCTTTAAACTATTGACCTACTTAAAATATTTATTGTAAAAAGCGATCCGAACCAACTAATCTCTCGATACGTCAGGCAACATTAAATATATTGTCAACCGAATATATCGTAGAACGATAAAAGCAACAAAAGTTTCGTCTTACATATCACATCACACATTTATCTTGGTCTAACTGCGATTTTACCGAGGGCGAGGATAGAAAGCGTTTTAAAACTTGTAAAAGAAGTGTCTCTACGTACTTCCAGCCTTACGTACGCTCCAAGCGGAAACTTCTACTGTTCTTAGACGCAATAAATGGCGCGATCACTCGCATACAGCGCAGGATAGGACCAATTTTATTCATTCTATTGTTCGACTTTATATTGTTTGTGTATAATAACTATACGCTGTATTATGTGCGTTTATGTAATAAAACTGACTCATTTCATTTAGAAATACACAACATTGTTTTTCTTAAATGCACGTGTTATAATTTTTCCTACATCATGAATAGATTTAGATGGAATTAGTTAACTTTATTACTTAACTTATTGAGTTGCAGCCGCACATTGCCTAGACACAATAGATTTTAATTATGTCTTTCTTTTATACGTCTATGTTGGCAAACAAGCATACGGCCCACTTGATGGTAAGTGGTCACCGTAGCCTATGGACGCCTGCAACACCAGAGGCATCACTTGCGCGTTGCCGATCCTTTAGGAAAGGAAGTGGGAAGAAGAAGGAGCAGGAAGGGGGAAAGAGAGTGATTGGGCCTCCGGCACTCTCACTCACCGAACGAAACAAAACAGCAGGCATACTGCTATTTCACGTTGATATTCTGTGAGAAGGTAGGCCTTCCCCGGTCAAACCGGCCCATTCATGCTGAAATCAGCGAGGCTCTACTATTCTCTGGTATTCTAAGACTTGACAGATTAAAGCATTGTCCTTTTTATTTACTTAAGTTACTCTTTTTTGTATGTTTATCCATTGTCTAGTACTCATAGTATAAGCTCTGCTTAGTTTGGGCTAGATGATGATGTGTGTATGTGACAGAATATTATTATTATATTAAATTACTGTTAGTTGCCATCATTGAACAAGAAATTAACCATTATAAAAGGTAAAAAATTACCAGTTTGGAAACAAAATTTACATGGACAAACAGTCTATAGACGGTTTTGCGTAATAGCTATTGTTTAATACTAAGTAGTAATAAATTTCTAGTTGCAGTACCTTACAAGACATTTATATACTGATATGATTTTACAAGGCCTGATTCACGGAATTTGCTTGATGTACTCCAATTTTATTTTTTTATAATTGCCTAAAATATGTCGAATGTATGTATAATTTATGCTGTAACTTCATTAGAATGATTCATAAAGATACTTTATTACCTAACGAGATGTATATCCATATAATTACTCATGTACGTGAATGTATTACGTTTTGATTCAGACATCAATAAAATAACAAAATTGTACTCTTTATTTAATTTTCAACATAATACATTATAAATAAATGATCGAAACATCATCAGCGTAGGTAGCTCTTATAATTATTAATTTTACTGTGAATAAAAATTTTACAAGATAATTATTACGAAATAATATTAAAATGTTCAAGTTTCAATTATTAACTTGATATTTCCAGTAATTAATTGAAACACACAAACATATTATTTTAATATTTAATTACTAAAAGTTTTGGCCGTATATATAAAGTGAATTATTGCTGACATACAAATTGAATTTTACTTTTTGAGCAATGTGTAATATACAAAATTAATAAGGACATATAAGATCACCAAATGCCAGAGACCTTCATGCCACTACATTTAATGAAGAATCTTCCAAAGATTACATCAAATCATATTCATATTAAACGACTACTGAATAAGCACGCATATAAAAAGAATAATAGAATTTGTGTGTCTAAATCGTGCTTGACTTGCCCTTATATTTACTGAGCTACTAAATCTGCCTAACGTTTCATATTGTCTTGGCCACATATTGCGATGGTGATAGTAGAAAACTAAACATACATTGTTTTAATTTCCCCTATTTAAAAAAGTATATATGTAAATAGATCACTATAGAGCTTTATTTTCATTCATTGCAATAAATGAAAAACCCGCAAGAGCGTTGAAACCACATTTTATCCAAATTAATTAGTTTTGATCTATTGTACATGTTTTACATTTGATCGTTAACGTCATATAAATATTCATACTATTCCGAATTCTCGCACAGCGCCAAAATAAAATATATTTTCTATCGTATTTCGTGAAATACGCTTAAATCGAGATATAAATCTAACGTTTATTTGGAGTATTAAAGTCGGCTACATCTAAATATGACTTTAGCTTAACAATAAGGAGATATGTACTTGTATATTTAAAATAAGTAATAAATAACTAACAAATTAGTAATTTAGATATCAATCCATCTTAGTAGAGACGTAGTATTTGAAATGTCACTACTTTTTAGTATATCAGCAAAGTAATTAGTCGAAAATCAACCTTGTACTAGCAGTTATAAAAATATTAATAGTTGTATGCATACCTGTGCCACAGAGCTCATTCCCAAGAAGGTAATCTGGTTTTAAAACCAACAAGTTGCTGTTATAATAAGTATGAATATAAGAAGAGGGATAGTCCAGCATCGCATAGTAAGAGAAAATCCATATCAATCCATCCACTCTGCTATTATTTCTAGATATCAGGCATAGATCTCTGTATACATAGTCTATACATGTTTATCTTGTATTATAAAACCAGTGTAAACACGAGCTAAATTTAATAAAACTAGCAACTCAAAAGTTTGTATAGTTGATTCTAGGAAGAACAATATTTCTAATACATTTCTTCTCGACTCAGGATCTTGTTATATTAATGAAACAATATTGATTACTTGACACAACTTCCTTATACGAACGTCAATAATACGAAGAACCAGGGAAACAAAATACACTACATTACGAAAAATCTAGGTTTATCACTGTTTTACAGACGTATTTAATATAATTGGTATTTTGCGTGCGCAATACGCGCTATTGTGGTAATTTAATCGGCAGCGCGCCTACGACATCATCTATCGTATGTCACTAACAAACCAGTAAATCATAAACATAGAAAATAACACAGTTGTCAGAACACGACGTTTCTGTCTAAGCCGGTACGCTCTGATTCCTTACCGTGAGTTGCAATAGAAATAACCGCAGACGTTGACAAATAACTGTACGGCTTCGAATTTGCGTCGCCAGTGCAACAGATACTTGTGGTACGTCGATGGCAATAAGCAATGCTCGTTGTTATTACGGTTGGAAACAAAACGAGCGTGTCGCCGTACGCGATGCTTGGTTGAAGCGAAATTATACATAGTTGACAAATAGAGCCGACTCCGCCAACTGCGAGCCAATTCACAAAACGCTGCGCGCTGCATCTTGTCGATAAATTTTCGCTCGCCACGTTGCCAGTGGCACACAATAAACCCGACACGAAACTTTGGTCTCCCAATATTTTTATCAATTCCTCCATATTCTGACGTTACGTCACGTCATCATTCGCATATTGACTGCAAACGTTATCCTGCGTACTTACCGATAAAAAATATTCATTTTACACACGAAAGCGTATCATAAGTATAAAATTATTCTGCTATCTCCTGCACTGAGCTCCCGATTTCACATGTCGTAAAATTTTTACTCTCGCAAGATTTTTATCGTCTCATACGAGTCTAAAACACCTTAAAATATCGTCGCTTACGCCCTTACCTGACGTTGCGATGGCTATCATTGTAGTGCATACTGCTTGAAACGACGCACCTGTTTTGACTTATTTATATATATCCTGGAACATGAATAGCACCATTCGCGTCGTCTCACTACATTTGTTTTTCAGCCATAAAACTAATATATCATATTATATGTATTTCGGTACTCTGTTATAAAACTCATTCAACAATTTATTACAGTAGAGTTTTAGAATTTATTGTTACGTAAGGAACAATAATCATCAGTTATGTCGTCGACGTATATTCTCCTGTTTCGACATTAGAGACTGCACTACTTAAATATTTACTTATTATTTTAGTTATAGTTTGTAAAATTCTGACGAGAATAAAGATTGCCCTGATTTTCACTGTAAGCGTTCTCATAAATCCTTGCTATTCCGGCAGTAACTTAGTGTATATTGGTTTTGAGATTCAGAGGCAATACTTTGTGGTCCAAGTGTCTCCATGACGCAGTGGAGTACCAGGTCATACCACCAAAGCGTCAAGTATGGCGGGCTCTGTCAAAACCTAAGTTATAGGTGTTTCTTTCACATTCAGCTATTCATTATCTAGGTATAGCTTAAAAATAATAATTAAATAAGTAGTACCTATTTAGAATCAAATTGAAGAATATTTTTTACTAAGTATATAATTTCAGATACTATCCGTTATAAAGAACTGTTCGTGATTCCGTTGTTAATAAATATATTCGGATAGTATTATCTATGATAAAACTATTTATTTTTCCTCATACTGTTAATCATATACGAACTGTTGTAGTTATATTCTGACTGAAGTATAGCATATGTCTACTAAATAAGCAACCAACTTCCAACATCATACAGTGTATAATCCGTAGAAGTCACAGTATTAGAATATAATTATACGACTGCTCTAAGGTTACGCCAGCTGCTGTTATATTACAACGTTATCAGATCTCCGCTCGACACCGGAGATCGATGACACACCTCAGTCTTAAACGCAACATTGTTGCTTAATTGTTCAGCACGGCGCGCAGTTCCCTCTCATTAAATACTCTAATGACAAATAGAAACACATAATCTCGGCGACAGCTACCGTTTGCTATGTAATTTGACAATAATATCGAATCATAAATGTATTTATGGCAGTACTAACATTTCCTTTGCCAATCTTGTAGAAAATAATATGTATATTTCGCATTCTAATGAAAGCTAAGTAAAAGTTCTCTATAGCTGTTGTACTTATGCTCTACTTTGTGGTTCTGACTTTAGAGTACTAGTTTGAGATATCGTGGCCTGCTGTGTAGAGGATCTCACGGTATTCAGTTGTCCGTGATTCTTGTCTAGTGGCTCGAACACAGGAGGATTCGATACTTAAGTAGCACAAACTTGTATTCAGGTTTTTGTAAAGAAGTTCTTGGTACTCATACGATCACAATCGAGATTATATGAAAACATATAGGCGTAACAAAGCTAAGTCTTGAATTCCATGAAAAGTGCCTGCTAGAAATATACATATATCAGCAGCTTTCTGTGAATGTCAGCAGATTTCTCGAGAGTTGAAAGTCCTTCCAAGAAGCGCTTCACTGCTGTCGACATCCACTCACTGTTGAACATTCTGAAGGTCATTCGTTTACTTGCAGAAGACACTTCCCTGTAAATTCAACTAAAGCACGTGTTCACACGCAATATTTGTATAAATTGCATAAACAAAAGCTAAATTATAAAATTTTTAAATCGCCTGGCGTAATTTAGTCTCGAATATTCCAGAAAATCTGTACATAAAACTACATGATCGATACAAAACGTGGTATCTCAGAGCTGGCCGCGTTTCGATGACGGTAGGTACGGAAATAATTAGAGACGCTTTATACCACGCAGATCGCATTCACCGCCGCATAATGAATGAAACGTCAAGCCATTACGTCACGGCGGCCGAAGTATGACGTCACACCGTCATGCCGTCACCGAGCATGACTCGGCTTCAGACGTAGGTAGCATGCCAAGTATTTACGTGTTACATTTGCGAGAAATAAAAGTTCATTGGATTTCATGAACAATGTTTATCGTTATAAATCCGGACGTTTATTTGTTCACGCTTACGTATAATGGGTGCTTTTAAAAACGAAATCTGCTCTAAAGATAATCGTACACGTGTAGATTATCTAATTTTACATGAATAAAGGCAACAACGGTATAATCTTATAATTGTAAGTTTACCGCATACCTTCCTATTAATAGCCATGCGTCTTAGCACGTAAATATGATACCTTTTGCTTTCCAGTTTGGATGATACTCACCAAATACCGTAATCCGTAATATATGAAGCGAAATTTCGTCATAACTTATTAATAATGTATGTATAGATTAATACGAGGAGCTGGGCACGCACGGTTCGACGCAGAAGTTCTTAGGTGGATGGCCACTCGCAATTAGACACACCTGTGTGTCTCGGTTACCAAGTCGAAAGCTGTCCGTCCCGGCTGTTGACCGATCACTTATACCAGTTGATATGTAGAGTTCTTCAGAGTAACATCCGTCTAACATTATTACCTTTAGATAGCAGAGGTTCAATAGCAATGACTACAGACCATATGAGATTAAATTGTATCTAGTATGATATATAGTTAAAGGAAAAACTCACTTATTGCTGTCTTTACATATACAGTATGAACAATTTTATATTAGGACGATAGCATATGGAATTTGGTTGCAGATATGAAATTGTTAAAAATAAATACTTATGTGTGTACCTGTATTATGTCCTGCTAGGATTCCTTCGATCGTTTTTATTAAATGTCCTATGGGGTAAAATGTTCAATGTTTAAAAAATAATGATCATTTGTCAACTTGCTATACTTAATACTAACCCGATGTTTGACCCACTTTTATGATTTCTGCACCGCTCCCATAGCTCGTAGCGTGATGTACTAAGCTGATATTACTTGTAAATAAAACTTTATTCAGGCTATTTAATTGTGAAACGGTTATTAATATTGGTCCTGCAGTATTTGAGTTTATTCATTACAAAAATACAAATATTTCCGCTAAATTATATAATCCTATATAAGTATGGATGTAATCAATTAACAGCGAATCAAGTTTTAATGTAGATTATAAAACAACTCGAAAACGCGTGCAATATATTTTATCGCATTATTCGATTAGTTGTTATCTAAAATCAATCGAGCTACTGGGGTTACATCACTATCAAAGTCATTGCATACTATAAAGTAGTGTACCCATGTAAATATAGGAATAAGACTTAACCCTCGCAACAACAACGCATGCCGTGTGGTCTCAGCTGAGAATAGGCTCCCCACTCCCCAATCACATCCCGTGTGGATACTTGCTTCTAAGGGGGGACCAAAGGACCGCATCGGTTGAATGGACAGCTGGTGTTTAGACTGTTTCCTATCTTACTGTGGTCCACCTAACAAGCGTAAACAACGGTATCACTGCTAACGTTTTCAAATGGGTTATTTTAACAGTGTGATAATGAAGATTTATTATAAAATGTGAAACTATATTTTCGTTATTACATAATATATTTATGATATTATTAGATAATGAAATACGCGGTTGCCTTAATTGTTTAAGGTATCAGACCTGCGACCGAAAGGTCGTGGATTCGATACATATTACACTACCGATTTGAAGCTCCTCTTTACATGAGCGTATACCTAAGCTGGAGGGAATACCAAGAATACTACTAGTACCCTAAATTGTCTTTTTTTAGAAAATTTGTAAGCATCACATGTTTGTGTACGTTTTTGTGCGGTATGTTGACAGGTATAATGATGTTTCGATGTCAATTCTATTATTAATATTTTACATCGCAATCTATATTTATATTTCTTCCAAATATGTACTTAGTACTACTTATCTCTCTTCCATTTATTATCATTTACAATAATTACGCTTAAAATACTGAGTGTCCACCTTATGTGTCCGTGCAATGCATAGAATCCTATAAGATTAAGAGTAAAGAATTGGGATGTAAATGTTCTAGTATACAAAAAGGGTGCAATTACCTTCTATTCATTCTTAATGAATAAGTTTCATCTAATTTAATACAAAACTGGGCCTTGATGCTTAAATGCGACGCAAGTAGTGTGCGCAGTTACGCATGTACTTACATGCGCAATCTAATCGCGTTTCATGCTTTATGCGTATGAATTACTTACGAGAGCCACAACTTGGGCATGTTACTAGCGTCGTATATAATATAAGAGCCATAATATCCACTTAAGCAATTATTATATTTCGACAAATTTTACATACGCCAGTTGTATAGAAACGTGTAGTCTACAAAGGTATCGTACGTCACCACCTTAACTACCTCCTCAAACAAAAAATAATAGACGTCTCAATTAAAAAAAATTAATTGACTGGGTGCCGAGTGCAAGTTGTTTTGACGTTAACGCGATCGACACGTTTATGACGTTCGGCGCTCCGATTGGCTCGCTCGAAGCTCTAAACCAATCAGAGAGCCAAACGCGGTAAACGTTTCGATCGCGTTAACGTAAAAAATAATTCGCACTCGGCACCCTGATTATAGGTAGATAGGTGTTAGGTATATACAACGGAAATATAAATTGTACCGTTGACTAAAAACCTTTTAGTTTGTTTGTCCGTTGACATTTCTTTTCTGACAGCCAGTTCAAAATAGTATCTATGATTAATTAGTTTCTACAATTCCCTCCCAGAGTGAACTAATAGTATGAAAAAAGATCAAAAGACATGTTTCTAATTCTATTGTGTTTAATGAAACACACGTGCTTTGGAAAACGTAACTCGACACTATAATGACCAATATTTTTGTAACCATAATTATGTTCGTATGGTTGTAGTATTTGGAAGAACGGAGCAGGCAAGACTACTTTGCTTTACGAATCAAATGAACGAACGAAATATAAAATAAAAAGTTAAATTGCATTCCAGTTATGCTATATTATAACGATTTTATATAATTTGTTTTTTTTTTAACGTGTTTTCATCGATTACATAATTATATTATAACTGACCAAAAAAGTATGGTAATGGGACAGTTGAAACGGAGAAGATCTAAGCAACCATTATCTGAATGTAATAGATATATATATACATATTCAAGAAAGGGTAAGGGGTTTAGAGTATCCTGAACCGATGATTGTGAATGGAGAATGTCATAAGAGTGAATTCTATGGATATAGTAAGTATCATTCTCTAACTAACCCATTGGCGTGAGTCTAGGTATATGTCTAATACTCATCTTTATAAGAAGACACAGGCCTTTATCCCCATTTAGATATTTGTAATTGTTTTCTACATAAATCCAAAATAAATCGCAATCGTAATAAACATTTCAAGCTGTATTTATTTGAGTCCTTTGTTAATAAACTAGGAGCTATCTTATTGATATGATTTGCTGCCAAAGCTAATGCAGAATCGATTTGAAACCATACATTATCTATGGATGCACTCATAATAAAGTTATCAGTGTGCAATATAGATTCAAGTCAACAGCCAAAACAATAGCCATAATGATAGGAGTATGCATCAAAGCTTTTGCATTTCGACGTATAATACAAACCGGCTACCACCCTGTAGGTACATAATACCGGAATATGTACACAGCGTGTTTCATAAATCCAACACATCGATAGAGATTCGATAAATGAACGGCAACAGTTACAATCGAACACTCGAACCGGGATTTGGCAAAACAAAACAAAACGATATAAATATCGCCAAACCGCAACGGATAGAATCGAATATGAGGAAAGTAAAAAAATATTAAAATTTTGAACGATCGCAATCCCGGCTATCGGTATCAAAGCACGTCCAATCAAAACGAGACGTGACAATGAATCAGAACCTTTTCGATTCTGTGAATAGCCTCGCTAACTTATTGGCGGTCCTTTATTTGCTGATTGCTGTTTGACACCTCAGCGGGAGCGGATTCCGTTGGTATTTTTATTTAATTAACTTTTACTGTTGGCTGCGTTTGTGGGACGCGGGCCGCGGGCCGCGCGGGGGAGTGAAACACAATGCTGACTAATTTACGCGCGGTTTCAGTTGCTTTTCAGTTTAATTTTTTATGGTATTTTTTTTGTCCAAAAGTCGTTTTAATTATTTTTATAACTCTTTCGTTTATTCATAACTTGACTGTTATGAAATTATGAAAAGTTGCCAGCAGTCGAAAGTTAAACGCTATCGGGCGTTGAAATGTCAATTTTATAAGTCGAGTCTCTTGCACTGAAATGGGATGGAGCTCAAACTAATTGAAAGAAACTGCACCGAACGAAAATACAGGCGAAGTTGAATTCCCTCCTCGGAAAACTGTGCGGAAGATAAGGCGATAATAATTCTTCGTAAAATGTCACGAAAGTTCATAACTGATAAAAGTTTAGTCCCTTTTCTGAAATTTTAATAGAGATTTAATTTTCGCGAGTGCCCTACCCGACGTCAATATCGCCACTAACTCGCACCCTTGTTGTCCCTACCTAACGCACACATACATATTCAAACAGACTATATTTTTACGTGTATTACATACTAATCTAATGATAAAACTTTGTATAAATTTGTTTAGTGCGTTTCTAATTTTTTTATTACTAGCATTTGTCTGATTGACGTCATCGTGCGTGAAATACGAAGTGTGCGCTAATGATTACGTTTTGTGTAAAGATACCTACTTATTAGATAAACCTTAATCTATTATATGCAGTCTTGATATTCATGAGGATACCACCGCAACTGCTGATTATGAGGTTGTAGGGTCGATGATCGCGTTGGATAAAATATTAATTAATATTCCAGCTACAAATCACTAAGTTGTTTTTATATATGCCCAAGCATATTTGTATATGCTGAATTGTTACTAACCAAATACGCCAAGAACCAAACCACAATATATTTACCTAAAGTTATGAAACATATTTAACAAATATAAAATAAAGTACTTAATATTGAGTATCGATCTAATAAATTCTATAGTTCTCATACTTAACATCGACCCGCGCCATGCAAGTTTGTAATTGAAAAAGTTCACGTCGTTTTTATCGGGAAGCCTTTTTATTTGCTTTTCAATTTGTTTCACCCCAAGTACATGTACCGCTTATAGAATAGTTTCTTTAAAATTTGAAAAATATACTTTGTACACTCAACTGATATTTACGCAAAACGAAGGCTCCTATTTACAAAATGCTTTTGAAAATGGAACTTCAGAAAACGTTTGAAAGTTTAAATGTTTCTTCTAAAATGGTTGTTTAATTAATGGCATAGTGGCTAAAGTAGTTCCTCATCGCTACTTACGTGCCTTGTATTGCCAGTTAATTACCGTTTATTTAAACAAATACTTGTGTAATGCGTAGTATTTAAACAACTATTATATTTCTCATGTATTTCATAATCATCACATTATAAATAAAATACTTTATTCTTATAAGGCACACACTTATATCAAAGGAGGCTTTATATTTATTAAAATAGACACAAACAACATCCATATTCAGTAAGACAAAATTTTAATATCCGTAGGCTCATTCCTTTTATTTCATGAGACCCCGAAAATATCAATTTAGTTTTAAATCAAAGTTTACTTTGTTTAATTCTAAACCAAGATCTAAAGTTTTAACCGCAATATATCCAAATATGTTAAAATGAAAGATAACATAGGGAAGCTTAAGCTGAGATTACACCACCTGACCGCTCCCGTGCAGTTCCGGCTACGCAAAAGGCTATAAAGAGATTATTTCAATCGGCTAGACTAGTGTATTCACCTGTATCCAGGTAGAATAAAGTAAAATCAGGTATATACCTGACTTTCAAAGTCAAAATCAAATTCAAAAATATTTATTTCCATAATAATGTGCAAACAATTCTTAGACGAGTTAATTCACTATTATATTAATAAAGAATCATAATAAAAATAAATAGAAGGAAATTAAAATTTAGCATTGAAAAAGCCTGTTCGAAGAGTAGAACTTTCATGAGAAGAAGCAGGCAAGAAACTTATGGCCACTCTTTTCAATCGTCAAATGACTTGACTTATGACTATGACTTTATTCTATGATTACAACCAGATAGTAGATACTTCAAATATTTCTTCTATTTTGTATGGTTACTTAGAGTCCATAATAGTCTTCAAGCCTATTCAAGTCTTGAATTCTCTAGAGCCAAATATCAGGATACCTACAGTAAACAGTTCTAACTCCTGATATGGATAACCTTATGTGTCTGTGATAAGACTGGATCCATGACTTGGAGTACCTGCCGCGCTCTGGTGAGCTTGATCCCTTCTTCCAAATCTGCACAACTACTAAGATTTTGCCCGAACGGAAAATCGATGGTCCTCAGCGGAATACCGTAAGTTGGAGTACGTCCGTATCCCACAAAGCGGTTAACCACGTTCAGAGAAGTTCAGTATTTGAATCTCTTTCCACTATAGTAGCTAGACTGGGTAACCTAAATATGCGTAGTGCGTTTATTATGAAGATCCTAACATATGGAAGCCGAGGTTTCTCTTACAAATCTATGTAAATATGACAGTAGTAATGGCTTTTTGCATTACCTTAACTATTGTATTAAGGTAACATAAAGCATGCTAAATAAGGTAATTTAATGTACTGCATCATTCAAAGTCCTCGTCCAGTTTTACGTATTAAAGTCTGATAATGGAAGTATTTAAGTAAATTATCTTGTTCGTTCCATTCAATTGTCCTCTTCAGGCTTTCGATCTCCATGCAAATGGTATTTGTTCTACTAAATGATGCAAAACTAAAACGTTTATAAGACGAGTGTATTATTCAACTCATTTTCTATTGGCAGTTCTATATTTAAAAAAATGTGTAGAATTCCAGTCTAATAGTATTTGGTCTTTAGGTTATGACCGATTGATTATTATTATAGTCTAAGAGTTTTTATGAATGTACTTATATCTAGTATCCACTTCGTTAATCAAAATTAAGTACGAGTACTAAGAGGTGAAAAGCTACATTTTAATGACCTCATGGAACATGATATCTTCTCACCGTTATTTTCCAAAATCCTTCCATACAAATCGTAAAAATATCAAATAACTTTAACGCAGCGGTAGGTAATGGAATAGACTGCTGTCCGTGGTCTCTGCAGCGGTTCCCAGGGCGATCAGTGTTATTGGAGTTTACTGTCTAGAAGCAGCACCAACTCTAGATCTGAGCACGGCAGTCAGCATTAGGCCCCTATTAAGCAGGGCTTAAAATTTGACCTAAGTCTTTCAGAGGCATCCCCGAAAGTTCTAAGTCCAGTTTCAGATATGTTTAATTTTAACTTCGTAGTATCCAAAAAGGGTAAATCTTATGTTTTTTAACAAATTTAAACCCAAAACTTAAAAGCTATATAAGTAATTTTATTCTCTTCTGACAAAACTTAATGTGCAGAAGCAAGTTACTACGTTTAATTTTATGAACAACAACACTAGATTTTAAACAATTTAAACCATAGCCTTAAAGACGTTTCTTGTTCAAAATTCAGGCGAAAAATATATCATGATTATATTTCATGTAATAATTTATAAGAATTACCCCTCTTAGATCTCCTCAATGATTCTTTTAGTGGTATAAGTTGGCACGGATCGTACTTAGTTCCGTTTCGAAGTCTTTATAAAATTAACAGCCGAGCCATCCGTACGATAGTATTCATTTATTATAAATTCTCAATGTGACTGTCCATGGAAAATCAGTTGCCAGATGTTTAAGAGTTGGAAAACTATGTTTAAAAATACCGGCCATAGTTTTTTTACGTTATACGACTGTAGGTTATACCTTATGCGACTCCGGTGCTCTCAAGCCGATTTAATTAAATATAATAAATACAGCAAGTATATAATGAACCTTGCGTTGAGCGCTGACGGTAGCCTATACATAGTTATAGGTTATATAATACTATATTGTATAATTTCTGTAGGTTGAATTTGCAAAAGGAACCTTAATGTATTGCCAGTATAAAGAGCAAAGATGCAGCGGTCTCTGATTCCATCATCTGACTATACAAAAACAATAAGTTATTCAATAAGTACTCTGGACGATAGGCCTATGCCTATATAGGTATCAGTTATTATGGTTCAGAGCTAATAGCAGGGTTTGATATTCAATGAAACGAAATCTTTACAGGCCTGTGATGTCGTAACTTTTAATATTTGATATGAATAAGCTATCAACTTGATATATCCAGCAGTTGCTGGATCATTAATAAGCAGACGAACAAACAGGCAACACCATAGAGATTGTACCTTCAGAGCAACCTACGCTACCCTAAATAAAGCAAACAGGATTGATTTTAAGACCCAAATTTGTTAATAAATAATATATCTTGAACGCTATAAATTAAACATATAATTATAATACCGAGGAAATAACCCTAAGTAAAACTAACAACTGCTTCACACACAAGCCTATAAAATTAACTTCCATACATTTACAAACACTATTTCAATTCAACAATTAATATCGCGTTTACAACATGTAATTAATGTCAGAAAAAAACTTGATTTAGCATTATAACTCACCATACGATGTGCTTTACTTGAAAAAACTTAACAAATAAATACTATCTTTATTTCTAATAGGATATGGTTCACATTTGCATGACTAAAACGTGTGCGTTTAAGTTCTTTTTAAATGTAAAGTGTGTGTAATTGAGTCATTAGTAGCGCGGTAACGCGAGAGGTGAGAATGAGTCAAAGGTGCATGCGATAAGTAAATGCAATTTCCTTAGACTGTGATCTTAAATAACTCCATTTATTATACTGTAGTTCGCTACACTTTGCTGATGTAAGGCTTCAAAGGAACGTTGAATGTGTTATAAACTGAGGACCGCATGTATTTTAATAACTAATATGTTACTTACATAATGCTGTTCAATTATGTATATTTGTTTTGGTAGACTTGTTAGCATGAAGCTTGTTATATCACCATAAAAGCTGATCCATACAGTCTGAACTTTGAAGTTTGAGTATGTACAGAACCAGCTAGCAGTTTAGTATTGCTTTCGGTATACCCACTTAGGACAACACGTAAATGCCCACTTAGGACTTCTACTTAACTGGTCTAATATGGATGGAAAATAGACTCATGACCAGCTTACAAGATGTTCAGGTAGGCGCCAAAATGTAGCGTTACAGTTTCTTGCTGCTTACTTCAAAAGAAAAATATACCTTCGCATTGGTAATATAAGTAAGAAAGTAAAAATAAATCGTTTTATTATTTTTTTATTTCCTCGTAAAATACTTCAACAGTTCCACATCATGTAATGAACAATGACATGCAACGAAAACTATAACTGCGTACAATATATATTCGTATTCAAGAAGTTCTACAACAAAACTAAAACTTTGACCCCATAAAGGAAATATTAGAATCCCCAACATTACACACGCACGAGTAGTTTTTCCGCGAGCGATTTGTTTCTTTCAGGATGCAGCAATAAAAGAAAACGAACGACTATATAAGCTGTTTATCTTCCGACGCAAGCCGTAATAATAATAGTCTAAAGAAAGAAACAATATGTGTTTACTTTCGCTGTGTGGCCCTGGCTATGAATAAACCCATCATTTGCGGTTCTGGAACTACACTGTACTACGAATTGTGACAGATATTTGAGTATATATCTGCTAGAGTATGATATGACAGCAAAATCATCGAAAGAAATTTCGGTTTTTGGTTACAGATTATGTAATGGTTTCGGTTTTGTGACTTTTGATAAAAAGTTGTTGTGTACGCCCACCAAAGTCAATTATTTGGTTATGATATGAATAAGCCGGCTCGTTGTAGTATTTATAGTAAACCAGCATTAGAGTTTTAGAGGCTGGCATATTTTCTTTCATGCCATTTTTAATTCCTTTTTCTGAGGCGGCAGAGGTTTGTTTTTTATTGACATATCTTATATATAAAATTCTCGTGTCACAATGTTCGTTCCCGTACTCCTCCGAAACAGCTTGACCGATTCTCATGAAATTTTGTGAGCATATTGAGTAGGTCTGAGAATCGGCCAACATCTATTTTTCATACCCCTTAGTGATAAGGGTTGTCCAGCCCTAACATTTTTTTTAATATTTTGGTCAAAAAAATTTTTTAAGGCAAAACAACGTTTGCCGGGTCAGCTAGTATTATATATAACACACTGAAGAGTATAAAAGACAATCGACTTTAATGTGACTAAAAGTAATGTCATCCACCTATGAGATTATTGAGATATACTGTTTTTTTTTCATGTTTTGTGTTTTTGTTGGTGCCACTGGGCTTACACTGCCAACGTCACAAAGTTGACAGTGTAAGCGAATCACACGTAATGAATTCGGTATGGAATTTTTTGTCGAGACGATATCATTTCTGATATCAGTATGTTGCCGTTTAACATAGACGTCAAGAGACTCGCTCGCTATGACGTGAAACGTAAATAAAACTCTCTAAATGTGTTTGTTGTAAGAGTCACATTTACTCTTCAATGAGCAAGCAACCTCGTAAATCATTATATGATTTTATATTTCATATATAATTTTGCAATCATTATCACCTTGGTACAAATAATATTTTAATTTGATTCGTTATTTTTATTATCGATCAAGATTTGTACTTATTTTAAAACAATGAAAAAGATTAACTTGCATTTCACTTAAAATAAATAAAAATGAATTTTAATAGTGCATAGTTTCCTTAATCAATTATACATATGAGCGAAATCCAATAAGTCTAAGCCGTTAAACCTTGTAAATAATTTATCGGAGTTATACTTTTAAACATAATTTATATTACTACGGTACTGATAATATTATTTAAAACAATATTATTTTAAATTAACTTTATACAGATACTAGTTTTTCCCGCGGTTTCACCCGCGTCAGTCCCATTCCCGTGAGAATATCGGGATAAAAAGCCTATGTGTGAATCCAGGTCGCCAGCTATCTAATTACTAAGTTTCGACGCAATCGGTCCAGTAGTTTTTTCGTGAAAGAGTAACAAACATCCATACATCCATATAAACTTTCGCGTTTATAATATTAGTAAGGATTATCGCGTTGTTTATGTTCTTTTTAGAGCAACTACTGCATTAGGAGCAACCTTCATGTCAGAGGAGACTTTAACAGCAATGAAACAATAGACACAAAAAATCGGTCAAGTACGAGTCGGACTCGCACACGAAGAATTCCGTACCATCTAACAAGATACCTATAACATTTTGAAATTCGCCATCATGGTTTTTATTATTTTTATTATAGCGACAATAGAAATACACACTCTTTGAAAATTTCAGCTCCTATTACGATTCATAAGATACAAGTAAACATACAGACGGACAGACGTACAGCGAAGGCTTAGTGAGCCTTTTTAGCACCCTTAAAGTACGACTCTCGAAAAACAATTATTCTGACTCAAGACCACAATATGTGATTAAAACAATTTATGCTCCGTGTTAGCATCAAACACAATTAAAAGAGAAAAACTAATTAAAAGCAATATACCAGCCGTGCAGTTTTATCATCGAAATCAAAAGATTTCAAGCTTAAGAAAACGCTGGCATTAGAAATTTCAATGAAAGCACGGCTACACATCTATAATAACAAACCGCGGCGTAATCCAATAAGCTAGATATAATTTTAACGTCCAATTGAAACTGTTCGGCGATATCGTTAAAGACATTTATCATCGCCCAAACATTATTACATTTAATTAAACTTTAAAACAAGTGTCGGCCGATATCGGGGGTTGGATTATCAGATCTATTTGCAAATGTCCAAATATATCTAAGTGGAAACCGTTACTAGTTAGGAAGTACCGAGTTTTAGTCTTAAGTACTTAGTATCAACATTTTGCTTTAATTTTGTTTCTTCAACTTTAGCTATTTTTCTTTGTAATCTTTTTTAAACTACATCTGCAGTAGGATGTAATCTCTGTATTCTTAGGGAACTTTGCAAGTATACTAATTGCAAACTCGAACATCCAGACTTTGTAAAACTGTCTGTTGATCATAGAAATACTTTGCTTTTCCGAATTAAACTTACTGCAGCGAGCGCAGTAGCAGAGGTAAATTTCTGGCCGATTTTCTCCCACATATTGCTTACATATGACAGAAATCATTTTTGATAGAAATTATTGTGATACAATTCTCGATCAATAAATTGACTAACAATGTTCATACTAATATTAATAATTTCTATACTCCTATAACTATGTAGATATTATAGTATATTAAAAATTGCACTACACGTCATCAGCTAATTCATTATCATCAACTCAGCTGTCAAATATTGTATGTGTTCTATACTCGAAATTCTACAATCGTCTTTAAAAATGGTGCGTACACTTGTAGGTACTGCATTAATTTAAAAGAATTTAATCGGAATTCTACTTGGCTACGTTTAGCTTGCGGTGGTCGCCACTTCAGACCCTATTTCTCCAATTAATATCGATATACAGACGTCACAAGAACTACATTGATTATTTTGCTTCTTTTTTTCTATTTTTATGTCTTTTTACCTATAGTCTCAAGCAAGTGCTCTAGTTCTGTATATAACCGCTATTTACACGCAGTCAAAAATTATGGCCGACAATTTTTACTACGTCATAATATGTTATCTTCTAGACACACAGCTTAACCAATTGCAATAAATACCTTGTTGAACGGTATTTTCTTCATGTATTTATGTAAATCAGTACAATGGTACAATATACTAAATCCCATCTGCATAAAAACCAGGGATCAGCGAAAACGTAGTCAGCAAAATCAGCGAAATGCATTGTCCGTCGGAGCGTAACGCTGCCGGGCGGTGGAGCGCGTCCGCGAAATGGCATTCGTTTTGCCCCGATACGCGTTGTTCGACCAACTTAATTGCTCTATTGTTAATTAAGTAACGTTTCAACGTTCACCGCAATGTCACCGGTTAGCATTAAAACCATTATAATAACTTTTAATTTTGATCATTGTGATTTGAGGTAGGATGGTTTCAAAACAGCGAATGCAATGGCCTTTTAGTAGAGGTAATATTTTTCAAACAATTCCACTTTTAACTCCAGTAAGTCATTTTGAAACAAAGCATGAATGGTGCAAGGGTGCCCCTGATAATTTAAAGTTAACTTCGGGGTTTCCAAGATAATTTTAAAAGAACTTAATCATAAAAATAAGAATAGAAAAGAAGTCAGTTTCCACTTCCCCCTTTAGCAAAGCGGAAGACAAAAAGGAATAAAAGCTATGGAAGGCGGTAGCTACAGAGACAAAGACATTTCAATTGAGAAAGAACCTAATTGCAAAGCACCACGCATAGGACCTTTATAGAAACTATTGTGTAAGCTTATATTTGATTCCGGACTGAGTAACAATGTCTGCGTCGAAGGAAATACTCCTTACTTATCTATAGTACGTACTACAAGCTCAAGAGCTTTCATACAACTTAGTTATAACTAATGCGCAGCTCAAAATGTAACTTTCAATCCTTTAAACTAAATTTGGTTTACATTTATGGCATGCGGTCTTTTGATTCTTAAGCACTTTGTGGTACGTGCAGGATAGAAAAGAGCAAACGCTGTTGTCTGTCTATATATTATGTATACACATTTATAATATACAGAATAATCAGACTCACATTTACACTTTTTATAAATATGTATGTTGTAAAAATATCGATGAAAATACGCAAAGTGCAAGGTTCAATTGCCAGCAAGAAAATGTAAAGAATATGTAATCGACAAATAATTGTACCGACTATAATTAGTATCAACTAGCTTATAAAACTAAATAATAAAATTATGAAAAATTATTACGCTCAAATCAGTATTATTTGACATGTCCTCGCCGTTCACCAAAAATAAATCTTAACTAAAAGGAGTTTCGTAAAGATAACGTTAAACATTAAGTATGTTTTGACTAGCAAAAGTCTACATAATTCTTTTACTGAAACATTTAATGTAGCACTTCAGGTAGTACATCAATCTAGAGTGTATATAAATTAAGAAAAAGAGCGAAATATCGGCCAAGAGTGTGTCAAACACGACCTATAATGGGATTCCGTAGGCATCTTTTAATTTACATTGGATGAAAGCGTTGTATATTATTAAATTTAAACATGTTGAACAATTTCTAAGGGTGTTACAAAAATATAGGCATTTAATTCATTTTTGTAGTGCACATCATTAATTAAGGATAAAAAATTATTAAACTATCAACAAAGAAAACATAAAAAATAAAATTGTGTTTCTTTGTTTTTGCTTGAAATATTGCATAACCACACAGAGTAATCTTAAAATATTATATTTAAATCAATCACATTTGTATGTTTACATGGACGTTATTTATGTCAAGAATATAAATCCAAATATTATATCAGATTATATCCAAATATTATAGGTTCTCTCCACCCTGATTTGCTATTAGATATTATTTCAGATTTAAATACAATTTAATTAAATTTAAATTTAAATATTTATCTCCACATTTAAACTCAGTCAATAAGTGCAACAATAAAAGATTAATTGAGCTGGAATATACGGACAGACAGACGCGACTGACACAGCGGTACTGTAAGGATTCTTTCACTAAGTGCAGAACCCAAGCAGTGCTCAGTGATCGAATCTTTCTCATAATTAATTGCTTCGTTCGTTGGAGACAACTGCAAATAATTGTTCGCTCAATCTAATTACAGTAACTAGACAATTCAATGAAGTTGCAAGAAATAATCACCAAATAATAAATTGAAAGTTATAAATAATGTCGTCACACCGTGCTTGAAGAAATTCGTCTCAGTCGCCGGTGGATTGAGAAATTACTATTAGAACAATTAGTTTTAAGCGAAAGCCGGTCATCATTTATCTCCGCGAGACAATCAGATTGGTTACACCGTTGAGTTTCAACTGAACGATTATTTATAACTAGATGTATACATTTAGTTCTTGCGTCGTGATATCGTAGAAATGCGTCACTGTGACGATCTCTTGCGTCAAACTATGATGAATTTATTGATAATTATAATTGCCCACATGTGTAACGCATAATTGGCCTCAATCTTCTAGGCAAGCTACCTGGGATTTCGCAACACATTACAAATAGAGCTTCTCCCACGTACTGCTCGTCATTCGTATTTGTCTCGCTTTCACGCGCTCTGACCTTTAACTACCGTTGAAATATTCAGTGTCTAATATCGTAAAATGACTGGAAGCAACCGAAACTAATGACTTCACTAACAATCATATATTTTATTTAATCATATCTTAGATTTAGTTGCGTTTTAGTCAGATAACCGATAATGAACGAGTATAAATTACAAAACGGACTAATGGAAAAAGATCAAAGCTCTATCTGAACACTACGGAGCAATAGGAAAGAGACAAAGGACAAAGAGGGAAGCCTTTGTGCAGCTGTGGGATAAATGGAGCAAATCATAATTATTACAATAATGCAGCCTCTCAATCTTTTACATGGTATTCAAAATACTTGTATGAAAGTAAAGGTATTTATGTAGTAGAAAACTAAGTAAATAAATCTTATTTCATTATATAAATGTACTACCACACGTAGATATATAAATGAATTTCGCCTTGCATACGTACACCTCTCACCAATTATTATTGATATGTAGCTATTAACTGATTTGGTTCCCATTACTCCAGACTGTTGCATATCCTTCCCAGGTACCAAATTATAATACGGTCATGGTTGAGTATAAAACTTTGTTTGTTTCTCGATTATGAGCTGATTATGAAGTTTCACTATTAGTAGAATCGCATGAAACTAAAACAGCGACATGAAAACTCATTCAAATATGGCTCAAGTCAAGAAAATAACCACTATAGCACGTAGGACATTCCCAACATTGAAATTAAAAACGCAAGTCATGCCGAGCCCTATTCCAAATAATAGCTACACCATCTTGCTTATCAATAAAGTAGTATTTCAATAGGTACAAGTTATAACTTAGATTGTAATAGCATCTGCATATTTTATATGAAAGCTTCCCCGTAGCTTCAGCCGAAGTTATACGAGTACATAACAATATTCTGCAGTTCCATTCGTCGCAATATGCGTGCAATATTTCTGACGCACATACATTCAGAAACATTTGACTGAGCTAGTGCTGACAGGCGAAATTAATACCAACTAGTTTCCGGTGCCACAATCTAAGACAAAACTACATCTGTACAAATAAATCAATGCTGCATCAGAACGACCAAAGATGATAGTTTTATAGCTAGAATTGCTCTTAAGAACATGAACATTTATCATTCGGTATTAACGTTATAGGCAATAAGAAGAAAGGACAGTCTAAAAATATACGCATGTAAAGGCAAGCTCAGTTCTAAGGTGGGATAATTTAAGATAGTGTTATATACGGTTATGTGTTTGGCGATAAGATTGCCTTTTATAGCCTCTATTGGTTTACAGAATGTTAATTTAGAGAACTGGAATTGAAAGAATCGTATAAAGTGCAGCAATATGTCGTTATAGCTAAGATATTGCTGGAGATTTGGAATAAATTACTGTTACTGCGACAATTTCAATAGTTTTAACTGAATATAGTCCACGTTAGTTTTATATGGACTTTTCTACCATACTGTGTGGTCTTTTTTACGTTATAACTTCAAATGTAAGACGGCCACAAAACTACTGAAGTGAAATTGTCGCCGGATCTTTAAACTTATTGACTTACGCTGAATAAAATATACAGACATTATTTAAAGGCAATTCTGTGTAAATCAATAGTATAAAAGACGAAACTATCACTACTTTTCATAAGATTTTCAATCTCAACTATTTCAATAGCAAAAATATTGTCAATAAACTCCTTGCGTTGGCAGCTCAGCAACTTCCTTTCTGAAGGATCGACAACGCAAGACTGATCTCCCTAATGTTGGCATATGCTACAAAACCATTTACCATTTGGCCGGATATACTGGTATGTAAGTTTGCCATCTTGGATGTATAAAAGAAAAATAATCTTTTGAATTTCTTTAAACGACGATTTCTCTGTTGTCAAATAAACTACAATATATTTTGCTGCTTCGAAAATAGTATGCTTGCTTCGTTATGTTTTAATCCCGCACGACATATCCTCAGGACAACTTGAAGGTAAATGAGCCTACGTAACATAAAAAAAATATTACTTGATTGCAATCTTACAATGGCGAAGAAAATTATGTCCAAATGTACCAACGCAGCAATTTTACAAACCTATTGATCTATTTCTCGTACTTACTCAGTAGGAGAAAACTGATCAGAAGAAAGATCGCACAATTATGTTGCCAACATATCAAAATAACGACAGATGTGATATGAAAAACTAACAGCAAAAAGAAACGTTCTTGCTTACACCCAAGATGTATCAAAAAGCTAATATAAAAAATCGATGATAGCTGAGTATTTTCGGTTATTTGGGGCATATGCAATAATTAACTCGACCAGATGCACGCGCATGTACTTTAATAAACATCAACATCAAAGCCTGACTATTTCCAAAGACGTCAAAAAACATCTGAAACTCTGCTATCAACATTCCGTAGATACTAATAAAAAGCCGCAGAAATTTAATTAATGGACACGTACACCAATACTCGGATAAATAATTCAATATGAGAAATGACTCTAGAAACCAATAGTGCAAAAAGCCAACAGTATAATAAAAGGGAAGCGAAACAACAACACCATTAAATATTCTACCTTTAAACACTGATATTATTACTGCACTTTGTATTTTTCCTTGCATTCAAAAGTATGTCCGACAATATTGATTTTGCTGTCTTTAAAAATTCATTACAGGCCCGTTGTCTTACGCCCTCCGACAGTTTAATACGTCAGTAGCAGCCCTGTCATTACGTGTAATACGCCTTAACTCGAAATAATTATATGGTAGAGGTACTTCAGCCTGCTATCTGCTGAAAAGAGTTAAGAAGTATGTCATAGCTGTTGTTGGTCAAATAATGTATTAGTTCTCCAGAAATAATACTAGTATCTAGATCACGCGATACCGTCAAAATGGAAGTAATTACAGTGCAATTTTTGTCCTTTTAATCTAATAACTAGTATTACGTTGCTACGTAGCTTTACTGATGATCATGTTCACGGTAAAATATATGCGATGACTAGATCTAGCTGTATTTTCATATCGTTATTATATTAGAGAGCTTTTTAACGAAACTATTAACGTGTTATACATAAGATTTAAATTAGAACTTTTGTGTTTAATGAATATTTGAAGAAAGTCTTTGTATCCCTCTTCTTAAGCATTGTAAGATTTGGCGCAGCTAAAGTTTATAGTAAGAAGGAGTACAGAAAGGTATAATTTGAATTACGGTCGGATTTTGTACACTGGGCAACCTCTAGTAATTTATACGGCTATACCCGCAATGCCTAATTATATAAAAAAAAATATTCTATATTTTTCTCAATACCTTTCATTCCCAATCAAATCGAGGACGGCTTCTCGTATTACCAGATAGAACTGAATATTAATATTTCTACGAAGCGACTGACATCTGACCTCCGCAACTCAAAGCGATAATGGTATTCTAACCTTAGGCCAGTTGTTTAGTTAATTAAGAGAATCACATATGGACTGTCGCCGATACTCTTGATAGGAGAGATGGTTTGACGCGTTCTCCTTTGTACATAGAGGTCGGCTATTGTCATGATGATTAATTTAAGACTTAAATGCATTATCAATTACGTATAGGGATGGGCCATTTTTATGATGATCCATTTAAGATTTTACTGTTGCTTCAAATCGGGTTCTAATTAATCTCTATAGTTAGTTTTACTCCTTAAAAATCTAAATCTTATCTATTTGTTTCGCAGGCGTATTAAGTCAAACAAAAAAAAACATTTTACCGCCCTTGTGATAAACTTGTGTGTCCAAAATAATTAAAACGTAAAATTATAAATGTAAGTAATATAAAGACTAATAATATTTGAAATTAAATCTTATCATAAATGTGCGTAATAAAAGTAAATTTTATAATTATGTTTTGAAATATAATCATACAGCATTATTCCTAGGAGTTATTATATCATAAATCATATTCACATTAAGAGAGCGTATTCTGAGATTGCACATCATGAATTACTATTTCATGATCAATGAGTAGAATCAATAATAATTTGTACTAAAATCTATTTGTCGGATATTATACAAATTATAGGCGATACACTAAACTCACTGAAATACGAGTAATATTGATCTTAATAAATTATTCCTCGGGTATATCGCCTAATTAATATGTGTATATTAATAATCTTAAATTTCTGCAAACAAAAATTATTTGATTTGATTAGGTATGTTACGTTAGACAGAGATATTATTTGAGATGAATTACTGTGAGGATAAAGTAATGTAAATGGTATCCTTAATTACCAAATTAGAATCCTTATTAATATAAAAATGCGAATGTGAACTTATTTGTTTGTTTGTTACCCTTTTTCGCCCTAAGTACTCGACGAATCAACAAGAAATTTTGCATAGACTTTATCAGGGGTACAAGGACATACGGTACCTTTCATCCAGAAAAAGTGCTGTTGCCGAGGGATTGAAAATTGACGTAACCTTACCTTACCATAACATTAATGCGAGCAAAGCCGCAGGCAATGTCTAGGTTATGAGGCGCTCATAGCCAGTTGCACTCACTGATCGGTAAACGATTTGCGAGGTTAAGCAACGTTGGGTGCGGTCAGTCTATAGATGGGTGACCGTTTAGTGGTATTTTATCTGAGCGTCTCCGTGCTTCAGAAGGCACGTAAAACGTCGGTCCCGGCTGCTGCCAAATTGACAGCAGTCGTTAAGCCATGTCAGTGGCCTACGGGCGGTTTGACCAACTCTTGACAACAGATTGGCCACTAACCACACGAAAAGAAAGAAAGAAGGTTATAGTTAGACAACTAAACAGAGTATCAAAATAAGAGGGCAACGTTGTGACAGAACGCTGTCTTTCATTCCAACTATAAAACAACCCATTTGTCATTATTAAAATCGTCGGCTTTTAATAATAAAAAAGTATATCAAAATATGTAGTATTTTACACTTTACTAATAAAGCTTGGAGTGGAATTACGATGATTGAAAAAGCTGTGACAAGGTGAACCGGCACTGGATCCAACTCGCAGTAGATCACAGATATTTTTGTTCCATACGTATATTGGACCCGCAACACGGTGCATATTGGCAGTTGGCGAGCCAACCATTTTCGAATTGTACCATCATATTTTCTGCGTAGCATCACTCATTCTTGTATGTAGCAATAATTTAATGCATACATACAGGCTTGTAAAAAAGGACTACGAATTTTCACTTACTACGATCCTAAAATATCTCATACTTGCGTCATTTACTCTCATCGCATTATTAATAAAAGTTGGGCAGAGATGCCACATTTCACCAGCTATGCTTTTATGACCCCGTGATATACGTTCGTCTTGCGGGCGCATTTCAGCTTTACCCTGCTACTAAGAACAATCTAACTTAAAACGCAGTACAGTCTGTTGGGAGCAGGGAGCAAATACCAAAAGAAAAAGGTACTCATCTGATTGAAAGCATCCCGGATAGGCTCAGACAGTTCATACGGAGTAGAGGAGGTCAAACTTGTTATTAAAGGTAACATTAATTGACAAACGGCGTCTAAAGACATTGATGAACAATCACTGCGTGCACGCAAACATAAATGCAAACTAAACCAAGACCATGCCATAGTATTAACAAAGCGGTATCACATTCTTTAATTATAATGTAATTGTCCGCTGCAGTTAAATAAGTTATTATCAAATATAAAGAACGTCAGGACATTTGCATCACAATCTCGCAATCAACACGTCGTTGAACTGTCAAAGTAAACCCACCACCAAAACAATGAGAACTCGTTTAATAAATCTTATAACAACTGTTTCAGAACATGAATCCTATCCATGCGAAGTCAGGACTGCTCACTAGTCTATAAACTACATCTTCTTCTATTTGCATTAAAAGCAATGTAGTGCGTTTTAAATAGACCGTACAACGAGATGTTCGAATCGGCGTCACTGTTGCGCCTGCGCACATGTGTTTCGAATGAAATGCGATGTACCTTGTTATGATCATGCGCCTCTGTATTACGATCGGCTCGTGATAAAATGATTGGCTATAATGTCTTGTAAAACAATCGTTGCTCTGTTGCTCTAACGTGGATGAGTGAAGAATTTATGAACAGTAAAATATTTGACTGCAAAATGTGTTAGATAATTAATTTCCTGAGCTAGTCGTAATATTTGAGTTGATTCTATTGTACGCTGTGCAAAACTGACTTCAAACATAAATTGTATTATTCATTCACCCGTCTGTTTTAGCAATGTTTACGTATAACAAGGTACGTATAATTTTTATATCTCTGCGTTGGATTTTAATTATCTTTGCGTTTGATTTAATCATCTAAATGAAGCAATGCACCAAACTACTTTTAAAAACAAATTTAAGTATGAAACTAAAGTCAGTTATTAAGGTATTTTGCTAAATAGCTTTCTATAAACTTATAAATTAATTCAATAAACAGATAGCAAATTCATATAATAAGACTACTCAAAACCGAGTACCGAACTAGTCTAATAAACATCCAATGTAAACTGAAATGTTCACATTTAACATTATTTTTAATAAAAGACAATATCAAAACTGTTTTGAATAGTTTTGATTAAGAGAATTAACCCGCTAGTGCGACCAAATATCTATGTGCCTAAATCCAGAAAACGACAAACGATCCTGTAAATGGCAAAGTATGAATGGCCCGAGATTCATTTTATTTTTACACGTTTATTCATTATGAACGGAACTTTTTACTCATTAGTACGAAGCCCTCAAGGCGCATGTCCCATTCCCCCCAAACTTCTCCGTTTTTTGTTTGAAGAGATAGTTTGGCAACAACATCAAAACTGATTAAATTATGTATGTAATATGTATTGGCATTCTGCTAATTATTCTGTCTAAACAGTTTATTTCAGTGTATGCTGAGTTAGTTTAATATTTAATTTATCTTTGTTTATAAATATCAGACTGAGCGATAATGAAGCAAAGGATTTAGCTAGTCTTTATATATATAAATCTTCCGTGCGTGTGTTTGTAATTAAACTCCTCCTAAACGGCTGGACCGATTTTGATGAAATTTTTTGTGTATGTTCAAATGGATTCGAGAATGCTTTAGATTTTGTTTTTTTTAACTTTTTTTTTGTGTGTACATGACAACTGCTGTCGTGTCTGCTATTGCTAATTGCGTTTAATGTCGTGTCTGCTATTGCTAATTGCGTTTTAACGTCAAAAACAATCAAACACTGATTTGACACTTATAAAGTTATAAACATAAATATTAACCATCCTTGATTATCATTATAGTAAAGGATGGTTAATATGTATATTTAACCTTCTAACCTTGTATCCGATTAAAAGTTCAAAGTTCAGTAAGTTTTCACGTTTAATCGGCTACAAGGTGAAATAAATACTATATTTTTTTTGTATACTTAAAATTTGTACCCTTCTGTTACAGACTTTATAAATAATAAAATACTTGTGGATTATTCTCTTTACCAATTCAAATTAAGATATATTCTAATTGGTTATGTCCTAACTAATATATAAATGCAAATGTAAGATTTTTGTTTGTTTGTTACGCTTTCAAGCCTTAACATACACGTTGTAAGGGGAACAGAAAAGTATATTGGGACCTTTTATCTACAATGAAGCGAGCGAAGCCGCAAAAAATCTAGTTAATATATGAAGATCATAGATCATAAATCAAGTTAATATATAAATTTAAAAAACAACAACAATATAATCACGCAGTAGTTGATCAATGCAAACGCCCGCATAAACCCGAAACAGTAATTATGATATCTTTATCTAGAGTAGATAAAACAACCATTATGTCATTTACCTCGAAATTATCTCATTTCATAACATATCGAGCGCTCAACTCCTACTTATGCACACGAAATCAAAACACAACGTTAGAATCAACTTCGTAATAATAAAAACAATATTATTCGTATCTTCTTATTAATTTCGTGATATCTTATCCAAATAAATCCGTAAATACAAATACAATATCTGATATTATTTCATATACAATATGTTATTGAACGGACCTAAAAACTGTAAATTGTTTGTTTAATACGGATAACGCAATTACGCTTTGATATCAATCTAGACTCAACACGTGATTCGGACCTCCGTCCGGATGCGTCTTATAGTACCTACGCATCGCGGAAACCGGTAATCCCGCGTGAGAATATCGTTATTATTCTTTGTCAAGTTTTAGAATACCAGAAATAATTAAAAAACTATTGTGTTTAGCCACCGGTGTACCGCTGCGACTAAATAGCTAAATAACGAAGCATACTTTAAAAGAGCGATATTTCCTGGCTTTAAGAATATTGAAACGACAAATTTAAACAAAACGCTGAGATACGGCATCTTTTTTTTATCGTTCTGAGTCACACATTTTGTATTTCATGTGCACTAAACATGCCGCCGTCCATGCAATTGTCGTGAGTTGCCTTAATAGTAAAGACTCTCACAAAGATAAAGACAACAACACACGATGATGTAAGAGCGCATCTTTCATCGCAACAGCTTACTCTTGATAAAATATAAATCTCAATGCCAGCCGGGACAGCGAGCCTTCTAATCCGCTCGCACAGCATCTTTACGTTAACTACCTATCTGTTCTACCAGTTAGCGACAGAATGACTCTAACAAGGCTCTTGTGCGAGTCCAGTTCCAGGTCGTTACCTTTCTTGTTGGAGACTTCTTACTTCTTAGCGACTGTAGTCACATGACCTATCCACTTTTGTGAGCCATTTCTTTGAGTGTAAGTGTTCTTAGTGATTTGTGTTTGAATGTGGATGATGTTTTCAGTTAGTTTTCTTTTACTTACTATTGGATTCGTCATTTTTTAAATATGTCACTTAGTTCTATAGATGTTTTGGCTAACGAGTAATCGGGATGCATATTCATATACATACACTTTTATTGATATATGGGCGAGTATGGCAAACTTCACCCACATACTGAATAAAAATAGATGTTTGTGGTTTAAAGACACACCGTGCCAACTTGCGCAACTTCATACTTTTTAGTATATATATATTTTTATGTAGATATTTTGGCCTTGTAAATACTTATAGTCTACGACTACTCTCTTTACCGTTAGTCATTTTATTTCTCTATATATATTTCAGACAGATTGCTTACAACAACTTACTTGCTAAACAAATATAAGAATACTAAATACGAATTAATATTATTTGCATTTAATTGCATTTTTCTGTTGCTAAAATAACTTAAAAGTAGATTCTTCTCATTGTTTTTAGCTAGAAAATTTCACAATGAGTGATATTCTTGTCTTCGTTTAAAAAAGGCCATTACATGTAGGTATCTCACTACTTTCTGAAGATCAGACATATTTCAATCATCATCAAGCTGTTTATTCAGAAATCTTTAGCCTTATTACAACTTTATTGTTTCTATAAATTTGTGATAAGTTACAGGTTTATTAGAAATTTTTGTTGCATCATTTCATTTTTACTCCCTCACTGGCCCTTTTTGTGTAAGATTGAGCTTCATGGTAAGTAAAATACTTTTATTTTTAATTTATAGACGTACATGATCGTTTAAAGTACTTACTTTAAACGATTATGTACAGGTATTTTTTTTTTCATGCATATATTAAATGTTTATATAATAACGCATACGTTATATCAACGACTACTTAGTACGGACCTACCTATTAGGGTTTATGTAACTAAACCTCTAAGAAAAATCTTATGTAAATGAAAGCACATTTGAACAGCGACATTTGAGTCGAATACAAACCCGCACATAATAATTTTGCAATAAATTACTTATACTTAATGTCTGTACTCGTAGATAAAATAAATTACACATACCTATATTACTACGCTTTTTACAATAAATGTAATATTGCTGCGTAATCCTAATTAATTCAAATATGTAAAGATATTATACAACATTACAGAAGCCAGGTAGGTATACCTACGTACATTTTTAAGATAAGATGTGTCAATGAACTTTAATTAACAAAAACATATTCGTTGGTATTCATATGAAATCATTAAATGATTTTAAGACCAAATTTAAAGAATGGTGATTTGTTTCTATTAGTTGTGTAACACACTGATTGTATAAAATTAAATAGTCAATATATTAAAAAATATCTACATTATACTATTTATTTTTAAGATCACTTCCTCTCTAGCCATAATTACTTTTTGGAAGAGATTTATAATACATAATAATATCAGCCCTGTATTTAACTGTCCCACTGCTGGGCACGGGCCTCTTCTCACTGTAAGAAGGGTTAGGCTATAGTCCACCACGCTGGCCTAATGCGGGTTGGCAGACTTCACAATAACATATCTTCGAGAACATTATGGAGAAGTCTCAGACATGCAGGTTTCCTCACGATGTTTTCCTTCACTGTTAAAGCAAGCGATAATAATTAACTATTTAATACTTCGAAAAGTCAGAGATGCGCGCCTTGGATTCGAACTCGAGACTTCTGCGTGGCAGTCTAACGGTTTCCCACTAGGCTATCGCTGCTTATAACGCAAGAGATTTAACATGAGTAAAAATAACGTTAACACAGTACACCCAGACTCGGAACAACGGATATAAAATACACAAAGTCCCGGATCGATATTTGTGGCTCACCCTAATATTTGTCTTGTTTGAGAATCGAACCCACAACACTCAGCGGGCGAGAAGTGGCAAGGCGCTATTCGTGCATTTAGTGTAATTTTACATAAATAACTTCGATGTTCTAATACGATATATGGGCAATATTGAAATTCTAATAAAATCTGTACCCAGCGCGGTGAGATTGGTACAACAAGCGACTTATTAACCGATAATAAATGGACTGGACATGTGGAAAACAGAGCAAGTTAAGAGTGAGACAAAATATAAAAGAACCATAATACAACAGAACTTAAAAGTTTCTACTTACCTGTGGAAAAAAACGTGAGTATTAAGTAGTAGTACTCGCTCGTAGAGATCGCTTAGTAATCTCACCTTCCAACGATCATATCAGTATTAGGTTCGTCGTAAAGTTCAATATTTAAATACGCGGAAGGGTAAAGAACCCAACAGTTAGTCGTCACTCAATCTTTAACAATACATGTTTGTTGAGTTGTTTCGAGGTCCCGTTGTTCGCTCTCACGTGAAGTGGGTCCGCGTAGAGTACCTGCGAGTTCCCTCTCAATATTGTCGCGACGTGCCCGAGATGCAAAACCGCAGACCAAAGATAGACTTATGTTACCTACGACATGTCATCATCATAAATAATGTATAACGTTCCCGCCGCATCTGAATTATTCAACGTTGACGGCCACTTTATTAAATTTGTCGTTTTATGAAAATATTAAGCGAGTCTGTATAGTGTAGTAAAAATTAATATGGAACGAAATTAACATTTACAAATTAAAAGTTTCGCTTAGTATTTGTGTTTGTGCGGCGACTAATTTAAACTGCGTTAAATTAACTTTGTAGTAATACAAAACTAAACTGAAATTAATTTTACCCTAAATTAAAATTTGACGAAAACAGCTAGACTATACTCAAAATGCTGGTAACTTTAGTATCTCATGCGCCAGCTTTAGTCCTAGTTGTGTGCCAGTAATATAAACCTTACATGTTTAAAAGTTTTGTTTACACTCGATTTTCTTCGCGGCGTCGCTCGAGTTAATGTACATTTTGTTAACCAATTTCTATCCCTCGGGCACAATACTATTTTTCTAGATGAAAAGTTCTCTATGTCAATTGCTATACCCCTGATAACGTGTAGTAGTCAAGGAGTGAAAGTGTAACAAACAATATCACATTTGCATTTATAATATTAGTTAGAAAGTTTGGATTTAGAAATAATATTTAGCTGTAAATTACATTTTAAACTTAGTGGGATAGACAAAGTAATTTTAACGTCACTAAATTGCTTAAACCTTTTTACAAAAACAAGGAAAACAGGATTATTTATAATAGTTATTAAAACAAGTTTTATGAGATTAAATTATATTTAAATTTTGGATTAAAACTAAAATTACAACTGAAATGATTAGTACCAATATATCCTTCTTATTTCCGGTCAAATAGAAAATATTAATTCTATGATAAACTTTAACGCCTATATCATTTTAAAAATCGTCGTCATGGATTTTTGAATCTGCCCTTAGAGATCTCAGTTTCAGTAGCGAAGTCAGTTCCAGTTATAATTGTTTTTCTTCTATTACTCATAATCTATTTGTAAAACTATATATCTCCTACATGCCACTATTGATATTTAAATTTAGCTATACGTACCTACTTAAAATAACTTTTATTGTTTTGATCACTCCACGATCCGTACCGTTACTGACTGTTCCTTGACAAATACTATTTAAATAAAACACCAAACCCCATACTGTACTGGCAACACACAATCACACATGAGCAAAGAATCCTCCAACCCGTTTACATTATCAGTTAAGATTAAAAGAACTGCTCCAAAGCAGTCAAACCAGTTATTTCTTAAAGGATTCGTAAATTAAATCCTCTTAACAGCGTATACACGTGCTAAGTATACCATACAATTGTGAAAACCGGGTTTTAGACAGTCAAAGTTTATTTTAAAGATCTTTGGTCGGTGTAATGTAAGACGGAGCATGTTGTGTGCAATAATGAGGAATATAATAGCACCGCGGGTGTAATCCTAGCTTTAGATTAAGAAACTTTGAACCCACTAATGAATGCATCGAAAAGTTTTGTGTTCACTTGCAATTTACGAATTCTAAGGGTTTGCGCTCTGTTTTAATGGACTTGTTTTTGTTTTTATTTGTTTAATTCAATTTTGGAATGAGTGTATTTTAAGTAGTCAGCTTATTTGCGGAGGCTGTATTGTGTACTTTGCCGTGGATGTTTTATGAATTAAGTAACGAGTAAAAATAAACTTCACTTTCACTAAAAGAGGAATATGTAGTGTTTGAAACTCTAACTCAACCTTTACCTCATTACATAACTTTACCGGTAACTTAGGTTATACATGTGTCATATGTTTATTTCAATTTTGATTTTAGGTGAAATGTGCACAGATACTCGGAAGCGATTTTAGACATCGGTAGCTAGCAGAACAAGAAATAACATAGGACACTTTTAAATAGTGGTATAATTTAAAATGACAGCATAGAGATAACAGCAGATAGCAATTTCATACTAATACTATAAATGCGGTTATGTTTTCACATCAAAGGGCCGATTTTTGAATAATGTTTATTATTAATCATGTTTATTCCCCATATAAACTAGGTATTGACGAATTAAAATTAATCCTAAGCAGTTAAAACAATTTTATAGAAATTTGATTAGAGTTGCCTTCAGACTACTAAAACACGTGACAGTAAGTACAATTTTTCATATTAAAATAGTACACACATCTTATTCTTGCTTAATATACATACAAATGATAAGTTATCAACAAGAGCAGTCAACTAAAAATAACAATGATATTGTTGATATGATTGACATATATGATAAAACGATAGTGATTTCTTGTGACAAACTGTCAATACATTTGGTATTCAAAATAAAATTATAGTTACTATTTAACCCATCTTTAAATAACATAAAGAAACACAGCTATATAGTTTCTAAGAGTCAAAACAAAGATATTTTGCTAGCTATAACAAGCGATAGTAACGGTTCAACTTCAATTTCATGCACCTTCTGTTACTAAAAACTTTCTGTTAGAAAATATTAACAGAGGCATTTTAACCTTTCAAGTTATGAGGTCCCACGATCGCCTGATACATGCATGTTACAAGCATGTTTTCTGGTTGATTACCTATTTTTTGTAACAAAGCTTATAAGGTCCAAAGCGTTACGTTAATTATAACTTGTAAGAAACTGTATTTCAAACCGACAATAGGCGAAATCAAAATTATATAAAAATATAACGAATTTGTCTCTGTACACTGTAGACTTTAGAACCGAAAAATGACTTGCATAGTGTGATCGACGTAAATTCAATCGAGAACGAACCATAGTTCACGCGAAGTCGCTGGCAAATGCTAACACTTACTATTTATGTTCAAAACAAAATACCAAAAACTGTTTCTCATATATTTGACATAGGTAAACATAAAACTTTCTGGAATCACGATCGTCGAGTGTAACGACACGTCGAATGATCACGCGAATCGGATCCTAACCCGAAAATAACCGGGTGGGGCACTTAAAGCCCTGCATTATGAAATTTAACGCGTCCAAAACGTGTTGTAAACCATTAATGAGGCGAACGGATGCCGCAAATAGCTGATACAAACGGGTGAATTAGCCCGCATACTCGCTAGCAAGCCACGAAGCGATCTCGAGGGCCATCAAGAATTGAAAGGATGACGATCTCGCCGCGAAAGACCCGGCCGCGGTGACCCGGTCAAGAGTGGCTGATGAATTTTTATTTGTCGCATTTAATCGTGGCAGACCACATTATAGAGGGATCCACTTTTCAGTAGTTTTGAGTTCAAAAGAGTATGCGACATAATTATTTCAAGTTAAAAATTATTATATCGTATCTGAATATAAGATAAAAATATACATAATGCAAGTCGACAACAAAAAAGGTCATTTAAAAATAAATATGGAAAATATCTGAGTACTAGTAACTAAATATGTGATGTGAGTGAGAGACGGACAGAAAAAGTGGCTGTTGGCTCAGCGTATTTAAACCGATGCGGACGAGTACGTGAAGGAAATGATGGTAATGTTTAAAATACCAATGAATAAATACAAATGGTATAGGGTAAAATATTTGCCTGCTAGTACGCAAACGCGTAAGCTTATCTATGTACCCAACAAACAGCAAGAAGCAATGAATCAACTAAAACTGATGACATGGTGACTGACTTGAGTTATGATGTACGTCTAATAAAATTACTTAAACGTAATGATCGACGACTCTGCGCATATTATGCAAAGCTTTTGATAAGAGTAACGCATTACAAGCAGTATTTTAAAGTCTTTAAAATTCTACCTATATTCAACATAACATAGAGGCCTTGCCGCAAGGAACAACTTCATTTTACAATAACTATATTGGAAGGTCTATTACAAAATGTAATCATGTATTTTATGAACACAACAATAAAAACGTAATTGTGCCAATTTGTTACCCATCCAACTACAAAATCCAGGCTGCCGATTTAACAAGACGTTGTATAACAAAATGAGCGTATTTGCGTACTTAATAGGTAAATAAAGTCCTATTAAGAGGCAGCGGGTCAAAGGTCAAGTGTATAACGGAGCAACCAACATTCCTGGCCCTAATGATTACTATTAAGAACGAGAGGCGGGAACGTCCAAGTTCAATATCAAGTTGAGTGCTTTTGTTGATTGTTATGCCTGTGCTGTTGACAAATAATTGGATACAACATTTTAATATAACCTGCTTCTTGAAGCAGTGCTTACAGTTTAATATTTCGCTGTAAATGAGATTATTGCTTTTTTATGTTTATGGCTTTTCATGTTTTAGTTAGTAAGAGCCGGTAAAAAGTCTGCTGACGTAGAAATTGTGTATACTGCAATTCTCTACACATTTTAGGTATATATTATCTGGAAGGTATGCATACAAAAATGACTTAAATAGTTTGTAATTATATTAATTTTATTCCAATATTTTGATGTATTGAGCAAAGCTCACGTCATCATCTTAGATATTTGTTATATTATAAACATACATAGGACTGCAAAGATCCTTTGACTTCAGTATACAATAAGCCATGCTGTGTTTGCATAAACATTGTTTAATATTTAAGTGGTTGAAAAATCGGCAATACCAATCGTTAGTCCATAAATTGTATTTATTTAATTTAAATAACAGCATCTATCTACATTCATCCTTAGTTATTTAATGTAGCGGCATCATGTATCGGCTTCCGTCCATATAAAATTTTGTATATTTATATATAATTTTACATTAAATAATTGAACGAGTATTAAAAATATCTGACTATTTTATGTATCATATATTGGTTATTCGAAACCGAATTGTAAGTAATAACTTCTAAAGAAAAAAAACAATATAAAAATAATCCTACTCAACGTATCTTAATTTCATTCATTTTACTACTTTTTAACTCAAGAATTATAATTTTATGCAGTTCTCGATGGTATATTCGAACAAGATAATATTTAGTCAATAAAATCAAAACTTTAACATTAGAAACTTACTGTTCAATCGATAGATAACTGTAAACTTTGGACAGCCAACCAATCTAGAATTTACACAGATAATTTACAAATAATATAAACTTCAGTATATTTCCTTTGCACATAGATATATTTGACACAATACAGTACTGTAAGTACACTCTTAGCTTTTCATTTTAAGTATCTTGAACCGCTTATACATATAACAAATTAATTTATCTCTTAACTTTACATATGAAGACTGTCGTCAAGACGGAATCAATAAAGTAAGCAAAGTTAAAAAAAGCTTCTTCTAATTGTATTAAAAATACACTACTCACATCTCGTATTCAATATTGTTAAAATATATACAGAATATTGAAATAATATCAGTTTTAAAAAGTCTAACAACGAAAAACATTGTTATAATGATATTATTACAAAACTGAGGGTGTAATAAATATCGTATAGCCGCATGCTATCAGTAAACCACCAAACCAAAACCTCACTCATTAAACCCATATAAACCCGCAAACAGGCCACACGTATGCCAAAAAATAAGGATGTAAAAAACTAAGTTAGTACATCAAAAGGTTTTGTACTCCAGGATGTGAGAGATGGCGAGTGGTGGGGGACCGAGCCTTGTATCTGTCAAAGAATTTTTAAGTGTCATCGAGCAGTGAATGGGTTCGCGGCAGCCGAGGCCACTTACACACGGAGCGGTTCTCAACCGGCTACTTGCCCCGGCTGGGAAACAGCCGATGTTTGAAATCTGCTCATATTGCTGAGATATTTGAATTTGAAAATACATTTTAGGAATTGCTGTTCCTACTCAGCAGATTTAGGCTCTTAAATATGGGTTATTAAGTGTTGTGGGATAATTTGACCATGCTGAACTAATATAGGACTAGTTTTGAAAAAGTAGGTATGACAAAAATGTTATTAATTATCATATACTCGTATAAGAATCAGAGGCATCCTTGTGAGACATATAGAAAAATTTATCAATTTAGAAAATTGGAATATTTTTTAGTTTGGCTTTTCATATTAAGCCATACAAATCTTTATTAAATGAAATGTTGCATAGCTTTTAGGGTATTTCTTTAATTTTAACTGAATTTGTACAGGGATTATGTACATCTACAATTCCCGCAGTTTATTACTCCAAGAGATATTGGCAGAATCGTCTTAGTCAAAGTCATATAGTTTTAGTTGGATCATAAATGTTACGGTTATTTAATAAGAGCTTAGTCATTATTATTGTGATAAAATCTATTAATTTTGATTGGGTTGTACGGATTTATACTCGCTTTTAAAGATACTTAGTATGACTACTCTATTCTGATGTATTTCACATTTTCTTTTTTGCACAAAGTTTTAAAACAGTCGCCATTTGCAAGAAACATCAAAGCTTTGCAAAATTGTTAATGCTTACTAATTTATCCGCAAAGTACCAACTGGTTATTATAACATTTAGTATGGTTTAGCTAAAATTTTAATTGCTTTCTCTGTGCCGGTTTTAGAGTGTCTGGACGTAGTTAATATTTCATACAGCGAGAAAATAATAGATGACACGTATTGGCTTTAGACCGTGAAGCAGACAGACACAAAGTAAATTTGTTAGAAGTACAATTACAATACATCTAATTAATAGCCCTGTCTATTACTGCGTGTTTAAACGATACCGTGTAATGATTAATAGGATTATCCTGATATTAAAAATAATATCATTTGTTATCAAGGAATTTGGTTTAATCCCTCAAAACATATATGAGTAATTATGATATTGTTGACATTGAATAATGGAAAACAGATAGACAAAACCAAAGGAAGTGTGAGTGGAATATTTTGAAACAGAAGACTTTAACAAAAATAATCGGTCTATTAAAATTACTCTAAGCTAACGAGCTTAACTAAAGATTGTTATGGGAATCAATCAGATGAGAAACATATATATTACCTGGGCAGGATTTTAGGGGCACTACCCATCCAAAAAACTAGCATTACTTTAAGTAAAGATAAATATATCATTCGAAATTTGATTAAATTATTAATTATTATAAAGGTATAATATGTAAAATTATACATGGACAAAATTTTGTTTATACATTAAATAAAGAAATACATGTAACACACACTACACAAAATAATCTCCTCGATTTTAGAAACACTTCCAGAGATCTCCATCGATCGAATAATTTATACAGTCGTTATAGAGATTAATCGCATGACTAGAATATATACGATTGTTTAACCATAATGTGCGATTAGTCTGAATTTATCTGTTTCATATGCAAAATACGCCTTATATGCAACATAGGCTTTAACTGAATTGCGTCAGGAATTTGGCGTGTTTTGATAAAATAAACAACAATTAAGGTAAAACATACACAGGCGTATCGTAAAATGAAAATTGAATTCATAATAGGTAAGGCTCTCTTCTCTTGTACCAACAAGTTCTACCCTTAGATTAGTGTAAATCTCTAGTTAAATTTAATTTTACGTTTATCCAAGATGTAAATTTCTCGCTGAGGAACAAAAAAATTACATAGTGTATTTTTGGATAATACTAAAACTATTAAAACGGCTAGCTTGAAAATAATTAACTATGTTTGAAATCGTAATTAATTACATTAGATAAGAAATGTATGTGTGATTGTTGTTTGATTTTACTATAAACAAAATTAAACCCTATTCCTATATTAAATCTTTTGTTATCTATAAGATGCTAAGATGATTCTATAAGAATGATAAGATTACAAATTACCGTTTTATATAAAAAAGGATAATAATATTATTTAAAACTATATTTAGAGCACTTTCGTAACAGCTGTATAAGTTTTTCATGATGCCTAACAAGGTTTGCTGAGTAGCAAGCTCCAGATAACACTGATATAATTTATTATTTGGACATCTGTTACTTTAGTTCACATTTAGCAAGTGTATGCAACGAAACCCGAGTAAATTAACTGATGAAGAGGCCATTTTATTTTCCGCGTATGCTTCTCATTATTGTAACGATATAGTAATCACTCAACATTCTAATACTATGATAATAAAGGATCAACAAGATTCCTAGTATAAAAAATCAATTCGTGTAAATCGCGATGGTCGGATTGTACGGATAAAGTAGGTCGTCGGGGGTCGAGAGCGACAATGCCTAGCGCGCACATCTGCCCACTCCAACGTAATCGTAGGCTCCTTGACATCGTCGCAATGCTTCTAGATACGTTATTATGTCAAACACCATATTTTAATTATCATTTGGTGCTTAAATTCTGGACATTTACTGGCGCTGCTATTAGGGTAGTCAGTATCGTGATTTTATATTAGGCTAGCAGAATTGGAGAAAAATATAATTACGACAAAAAACAATAACATTTATAAAGATGTTATTTCTATATGTAAATTTCCTTATAAAGTGTTGAATAAACATATTTGGTGGCACACGTTTGTAGGCAAGCCCGCTACAAAACATCACAAATTAAAAACCCGGAACTTACAAACTTCATAACTGCTATGCCAAATTTGGATACAACGAATACATAAGGTAAAAATATGGTAAGCCGAACCTTCTTTTCACTAAAAATACAAATCACAATTCCTATGCCAAGCAACGTAACATGCTTATAATATTAATATTACCCTCAAAATTTTCTGAGAACTCACCTAACTCACACTCGAGAAAAAGGTTGTATAGTGAGTTGAATAAAAGAAGTCCCGGGAACTAAAGTAACGTTGTGAAGAAATGTGTTGACGTCCGCCACGGGGGACTCGTGATTATCTTACACTGTACTGTTTTAGCAGATATCGCACTCTCTCTGCGTATTCTTTAGTTACTATGAATTACTTCATTAAATATCTACTACACTGAATAAAACAGACTCAATTACTAGCGACATTTTATTTTTAAGTTGTCTCGTGTCTCTCGTGGGCTCACGTCTCTATCCGTGAAGGGGCAGGCAGTGGTGTATTACACACTAATTTCGACAACTATGATTTCAGGTCTCACGTAGTAGATGCAAACTATTTTAATTTTCGTTTGCTATTATTTAAAGGCATTTATCACATCGAATACGTAGATACAAACATTTATGATTTCTACTCTAACGGCATGCATCTTTAGCTAACACACACAATTTTATCTTTTCATAGATTATATTATGTATTCAGATTAAGCGATGTGATATTAGCGTATATAAAGGTACTCTCACATAGGAAACAATAATGACTCCGATATAGCAATCTCCGATGGCAATTAAGACTGTGCCGGTCGGTACACGGCTGAAACGAATGGGCCTCTTCAATCAACGAATCAATCTACAATCGCGAATGGTCGCCACTTGCCAGCGACAGCTCAACAAATTTATTGCTTCGAATGGGTGGTAATTTTCAAATTTCGACGCCTGTTGATCGCCGTTCGACGGAAAGCGCAACACGCTACGTGACTCTGCCACTCGCAAATTACCGCTTACTTTGTGTACCGCGATCGCATATAGATTGGAATCAGTGCCGATTGTACATCTCTCGTAATTTGACTACTGTTGTATCGCAGCTACCTATTGTCCCTACAATTTATACATTCACAAATGAACCACATTGTACAAAGTTAGATGGCACAACAATTCTCTTGTACACTCGACGAGATTCGCAACTTATCAAATTAAACAAAAACACCGTGTAATTACGACGGAAAAGTCTACGAAAAATCTACAACATTGTCTGGAAATTTTTAAAAATTGCACATAAAATTTCCGAGTGGAAAATGGTGCTATTAACAATACTTGAGCAAGCAGAACGAAATTAGGGCTGCGCTCATCGGTTCCGACTCATTACGAGTTTTGCTCGTCTCGTGCCTGAGCTTCAGCCGGTTAAGGTGCGGCCTGATTAAGTCGAACAGACGTTGGCCCGTCTGCTTGCCAAAACCACTTGAACCAACACTTTGTCGACGTCGAGTACGTACGCGTTATATTAAAGTTTGGCAATAGTCACTAAGTGGATGCCTGATGTTTGCTTAGTCTGCTTTTATCGTTGCTACCTCTTACTTTCAAGTTTCATGTAATTGTGTCTACATCGTCCCCGCTACGACTCTTTGTTGTTAAATCTGCTTAAATTCTTACCACAGTTATATTATAAGCGGCGTAGTACGGCTACATTCTTAATCAGACAATATGGATTATACTTACTTGGGTTCGGTAGGTAATGATTCCTTATGAGAAAATTGCCGAACAAAAATCTATTGGATTATTGTCTAAATAAAAATGCTAATCTATTTCTGTCTACTATTTATTAAATTATTTTCGGAGTCCCTACTCTTACATATGTATGCAACGTGACGTTCAGTACATTTAGCGTCTCCTACGAGCAATAACAAATATTTACTCAATTAAGCTATCGCAGTCACGTAGGTGATTTGGAGACCACAAGGCTTGAAGCTTCCGCTTGTTCCCTCAGAGATCTCTTTCAGCATTTACCTGAAAACAATAAAAAAGGCGTTAATTTACAGCGTTGGACATCGGCCAAACATTTCAACTAGTCGTCTAAGTTGGTCTTGTCGCAAAATGAATGAAACAAGTCGACATTTAGACGCTTGTTGTGTTCCTGATCGGTTATCAGGGCGAGTTGAGAGATGGGCTTAGGTGAGAACAGACAATATAAAACTCATTTATATCCCGTCATCGTGACGCGTGAGGCGTGCCAAGGCGTTTTCCAATACGCTCATTTATCACACGCCCCTCGACATAATGAGACTCTACACACGCCTAAAATACTTAAAATTTAATTTTATTAAAATTCCCATTAATTTTTCTGAATAGAATTTGGCAACGTACAAAATTAATGAATTATCGCGGCTACACTGACGGTCACAATTTTTCATGTGTTCTAATGGCAGTACAAAAAACAAAACTTAGACATTATTGTTCTAAAGCAAAATATATTGTCGGTATTACGTACTTATCAGTTCTCTAACAGGCAAAACAGTATTAGTCTGTTGCGTGTTTAAATTAATAAAAATTAAAACTATAGTTTATAACAATTGAACAATCACAATTGCTTGTGGTTCATCTTTTATGACGAATAATGAACTGTCAGTGTCGTAACCAGCTAATAAGGCCAATAACAAAGTCATTTTATATTAACTTATACATCTACAGAGTTCAATGAAATATTGTATTACGTAAATCAAATATATTACGATGAATATTAACCTGATTCTTTAGCTAGTTGTACTCATTATTTTACTCTAACCTAAACTTCTACCGTGTCGCATGTAGATTATAAAAATCTTAAACGCTGTTTAAAAATAGCATAGGTACGTATGGTAACAGTGTAAATGTCTTCCAAGAGATATTTTCTCCGCGTTGCGAAATAATTTTACCATTAACAACACATATTTTTAGAGTCGTTGATAGCAATCAATTTTAGACATTGGAAAATAACGGAAACCGTGTTTAAAAGTCACATGACGGCTCTAGACAAACGCCTGATGACGCAAGCCGCGGAGAAAACAGATTTAAATAAACCATAACAATTATGTTGGTGGTTTTAGTTTCAAAAGCTCTAACTCATTCGAAAAGCAACATTTTTCTTTTAAATGGTCCACAAAAATCGCCATTATAACTATTTCACATACTGCACGAATAAAATTGGACTATCTGCTGCGTTTGTTCAAATAGTTGCCAAAGTTTTATGAATCCTTTAAGCGCTCGGCTTTTTCATTCGTGTGAATGACGTAATTTGATCATTTTAGCGAAGTGAATATTGATAAATTGTTCAGCAATAAAATCTGAGTTAACTGCTTATTTATTGAGATTATAGTTGTGACGTAAATGTTGATATCGATTGATGATAGTTCAACTGTATGTGATCACGGTGTCTGGGCTGCGTGGCCGAGCGTGAGTAGTCACGCGGTGTGGTGACGCGCACGGCCAGTGCGTGCTGAGTGCTCTAGCCCTGAACGTCATGCGTTGACGACTACATGACGTTGGACTTTGGCTACTTTGGCAGACTTCATATAAATCTTACCATATTTTCATATAGTATGCATGCCGATACGTCATATAGTATATGTGATAATAACCGTACGCGCCTAAACGTTGTATTTTAATGAATAATTTTGTTTCACCTTTAAACGAATATGGTCTTTAATATACAAAATTACAATATTACATTTTACGTTGAGTGTTTTACGTGCAAATATTCAATTAAAACAAAATTGTGTAAATCGCGAACGAACATGTCAGAAATGTGAATAAATGAAAAATCTATCCAATTTATAATAAACTCAATCCAAACACAGAAACAAACATTGATATTAAACAATGACGCTGCGAATTTGCTTTCAAAATAAACGTGCCAAAACAACAAAAGATAATCTACGTATAGCGCTGTCAACAGAAATACAATGTTCACGAATTGTCAATTAATAAAATGTACGGCAGATATAAGGTGTTACTGGACGAAATAAAACAACGACAACAATTTGGTTGTAAGCAGTGCAACTAGCTTCACCTGCATTTTTGCGCAGTATTGCTCGATTAATGAAACAACGAAAATATTCATTGGCAATCAAACAGCCAGCCGGCACTTGCGCAAATATTGGTAGAGAGAATCTGCGTTAATACCCACTCGAATAAAAAGATAAAAACCCTTAAATTATTGAGTTTCGCATAGCGGCGCTCTGTTGATCAAACAGACGGCCAACTCCACGTACGCGGCTATTTGTTTTCTGTCACTAAATTGTTTACACGTTTGTCGCGCACGCTACAATGCTCCCTTAAGCATCTAATTTTGTTTAGTCTGGTATAGGAAAATTTAAGATAAGTCTCGTTTGGGACAGATTAAAGCGATTGTCATTGAGGAAGTGCCAAAACATTACAAAGTGCTTAGTGATGTAGTAACGCGCTACCGTACCAGCCGAGACACCACCAATATATGTACTTATACGCGAACACAGCTATTGAGAAGGGGGAAATATATTTAATAGGTGATCACACTAAATCTGATTACTATAATAGTAATATTTAGTAACATAAATCAGTTAGGGTACCTTTTACATAATATTACCAACTTTTCTTTATTTTAGAATTTAGTTTTATATGGACAGTGACATATGGCGTAATGACTGCAACACCTGGTACATAAATGAGTTGTAAAATACTGAAATTATAAGTTGATGGCTATTTAAAAGAGTGGCCTTGAGTTTCTTGCAGGTATCTTCTCATAGGCTCAACCTTTTGCCTGAACCTTGCAACTAACATAAATGTAAATTCAGTAAACATAATAAACTCACTAACCCATTTGACGTTCATAAGTGTTACTTTGTGACCTAAGTGAATAAATTATTTTTGACTTTGACTTTGACTTACCAACTTACGTACAAATAATCGCTATTATTTTCATAGTTGTAAGTAAATTGACAGTACCGATATTCATTAAAAAACAAATACTTCAACATCATGTGAAATATTTTGTTAAAATTTTCATTGCATTATTTGCATGGAATAAAAAGCAGCTCCGTCAATTTGGGCCGTTACATTTGCGCCTTTCCCATTAAAGAGCACTTATTGAGCGAACGTTCTCTGACAGGTGGTAACGATTTTGATTTATTTAATTCGTTACATCATTTGAGAGTATTAAATTTGTCGTTGTGATCGCTACGAATAAAATTATGGTTTCAAAGCTTAGGTATGACGGCTTTTTGCAAATTGTAAAATTATAATAGATTATCGCGACATTACGATATGCCCGACGTGTATTTTTTATTCAAGCGTGCTAAAGCGACAAGAATAAATCGGTACACTTCACTAAATTATTTTTTACTTTCTTATTTTTATGTATAAATAGAAATGTGTAAGTATATGTATAGTGGGAGACTGTCACATCCCTATTCCGACGCTTTGCCTCACAAGACATAACTCCAACAATAAAATTACACACATAAACAAATACAAAGCCACTCGATTTCTTTTCATATCATAGTTTGTGGAATAAAAACTGTCGACTGGAGTCGTAATAATAATTTTTACAACTTTGTATAACAATAATATTATATTCAGAGCTTCATACAACGCACATTCGTTACGAATATAATCTCTTCTGGCAGAGTAACAAAAAGAGATTGGGATTTAATCCTGCCGGAATATCTGCGAAATCCCCAACAAAGGCGGCTAATATTTCGCTGAAAATACATATTTGATGTGCCTACCAACATACTTATTACTGATTGATTTACGGAATGGGCTTTCGGTCTGTGTTATACGTATACGTCTATTGTGCTGTCCTACTGTTTTGTTTCTAAATGAAACAAGAGGAATAGGACCGCGCGCAACAATTTAAAAAAAAGCGCAAAAATGTTAGATGTGTCACTGTGATAAATTGCTGATGAGACTATAGGCATTAAATATAGCATATAAACAATTTATCACATCAACATTTATATCGTTAGGATCATTATCTATATAGTTTACCATTACGAAATAACAAAAAATGTTACTTTAATGTCCAAGTCGTAAAAGTCAAAATGTAAATATATTATATTATTCGATGAAGCTCAGAGGCATTATCTAGTGTGAACAATACGAATTGTGTTATAACAATGTTCAAACATCTTGTCTTTTAATCCTCTAAGCGTTTTGTGGATTTCATTACATATTTCCCTCAGCACTAAATAAAGATGAACAATAACAAAACATAGCTGATACTCAAATCTGATCATGGCAAAATTTGAATTTATATACATTCTGTGACATTTGCGTAACAACAGACACGACAAAGTAGAGTTTAACCTTTTAAAATGACATTTAACTTATATTCATCGCTGTGCGTGACAGTACGTAAGAATAATACATTCGTCAATTTAACGAAATAGGGGAGACGACAACAGTAACTGGCAAGTACAATAAGCTTTTTAAAAAAGCGGTTCGTTTTATGATTACCAAAGGAATCGGTAGCATCTAATTTAATATTAAAAAGCTATTTGTATTAAAGGAATGTTAGCGGTAACGGGCGGAGCCGGGAGCGGCGCACACGTGCTCGAAGCTCGTGACCACGTGACCACAGGTGTCGCCACCGATAAAGCCCGCTAATTGAACGAAGCGTAACCGCCCGTAATCGCGTGTAATATGTATGTTTTGTCATTTACGATTACCTAATTAAAGTTCTTTGAATTTTAACACGCTTTTTATCGTAATACGCTCGTTACGCGTGGGCTTTATAATAACCGGCACATGACACGCTCCCACTCGCGACTTGCGGTTTATTTATAGGTCGCTTCTAAAAGTCGAATAAAAATAGGGACGTCGAACATTACAAATTGTATTATTTTATTTCGTGTGCGTGACAACCAAGGCGTCCTAGTTGAATTTATTATTTGATCAATAGTAGATACGTTCAATACGTACCTCGCCGTACGTTACTCACAGCACGCGGTTGTCGAAATGTAGGCACAGGTTGATATTTTAGTTATTTAAATCTCTACAGGCACGACTCCAGACGATATTTACTTTCATATTTCGGGTCAGAGCAAAGCAGCTTTAGCCCTACTACGACCAAATAAAAAGAGACTACGTCGCAATATTATGTTGTACTCGGCCATTTTGTTTTTATGTCACATTGCGCTCTTTTATGTTTAGAGCGAGTCTAGGAATTTTGTATTATACTCATATTGAACATTTTATTCTAACATTCATTAGAATGTTAGAATAGAACTCGCGAACTAAGCATGCTTTGTATTAACAAAGCATGCTTAGTTCGCGAGTAACTTACGGCAGGTTGCTATATTCAAATACTTATGGTATTTAATACAACAATTAAAAATAATGTTGGTGTCTAATATATCATTTAATAATATTTTATAATATAAGAAAATGGTTTTTAAATTGAGAATGTAGGCAACTATCTAATCGTATCTTGAGTGTCAAAGGGTGATATAAAATTATTACTGACTGTATTTCATACTCAGTATAATTATATTTCCTTACCAATGGATAAGTACATTAATTTCCTTATTATATATATTTTTTTATATAAAGTAAACCCTAATATAAACTCCTATTGCGTCACTGGGAAATTTAATTAATTTTCTCCGTGTACGTCAAGACTCTGCATCCGATATGACGTAGAGCCAGCACTTGCATTAGTAGTACTGACAAACTAGCCTAGATGTCGTTGCTTTCAGTGTTGAGAAGATTTATAGTTGTTTTAATTACAACAGTTAACTCTGTCCAGTGCCGATACGAAATGGGGTTATGACAAACACTTGTTAGCAACAAATAAACAATGATCGTTGTTATTATATATTGCACTTCCTTGAGTGAAAATTAGAGTACGTCAGTAATCTTCAAACGTGATGGATTAACTGCTTATTGCTTCTCTAGTTGTTCAGAAGAGTATGCGTTAGCATGACAGTGTTGCGGAAATAATATGCTTTAAACATCATACTATGCGATGAGATCATACTGTATCTTACCGGAAAATTACAGGCTTAGTAACTGATTTTAGAATTTGTTGTGTGAACGAGTAGCAATTGTTTGTTGCCAATTTTCTCTTTACCACAAACTGTAAAAATATTTAGAGAGGCTTTAAAATAAAATTGTAATTATTTTTTTATTGTTAAATATTATAGCTTAACAAACATTGAAACAACAGACTAAAAGAACACCCAGACCAGGAACAACATATTGACGACTTTTTGTTGATCACAGAAATTGGCGAGGCGGATGCTTAAATTATAGCGCCATCCGTGCAGTAAAATTACATTAAAATATAAATATACATATCTACCATATTTTTCATATAAGTTAACGAAAATTGTAAACTAAATTACTATATTTTTTTAAATAGATCTCATTCTTAGACACAGATTGATTTATTACCACGTATCCCACTAAAACTCTTCAACTAATCCAAGTGCTAGGATTAGAGCCACATCAATTCTGCAATGTAAAGCTACAAATTAGGACTTTAATATTCAAAGCACTATTTAAAGCATTAGTTTCACTGCTCTTATTAGTTTTTGCTAATACCCAATACAATAAAACTTTACTTCATAACCCAAGTTCAAATGAACAACAACTTTAACTCGTATAAAAGTCACGCGACAACTTTTTCTATTTAAGTACTTGCTTAATCACCACTACAATAATTTGTACTTTGTCTACGCAAAAACACATCAGCTGTCACATAAACTTACACTAACAACTTGTATACAAACTCTTTGACAGCTACCCGTAAAGCTGCGTCTTGATGGCCTCAACATACAACAAAAACATTTAACAAAGATCTTCTACACAAAACATTTTTGTTCTTGTTGTTGTGTGTCTATTTCTATCTTTATATAATTACAGGTAAAGTGTTTTAACAAAGATATTGGGTTGTTCCGGCGTCATCCGATGACTTTTCATCCTACACTGTTTTTTTCCTAACTCAACCTATATATGTTCGTTTTTCTTTTTTTACCTGTTGGTGTGCTTTATCGCATACCTCTCCGCGGGGCGACGGAGAGGTTATCTCAGGCTCACCGGGGAAAAGGTACCCCGGTAATACCGACTAAACCTACCACGGTGTTCCTCGGCATAACCATAGAAGGCGAGGCCGCGCGAATCGTTTTCATATGCAATCGCGACCCCGCCTTGGTTTCGGCCCGCCCCGTGTGAAACGGCAGGCCACTGCACAAAAATACTTCCTCCACCGTCCTCCTAGAGAGGACAAAGACGACAGAGGCGCACGTGGGAACACGCACGCCGCCTCTCGGACCTGGTGCTGATCGGGTGGCGAGCAGGCCATACAGCCCACCACCCCCAGGTCAAACCTTAGGGTGGCTGGAGGTCATCTCGCACCCTTCGGCGCCCGGTTCTGTGGTTGGGGAAAGGGTATAAGCGCTCTCTCTCCCGCTCCACCGCCTCCTTGATGGAAATTACTTCCTCACAAAAGGAGGCGACGGCGTTCCATGATCTCTCACTCCGGACCATAGACTGGACCACGGCCGGGAGTGAGAGAGCAGCCAGTCCGACTGCCGCGATCAACTCACGACGCTGCGATGCCCAGGCGGGGCATTCCGCCAAAGTGTGCAGCGCCGTGTCCACAACAACATCGCGACAGTCACCGCAGTGATGACATCGGGGCTTCTCCTGCTGGCCTATGCGACACAGGAACTGGCCAAAACAACCGTGGCCAGTCATTACCTGTGTCAGCCGGAAGGTGAGGTCGCCATGCCGCCTTTCCAGCCACTCCTCAATAACGGGACTTACCGCCACGATCGTGGCGTGCCCGGCACTGGGGTGCACAAGTCGATTTCTTCATTCTTCCACCAAGACCTGGCGAAGTTCGGACCGTGCCGCCTACAAAGCGGGAAGACCTAGTCCTTCGCCCAGACTAACCTATTTACGTTCCTTGCTCAACCGACAGAAATTATTTCATGTTTTATTTTTTATTCACCTATATGTATTCCTAGCTCAACTGATGATGAAATTACCCAAAATCTCTAAGGTTTAGCTTAACGGTCTGAAAAATAAAGAAAATACTGTTTTAGTAATGTATATCTATACTAATATTATAAAGAGGAAAGATTTGCTTAACCGATGTTTAAAAAATTTTTCGCCATTAGAAAACTTTACTATGACATAGGCTATATTTTTTTTAAAAGTACCTTTGCTAACCTTTTTTTTTTTTTTAACCTTTTTTTTTTTTTTTTTTTTTTTGTTGCCCAGGAAAAAATGCTTGATGCACTATCCGCCGGCTAGGGGACGGCACCGGCGGGGCGTGTGGGACTCACCAGCCTAGTGCTGGGATACCCACTAAAAAAACCTGGGGTGTTCCCTCTCCCACCCAATGGAGGGGGCCTGTTGGGAGTCTAAAAAGATTCATCCATAGCAGGCCCCCCCGTGTGGGTGCCGGCCGGGTCAATGGGACCCGACCTCCTCTCGTCCCCGGGGGAGAGCATTTCACAGCTCTCCCCTTTCGACGCTAGAAGGCGCGCGGGAACACCGCGCGCGCCCTCTATGGGTTCTTACTCACGGGTGGCAGGGTCCCCTGAGGCCTTGCCACCCAGAACCCTTAGGTGGGGGGCAGGAGAGCGACATAAGCGCGTCTCCTGCGCCCCCTCCTCCGGCGGCGGATGTCCGGGGCGTAAGGATCTTCCTCACGCCCCCGCTCCGCCGCCTCCTTCTGCGAGATGACAGCCTCGCAGAAGGACCTCATTGCGCCCCAGCACCTGTCGTCGCCGACCATCATGAATACGACGGTCGGCAACGAGAGGTCGGGGCCAATCACGGCGACCAGGGCACAGCGCTCCTCGGCCCACGCTGGACACTCCTCCAGCGTGTGCTGCGCCGTGTCCCGGTCGCACTCCTCGCAGTGGTGACACCTGGTTGTCGGCTCCCTACCGGCTATCTTGCACAGGTACTCTCCGAAACAGCCGTGTCCGGAGAGCACCTGAGTAAGCCGGTAGGTGAGCGGTCCGCGCCGTCTGTCCATCCATTGCCTTAGCACCGGACGGACAGCCTCGACGGTCCTCACCCCGTAGCGGGGCTGGGCCAGCCTTTCCTCTCACTTGGCCTCGAGGACCAGTCGAGCCTGGGACCTTCGCGTCTCAACCTTTGCTAACCTTTTTTTTTTTTTTTTTTTTTTTTTTTTTTTTTTTTTTTTTTTTTTTTGATACCCAGGAAAAAATGCTTGATGCACTACCCGCCGGCTAGGGGACGGCACCGGCGGGGCGTGTGGGACTCACCAGCCTATTGCTGGTATACCCACTAAAAAAACCTGGGGTGTTCCCTCTCTCACCCAATGGGGGGGGGCCTGTTGGGAGTCTAAAAAGATTCATCCATAGCAGGCCCCCCCGTGTGGGTGCCGGCCGGGTCAATGGGACCCGACCTCCTCTCGTCCCCGGGGGAGAGCATTTTACCGCTCTCCCCTTTCGACGTTAGAAGGCGCGCGGGAACACCGCGCGCGCCCTCTGTGGGTTCTTACTCACGGGTGGCAGGGTCCCCTGAGGCCTTGCCACCCAGAACCCTTAGGTGGGGGGCAGGAGAGCGACATAAGCGCGTCTCCTGCGCCCCCTCCTCCGGCGGCGGATGTCCGGGGCGTAAGGATCTTCCTCACGCCCCCGCTCCGCCGCCTCCTTCTGCGAGATGACAGCCTCGCAGAAGGACCTCATTGCACCCCAGCACCTGTCGTCGCCGACCATCATGGATACGACGGTCGGCAACGAGAGGTCGGGGCCAATCACGGCGACCAGGGCACAGCGCTCCTCGGCCCACGCCGGACACTCCTCCAGCGTGTGCTGCGCCGTGTCCCGGTCGCACAACCTTTGCTAACCTATCCTAACCTACTTTTACGAAGCCAAAAATTGTTTTGCTATCTATACTTTTTTCGTTAATATACCACGGGTAGAGAAAGGAACGCATTTCGGTTGAATAAAGAAACTTTCTTAAAATAATGTAATCGGACCAGTTAGGCATTCTAGTTTAGGATGTAAGAGTAAAGAAATAAGATGAGACGTCATAGGATGAATACGAAACAACCCAAGATATTGTGTCCGTTTACAAAATATTGCTTTTTATGTCATTCATAAAAATATTTCTTTAGTAGTATATTCGTGTCTCTTTTTCTCTTTCAAATCTTCAAATCAAGATAATTTTTTTTATGTATCTATTTATTTCGATAATACACATTGACGTAGATTTGAAAACTACTTTAGAACTCATATTACGAGACGTTTTATTTCTAAAGACCACTTCCAAAGAGACGGATAATTTAAGTATGGAACAATCATAATAAATATACCAAACATAGAAATTATTATATTTCAGATTCACATTTAAATCCGACAAATAATTATCTGAGCAAGTACCACCATAAAACTACCCCATTTAACGCGGTTTTCCTTATTTTAAAACGTTTGGTCCAATTGGAACTACTCTACTTTATATTCAATTCCCACATGAAGTATCGGTACCGCGAGAAATTAATTCCGACAATATTTTTGGTTTGCACTATCGCTGCCAATGCAATACACAGAGGGAAAACATCATAAGTCAAAGTAATTATAAGTCCAATATCAGTAATACATTGTAGCCAATTTTGAAGGTTGCGGTAATACAAATGTAATTAAATTATATGAACGCAAAAATACTAACTGTTTCTCTTTTCTCGATCCTTCTTACACAGTGGTAATCGTTCTTTATCAAACAGTTGGTTTAAAAAATACCGTAAGCATTTTATGTGTACGTGTTTATGGAGAATGTTTTGTAAAATAATCAAGTGAGACACGGCTTAAGAAAAGCTTAGATAATGCCAAAGAAAATATCTATTTACGTCGGATAGGACAATTTATTCTTATCTTTATGTCCTGCATTAAATGAAAGTGTGATTACTATCTTCTTAAAGGCTTAATTTTCCTTTTTAATTTCCCAGAGCAGTCGATTTGACGTAAATAAACAGTTACGAATTAGCTTTATGGGACTTTGAGTTTAAACTTAAAAATCTTTCAGCTTTTTTATACGAAAATATTTATAAACTGACGTTTATTGACAACTCATTTTATTTTTAGTCCGTGTGATCGCGGCTTCGGAGTATAATCCTTAGCAGTATATACTGTCGCTTCCTGTATTGGTTGGTTTTTGGGAATTAAAAATATATTGTCGTTTATAAAAGTAAATTATATTATATATGAGTTGCATGGTATATTCATATATCACGATTGCGAAACCGATCTACAAGCATAGAATAAATATGTTTTATTTATTATGTATACATGAATAAAATAAATAAAACTGATTTACAAATGATATTTTAGAACTTCTTTAGAATTCTATAATATTTTATAGACAGCATCGGTGGTGCGCATAGTATAAGTTTGCGATTATACTGTATCGTGTTTAATTCGAATATCTGGCAAAGTGATCGTTTTCTATTAGAAAATTCTGGGCAGCAGTCGGGAGCCGGGAAAGAAAAATCCTCAAATGAGGCGGGTCTTCAAAAATGGCTACAACTCACACCTTTCGGTCATATAAACTTACGCCTAAGATACGTTATTTTTTATTACTTTTATTACTTTATTCGTTCATAGAAGTATGAAGAAAATAGTAACATATAGAGTAGAAATATAAATAGATAGAAAGAAGTCAATATTACCATTTTAAGCTTATCGCTCATACTGTCAATCCTTCAATATGAAAAAGAGCTACTTTCCTAGAAAACAGGACGTGCGTAGGCACTCTATACAGACTCGAACATTGTTGTCTGCATTCAATACCCACAATGGAACCTCACCTTTATCATAAAAGATATGCCGGATATTAAAAAAGAACCGCTAACTCAAACATATAACACTGCTATGAACATGGCCGTTATTCATTTTGAACTCTACATTTCTTTATTTTAAGCAGATAAAAAGGGAGGAACTTCATTAATTTTAGTTCAGAGACATCTGAGATGCAGGGGAACTACGCAGATCCATTTACCCTCTAATATCGAAGTTATTTACGTATTAAATTGTTACATTCCCGCTTGAATAATGAAAGAAAACATAGTAAAGCAACGTGCATGTTTTATAGTTCACCATAATGTTCACAAAGATATGTGTAGTATGCCCACCCGCACCCACACTAGGCAAACCTGGTAGACTATGGCCTAATCCTTCACACATTAAGAATAGGCCTTTCCCCAGTAACCTGTAAGTCTAAATCTGTAAAAAAGACTACCCTTTCTCCACAGAGAATTCGACGCAAGCTAGAACTATATACAGGGTGTCCGGTAATTAATGGATAACCTTGAAATGTCTTATAGTAGAACTGAACGGCGCTCAGAAAAACGAAAATAAAAAAATAAATAAAAAAAATATATATATTAAAAAGTGCAAGCTATATTGGCATAGCATATTTTTGACTGTCTATCTATTAGCATAATTAGTGTTTAATAATAAAACAACAAAAAACCGATGGATTTAATTCATTTATGGTCGTAGTATACAAGAAAGTTACAAAGTAATTTAAAAAAAAACACGTATCTCAGGTAGTAGTTAGGATTTATTATTTTTTATATTTTTTTCTGAACGACCATCAGTACCACTTTAAGACATTTCCAGGTTATCCATTAATTACCGGACACCCTGTATATACATATATAAACATTACTCAGTAGTGCTAAATAACGTTTAGCACTATTCTATTCTATTCTAAATATTACGAGTATGCTAGATATTAAACGCTTATAATGTTCATGGAATTTCGTAGCGGACTGTCTAAATCCCTATTAATTATTTCATGTAAAACTCTCGATGGCGCAGCAGTAGGCATAATGACACACTGATGGGCATGAGGTCTTGGGTACGATTACCGAATCTGGTAAAGTGTTATTTGGTGTATTCTATTTAAAAATGACAACTCCCGCAGAATAATTCCTTTATCGCGGAGGAATTTACATTTACAAACAATGGAGAGAACATCCGGACACGAAACAACCATTTGTGGATCACAAAAATATTTGTTCCGTGTGGAATTCGAACCCACAACACTCGGCGCAGTGGCAGTGGTTAGGCGACCACTTAAAGCACTACGCCAGCCGTGCAGCATGCTGAAAAAGTCTTATCTGTAGCACGGAGTTCAAAACTGTAGCCCGGTAGACGTTAATCGCCTATTAAGGGACCTAACATCATGACGATCGAAATGCGGGTACGATTCACCTTTGATATCCCTTTCGAGGAAATAGATATGCGATTATATACATATATATCCCTCCAACCTTTGCTTAGCAATATAGCGTGAGTATCAAACATCCATCTCATAATGTTGGCATTTAGAATATTAGCTGGATGACCAAGCAGCCATTACCGAGATAGAAACTATCGTGAATATCGTGAAATATCTATGGCAGTATAAATACTACATCACGACAGCAATTTTGACGTGATTCTATCATAACATGCTGACATTACATTTTTACGTTACTTCTTATCATTTGATTACGCAAATAGTATGCATTAAAATTAAACTACATTTTGCCAGTTAGAATTTTATACTACAGTTTATTTTGTATTTAACTTTGTTTTACTTTAAGATCTGATTTATCTGACGTTGAGGATTCTTTTGATTTAATCTAAGTACCAGAAAATTAATGTAAGCAAAGCTTATTTGCTTTGGTAGCTACGAAGTTTGAATTAGAAATATCGGTAATTAAGACAACAATATACAGGGTGATTTTGAAATCGTGTAATTCCTTTTAACCACGCATTCTACTGGTGATATAGTATTCTAATATAATATATATCTAATATAGTATTCTATAATAAAAATATTGTCAGGGTTATTACCCTGACAATATTTTTTCTTAATTAGAATAATGGTTTCGGCAAAATTAGAGTACAGATTTTTTTCATGAAATGATTTCAAATAGTCATATTTTAACCACCTGACACAATCTTAATATTTTACTAATTTAAAAATAATAACATAACAATAACTGATGTCGTAAATAATAAGGGGCAATAAAAAGGACCGCCCGTTATTATTTACGACATTAATTATTAATATGTTTTTTTATTTTAATTAGAAAAAAAATAAAATTGCCTCGGTTGGTTAAGATATGACTGTCTGACACCATTTCACGAAAAAAATGGAACAATAATTTTTCAAAAAAAAAAATTCTAATTAAATAAAAATAAGGTCAGGGTTATTCTATATCACCAGTAGAATGCATGGTTAAAAGGAATTACACGATTTCAAAATCACCCTGTATATGTATCGCTATGAAATCAATCAAAAAGTAGTTTAATCCTTTAGCCAACATGGCAACCCGAGGCCCAGAAACAATACACTTTTAGTGCTTCTGGTTGCCAATACCAGCCTAATTGGCAACTTTAATTAATTTACCATATGAATTTTTGTCTCTATATGGCAGCCAGGTTTCCTACAGATAATTAAGCTTTATTCTACAATAGATTCTGTTTACATAAGAACAAATACATATAAAAGCAAACATGTACGCCGTGAAAATTTTCACAAACGGAGCGTAAATGTATAAACGTGAGTAGATTTTCATATTTTTCAAACAGATTGTTAGATTTGCTATTAAACCGTCCGTGGCAGAGTCAGAACAATAGTGTGCAACAACAATAAGGCTGGGGGAACGCCCGTCTACTGTGCTCCCAATTTTCTACGTAAAAATGTACTACAAACCGCAGTTAGACACACCTCCGCGAAAATGGTTAGTGGAGTTTTGTATTAAACTTTACAACGTGGTTTTACTCTGTGTTTGACAATTTGTATACCTCATTCATACGCTTATTATGTAGTTATTTACAGACAGGACATGGCTATTTACTCATTTTATATGTTGAATACATTTGCTTTACTAAGAAATAACTGTACAGTAGGCCTTATAAATAAACACGGATACAAAAACCGTAAAACTGTCCTATCCGACGTTGATTGTTAATTTTTTGGTAGCAATCCAGTTAAGGCGAGTTTCAATTTCCAAAAAAAGAATTTTTATACCTACAGACAGTTAATTATTAACACATATTCTATGGAAAATATCTTACAATTTAAGTGTTGTCGCGTAAACATACAGTTTCTGAATATAGGAAAAGGGCCGAAGCCGTCTGAGTCATTTAACTATTCAAGCCGTGAGCACATACTTGATACTTGATTTCTATCGATTAATGAAATATTAATTGCTCTTTTCTAGAATGCAACTTACATACAACACATTAGGTCAGTAATGGGTCCAATTAAAACACTACTATCCGAGCAATCGGGATAGTTTTCACTTTATCATTTATCACCAGCCAATTTACAATCTCATTACTGTAACTGTACAGAGTATTTACTCTACATTCGAAATTCAAATCTTTATAAAACACACATACACGTTATATCCACCGTTGGCTGTTTGTCTTTATTCCAAAAACAACAAACCATATAGGAATATATTGATTGAAAACTAACATTTAGTTATCATTTGATTACCCTGGCATTAGAGCATACCCTCATTTATCGGTCTGAAACTTTCTGGGGCAATATAACGAGCTTTATAAAGTATGTACTTGACTCAATCTAATTGCGATAGGATATTTAAAGGCCATTTAACACCTTTATTAACGCCATAACGAAGTAAAGTGAGGAACTTCGCGGTAAATCTTATAAACTTATTAAACTTAAGAAGACGACACGGATGGCTTTCTGTCGGTGCGACGATTTTGATTTTCTTGAACTAGTATTTAAATAATATATTAAACTATATTTACGTTTTAAGAAGTTTTAGTTACCTTATAGGCTGATAGCAGACAGAGTATAGACTCTATTCAGTTCATAGAGAGTGACTTAGACTCTTAGACTTAGACTTACCCTTTCAAAAATGTTAGTTGTGAAATGAAATGTGTTTTACGAATTGCTATAAGGATTAGGCCGCATTTCGTGATCATATAGCTATATAAATTAATGAATATTAGATGAATTGCTATAGTTATACGATATATAGTATTATAGTTGCTATTCTTCTCCCTAGCCTTTATTATTCCCAAGTCACTTGGGGTCGGCTTTTCTGGTCTAACCGGATTTGACTGGATATCAGTTTTTACACGGAGCGGCTGCCACCTGACCTCCGTAATCCAAAAACTAACTATACCCTAAGGCTAGACCAGTGTCAGGATATTATAGGGCACTGACATCCCAATAACGACTGCCATAGATGTTCATGGCAGCCGGAATCGACGGCTTAACGTGCTCTCCGAGGCACGGAGCAGGCGATAATTGTCAGTCAATACGCACATAATTTCGGAAAGTCATATAACTTCCGAAAGTCACGCGCGACGTGTGTTCGAACCGGAGACCCTCTACATTGCAGTCTGTTGGTCTCCCCAATGAGCTATAGTTGCTATTACATTATCTAATTGTTAAATATCAATTTGTGGCAGAAACATGCATTTCATCCTTAGTATAAGGATCATGTACCTACTGTTTTTTATTCTCTTTTTAATCAATTATAACGCCATAAGACCAAAATTGAGAAATGCCGAGGCACTCCTAATAATTCTGTATACATAAAATATTAAACAACTTTTATTGTTTTTTGTTGGTGTAAATATATTTGTACACTACAAACCCAAACGTAATAAAGGTGTTTAAAATGTTCTTAAAACTAGTAGTATATCATCATAACAGAAAAACATAGCATTTTTCTTAAGTAGTCTAAGTACTTGTATGTCCACTTTACGACATTGACTTATAAACTGGCAAGAAATAAATAAGAAAACACAGATTTCAAAGCACCTTAAAACGCCGGTTATAATTTCAAGAAAATGAAAGGTTGCCTTGTTTACCTAAATCAATCAAAAGTGTATAAGTGAAGCGATGTAAAGTTCGAGGCCAGGGTTGGCGGCCTCTCTGCGTCATAATGGAAGGGATAAGCCTCTTAATTAATGCAGGTGCGCCTCAACGGTGACAGCCCTATCTTATAACCCGTCATACTGATACATCTCTTTTAGACCTGAATTATACATGCTAGTAAAATATTTGCTTAGTTATCGCCATGAGTTTTAATATTATAAAGTTATCAGTTTCGTATTTTTGAACTAGGATGGGGTAGGCAAAATAGTAGCATGGGATTTTGTTAACGCATATTGCCGATCATCTATTGTTACATTCTTAGGTCGGATAATGTGCTATTGGATTTTTCTGACAATAAGTTTCTCAGTGCTAGCACTACCTGTATAATTGATGAAACATGGCTGTTACACACAGAATCTTTGGGCGATAAACACAAACGATTTGGTGTCTTTAAGTGCGTTATCAATGTTATACGGGTCTAAATTTCTTATAATTATTATTATATAACTTTAATGTGCTTTTAAGTGAAGCTTAAATGTATCGTAATCTGGCTTGTCTGACTAGTTTCGACGGAGATGCATCGAGATTGGTGTGGCACTTAACTTTGTCACGCTAGGACGCCACGTTCATGCTTAAGAACCCCTTGGATTTGATTGGATGCGTATCTAGTCGCACTAACCGGAATAACACTAGTCGGTATAGATTACATTATGACTAACACTGACCAAAATTTCCGCAGCGATAAAAATAGAGAATTGCATGTGATATTCAAAACGTACATTGACTTAGTCTCATTGTGCGTCAGCATACGAGCAAACATGTTATTACATTTCATTAAAGCATACGATATGATATTCACAAGTATGTGTTGATTTTTTCACCGTTACATTACGCGTCTAAATGTATTTCACAACGTTTCGTGTGTCACGCGTCTCCTCAAATAGTTGGATCAATAGATCTGCCAACATCACGTCAATCTTTTATAGCAGCATTACAGCAAGCACTATCATTTGGCCCTGTTGATATACGGCGCACTTGTCAATTTGACAATGCAACACATTCTGACGTGACCCAAATCGCATGCAACGCCCAGTGACCGCTCGCTTTTATACTACCATACATTTTCATCAATTCTCAAATTACAACAGTGTTAAGTCATGAAATATCGACGTAAATATTGCGCACACGTCTCGTTTTAAGCAGGTTTTCCAAACTTCTCTCGTAAAATTTGCCAAACGGGATCTTAATTTTAACCGGTAGGTGATTTATGAATAATTAAAAGTGATGAAACAACCTAAGTTTCAACTGTTTACGTTTCTATGCACTGACTCATACGTTCTCGATGTCGTAAATTTGTGTATATGCGTAACTGCTATTTTATTGACGGAAAATAACTGAGAGAAAAGCTTACCTGAATAAGTTAAAACAGAGACAAACTTCAGCTATAGAGGCAAAGTTTCTTATGAAACATAGATCGCTGTATAAAAGTGTATGTATTTTTTCGTAAACATATTAGGCATATTTGTCGGTGACCTACAAGGTAACGCAGGGAATTCTTGCTCCTTGACATTTGATTTACGCGCTCACTAAAGGAAAACAGCAACAAAATACATACGAGTATGTAACAAGGAGTATGTTGCTTTATAATATGAATTCTGCATGAATAGGTACGCGTGTTGGATAAGCTATAAAGTTCGCCGGAGTCAGGAAAAATTCCCGAAACTAGTGCCGTGTGGGGGTAAAATTCATAACGCGCTTAGCAGTTCGGCTCACCTGTCTCGTTAAACTTCGGAATTTTTAAATTAAATTCTGGATACCGCCGACTCTACAAAGTTGCGAATTCTTAAAATTCGGTATCGTAATTAATCTTTTGGTTTAATAAACATCCAAAGGCGGACAAAGAAAGTAAAGTGGTTTATTCCTTATTAATGGTGGGGATGACGCTAAATCTTGTAATTAATGCAGGTGCTCGCGTCTGAGCAAACTTACCGAGAGGATCTTCGGCAATTATCGGAAACTCGCTTTCTCTTACACGTTACGCGGGAAATTATTATGCTATATTAATTCTGCTAAAAGCTTTTCGGGGGGTTTTAAACGACGTTCAAGAATGTAATTGTTCAATTGAAGAGCGGCTTATAACTTTATGGTGTAAATGGTACTCAAGATTGTTTACGGCTTTTCACTGCCGTAAAGAAGGTCAGCGAACCATTGATTGGTGGGTATTTCGTCATAATGACTCGCTTAGAACGAGATAACATCTTGTAATCAGAACACGATCACAAATCAATAGCTACAATCATAAATTATCAATAATTTAAAATCCCATTCCGTAAATAAACTTTAAAGATATTCTCATATTTTTATTATGAATAATAAATCTATGCCTAGTCCTCATGTCATAAATTAATCGTGTAATGTATATCAGCTTTATTAATATAACACATGATTTCAAACAGATAGATTGTACGGCTGTTATTCGTACCTAACAGGATGATGTCGCTCTAATGGACATCAATCACAACAGACGTGTATTACCGGCCGAGTAGTGCAGTATATTGACTGACATTGCGATATATACTGAGGCGCCGCGACGTCACAAAACAGCTGATCGACCGAACCCACCCTGCATAAAACATGTACTGCACGTGAACTGCAGCTGTAAGCAGAAAATCTACATGTCTATGCTTTTGACTGCTACATCCGTCTGCCAGCAACGTCAGCAAGGTACGACACTAAACGCACTTCTGGAGTATGTTATTGATTTTCACCGCCCGATGGGCGGGGCCAATTCTGTGCGAAAGGGATCACGCGATTGCCTCCTCATTAAATCAGAAGAGAAGCATCAATTTCACTCCGTACAGTTTCTAATTAAGGACGTACCCATTAAACAACTATTTAAAATAGGTAAGGCCTAGTGGAAAAACATTTTCGCGAAAATTATGGATGTCGATGTAACGTCGTCGTAACTTTAGATATATCATTTTAATCTTCTTACATGTGGAAATATTTTGAGCGGTATTACAGTAAACTAAGAAATGAAATATAACTTTTTTATAAAGTATGTATGGCTATTTATGTCAATTTAATTTATATGCCGTTAGTATGTCTAGTACGAGTATAAATGACTTTGTGAAACGTTTTCAAATAACTGCAGCTAATCGTTCATCGAAATAAAAGAAAATGAATTCACTTCTTGAAATAAACTTGAACGTTGCACAAAGGAGCGTCAATAGCCCGGATAACATTCAATAGAGTCAATGTCCTAATCATCCACGTGAAAATTTTAAGAAATGCCTTTATATTTGTATTACACATCTGGCATGAAAAATTAAACCACAGCTCCGTAATTAAAATCTGCTGTGAAAGTTATCAAAACACAAACTTCTGCAGGGATTTAACATGGTAATATAATTTAAAAACGAGTTTTAGAATAGTCTGCCAAATAAATTAAGCACTTTATAGCTTAACCACATAATGCACTATTATAAGAAAATGCCCAACGATACTATAAAAAAGTAATAAAACTGCAACACTAAAGCCATATCACACATTAGTTCTAAAACAAAACTCAAATAGAATCTCTCCAATTCAACGGCGTGTTATAAACATGGGAGTTACAATAAGATAATAAAAATCGTGCAGTTCTCGGTACACGAGAGGCGAAAATTGTCTCGTCTCCGTGACATTTCCCTCAGTTCATGGGGTCAGGGTTGGGACGAAACGTAATCGTGACGCGCCCCAACTCTCGTGTCGAGAATAACAATACTACACGTTTAGAATCCCGACTTCGAATCTGCATAACAATATGTACACATACAGTTCGAACCGATTTCGTAGTCCGGTGTGAGATTAAACTTTTGTGTGTTGTATTTACCTGCGCGTGTCTACTCGTCTTCCTATTCCACTTCAGATAGTTACAGAGGCAAGATTTGAAAGAATCACAACGTCTGGTAAACACAAACAGGTTTTGATTCAGTTGCATCCATGTCAGTCATTGATGTACTATGTTGAACAATGCTGCCACAGTTAATTTTAAGATACTTGACTATATGCGAAAAATATAATGAATATTTAGCCTATGTTTGAAAAGTAAGCTACATCGTCGATCCTGATTATAATGAATATGTTAAAGAACCAATATAGGAGTTCTGTGGTTTCAAATATTGTAGCAATTGGCAATTAGAACGAAAGGAATCTAAAATCGACCTTAAATTAAGGTTTTAATGTCGTCGCAACGACGGTGCTGACTTTTATTTTAAAATAAATACATGTTTAGGTTTAGGTAAATAAAAATTATTACCACATATCAACAGACAGCATCTAATGTATGTCAAAAATGTAAAATTTGTTCTCAATTACTATTTTACTTATAGACAGTAGTAAAAATAAGGCATCAAAAAGTATCTAGGTTGATCCTTTACAATCCGTCGGCCGTTCAACAAACAAACTATTTAAAAAACTCTAACAACGAGTAAATCCCGTTCATTATTTTGAATATCTGTTTTCTATTACTTATTTAATAATAACGAATACCAGTTGTATATTATATACACTTTTACATGAAAGTTGCGCAGAATTTCTCGCGATTTCGATATTTGTTGAAGCTTTTTGGCGAATCTACAATCTGCGCTAACAAAGACCACAGGTCACTTTGCTGACAGCACTACGTATCCTTAGGGAGCTTAGGAAACTCTAATTGCTGCAGCAACACACAACTCAGTCCACCCAGTCAAGCTGAACCAAGTTAGAACAAGCATCCCACTGTTATCTACAAAAACAACAAACACAGGACCAATTCCCATAATGAAATATGTTCTAAATAGAATTCCGATCTAGTCTAATAAAAGTCAAATTGCGTTGTATGTTCACATTTGATGTTTGTTTTAATTTAGTTGAATATCATTTGTATACCAACTACAAATGTAGACCAACAGACTGCAATGCAGTGGGTCTCGAGATCGAACCCACGTCGCGCACCCCTGACTTTCGGAAGTTATATGATTTTTCAAAATTATGTGCGTATTGATTGACATTATCGCCTGGTCCGTGCCCCGGAGAGCACGCTAAGCCGTCGGTCCAGGCTGCCATGAACATGTATGGCAGTCGTTAGCTTTCGGGTTGCGGAGTTCAGGTGGCAGCCGCTCCGTGTAAACACTGATATCCAGTTAAATCCGGTTAGACTAAAAAAGCCGACCCCAAGTGACTTGGGAATAATAAAGGCTAGGGAGAAGAAGACCATTTGTATATCACAAATATTATGACTATTACTAGATTGGAACTCTGTTCTGAACAGACGAGACTTAGCCTTTAGGTATATTAATATTTCTGTTGGAACGCTAAAAATTATGACGTTCAACACGAAAGGTCGATAGCAGATACTATAGGTATACGATTTTTAAACTATCAAGCATATAACGTACTGTACTGTTAGAAGACGTATTTTGAAGTTAAACATTTTAAGAAAAAGTCTACATGTGTAGTAGTAGACAACTAGGGAAATCGGTGACCTTAGCCGAAAATACAATTTACTCCCCAGAGCATACGTGTTGACAGAAACGTGGAAATATATCCAAATATATAAATTGAGAATGCATTCACATGAGTAGATTGTGATCCATAAATGTTCATTGTGTTGGGATGGTTGGAGTGTTATAGAATTGATGTTGTAGGTGTAAAGGTACTATTTTGGATGCATAGGCGTAGTGGTTATAGTTATCATCTTGTTATTTCCATTACACAAAGTGTTGTGGATTCGAATCCCACACGGGACAATAATTAATGTAATCTACAAACGGTTGCCGTGACTCGGTGTTCTTAGTGTCCTATGTTAGAAAGTTTGAAAGTTCCTCGCAAGAAATATACGTTTATTTACTATTAAGAATAGTCTTGCACGAAACCTAATAACCCTTTATCCAAATCAGAAATCAAACCCTCATGATCAACAAGCATTCTTGCCTTTATTGTAATATGGGTAGTTAAATAATAATATTTAAAAACTATAATTAAAGCATATAAGCTGTCCAGTACTACAGTCTGCTTTGAGTTGTTTGAAAGAGTTACTTAAATCTTAATATTTACGCGATTTGCCAAACGTCTTACTTCTAAAGGAAAGTAGTGTAACCTCACACAATTCACCTAAATTCGTTCAGGTTCAAATTAAACGTGCAACAATATCACGATTATCAACAACGGTTGGATGTCCTATTTAATAAGAATATATATATTTACAGAACTAACCTTGAATTATTGTCAAAAAGACCCTATACACCCAAACTTAGCTTGACTTGTTAGACTATAGTATTTGTAACTGATGTATTTAAGTAGTCGTAGTATATGAAATTAAGACCATCTCAGAAGTAAAATATAGGGAAGAAAAGGAAGGACCAAAGAGAAGTTACATAGATCAGGTAACGGAAAAGTGAAAATTATGTCATACCAAGTCAGAGTAATGGCAAAAAATAGAGAGAGATATGGAAGACCACCAAGCGCAAGCCTCTTAAATTAATTGATTAGAATTAAAATTATAAACGATTTCAAAGTCAACATTACAATGAAATATGATTGGTTGCTTAAATAAATTGCCTATTATTTAAGCAACCATGTGTGTGTATTTTATAATCTTTATAAGGTTGAAGGTTTGGCTCTTTTGGTACCTTAACTTATGTTACAGAGAGATTACCTGTTTGTCTAAGATAAACATTGTGTTATATATCAATAGAATTTATATTTCTTACTTTGGTAGTGATTCTACAAAACAATATTATTACGATATACCTTTATATTTATATTTAACATGCGTAATATAATCACATGAACTAACTCGCTTTGCACGCACATTGAGGTTCTTTTTATGTATATTTCAACAGTTAAACTCTTATAGTATTATGTGTGTTTGCGAATAGATGTTTAGTAAACATACAAATCTTTCGTCTTGATAATAATAACATAAAAAATATTTACACCAGACGAAAAATAACCATCACATGATTGAGCTTCATTTATACAAATCAAAATAGAAATTCTTCAAAGCGTCTTTATTAGATCTGAGTCAATAACCCCACCATTGACGTCCGACCTATCACGAATTCTCTAGTGCTCCCGTAACCGACCGTTCAGTATGTCCATAAAACTATCACTGTAAAAATATGAACTAGTTTACGACTCCTATCAAAGTCTTTCTCAAATTATTAATTCTACAACAGTTGACGAAAATTGTAAAATTGAAGGACCTACATACGTACATTTCAAGGCTTCCTCACTCACCTTCAGTTTACTCAAAACACGCGTCAAATAAAAGAAACAAAATAATTTTTAATTTGTGAAATTTAAAACGACAACAAAGGCGGAATGCTTTGAACATCTGTCATATTAATAGCATGGCAACATTGTATGGAATTAGATGACATTTTGAAGCATAGACGGTTGTGACTGTCTATGCTACAAAACAACAGCAGCGAGACGAGGTTGGCAACACGTAACGTTGGATCTATGAGACTTTAAACGTTAAACGCTTGCTCTCCGCTAATGTAGAGACATTCTTTAGGTCCATCAATTCTGCAATATATTGCAGTGTGCAATTACCGCTCTGACGAACTCCTTGACACTATTTATTTTAAGAAGTCATTTTCAACACTGTCGTAGAGTAACGAGAATAGAATAGTGGTCACGCATTATTTAAATTAAGTAATTAGCGATTATCTGTAAATCATTAGCAAATGAATTCATCATGGGCTTTTATGACGCAGAATACATTTTATCAAGTTTCAGGTTTATTCCGGCCACTTTGTTCAATGATTGCCGAACCTTAACCATTTTCAATTAGGTCTCAGTTGAACAATGGCAATTTGAAACTGGGAAAAAGTAAAAAGGCGGCCTAACTCAGCACAATCAAGACTCTCAAGTGCAGAAACATAAATGAAACCATTAATTATCCGCGAGCCCAGTTATTCTTCCCTCCTGCCCTCCTCTGCCCGCACTCCATTCCGCTTTTATATTTTTCTCTTTCCCGTTAATTTGTCCAAAGTTAATTGAAGGGATATTTCAGTGAGGAACGACGTAAATAGCTCAAGTTGAAACAATCCACCAGTGAGTTTTCAGAGCTGCATAACAAGATGATCTCAAATTATGCCTCACCCTGTTTTGTTCGCGACGTACAACGAAAGAAAATTCTAATTTCTTGAATCGTGTTTTGTGAGCAGTGGCTATCGAAGTATTCCGAGTTATTAATCATTTTGTTGCGGATTGCGACGGAGTTCGTTTTAATGCGGTTGTAAACACGTCGTGTAACGAGCGGAGGTTTAATTAAACCTTTGTAAGGCGCGTTTAGCTCGTACATTTTTCACGTGAGAGCTAAAAGGGTCGCGGAGCGTCACCTAGTGAAGCGAATAACTGGAAGGATTGACGGCGCGCCCGCCGACGTTGCATTGTTTACCAAAACAATGGGCGACCTCTGCGGAGTCATTAACCTACCTCCGATGTCAGCGCAGCACAACCGAGTTTGCCTGGCGCGGAATCTTAACGCGGCTTTAATCCTAAAACTGAATATTTATATACGCCACGCGTTCTCATGTGATATACTCATCAAATATATTCTAACATCTTAACTATAGTTAGTATCATTGTAAACAATCTGAAAAAGGTAATTAGAAAATGTTATCGGTGCAAAAGTCTATCATGATAATGAACCAACGATAAACTTGTTTTGTAACTACTCTATTGTTAAATGACCTAAATCATACTCGGTTATAATAATTGGAACTATTTTAACTAGACGTAGGTACTGTATTGTTTGTACCGGAGGGTTTCCACGTTGAGCTGGCAGGGAACACGTGACCGGTTGGCTCACGCGTTCACGTGAAACGTGTAATTTATCCCGGTCGCAACTACTGGATGTGTTTCTGGAAATCACTAAGTACCCATTTGCAGTGGATCATGGTCATCGGATCAGTTTAGGCCACACACGTGCAAGAGAACAGGTATTGAATTATTTAGATGTGTCAGCTGACGGATTAACCTGATACCCGGTGATGTTAGTGTTCGATAGCTTTAATTTGATCCGACGTTACGACCCACTCAAAATTCGAGGATTATACGAATTTGAATTATTGAAACCTTGATTAAATATACAGACGGTATGTGAAATACACTACATACTTACTAACATACTTTAGATTTTAGAAATTTTCGCATTGACGAAAGACAACTATAAGTAAGGTGAGCGACCGCTTACATTGTTCAAACATTGTATATTGGTCAAAGCACATATTAAAATAATGTCTAATCGTTCCACTTTTAAATACAGGGTTTATGATATTCTCATTATCTTTGTTTGATTGACGCTCTGTCAGAGGAGTTTCCACAAAATTTATTGTTCCCACATTTTTCTGATGCGGATATACGTTTTACGGACTAGCAATAACAATTGTTATGGATTCTCGAAAGTTTGAAACTCTATCAATTGTATTCTCGGCACATTAAAAGTAGCTATTTCAATACATTTTAAGTGAATAATAATCCGTGTATTGCGAAACTGTGTTTGCATTTCTCTATAAATTGAATATGTGACGTCATGTCATGTGTAATGTAGCGGAACATTGGGCGATGGTTTGTTGTGACGCAATATGACATTCTTTGTTTCAGTGGCAGGGCTTGACTGGTACGTCCTGCGACCAGCGGACACAACAATGAGGAGATTGGTGTCACGCGACCGGCCGGCCAGCGTCCGCCGGATCATGTCACGTGGACCCACACATCCGACGTTATCACATACCTGGCTCAGTTACATTACATGTAGACGTATCAAATGTGTTGGACTTCCAATTATAATGTCAAACTAATAAACTAATATTATTAATTATTAATAATATTATATTATTATGGGTTATAATTATTTCAAATTATAACCTAAAAATGTCGTAGCTGACCTACTTTAAAAATAAAATGCAAGCCATTCTTTCTCAGGAAAACATGACAAGTTAGCCTCGTCAAGTAAACAATTACCTACCGCCGTCGTTAAGTACAACGCTTTATACAATAGAGATTGTTTACAAAACAATATAACTCTTCAACTAAAGCTGCATAAATTTTATGGTAGACATCTCAACTAAATAGCTCCCTGAGAACATAAAGTGAGTAAATAAAAAGAATGAGATAGAAACATTTATGCGTTGTGTTCCCTCTCAGTTTACGACAGCAAATTTTAAGTACTTTTGCAAGAGTATTCAATCTTCGCATCTTTATTTCATACCTCTTCTGTTACTCTAGAGGGACACTACAGATTTTGTTATAAAATTGACATATGTTTAAAATTGTATTACAAAGCATCTTATAATCCTGTATCATATATTTTTTAGAATTTTTGTACTACAGATTTATTTTATTAATTTACAAATGAAAGTGTTAGCATAGCCAAGATTCGTCGAAACGAGAATGAGGTATTTTTCAAAACTAGTTCAGAGAATGTTGAAACATTACCAGTAGACAAATAACCAAGCCAGTAAATAAAAGATGAAAATGAATGTAAGCAAAAGTTTTATTTTAAATATACGTCATGAACATGTTGATATTATAACAGAATAAAGATGAATGAAAAAAACTACGTGACGATGATGAAACGATAATGATGACGTCAACATGACGTTACGTTTTAATAACTCTCCAACTAAATTGGTATGTATGTGCTAAAATTTAGACTCTTTCCGACGCGCGATGCCGTCACTTTCTTCTATCACTAAGAAATGTACTTTGTATAGATATAATTGTATCTAATACAATAAATATCTACTTCCAAACTACATAAAGGCAGAACGAAATCTAATAGATACGCTTCATAATTGTATCTTTTGTTCGAGACCATTATATCTCAGTCAAACAAAAGTGAATTTCTTGCACGAAAAGACCACTAAGAAATAAAAGTATTTTATGAGTACTTTTGTCTGCGTGGTGGCGATATCGTTAATCCCCCGCTACACTGTACTTTTACGCTTCTTCAAATTACGATGTTATTTTTACATCACTAAGTTTTTAATACCGCCCATGGCTTATGGCACCTGATGGTTAACAGTCGAACACGTTCACAACATTTGAAATAACTTATATGGTAGCCTTGTGTTTATTACCACGTATATCTAGGCAAATGGTAGCAATATTGTAAATGAGTATTCTTTGTTATTTTTGAAGAGTTTAGTTCTTCTATCAGATTATCTACTTATATTTGCACATGTTTATCAAAATGGATATGACTAGATTTTTATATAACAATGGTGACAAACAACCATATGTCCCTCGTGATGGTAAGCAGTTACTGTTGCCTATAACCCAGACAATACCAGGGATAACCCTTTATTCGCGCGGTGCTGATCTTCAGGTAAAGACCCTAAAGGAAAGGTATGGGAGAGATAGTTATGTGAGCTCAGCAATAACACTGTTACTCCGCCTACACTGGTTTACAACAAGAGTGCTTGTTTCGCGGATAAGCCAACGATGGACAACTCTGATCAAAAACACGTATTACATAATAATAGCTTTTGTGAAAATGCAACCACAGTTAGATACCTATATATAAAGGTCTCTTGAACACTGCACTTATAGGTGCTACAATTAATAAAAGAATTTAAATATTAGAAGGTTAAAAAGTCTATTTTAATACAATGTTACTTAGACATAGTCGTTAAGGCTGCTTAGACAACGTCTGTTACAAATTATAGCATTCAAAATACTAAAGTTTGCAATACTAATTAACATTGAAGAATATCTAAGATTTAGCGACATGAAGTAGCGTTATTTTCATTTCGTGTTCTATTTGTGTTTCATAGTAATGTACTGTACTCTAATCATCACACAGTAGAGGTAGGATCAAAATATTGACAGATTGTATATATAGCTGGCGAACTTCAAACAAACCTGCCCTCTTTACAGGAATACGATTACATTATAAACAAACATCTTAAGTGTTAATTTTCCTTTGTACGATTTCATGCAACAGACAATTTTCCATTCGATTTGGTTCCAGAAATACGTATCAGTTCATGCAGTTACACGCTTCGATATCTTTCTGATTGTCTGTCCATAGTTTTACCTCCTTTTTATTTTTATTCTAGCTATAATGGGAGATTGGATTAGTCTGTATCACAGCGCTCAACCGCGAAATTCCATTATTTCAATATGTCGCAAAGCACTGGATTACGGAAGGCTATTGACCAGATAGCCTCTAGTAATTACTACGCTATTTTTTTGGGAAAACGTCTTCTAAGAGGCGATTTAATTTACTAAAATAAAATATGATTATAAAAGTGATCTATAAACGTAATATATGTCACATAATATTTGCTACTATAAAGGCGTAGACAGATATGCTTGCAAGCCCTACATTTCGTCAGTTATGTTAAGGCTATATACTATCACATTCTATGCTGCTTCTAAAACCGGCGTTTTTCAAAAGTATTAATAAGAAAATTAAAATGATATCTGACATGATTGACAAACCAAACATACAACTACCATAGCAAAACAAAATTGAAGCTATTCTGCACTAGCTGACAGCAACAATTTGCTTAATATTTGACGAACGGTACGGTAGCTAATATTAATATAATTTCAGATCTCTTTCCTACCATTAAGACACACAATAAATTATATAGCATCACCGAGACAAAACTGTGTCTATACCGATACTTTGACGTCATCAGATTCGGCACGTTAGATGCCACGCGGGAAGCTACTAAGTGTTTCTATTTCTATCTTAACCATTCTTACAAATATACACATTGACTCTAGTTTTATTACGCCCAGGGTGGCGTAATAAAACTCAAAAAAAGGACCTTAAATGTTTCTCTTTTCATTGGAATTTAAACTTTCATCACGAATGAGCAAGCAAAAGCTACAGCAAATTCACATTCGCCCTTTACTTAGAAATATAATCCGATGCAATCCTTTAATTGCGTCTTAACCTACCTCTGGATACCATTGCTTTATTCATGGCCCTAACCATATAAGACTATATATTCATGTATCTAGGCTTTAATAAAACATGTTGGCATATATCAACAAGAATTATACACGAGGATGATTAACAAGTTAATTGGGAAATGCTTAGAAGTCTGTAGTAGTTGGATAGGTCGACGGGCAAAGACGACGCGGCCGCTCCCCTACCCTTTGGTCAGACTTAGTCAAAAAGTTAACCGGCCTCGTAATACCTGAAGCTTTTAAGACCGCCTAGGAAAGGAACAAGTGGAAAATTGTAATGCAAGAAGTGATCAAGTATTATACTTCTATTGGACACGACCTTCAGCAATGAAGACAGCGACTAAGAAGAAGAAAATAGAAACATGACTAAAAACGTGATATAATTAGTTTGTAAACCATGTTTGCCTGCGTTAAATAGAAAACATTAACGCTCACAAAGTAAATTGCACTTTACCTGCGCTTGAGGTAAACACAGTCAACATGCATGCAGCAAAAACTAATTTGAGAAAACCTACTAATAATAAGGCCGTTCATTACGCGAACAATGTATCGCGTCTGTACATTGCATATGAACGTTGCGTCATACGTGTACAGTTGAAGGCAGCGTGCATTTAGGAATCTATTCTACTGCATTGCGATAGAGCGTCTGGGCTATACTTTATTTGCTAGCATGACTCCGAACTTTGCAAGTAAATTCAAGAATGAATACTGTTAGATACTGGTACAACAATGCCCGTCAAGTTGACTTTCCTTTATGCTTCCATGGTTCCTTACGTAGCAAATACGTCTAAGAATCAACGTCGTTTATTAGTATTTAACGGCAAAATCCATTAGTTTCGAAGTTTATGTAAGCATTTGTATCTATATGTGAAAGCACGTACCGATTCCTCCAAAAAGTTCAAATTAAGAGTCCTCTTTTAGTTTTAAATCGTTCAGTGCTTCGTTCATGAATGAGTACCATATACTCTTCTACAATTATAATATTAACTAATATTATAAATGCTAATGTGAGTTTGATTGCTTCTTTGTTACACTTTCACGTGTTAACTTGTCAGGGGTATAGAAAAGGAAATAGGATGCCTTTCATTTAGAAAAAAATACTGTAATAGATTTTTATTGATTGATTGAAATTTTTTATTGATTACAATATTTACATTAACACGATCAAAGCCGCAGGCGAAATGGAGTGTGAATATAAAAATTAATCTAATAGAATTTCGCAATTTTTGTTTTAATATTTAAAATGGTTTTAATTAACATAAACGAGATTACATCCATATAGCTATGAAAGCTGTTTACAAGTCAAGCTGATTAATCTCCCCCTCGTGTTATAACAACATTCAATTGAAGATAATGGGTAATTCAAAACATTTGTGTGTCCGTAAGTAAATTTGTTTGTTACCATACAATGAATTATCATAAAGTTACATTAAAATATTATAAATGTACGCATGTCTATAAAAATAAAATACTGTTATTTCTTTTCATAGACAATTTGATGGATATATTTTTCAATAGAAGTAAGGTTCTACCAATCTACTTAGTAAAAGCAATTCTTACAAGATGCTTATTACCAGTTTTAAGTAACATTATATCGTACGTAAGCTTTAGATATCTAGTATTAAATTATAAGTGTGATGGAACTCACTTTCGCAAACAATTGTTCAGAGACGGTTGCAGGCCCGTTGATTATACGTAAATCGTGTCTTATAGTCAACTATAGCAGAGACTAAAGATTAATTAGCAACAAACAAACATAGAAGAAAAATAAACATCTAATCTTTTAGGAATTATCCTAAAAGATGATGTTTATTTTTCTTCTCTGTCCTTATTATAACAAGTGAGAAACGGCGACGAATTGCCGTAAATCTAAGAGTTCGAAAAAATTGTTTCACTTGACCTTGATGTCATAGTCATTTCGGGGTATATCGACTATGCTGAGTCGAATGGCGTTAACCGCTAGTCAGACAGACGGACAAAGCTGTTGTATAAGAGTTTTTCGAACTCTAAAACGTATTAGCCGTTATAGCTTAGCTCAGTGAGTGTGCCACGGGCCCAGTTGGCATCGGGGCAGCGGTGTGTAGTAGGTTGTTGCGCGCGTGTGCGTCACCAGCCCCGGCAGCTTTGTGCGAGGACTTGGCACCAACGTCGATACGGACAATTTGGGACCAGGCCGAGCCACCTAACCCGTTATTGGATTGTCATAATTTAACATGGCGTGTACCTATCGGCTTTACTGCCAGGAACAACGAGGATAAACTTGATAGTTCGCACGCCAAACGTATTAATAGTTGTAACAAATCTTTGAAAAGTAAATACAAACAAACAGTAGTTATGACGTTTTATATAACGCGATTCACAAGGAAAGATAGACAGAATAAAATTGTGCTTACCTACCATCTTTTCAAACAGTTTCTATTTGTAAAGTTTAAAGTAATAGCAATGACAATTTTGTTACTTACATTAAAAATAACGACTTTACCGAGATATTTTATGAAAATTAAAAGTAAAGAAACGTTTTACTATTTATTATCACGACCTGTCTGAGGTGAATACACCGAAATGGTATCACTGTAACAATAAAGATTTTGTTTACAGATGTCTTTTATAAAGATAAAAAAGGCTAGCAATTTGGATTACTAATTACTAGTAATACTAGAGGACATGCGTGTGTTAGAAATGAGTTCAAGTCGCTAATGCAATAGATAGAATTCAAACAAACAACTTCTTTACCGAAAGTTTAATGCTTCATATAAAGGGCTACTGCCGCGCTGTATTTTTGAGTAAGTGTTCATAGAAGATAGTCTTTACATTGCATACACTAGACTGAATCCTAGAAACCAGTTCAGTATCATATCACAGGAAGCCAGAATCCGCAGTCACCGGTCATCCACACTATCGTACGAACTATTGCATAAAGAGAGTCGTGGGAATCTCACGTACCTGCATTATACGTCCACAATACTGTCCGGTATAAAAAGATGCGGCTAACAATACTCGCTCTATGAAAAACCACCAACCATGGCCCGTTCACACGATTGCACACAACACCTAAATGAGAATACGAAACATATATTGGGTCATATTGAAAACGACTAGATTTACGTTTACACGTTATTACATGTGTTTACTTTGAACGGATTTAGGTCAATGGTGACTGCTAAATAGTATGTATGCGTAAGAGTGACATTCAAATACACAATCACTCTAATTTTCAATAATGCCATGAGGAAACTCTGTAGCGAACTGACATTAATGACTCTTGTACATGATGCGAGTTACATGCGCGAAAAGCGTGTTGTATGCATCATGCCAGTGACCGGCGCGAGACATGTGAGCAAGAAAATAACTCACGCATGTAGCCCGTGCTCGTAGCTTGTGCATGTAATCCACTCTATCTACTTGCATCGTATTCGAGAACCTTTATTGAGTATTCAAATCTCCTGAATCATTTCGTATCATCATTCTAGAAGACTTTTTCTTAACCATAAATTCTTATGGATATACACAAAAAATTTTTAAGTAAAGCTACTTTCATAAGCATATGAACTATTAGAATGACGACTACAAAGCCCAAAATTCATTAAACAAATAGCGCCAACACGACATCAAAAATGATCTCAACGCTAACCGAAATGACAGCGTAGCACCCTCCTGCTGAACCGGATTACGATAGCGATTAGCAACTTCGTATTTACATCGCAACTAGCGATACAGATGCGGTGTACACGTTTGCGCAACGTATTAACACGTTGTTCGTACGCTTATGACGGTTAAGTAATATTTCACGGGCGTCGAGAGCCGTCGCCGCGTATCACACCTGCGAATAAGCGTAATTACCATATACGCAATGTCTCCGCAGTCTGTCTGCTGACCCGAGCCAGTACTCGACCATTAACCCGATGCCCATTAATTTAATAGCGCGTTTTCTTTGCTGCGGCTGCTATTAAACGACTGCTGGAGTCGGTCTGCAACTAATTCAAGCCGCCCGGGGTTAACGTTAACCGTCGGCTGAGCTACCGCTTACGCAGCTTAACTAACCACAGATTTATGCATCGGCCGCCCTCTACAAATGGTTTTACACTATATCGCTATTGAAAGGATTTGAATTTTAGTCAAAGGAGCTTTTACCTCGCCATTACTTTTTTAATGACTCTTACATTGAACACTTTAAAGTAACTCCGCAATTTTATTCTTTCTCTTAAGCCCAACCCTTACAAAAACTGAAAGCCCTTTAATTGACATCGGCCAAAATTTCTAAAACGCATGCAAATCCAGCAGAAAGTTTTCAATGAGTTCAGAACCTTTTCTCAGACGCTTAAATATTGGAAATTAAAACCTGTAGAAGGTAAGGTGCGACGTTCGTTAGTCAGATAAAATATTCTCGCTTATGCTAAACTGTTTATGTAAATGAAATAAGTTGTCGCCTTAGCTCTTGATTACAAAGAGAACTTCAAGTAGTTTTGTTTACGGTTTAATCGCAGTTGCGTCTTGTTTTTCCAGCGTGTTTATTCATAGCCAGACAGGTGCAAGGCGACTATAAACTGTTAACATTTTAGTGAAAACTTTACACTCACTCAAAGAATTTATATTATCAATCAGTGAAAAGGCTTTTATAGCGTATTAAGTAGAATTAGAGCAAAAACGTTTAACTATCTATGAAAAATATTCAATGAATGTTTTAAGTAGTATATATAGAAAGTATCAAGCAGCATGGCCGTAAAACATTTAACTATATTGTTAATGGAAGAAAACAATATATCTTCTAAGTGGAAGTTCATGAAAGAAATGATGAGCTTACTATATCTTATCAGTGACTTGAACGCTTTAGAAAACGACTACATAAAGTACATTGGTTTATCCAAAATCCACCAATACTTATCGTTCATTAACGTCGAGAACATGAACTGGTTTAACAATTCTATACCTAACATCGAGGAGAGTAGAGACAGAGAGATCTTTCATACCAATGATAGAAAGAGTAGGAGTTGTTTTTTTATCAAGATGTAAAGATCAACTACCGAGAACATTTTTACAGATAAGAGCACGTTTTTCTTTAAATGCACCTAAAGTGGCAAATGCACATATGGCCTTCCTAGTGATTATCGTAGCCTATAGCATATACCAGGAAGCTTTCAATACCAGGGCATCATTTGCCCGTTGCCAACTTTTCATATAAAGAAATAACGCTGCTGATAACGCAAAAGTGAACATTTTGTAGTTGCCTGCAGACAGCACATCTTTAGGAAGCTGGAAACTTCCTAGGGTATGTAAAGGTACTTATATACTAAAAATATAGCTAATAAATGTTAAAAGAAACCAATTGTTTAAACAAATAAACCACTGAGTCCCACCTCACCTAAATACAGAGTAACTCTTGAATAAAAGAAAACTCAACTTGAAATTAAATCTAAGGATTCTATCACAACAGAACTTAAAAAACAAAAGTTTATTAAAAAAATAAAACGCAACAAAATCAAAATGCTAATCCGTTTACGTCAAGTTATTCATTCAATCCATCGCTGAATGGAGAATGGGTAAAAAGTAAGTCGTTAATTCTGACTCGTAATCAAATTAAAACTTGTGGACGATGGAAGTGCGCTTGGATCCGGTTGTGGTGAACGAGATTAAGGGGGTGGATCGGATTTCTACATTATCAATTTACGATTTCCGCAGACACCTAAGCACTTGTGAACTTAGAACTAAGAGTTTTTAATTGTTTTTAGCTAGATATGGGTTACGCTGAGTTAGAATGCTGTTGTTTTAAAAAAATATATACAGTATCATAACAATGTCTATAACTTGATCAAACTTGAACATTCGCGAACGAATAGCATAGACCAAATATTTGTCTATCTGTATGTCTAAAAGCTTTTACTGTATGTGTTATATTTGTTTGCACATATATCAAAACATAAAATACTCATTTCTGTAAAATAGAAAACTTATAATATTTTTCGGACACATCACAATTCAAAATTGATCAAATAACATGGCTAATATTTGTCATCTATAATATAATAAAGCTGACGAGTTTGTTTGTTTTTTATTTGAACGCGCTAAGTTATGGAACTAACAGCCGGATTTGAAAATTTTTGTTTCAATTTGGTAGCCCAATTCTTTAGAAAACTTATAGTGAAACAGCAATCTTAAACGTAGGTGTCATTGCGGAGGACAGTTAGTTTTATTACGTGAATAAAACAAAACTGATAAGCCAAGTTTATAGCAAAGTAAAATCCATAGCCTATGTCTTACCCTTTGAAAAACAGGTGTGAATATTCGTTGCTAAAATTGTATTGAAGTATACCTTCATTAGCTATAATTAGATATTATGTGTTACATCTAAAAACAAGCCCATTTGCATCGATAAGGGATTAACTCCCTCGAGTGAGCACATTGATCTATCTGATAACGTCGCCCTCCGACCAATCATTTATCTCCTCCCCAAGTTTAGTATCTAATTATAGAGATATACCTCTAGTCAATTACAAGTACGTTGTCTAAGATCTGAGAATCGCTGACGTTGTTTATCGATAAAGTAGTTATATTGTGCATACCAGCTCTCAATTATGCTTTAATTAATAATGAGTGTGATGTTAATGGAAAAAAACTTTGTTGTTTATTAATTATTAGATTTCGAGCTAACGTCATTATAAAATTCAACAAATAAAAATAATACAAAAGTTCAATTTGTTAAAGCTGTCATATTATACAGCTCTTACATGTTGAATTGTTGTATTATTTTTATTTGCTGAATTTCACCAACTCTACGAGGCATATCCCTAAAGGATTAGGCAAAGGTGTAATAAATTTATTGCAAACCCATATTTTGCCAGTTTTGTTTTAAGACTCCACGTTACAGTTGGCAAGCATATTGCCATCTAACACGTGTATTATCAGATGCCGAGATTGTTGCCAGACTGTGCTGCTACTAAAACAAACTATTAAAAACCCCAATAACTCTACCGCCTACCAGGGCATCAAACCTAGAACCTCTCTATACGCCGCAAATGTACACGCAAAATTGGGCCAGCAACGCAGTCTAATTTTATCAGAAGGTTTATTTTAAAAATAATCCTGTAACTGTTCTTTGTTACCACGCAGTCACCCTTGCATTAATATGATGAAATCCGTGAAAAGTTATGAAATTCTTCGTTTACATGAGAGATTATAATGGGCTGATAACGTACGTGCGAAACACACCTCCGTCAATGCGAATGACGTTTTATCACCCATTTAAGATTGTACTAAAATACGATATACGATACAAGTTAATTAAAGTGTTGACATCATGGTTTTACACACACGTCCGCTACGTGTGTGAAGGAAAACATTGTGAGGAAACCTGCATGTCTAAGAGTTTTCCATAATGTTCTCGACGATTATGTGAAGTCTGTCAAGCCGCACTGGGCCAGCGAGGTGGACTATGGCCTAACCCTTCTCACATTGAGAAGACGCCCATGCCCAATAGTGAGACAGATTAATACAGCGCTGATATTATATGCACACGTAGATCGCGTAGTAATCTTTACATTGGAATCCTTACAGATACAGCAATCACAAACATTAACACCCAGACGGCGAATACACAAATATTTGCTCTCCCTACATCGGAACCATTGGTAGGCAGAATGACCTCTTAAAAGATTGCTTTCTGTATAGACATTCGACATTAATATTCATATCCTTATTCACTTTACAAAGTAATGTAAAGCAGAAGCTATTACGAGATATAAATGCGACAATTTCACTCAGAAATCGTTTGCAAGGCAATAAACTAATCTGGCATTTTTGTTAACAAAAATGTATATTCGTTTTTATGCAATTCGAATCTATAGACAAAATAAAGCTTAAAACTACAAATTTTATAAATCGAATGCGATGTAAAAGGTTTCCTTTAATCAAATAATATTTATATACAATTTTATTTTCATACGTAACTTATTTTTGTGAAATTGTATTTTACAAGTTATTACTGGTCGCCATCGAGTGGTGCGTATTTGCGTACCTACATATATGTATATTTTTACAGGTGTAATAGGCCACGTTATGTTTAAAACCATAACACTATCGCATATACATTGCAACTCTTTAAAAACCCATCCCTACCTCGAATCCCAAAAAATATCCAGGATGCAAATGTAAAATATGTCTTTAACCATCTATTATGCTTTAGGCAAAAAGAAAATATTACAATCTTTTAAATACTTTGAAATATAGTCAGGTTGGACAATACATTGAAAAACTCTTCCAATATTCCAGCTTAAAACTATTTAAATAGTTAACAATTTTCTAAATTGATCATCGATTGGAAGTTGAATAAGTGATACAAAAATAAGGCCTATTCAAAGGTTTAGCAAGAACGATTAGGTGTAATGGCAGGTAGGAAGCTCGGTTGGAAACGTGACAACAGTTCCAACGGCCCTGCGAAGGGTGTGGGTCTGGAGGTTCTCATGAGTTATGACCGCGGCCTGCTTCCACCACTTATCTCCACATAATGACACACAAGATTCAGTTACATGACGCAAACATTAAGGGTTATGGGTCCTGCTTTGTTATTATCAAAATCTCGGTGCGTGAAAATTGTGTTCATTAATATATCATTATCTTAATATTTTATGTATACGCATATTTTATAGGTTTTTCTTTCAATAACCGTGATTTCTTATTGATATTATTTATATATACAACACATGTTTGCTAATCAATTAAACTCTCTAAAATAAATCATTTTATTTCACAGAATGATAGCCAATTCTATCAAGCAATTATCTTTAAAGTTTCTATTAGTAATATTGCAGCTAGCACTTTGCTATGAGAATTAGGTTCGTATGTTTTACTACTTGATACACAGTTTCCGAACTAAAACAAATATTATTGCCACATTCATTGATTACGTGAATTACCGAGATTTTTATAATATTGTCTTCTGTTTACGCGAATGTTATTCATTGAAATTAAACTACTATATACGGATTTTATTTTATTAGCTTATAAATTAGTAAAATAAAATCAATAGTAGTAGTAGTGTAATATTTTCAAAATTTTGTAATACAGTGATAAATAAACAACGCGATAAAATCCGTATATAGTAGTTTAATTTCAATACCGAGATTTTTATTTGTATTTGAAGTTGTCATTAACAAACTGTGTGTTTAGCCTTATAGTATTACATAGAGCAAACACATAATAGTTTTGTTTCATCTAAAGATTGTACGGCAAAAAATACTACGTAATACACTATAGGTATCACCACAAGCCCCTGTAACCGTTTTCTAACAAATGTATTTAAAACTTAAAGGTATTCTACTCATATTGATAAATAAATAAGCCATTAGAATCGAAATACTTTGGAATAATAACTCAATACTAAAGTGCCAGACTGGCGATCCAAGAATAGCAAGCAAATCGGTAATGTAATAACCCAGATATCTAATTTTAAAAATATATTTATTACACTAGTGCTGCTGTTACGATTGTAGAATTAAAAGCGTAGATACTAAAGAGATATCTCTTAACGAGATTTAATCGTAGACTTATCAAAATTAAAATAAATTTTGTTAGTGCTTTGGATAACAGAAAATTATGTTTTATAAAAAGGAATTTTTGACAAAATTCCTAACATTGGTGTTAAATTTGGTGTTGTATTTAATATTACTATAATCAGCCCTGTTTCAAAACTATCCCACTGCTGGACACAAGCTTCTTCTCTGAGTGAGAAGGGTTTAGCTGTATTCTACTACGCTTGCCCAGTACAGATTGGCAGATTGCACATATTTTCGTGAACATTATGAAGGACATTGTGTAGAAGAATGACGAACGTGCAGGTTGCCTTACGATGTTATCCTTTGTCATTAAAGCAAGTTACAATTAATACGCACATAACTTCAACACTTAGAGGTCATTTCCTTGGGTTCCTTAGGATCGAACTCAACATGGCAGTACAACGGTCTCCCACTAAGCTATAGCTGATTTTTATTTGCGTTCTATTTGCTGTAATTTATATTTTGTTATAAGATCGTTCCGGTAGCTATCATGTACATTTACGTATAACGTACATTGCATCATGCGCTGACGTAATACCGTCATTCAGCTACACATTATAGTGACACTCGTATTGTTATAACTGAGAATCAAATTAATTCAAATCGATATGTTAGAGGTGGACGTGCCTTTGGTCGATACTTTAACACCATCCTCATGTTCAAAGTCGCATTCGTATATAAAAAATGTAAAATGATGGTCAAGGAACAGGAATGTATCTGCCTATCCATGCGTATCGTGCTATTGCTTTGCCAACTAAGGCCATCTTAGCCCTAAAATGAGTAATCATAGTTTAACTAATTAATACAAGCCACAGTCAATGCCAGTGCCATATTTTTTACAATAACAAAAATTATACGACCATCACATCATAATTTTGAAGGCACATAACGTTGTTTTCATCACCGCCAAAGTTTAATATCTTTTTTATCGTTAAGCTTATGCAAATATCAAAAAAGAAATACATTGAATTCTTAATAATGATATGACACATAAGCGACCGGCCGTGACCATTTTCCTTGACATGCTAGGTCAAGAAAACGTAAAAACCAAAATCTGCATTCTATAATCATGTTTTACATCTATTTGATGTCTACAGAGCCAATGAACGAGTTACTGTTACAATACCGTATTGATCACTCATTGTTGGATGTTGGAGCTTGCAATTTAAAGCAACGAACGATTTGTTCTGATGTTTGTGGCCGTGATTTACGTTGTACACTTGATGTGCCACTGATTTACGTCCTATTCTTTATGTTTCCTCTCGCTCGCTGACATTGGCTTTACCATCACAAGGCTACATACCTGCCTTTACAAAAACTTCAGAACTTTTCCAACCACCTTATAGTAATAAAAATGCTATCTAAATTATAAATAGAAAATCCTAATATTTTCATCTATTTGAAAAGACTAAAACAACCTAGTTGATTGCATTTATAAAAAAGTTTTACATAAAAACGAATTGTTCCAATAGACTTAATAAAAATAAAATTTGAAAATAGAACACAGGATATAACTGTCCAGTATCTATTAGATTTAATTCGAGAAAGAGGGATATAAATATGAACATTAAGTCCGCTTAATACCCAGTGTGATGTCGTTTGGAAAGACATAAATGTATTGTAATCTCCACGAAGTGAGACACAATATAATTTATCTAATCCCATATGTTAAACAAAGACTATATTTGAATCGCAATGTCCAGAATACATACCACATAAACAACAATGCAAATACTTACTTTAATGACAAAGTTGTTTGAAATATATTGCTGTGAAATATTTAAATATGTTGTTTATTAGAACAATTTGATATAAATAAGTAAGTCTTAAATTGACTCGACTATTATACATTGTATTTAAGCTACTGTTTATAGATTTCATCTCTGATCCCTGTGACCATGGCTGCTCAAAAGCAAACGAAACGTCACCTAAGCGTAGTTTAAAATTTAATTAGTTTAATAAGACGTTATAAAAAAGAAATTTTTTTTTTAAATGAATCGCGATAGAAACAATAAGCAATAAATTAAATTAAAAATAATGTTATTTTAACTTTATTGTTAGATTACGTAGGTACGTAACCATAACATTTAATGCCATCCTTGAATGTATTTTTTATAAACATTTTGTAACTATAATACTCATAAACATACCTGTTATATTGAAAAGAACGTGGCTTTAGAATATATTGCTACTAATAGCTATAAATCACTACCTATACCTACTACTTAGGCACTTAAAGAATTTCACAATATTTGTATGAGAATGTGCAATGTGTTAGACCGATAATTCTCAATTAGTCCCCCAGAAACACATTCTGATGACGTCATCAGCCTCGAGCCGATGCAAACCACTAAATGCGATTATATGTAGATTCCTTACATATATTATATAGCTACCTCCAATCGAATATAGTATGCCATAAATGTTGTCATAGGTTTTACAATGTCAATCATGCATCCTAAGTGCATATAATTGTGTGAGGTCACCGGCAAATACAATGTGTGTAACGCTACACGTACCGAACGAGCGATGTTCGCGCGATTAACTCCGCATGCATTTAAAGTGGAATGATAATTTTAACACCATTATTATATTTTATTTGCAGCATTAGTTCTCAAGCTCCTACTTAAAAATCGATTAAAATATTTCTACAGAAATAACAATAAAACTGCCGCGTTATATTTAATCGTAGACAGATTTTAATGTCCACTCGTAAACCAAACGCAACTCGAAAGAAAGACCAGCTTAATTTATTTTTAATACTGAACTCAAATTAAAACAGTCTGGTGTAATTAAGTTCTAAGTTACTCAGTTATGTATAGAATTTTTGTTTCTTTGCTCACTTAACCAAATTACGCGTTAAAGCTCATTTCTCAAAAGCAATTTCATAGAGAGAGTCAATTTAAGGGGCGGAAATTGCTTCATTTAACGCTACTGGTGACAAAATAGGCCGAAGATATTCGCCTATTTCCTATTGCAACGACTCCTTTTAAACCTATTATAATCGAGCCTCTAATTAAATCCTTAAAAGAAGTTATAGTCTTAGTATAATTAGGCAGTGACGTTAATGATATAATTATAATTAGACAAGACCTGTAGTTTAGCGAACAATTACGGATAATTTGTTGTTTCCCTTGTCACTACGTCATGTTACTTGATAATTTATTGTTATTGCATAATTAAAAAGTTATTGTAACGAGTAGTGTGCTATTTTCTGTTTCGTAGGCCGGAACGACGTTTGTTTATGTGATTCCATAATTGCTAATGGAGGTTTATGTTATAATAAAGTTGTAGCATGGGCAAAGGAATTGTTATTTATTTCTTTTATACGATAACTAGCTTTAACTCTCGGCATCGTTTGAGTAGAGTGTAGTCAAATTTAAGGTTTATATATAATGATTTCACTTTTGGGAAGCTCTATTTAATTATACTGCAAGTAACTTGTGGTCCATAAGTTTTTAATATAAGCAGAAATCTACTTGATGTCTTGATTGAATTATTTGATTGAAGAAATCAATTTAATGTTATAAAGAGGCAATTTTTGTTTGTTTGTTTGTAATCGATAAACTTTGAAACTACTTAACTGATTTTAATCATTCTTTCACCATTATATATCCATAAAATCAAAGACTGTATAAAATCACGCTACGAACCACAGATTCGGAGCAGTAATTATAAAAGTAGATGAAACTGCGGGGAGAGCAGCTAATATTTTATAAAGGGATAGAAATAAAGAATATGAGGAGGAGGGGTCCACTTCACCCTAAGCATAGTAGAAGAATATTGAAGTATTCATTTACCAGCTCCTCCATACAACCCTAAGTAAATAAACAAATATTAAAATTCCTCTTAAATGAATAGAATTATATTTCCTTACAACAAAATAAGGTAAAAAGATTAGTTCTTACAGAAAGCAATTCTCGGTACAGATTTAAATATATTATACAAAGTGATACCTGTGGAGATTTAAACGCAAAGTCAAGTGCCTTTTAAGAGAACCTGTATTATTGGATCTTCTAAGAAATTTAATTACCAATATAACAGTATTAATAACTGCAAAGTCAAAGGCTGCTTTTACGCTTGTTTACTATCATGGTAGCAAAGCAAGCATACATTTCGCTTGATGGTAAGCGTTTTACGCAGCCTGACTAACATGACAGCTTGTAATACTAGAAGAATGACTCGCGCGATAAAAAGACGTCACTTCTTCTTCACGTCTTCCAGTGAAGAAAATAAAGATTTCACCAGTCTACTGCTGACAGTGCCAGGTTTCCTTGTGTAGCGTGGAAGGGTCAAGGAGGCGCTATTCTGTAACCTTGTGTTGTGTTCACAAGCACTATAGCTGCCCCTGAACACAACACAAGGTTGTTTGACTGTGGTGGAAGTGCCACGGTAGAGTTGTTGCAGTTTGAATGAAATTTTAGTTTAAGAGGCTATCTCTGGCAATACAAGATTAAGCCTCATAGGATTGAACCCGATTCTGTGGTATTACTAAGTCAAATTTAGCTACACTTTTGGCGTAATGATAGCCACTACTAATGTACCATAATTTTGATCACACGGGACAATAGTTTGTATGCCCTACAATAGGCGTTTGTGTCATACAATGGCATGATAATGCGTAATAAAACAATATGAAAAACTGTCTCATTAGTCCAATACATATGAGTATCTAAATATAAAGATAAAGTCCGTAATCAATTATAAACTATAATCTAAACTATTATAAAATTGTCACGAGGCCCTATCACTACATTGGTGATATTATTAAGGTTTACTTCAGCTTTCGGACTCTAAGGCCCAGACACAATGCTGATTTTATTGTCTCTAAATGTGGCTTATACATGAAAAAATTAACTGGCTGCATCTCGTTTCAAAGAATATTTTTACTCAAACATACAATTAACGGACACGGGCAACACCCACACTCAGAGTAATTATTTAGATCGCACAAACAACAGTCCCGTGAGGGATTCGAACCAATAACACTTAACGTGACGATAGCGGCAAAGTAACTGCTTCCCGCAGCACCATCCATGTCTAGACTATAGACCATACTTTATAACTATTTAAATAATACTTACGCGACGTTTTGGTTACACGCAGACACATTTTAAAATCCAATATTACTATAGCAATTAATATTCTCAGTAAAAGGACTATGATGGCTGATGACTATGGGCAATAGACTCATCCTATAACGTGGGATTAAAAAATATAGCCGGCAGAATGTGGATGTAACGCAAAGTCTGCCAACCTGTTCGAGGGTACAGACGTGAGACTATGAATGTATCAATACAGTATTGCATACATTGAAAAGCGAGACTTGTCGAACAGTTTCTGGTTCTAAGACTCTATACTAGATGGTGTTGGCGGTTGTCTAAGGCGCTGTCATCTAAGTATTTTCTTTAAGAACCGTAGCTTAGTTCGTCAAGCACGATAATGGTTCTCTAGCATTGCAAAATCATCCTCCGTCAGGTGTCAGTCTTTTTCCGTTTATATTGTACAGTCTCAGTTTTAATCTATATATTAATACGTGAAACAAAAACTTTGTACCCCTTTTTACGAAAATTGCGCGTACGGAGGAATATGAAATTTGGCACAGTTAAAGTTTATATGGAGAAGGAGTGGCGAATCCTAATATTTATATAAATTATGCATTATAAATACATTAAATTAATGAAAAAACATTACACGCACACAACCATGTATTTGACACACGCAGTCGAATCGCGTTCGTAGTATTTCGGCATTGTTCGGCTGATGTAGTATTATTCTTCGTAACTATGGTTACATATATCAATATATAATTACATATATCAGCAATATCTTACAGGCAACCTTGGGGTGAATTGGAACGATATATACTATTTATAATATATTTACATATTTATATGTAATAAAGAAAAAAGAAAATAATGTAGCAAGCTTAAGAATATCGTTAATTAAAGAGTAAGTAAATAATAATTTGTTTGAAAATGATAAGTAAATTAACCTGTATAGCGTAGGTGAAATCTAAATGAAATGTGACTTACGGCCACTTCTACAACAAACAAGCAAAAGTTATCCGAAAGATAAATCGCATGCTGTTTCACTCATGTTAGGTTAAAGAAGAGAGATGGCGAGACTTTTATCTTATAGATATTTGCTATCTGTAGGTGATAGTACAAGCCCTTATAATCACATTTATTTGGTATAGTTCTAGACAGTAAATACTTAATAATTATTAAATTTAAAATTTAAATCAAATTTGGTCGAATTTCGACAACTAGGCGACCGCTAGTTAATATAATTTATCCACGCAACAAGAAACTCAAGAAAGCAATTCTACTAATAATGTCGAAATTAATTCCCCACTTGTTCTCTGTAAAATGTTGTAATGTCTATTAAATATCTGGATTTGTTGGCACGGCTTCCAGAGATTTATATAGACATGGTATTGCGGATGTCACATTGCATTAATGCTTAAGTAGTGCGAGATCAATACATTGTATGCATTTAGAATATGCAATAAAGTTAAAGATAGCGCAGGATAATGATTTTGTCCTAATATTTAAATCTTAGATGTGTAGTACGTTTCCGTACGGTCACCTTTCTGGACTTTATTCTGTCATTTTACACACAATACTAACATGACATCTAAATTATAAATATCGTAGATAAATATAGTATTCTCACGCTCACTCATATTAAAAACTGTATACTATCGTTACTTATTTATCATGTATATGTATGTGTGCTCTTCTTAGAATGGACATATTTTGTGCAATCCATATACGGTGAAGGTAGATCTATGATTTAAATCTAAAACCTGACATTTATTTTTTGCAAAGTAAACTCTATTACTGTGACATTAAAATTTAAATTGCCTGGGGAAGTTTCTAAGATCCATCACAGAATAATCCACGCTTATTGTGTGAAACACAATGTTCGCCTAACATTAGGTTAAATATCTGCTTACATAACAACCCTTCGTTGCCAGGGTTCATACATAGTCATCGTTAGAACCATGCTTACGCACCGTGAAATAATTCTTCGCACCTCCACTGTTTGTCGTCCTTGTCCTACAGACGAGTCTTCACGCGTGCTGATTTTTCGACTTGAGTGCACCTCATACAGAATTACCCAGCAAAATCTAAGCGTACATTCCTCACCAACTGTCACCCGACGTAGAGTGACATTAAAATCGGTCGGGTTACACCTAACAAGTGCTTCGGAGTTTACTTTGTTATGCTAACAGCGGTGATTTGTTTCTAGTTTTGTTTTCTTTGGGATAAGTGGATGCTTCGAACGTGTATGTGAGGCTTGAGTATGTTCTTGTGTTCTTTATGATGTTATTCTATAGGAAAGTAAGCTATTTTCAGTAAATAAGCAATGTGTTACTCCATCTCAACACACTTTACTAATGTCATAAACTTATTCTAATGATACTGTTCGATATTATTCCTATCTTCTCAATTTACTTTTACAGTCGTTCACTTATTTGTATTAGGCAAATGAACATTATTTATCTTTTTCCCCTGACCTAAAAAGAATTTTAGTATAATGTACAATATTAAAGCTTGGTGAATATTAGTGATTTACGTGAATTTCAAACCCGCAACCTGCGACTGCAAGTTATTTTACTACCGTAAAAATATTGTCGCTTTCTTAAATTGAAAAACGGTAAAAGACGTAGTTTGGATAAAAATACTCGCTACTTAATAATATAAATTTATTTATTTAGGAAAACTCTTTACATAAAATACTGGTCACTAGAAATTATGAACGAAGAATGAAATTGCTTTAAATAAATAAAATAAGTTTGAGTTCCAAAGGAGATGTTTCCCTTTTGTATAGGACTCCGGCTATAACTTGTACATCCTCAGGAAACCTGGGAAATGTACTCCTAAACACATTTAATTAAGCAATTCTTTATTCATAATATTGTCTTATGTTTACGCGAATGTTATACATTGAAATTAAACACTTTATACGGATTTTGTCGCGTTGTTTATTTTACTTTAAACACTGTTATTACATAATTTTGAAAACTCTAACACTAGTATTATTGAACTTTACTACTATTTAAGCTATATATTTTCTAATTAAAACTATTTATATTTAAGTTTACACTTTGCCCCGACGTTTCGGTTGCTATATATATTTATATGTTATTTACATTATTATATAGTACTTTCGATATGATTTATGAACGCATACAAAATTACCGAGAACCACCGCCATATTGAATATAATGGCAATAATATAAAATCTATTATTTTTAGCGCAAACATAATTTGACTTAAATTCAGGAAATAATATTTTTTCCGATGCCGATGGAATCGATCCTCAGACCTGATGACTGCAACAGTTTCGTTTTCCATAATTATCATTTTATAACAAAGATTTTATTCATTTTTAACTGTATAATAAGTATTAAATTACGTTTCAATATTTAAATCTGAAAATTTTTGTACTCTAATACACTTATTCCTAAAACTTGCTAAAATAATTGTGAATGTATATAGCACTGTTAATTTCGAAGCGTATGTAACCTCGATCTCATTGCCAACATATGAAACTTTTAATCAGCACTTAGTGTCACCCCGTTAAGCGCCTGCGAAAAAATCGTCTGAGCGCGGTCTATTTCCAAAACACTCTCTAATCCCTAATGTCATCGAATTAATATTGCGTTCGAAACAAACACTTCAATACGATTAAAAGGAAAAATTTATTTACAAAGCCTTGAAGAAAATGTATGACGCACTAATGACAAATGTGTATTTTCTGTGGCCTTTATGGCAGCGCAAATATCATTCAGACGTAGGCATCTTCAAACATTAATAAAGTAACATACAAATAGTATCCGTAATGAGATTATATTGAAATTTCTATGTAAATCTAAGCATTTTGCTACGTTTACTCAAATGTTTCACACATTCACATTAAACAATTTTATTGCAGTTCATTTCGTTTACATTTTCTTTTTTTCATATCGTAAACATTTGGATGCTTCTTACTTGTTCTTGTATACTTTTGTGCATCCGTGGTCGTGCAAAAACTGTAGTAATTAATCACTTTTATGGCTTAAAATAACTACCGAGTATGGATACAATATATACGAAATATCACGGAAAGGGAGATTTTATACAAAATAAATCCTTTATAATAGTTAATTTTCAATTTCAATTCAATTTGAGAAATGCTAATGTAGTGTTTTAGTTTGCATTGTATATAAGAGAAATGCAAATATAATTCGCCGTTCGACAAGCTAACGCTTGCCACAAGAATATCCCAGCGAGCTGATTAGCGGGTAGGGAAATCTCGCCAACTGGCAACCGAGTCGCCCGCGCCGGCCAAACTGCCCGCCTCAGCACGCCTCAATGAACTGATTGTCCAATTAACTCCATTCATATGTTCGACGCCACTAAACCCACACGCTAAGAGCCTTTTTCAGGCTAATACGCTCATTTGTTCGCCTAATGTTGAAAATTGGATGTTTGGCGGCAATTCGAGACCGATCCAAGAAACTGTTGTTAAAAATAAGTGGCTTTTTATTTTTGTGAAATTCAGTCTCTTGTGCTTCGTAGTGCAGTATTAATTTGAAACTATATTGTACTAAAGAGAAAGGCAATATTATGTAAAGAAGTATTCATTTATTTTGAAGTACTGTCAGTACTTAAGTAACATTTCGTTAACAAAGTAATCCCATGAAGATTTTAATTTCGAATCCTTGTGATGCAACTTTAATTCAGAACACGTATTGAAAAGTGCTAAAAGCAGAGACAAAAGCTAAAAACTTGTGTTACCATAAAGTAAACAGTCTCTTTTCCTATTGGAACGCCCAAAGTGGGGCAGGCAGAAAAAAAAAGATGTTGCAAAACAGCAAATTTTCACGAAGACGTTCCAGATGTTTCAACAGATGCATTGTTTGAGCAATAGTGGTTTGAAAATCTAGTTGATATGGAACTGTTTTAGTGTTTTAGTGGCTTTTTAAGTTTGAAATGGTTGTCTTAATGTTTACGTATGTTTATGTTTGCGTAATGATTTATGAGTAAATCGCCTAATTTACGTCTATTATTAAACTAGTTGTTCATTTTCAGGATTTCAATATGTAATTTCAACATGCTTTCATTGTTTAATTAGGTACGCTATAATGGAAGATGCGCTAATATTGGAAGATATCCACCCTTACGACAATATTTAGGTGAAATACTGAAATGCTGGTAGCACTTTTTAATTTACCTAAAAATGGTTACTTGGTAAAATATACTCGACAATGACACAAATGCAGCTCGCGATGTGACTGGCGCATTAGCGATGCGACACTAAAATGCATTTCAATTAATAATGGTAAGCGTCGCAGTAAATTTCTAACGATAATAAGCTGTAATAGATTCGGCTGCTAGTTTTCACCGACTTGCCACGAAAACCACCAAACCCTTTAATTTATGAGGAATGTTCATGTATATTCTAACTGTTCATTGCTATTTAAGTGATAACGTTTTGTCGTTTCCTTCACTTGATTGATACGTAACTTAAAGATCAAACGAGCACGATACTGGCGGATGACGACGACATGTTCCGTCCATGTCTATGTTATTGAGGAATTGAGATACAAACAGAATTTTGCCCGCACAGTCGCAATCACTCAAATCATAATAGTTCATATGACCAACTTCAAAGAGCTATGGAAATCATAGAGCATTTCTCAAACATAATTTTTACTATCTGACTCAATATCTCTCTTGGCTTTCTAGAAATTTTAATTTATTACGACTTTTTCATTTTCTTCATAGTGAGGAGTCTAGACATTTTTTTAATGTTCTTTCTATTTTATTATATTATAATTTAAAGTATAACTAACGTAACGGCCATACGCACTATTGAGTAGTATTGTACAAAACGTGTACGTACCTATCTAATAAATTGTTTAAAACGATTTATTATACTGAGCTTTGTTTTCTGAAAAGAAAACTTTTGTTGTTGGAGAGCCTAATAAACAAATGGCTGAACTTTTACGCAAATAAAGAACATTAGTAGAAGTGTATCTTTTTGTAAGAGATGTGATAAAACTGAGGCTCGTTCGGTGAAGGCGTAAAAGTTGTAATTGTGGAGGTAATGTGGGTCAAAGTCATCATTCTAATTAATTTAATCTATTAGCCCATGCGAAAAAACGGTCATGGATTTGATTCATCTGTTGGAGAGCGCGCGGCCCGAGCGGTGCGGCATTCCCCTACAAAGGAAGGCACTCGGTACAACCTAATACTTACACGTCCTCGAGGCAGTAAAAGGACCGTTTACATTTTTCACCGTGCTAATTTTATTTGACTCGCCCTGAATATATTATGTCCTATTATTACGCCGCCCACCCTCCGCAAGCGTTTAATGCTAACAATGAGGGAATTTTTTCCTCTTTAAATTGTTAACATTAAATTTTGGAGAAAATGTAAAAAATCTGATATCATTCCATTTTTATTGCTCATTAAGATTAACTTTTATTTTCTTGGCGCGTTTAATTTTAGCTGCGATTTCGCGAATAAAAACGTTTTGACGTAGAAATACCTCGGCTTATACATTCCATGTAAATATTTGACGGCACACGCATTGTTCGGTTTAGATTATATCGATTTACGACATTTCTAATGTTAATACTAAGCGATGGTATCGCTCAATTCATTCAAGATCTGCGATGATGTGTAAATGGTAAGTTCGCGTGCGTAAAGCGTTATCAGAGTGACGCACTGGCATCTAGCCGTCATCAGTGTAAATAAAGTCATTACTATTCATAAACAGATTGAAGATAAATAATAAAGTACTTATACAAGTTTCTGCCGGCTGCAAGCCGTTTAGCCTTTTTGTAACAAATCGATTGGTAGCATCGATTGCATATCAATCGATTTTCATTAATTTGTTCAATATCAGCTGGTCAACGACTGACAATGATTGTCTGTCTCGACGATTTATACAACTGCCTGACAACCATGACGACTTGTTTCATAATTGTCTAGTTCGGTTATAAATTAACTATTCGCTGTATGAAAAAAGTGCCGAATAAACCTTTTAATTGATTTAAATAATAAATGGCTGAATGGATTTAGAGACCGAACGAATAGTTGATTTATTAAAATTCTAAAATTAAATTCTGCGGGTGGTCATTCGTTTAATTGGTCCATTTCAGAAATTTAATTCCATAAATTTCACTAACGCGACATTATTCAGGTCGGTCTGAGATATGGAATTAATAATTCATAAAATCTTATAGCTAAGATTTAATCTCGTTATGTTAACTTACGTTTCTTCCACATCTACATCGAGGAATGAGTCAAAGAACTTCTTGTGCAATTTATTGCATAATTCTACCTGAAACAAGAAGAAAATGTGTTAGTGCAGTTCCATTAAGACATAGCTACCATTTCCCTTAAATAGAAACATTGCATTCGCTTTTTTATACAGGTCACTCGTAAGTGCTACAGATGCAGAAAAAAAAGTCAATTTATAGACAGAAAACTTAACCACAAATCAGTATAAAACAATTTTCTGGATATTTTAATACCCATGATGTTATAAGTATCATAAATTATGAACAGCGAGCACTAAATCGTAATAACAAGTACCACGGCAATACGAGTCCCGTCGACATTTAAGTGACCACCATAATAATTCTGCGTAACTAGAACATAGATACAAATTACAGTAATAAGATAAGCGACGAACGGCCTTGCAATTTCTAACTGTAAATAAATCAAGTAGACTACAAGCTTAAATTAATCCAGCAGCCATTAAGATAATACCAACTGCTTTTTATCAATAAACATACAATGATCTATCGCGGGCAGTGGTGGGTATAAGCGTTAATTACTCTAGCTTTTAATCATCGGCCAATACAGCCGGTGCGGGAAAAGGCAGCTGAAAACCAGAAGCGTTCATCCGAAACAATCCAGCCCAATAATAGCATGCTTCGATCGCTCTAAGTATAACCGCGCCGACCCGGTTAGCGAGTCTACCTGTCCGACCATTGCAACATTAATGGAGGCACCGTGTCATTTGTTCTTAAATATAAAACCGCCACTGTTGACCCACTCAGGACGTGACATTCCCAGAATTATCCACGCTGTTTTAGTCGAATTTCAGCTTCGAATATTGTCTAGTTAATGGAATATATTTTTGCAAACTTTAGAGTGGAGCGGAAATGGAATATCGGTGAGGTTTTAAGCGGATGAGGTATTAATAGGGTGGCGCAGTAGGATTGTATTAATATGTATCTGTCAGGAGGAGCTAAGAGCATGCATTGGCGGTAGGTAGTGGCAGAGATAGCAGGAGCACGCCGGCTTACGGCGAGCTATCGCCGCACACGCGCCGGCACAGACTTAAGCTTGCGTGCAGACTGTCATGGAACTGCAATCATTTGTTAAATTGAATTATAACTAGCATGTTTTAAATTCGTTTATATAAATATAGAACTTTTGGGTCCTTTTATTGTATTGCGGGGACTAGAATGATGTATAAACCAAATATTTCTTTTCGAATCTAATATTGTTACAACTTGTTCTATTTAAAATGTACTTAGTCACTCTATACTTATTCTTTTTTTATGTTACGTTTAATCCCTTGCATTATACTATTACACAATTTTTTTACAAGCTTTACACTTGAGAAATGAAATAGTGCGACAGTTCGTAAAACAGTGCTGATATTATATATACTTTTGCATTTCAACCAAGAATACTACATAATATGAATACTTCTGCGTTTATGGCGTAGTGGTTAGTGTAACCGACTGCCACGCCTGAGGACGCGGGTTCGATTCCCGCACAAGTCAAACATTTGTGTGCATGAACATGGACGTTTGTCTTGGTCCCAGACCAAGTGTTTCTATGTATAATATGTATGTATTTACAACAAAAAGTATATAAGTATGTTTATCCAACTGTCTAGTACCCATAGTACAAGCTCTGCTTAGTTTGATCTAGATGGTGTCGTGTGTATGTGATAGAATATTATTATTATATTATTATGTATAAGATCTACGATATTTATTTGGTTTATCCAACAATTCAAGAGAGCCCCTTTAAAATAGATATTACCCATATCATACAATCATTCAACCAACAAACGCAAACAACATCCACATACCGAACAACTATGTTTAGATCGCAGTATAATACATTTTTCTCAGGCATGGCGGTCTAACCTATTCGTGCAATCGAAGATTCTAAGACACGGTATGCATAGTCCTTAGTGCTCTAGACATTAGAGTGAACGGCTATCAGTCAGTGTCGAGCATTAATATATACCGCGTGTCTTTACATACGGGGTACTTACTATTAGTTACGGCTGGCTGAACGTGACACAGCCGTGAAGCGTAGTTAACGATCCGATCTTATGTCATTCTTACCTCTACAGGAAAACAAAAATTAATAAAGTACTTTCTGTCATCTATTGTCATAGTAAACATTTGTTGTCTCGATTTGTGGCTTCAGTCGACGCGTTATTTCTCGTAGTAGTCACACATCGTTGTAACTATAACGTTATTCGAACCTATTTTTGAACTCATGTTTGTGATTAGAGTCTTCGAAAATGTCTCTATAAGCTGTAATTATGTCTAAGGTGTATCACACGAATAGTTATAAAGCCCATTTTAATTTTGTTTTCTATTGACATCTCTCGGAATAGGAATAAAGACTGTTTCGCGGGAGATCGAAATTCAAACAACGGACGCGAAGAACATCCAAACACGGGAATGTTTGTATCACACAAATTTTTGGCCCGTATGGGGATCGAACCAACGACACTCGACGTCGTGGCAATGGCATCCACGTTCAGTATAGTTAACAGTAAAAATTGTTGTTCAAAGTTAAGTATTTCACCCGAATCCCTATTATAACTAACTAATACGAATATACTAATATAGTATTAAAAAATACATTGTTGACATTATTAGTGCAATGTATATTAACGTACAACCATTTACATTTCAAAAGTAATGTTTTCTAGAAATAACGATTACTAATTTATAGTATGATTCTTATAACCGCTTGCTCCTTTCGAATGGGTGTTTTGTATGCACATAATATCTTTGTATCATAGCGAAACCTTTGAACCTAATAAACTGATGTTTTATTACGTGCCATTGTAGTCAGTTAAGGCATCAACATATTACAAAAAACGATATTGGAATTTTGTTATGTTACGTCACTGAGTTTACGAACTTAATTTGTGTGTGTAGAATGTTCTCAAAGATGTAGAAAGTGTGTTTACCAGCACTGGGCCAACGTAGAAGGTTATGGTCTAATTCTTCTCGTTTTGAGGGAAGTACCGAAAGTTAGCAGTATCACAGTATATAAACTAGTAATAGGTATTCTTTCATAAATATTTGTGCCGGGTCTGTGTCTGCTGTTTTAATGTTTGTAAAAACCGCTATTTAGGAATTATTCCTGGTACAGGAATTGATTTCTAAAACTAAAACATCAACAGAGAGACCATTGAGAAATCTCATAAACGTTAACATAGCCATGTGCGCATTAAAGTGCAATAATACCAATATTAATTTAAATTCCTAAATTTATTTCAGTTATTACGTAACCATTAAGAACAGTCACAAAAAAAAATATTTTAGTTAATATAATGTGCGCGTTAAAGTGGAATAATAGGAATATTAATTAAAATTTCTAAATTTATTTCACTAATTACGTAGGTAATATGGAACTTAAATAGACTTTAAAATGCTGCGATTCGATCTGAGATTATTATGCGTATAAATATGAAACGTTAGGAAAGTACTTCTACCACTTTCGAGTAATTCTGGTGATACACATATATTAACGGCCAATAAGCGTAATTTAAAACAAACTACTGTTAAAGAAAATTAAGTATAATCACTTTCCACTTCCTATAAATACGGCATTAAAATTTTATATATAAATATTTTACAACATAGGGCTGTCAGCTTATGCTTACGTTTACTACCGATTATAAGGTTTGACCCCGGGTCGTGTAAAGTATTATTGGGTAATTTCGCTTAATTCACCACAACATATGTAGCGTCGCCAACAGAGGACTTCGGCAGTAATTAAATAGCTTGCCCATTAGTGAGACTTAAACATGGCTGGTAAAACGCGGGTAGTAAATATTGACATTTTATACCGTTACTTATATTTATGAGGATTATATCTAGCTCTTGACGGATGCATGTCTGACGCCTTAATGATTGGACTAATGCTATTTAGCGCATATAGATGTATCTTGTCTTTGAAAATAATAATAAAATTATATGCGAATGTAAGCCAATTGAATTTTTTGTACAGTACAAATAATTCTAAATTATGTTATTGATAAATACGAAATAATCCCAGTATAACATATTACAACTATACAGAACCACAACCAACCAACCAAAATATTTGCACGATCCGGATATCGAATTTACAGACTGGCTCATAGGGGTTAAAGTGATCAATTAAACAACAGTGGTATTCAATAGCTAGCTTTCCAGTTTCTATTATTTGAAGAGTCCAATGGCGAATTGAGGTCAGACATACTTGAAATAGACACCTTTTACCTACAGTCGAAACAGAAATCCGATCTTTTCTAAAATAGAAATAGATCTATTCCTAACTAATGTTACCTGCACAAAAGCTAACCTATGACCTTTTAGAGAGAGGCTTACTGCTATCTCAAATATTGCACCAAAAATGTTCAATTAAAAATAGATCATAATAACCTCAGCAACCTTTTAACGGGATATAAACACAACATTAACTTGAGGCGCCAGCCATCCCTATGGAACACTTAAACTATCTAAGAAACAAACTGCGAATAATTTTCTTCGTGAGCCTGAGATTCAAAAAGAGCGCTAAGAAAAATAAACAACACTTGTATCTCAACGCAGCCATCTCATCTGGAGCACGGAGAAACGCTCACGTTTCTTAAGAAGTTGGTCGACAATATAAACACCGTCTGGTGTGTTTACCTCATGCGTCCCACCGACGACTGCGAAATTTTAACAACTCGACAACATGCGATATGTTTTCATTTGACGCTTGAAACAATAGAATAGTCACTCAGCTCTTAGCTTTAATGGAGTTATTTGTGGACACGTCAAATAGATATACAACTGGATTCTTAACGCTCAATGGGGGGTTTCGCTTTGATTACGTCAAATGACGTGCTAGGAACAAGCTGTGTCTGTCGTTTGCTATTGTAAATTGGCATGCGGCTTTTCTACTCCTTACGAAATAAGTACTATAATATTTGTATGTTTGACACATGTAAATAGTGAATTTATATAATATAGTAATAATATGCATTAGACACCACTAAATGTGTGTTGTGGTCACAAGTTGAAGCGATAATATCAACTACTAAACAATGTTAAATAAATACTTATCGAATATGTCCACACTGATAACTTCAATTTGATTATTTAGAACGTGTCTACAAATGTTGAGATTTTACGAGGGTCGCAAATCATAAAGGACTATAAATTAAAGTTGTGCATATGCAAATGACTATAATATGAAATATTCAATCAATCATTATATTTTAAATGGATCAACACTTAACAATACATAAACACCTAGGTAAATTAAACTAAAAGGGTCGTAATGTCAACTATAGTATAAACATTTAGACGGCCGCGATGGTGTAGCAGTTAATGTAACGGACTGCCACTCCCTGAGGTCGCGGGTTCGATTCCCGCACAAGTCAAATATTTGTATGCATGGTCATGGATGTTTGTCTTGGTCTGGGTGTTTCTATGTATAATATGTATGAATTTACAAAAAAGTATATATGTATGTTTATCCGTTGTCTAGTACCTACCCATAATACAAGCTCTGCTTAATTTGGGCTATATGGTGTTGTGTGTATGTGATAGAATATTATATTATTATTATTATGTTTCTCTTATCACAGGTATTTTCTAACATATTATATTAGAAAATACCTAGCCCTTTGGGAGGCTTACACGGAGACATGGGTCCAACGTCAAGAGGCCCTTCGAGAGTTTTAATCAAATATGTGGGATAGAACACCTACAGCGGCACTAGACGCAGCAGGCGTAGGACTATTGCTACGTATGGGCTATGGGTATGGATGTTTGGTGTACCGGTATATTGGTAACTATGGATGAAAAACGGCGTCTGCCCTGAATACTATAATGGCATCAATGCAATGGGCAGACGGTGACTCGCCAACTCACTATATGGGTCCCCTGAATAGCCATCATATGCATACAAGCCAGCAGCAGAGGGCAACACCGGTGCAAGTGGCTAGGGGTGTCGAGCGGTGCGGCGCCGGTTTCGCCATCACGGGTCTCATGACAACGGAGACCCGGAGCGGGTTTCCCCGTAGTTATGCCCTTGAAAATGACACTTCCACCCCCAAGCATATAGCTCTAGCAGCCACCCTCTGGCCGGCCGACCAAGGCAAGCCAGAGTTGACAGTCCTGCGGGCGCTCTTGAAGATCCACACCAGCCAACCAGTAACGGCAAGCCGGGGATGAGGCCCTAACCGACTCTCTGAGGCATTCAAGACGAAGAGAAGTGTCGCCACTCACATTCAGCTCGCCACAAGCTACCCTGCGGTTTGTGCGCTTTATTTAACCTGGTGATACATTTTTTGTTTATATCACAAGGCAAAGGTGGTAATTTAAAAGCTAGTGTACTGTGCCCTACTTATTATTATTATTATTACATGACAAAAATAATGGTATTTTAAATATAGAATAAAAGTTTATCTTTGATTTATATATACTAGCTAAACTCATCCAAGCTACGTTGTCGCTCAGTCTGATATTTTTAATTTCCCGTTCCCGTTGGCACTTCGGCATAAAAAGGATAAAAGTCAACTTTTATATAGAAATGCAACGTTATGTTAAAATTTCAAGTCAATCCTTTAACTACCCTTCAAGAAAACGACACACAAAAATACGACAGCTATATTTTAAAATATAAAGTTTTTAAATGTTTATTCCAAGGCAAAAAAATTATAACCTCGCAAAAAATTAAAATCGGAACGTGCGGTACGAAACAATAAGAATAAGAGAAGAAATATATAAAAACGATATTATTTCGTTGTAATATCAATTACTTATTCATTGCTGTATTTACTGGGACTTAATGCTTCGAGTATGATGTCAAGTGCTCAGTGAAAATTATCTATGTTAAATAACCGCACCAGTAATATAGGTCAACTAAATGGTATTTATACAGTATTTAAAAATACGTAAGCGACAACAATGACATAAAAATTAACTAGGTATCTATTTTTTGCATCGTTGCCTACTTTGTTTTACAAATCTGGCTAAGTGCTATCATTATATATGAAGTCGGTGAAGTCCTGGTCCATCCAACGATATTAACCATTTCAATGTTCCGTAATAGACACAATACAAATATATTGTTACGTATCATATGTGATTCATCGGACATGGAACCAGTTAAAAATGCCTAATCATGTATGTTGTTGATGTTTATTTATTTATTTAATAAGGCACACACAACAAAACATAGTGCACACAGTATAAAACTTATAAACTATTAAACAGTTTTGGTTTAAACTATGGTTCTAACTATGTCTACACATCTTGATTATTAGATATAGATTAGTACAAGATGACGCTACAAAGCTCTTATTAAAAAGAAATACACAAATAATAACAATTGACTTAATCTTACTAAGTAAATTACAACACGTTTAAATAATATATATAGGTATGTTAAGATCCTTATCTATACTATGGAAATAAAGACAAAATATCCCTCACAGTATTTTTAAATTATATAATTTTGTAGTTAAAAACGTCTAGAGTTTTATGATATTTAGGTAAAAGGTCATTTTACACTCGACACATTCTGACCAACGGACTGTAAAAAGATGTGTTATTGATGTGAACTTCCAAAATGAAGCTTTTTAGATGTGGGTGGCGCGATCTGAACCTATTATTGACGTTTATTTGAGATAATAATTTCGGACAGTCTATTATAGTAGAATGATCAATCTTGTGAAGGCACGTAAGATCCATGTATCTGCGGCGTGATTCAAGAGAGAGTAAACTAAAATATTCTAAACGTTCTTCGTAGGAGTGTAGATTATAGTTGAGCCGATGTTTATAACATAATATTCTTGTCATTCTCCTTTGAATTATTTTTATCCTGTCTATGTATACGGCATAGAAAAGCGACTACACTGGTTAGCCATATTCTAAAATGTTAAAATATAGTCATATTCTATAAGCCTTTTTCAATTAATTTGACATAGTCACGGCGATATTATGATATATGGCATATAAACGCAAAGTTATTTTCATTATAATAATCATGCCAATCATTTTTATTATTAAGATGTCAATCATATGTTATCAGTTTATCACCCGTCACCCTGATCAAATAGGTTAACCTATTTGATTAGTATAAGTAATAATTGCATTAAGAAAATATGTAGGTATACAAACGACAAGATGTTTTTGAGTTCGTGTATAAAGTCGTTTATAATTTTCTAATATAATATAAGTTAATAAAATAAAAATAAGACACACTGAAACAAATTAAATGGATTTAAGTGACATATTTAGAACCAACTCATTTTTCAAAATCTTAATGTATTATATTATCAAAACCAATAACAAATACGTGACGTCAATCTATCCGTGGAAACCGGCAAAAATCTAGTTAGACTAGACCCCAATCGAGTAGGGGACTGAACGAAAACGTTGTCAATATCAATCAAAGCTTTGGGTTAAATTTATTTTCGATTGCGAATCCGTTTCTCATATCCTGAGAGAAGACCGTGCCGTGTATACAAAAAATAATTTAAGATATTTCCTTACGTACGTACATCTAAAATTTTACAAAGCAAACAAGATAACGTCTGACTCGGGGTTACATGTGTGCGTGTTATCAGATCGTTTAATAGTCACAATGAAGTTTTTGTGTGTGTCGACTACGAAACACACTAAACAGTTCAACGTACCCTGATAATACGAGTAGGTACTCTTGACAGTGATCGATTGTTAAGAAGACTTTTAACTAAAGCAAACACACGCACTGCGTCTGAAAACAGAAAAGTCTGATGGGACGATATACGTGCACGTCAACGCATGACGGATTGCAATGGAAATTATCAGCAGGACTATGTATCGTGAGAACAGAATAACTGGCACATTAGAAAATTGTTAAACCAATATTTCAAATATAGAACGCTGACTAAAAATTATGACTATGTTGGCATGGTCATGATTTTGGCCATTTTCTTGACACTGCTGGACGGAACTTTGTACTGTCTACAAACAGCTGTTCAGTCTGGAATTTTTTGATATCTACATATAGTTCTAAAGTTTAATTACTTGCAACTCATAGAAAATGTATTTTTATATAATTATTATTATATATATTACGTTGCCCAATTGTAATATTTTTTGCGAATTATTACAGCAGCCAACGAAAAGGATTTTAATATTTATTACCTTCTACAACTAAGGTGTATAAAATATAGTTCTCCTGTGACACGCGCGTGATTTAAATATTTTGTATTTAAAAATATGCAGAACCGAATATTCTTTAAATGTTTTATAAATTTGAAATGTATAATCCATATTTTTATGGCGAAAACTTTCTGTACTAATTTGTTGTACCAAAGATACTTGTTAAAAAATATACGTTCGTTTCTAATACCGAAATTTACCTTTATACATATGGCAGCTAATAGCACATGTTAAAGTTACTAACGACTTAATGACAAAGGGTATGGAACGTTGATTGATTTACGACTAATTACAGGGCTGTTGTAGGAAAAAAATGTTTTGTACGAAATTCTTTGGATATAAAAAACGGGATACTGTAACGACAGAACAGATTAGCATTTAAATATTCCTTAAACAGTGTTCTAGAATATCATTCTTAATATGTAGTAATAAAAGAAGAGCCTACATACTGTCTCCATAATATATATTTCTTGAAATATAATATTGAACTTTTAAAAAGCTAGCCTACTCTTTACATTATCTATGTCACGATCAATTCATTACAAAAATGAACTTTAGCCGCAAGAAAAAAAAGGTAAGGTTATTTAACATAATGCCAATGAATTCATATAGCAGTTCATATTTAAGATATCTGCGGCGAGTCACAACGGGTTCGCACATACGATTGCAGTAAGGATAGTTTATGTGCTAATACATCAACAATAGCGGTATTTGGCACCACAGTGCCAAACTACGTCACATAGTTGCCTGTGCAAGCGCACTACGCAATGAATCACGGTATAAATCTGCACCACCTTGCGAATTCAACTAAATGATTGTCTATACAAGTTTACAATAACATATTGTGTAAGGCAAGTATAATAGTGCAGCGATAGCCTAGTGGGAAACCGTTGGACTGCCACGCAGAGATCTCGAGTTCGATCCCAAAGCGCGCATCTCTGACTTTTCGAAGTTATGTGTGTATTAAATAGTTAACACAAAACATCGTGAGGAAACCTACATATCTAAGAGTTCTCAATAATGTTCTCAAAGATATGTGAAGTCTGCCAACCCGCACTGAACCAGCGTGGTGGACTATGGCTTAACCCTTCTCACACTGAGAAGAGGCCCGTGCACAGCAGTGGGACAGTTTAATACAGGGCTATATATGTGAAAATATATATTATCAGTAGTCAAAGAAAATTGTTTCTAAAGTAAATCACACATTCTTTCTGTTTAATACAATTGTGGATTTATGTTAAAGGTCAATAACCTCAGTCTTTTAGATCGGAGAAGAACCTAACGAAGCTCTCCTTTTGAAAAGGAAAACCGCAACTGCAGATTATACTAGATAATTTAAAAGTTCTCAATGGAATGGAATAGACAATGTTAGTTCATCACCACTAAAAAAAAACACATTCTACCGGTTTTGAGCAAATTTGCAGTTTATGTGCACTATATGAAGTTATAGACATTACACAGACACAAATACAAAAAAGTTATCTCTTCTTTTATGTGTATAGCACTTCATCGCTACACAGGTCTTATGCTCAAAATATCAACTATAGTTTCACTATAAAGAAGAAGAAACTTAAACATATGCCTATATCTAAAATGTTAATCTTGGAATCAATACAGATTATTTTCGGGTAGTTAAATTGTGTTTCATAATTATATCATGATAACTATACAGGCCTGAAAACTATTTTGCAATCTCAACAGAAAGACTGCATATGATTATGCTATTGCGCTAGTTTAGAAGCACGTGTATTTCGCGGATAGCTCAACAAGTATAGCTTTCTTGTTATTACTGTTCCCTTGTGTGATCTTAGCCACAAATACACTGCACTTCTCGTTACTGCCATAAGAGGCGGTTCAATGGAAGGGATTAACATCGGATTGCGATTTTCAATACGGCTGCCAAGCGTGTCGGTTATAAAAATAGCCCTTAGTACTGCTCGTTTTGTGAGAAGCTCGATATTGTATTATATAAACAAGCTTTTGATACAATAGTAAATTAAATTTGAGAGCAAATATGGCAGCTAAATTATAATATGCAGTTGCAAGCGGACCGTATCTGTACGTTTCAAGTGAATAATATTTAAAGATTACACAAAAGCAAAGTATTTAATATAATTGTACTAACCGGTGACTGCAAATATTGAAAATAGTAGAAAACTTTATATTGCCATATTGAATTATAGCGTAGGTGTTGATCGCATTATTTTCACAAAATATAGAGACCGATTTCGGCAATGTAAATAAAGAGCATTTTAAATTAATCGTTTAATTCAAATTTGGTAGATACGCTATTTCACGTTTATAGTACGTTAAATATATTTATTTAAAATTCATTGCATAATATTTGCATTTATTATTTTAGGGCGCACCTTTAAAACTAAATGACTCATAAATAAAAATTTACGTAGGTAATCAGTTTTGCCACACTATCGTCAGACTAGGTTTGTTCTATACTCAATTATGCTTAGCTATAGATAGATAGAATAATATTTATTGTACACAAATGCTGCACTACACATTGTTAATGGAAGGATGCCTAAATATAACTGTTCGGTAGATGTTCTAAGAGCGGTCGAGAAACCCCAACTTACTAAAGACTGGGATTAAATTCGTTTGATTGTAGATGTATTCAAGTGCCTACTGAGGTTATAAACTATTTCTTCTTTTTATATGAATATTACTATTGTAAATTGGTATTTTCATTCAAAATTATTGCATATAGATAGTATTACTCTAAAATAACATATTAAGCGCAGATTATAAGATATTCGATCACGTGACGTTGTACATATTAAAATCAAAGACGTGCCTCACCGTACTTAAATTGAGTGAAAAAGTACCCACACTAGCAGAGTAAGGTCACACATTAGATTAAAGTACGCTAGTGTACAATTTTTATTATGAGTAAGCGTAATAATATATATTTATAATGTAGATACTACCAATATGAAGTGGTATTGTGTGTCAGATGACAACTTGTCCAGAAAGACAAAAGAAGAAGCTAATACGTAAACGTAGAAACGCGCATCTATGATTTTGATCTTTGTAGTAATCTAACATTTTCATAACACTACTTTTGCTTCGTCGAGGAAAATAACACTGAATATAATCTGAGGCTAAGATGTTAGTTAATAGGATAACGTTTGTAGCTGGGTTAACCCGCGATAACTCCGTGCGCAATGCACTTTATAATTACACCCTCACTATAAACATAATAGCACTTACATTTACTTGTTTGTCGTTTACACTTCTTATCGCGAGAGGCCAAACCGAAGATCACTTGCCATGGCCGTAAAATGACCATAAGATAATATAATTAATTATATTCCGATACTAACTACCTAAACATGTTTAAAAGTCATACAACAAAACACGTTTATAAAATTGAAATTAAACTACTATATACGGATTTTATCGCGTTGTTTATTTAACACTCTATTACATAATTTAGAAACTGTTACACTACTATACTGTACTGGCAGCCATGGTCACGGGGTCTCCCCGTGACCATGGCTGCTGAAAAGCAACCGAAACGTCGGGGAAAGTGTAAACTTAAAAACAAATAGATTTGATAGTTTTAATAATTTAATTAGCTTAAAATTAGTAAAGTTTAATAGTACAGTATAGTAGTGTAACAGTTTCTAAATTATGTAATAGAGTGTTAAATAAACAACGCGATAAAATCCGTATATAGTAGTTTAATTTCAATGAATAACATTCGCGTAAACAGAAGACAATATTACGTTTATAAAAATCTAATTAACGTCTTTATTTTTTTTAAATAGGCTTCTTTGCTTACGTGATTAAGCTTTTTAAATGTGGAAGCAACGGTAAGCAATGGAGCACCTAAACTATGAAAAATAACCGTTAAACATTAGTTTCTTTCGAGGTAATTTTACTTAAAATGCTGCACTATAATTTTAGTGATTTAATACATTACATTATTGACCAACGACCATTTTTTTTTTAAGTGGGTAATGCCTTGTAGCATTCTTCTCCGCGGGGAAGGGCGGAGGGGTTATGTCGGTCTCACCCGGGGGAAGATGGAGATATCCCGGTAATAGCGACTAAACCTATCACGGTGTTCCTTCTCACAATCTATGGCCGGGGCGCAGGGATCACTCGCGCATTCATCCTGCAGCCCCGGCAGATTTGGGCCGCCACTTGGTCGTGGCGGCCTCGTCAGTGCCTAAGAATTTCTTGACAGGAAACAAATACCACTTTGACCGACTTGGACCAATTCAGAGAACTTATGCAGATTAGTCGCATTCATTGCCGCTTAGCTGCCGAGGCAATAAGTGACTTTAAATACATATGATATAAAAATATGATAATTGAAAGTGAAAATCTTGTTATTAAGTTGATTTTGCATGAAAATTAACGATGTGTTCTGGGTTGTTTGGATATTGGAGTCTGGATTTATTAATCCAAACTCCAACAAAAAAAGTTTGTTCTTTTCGCAAATATACTACAAATGTGTTCATAGACGGCAACAAGCTCGCCCTGCAATGTGATAATATATACACCTTCGCGGCCATGCATATGCAAGTCTGAACAATATAATTATATGCACCGCAACAGGAAATAGGCAAAGCTTTACATTCCTAACACTGAGGCGATAATTGGATATTTGACCACACATACGCAAGAACAACGTAAAATGTTAGTACAAGTTATTTCACTGCGTTAAAGAAATCCGTCAATCAACAAGTCAGCAAAGAAATATTTATATCCTAATCTTAACGAGAATTATAAATAAGTTTGTTTATTAACTACTAGACCGATTATCATTAAATTTCGCATACACATTGATAGGGATACTGAAAAGAACATTCGGTACGTTTCATCCAGGAAAAAGTACTATGCACGAGGTATAAAAATTTACCGACAAAATTATGATTTGAAGCGAGCAAAGCCGATAAAGTCTAATTGTACATATACAAGCATTTTACATTTATGAAACGCGATGTCCCAAACTGATAATGATAGAGATGTCATTTGATTAATACAGAGTCGTGAGCTCACGATTCCTAACAGAACAATTTTCTCGTAATTAATTGACAAAATGATATATTCCCTCAAAAAATATTATGACATTTCTAACAGTTTTTTAAGACTTAATTGTCGTTGAAATATTTCGTTAAACAGTCACTATAAATACCTACTTATCATCAGCGTCGTTTTCGTCGCGCCTATTAGTACATTTGCGGGCCGTTGATCTAACATAACTTATTTATTTACCACCACGTTAAACGATAAATCATGGCATTACAATAACTACACATATATACGCATCTAATATAACATAGTGTCACGTGCAGACACGATTAACACGTCAATGTTTAATATCAAATTTGTCACGAGTGCGATTAAACAAAAGCTGTTTTGTGACTTTTTTAGTCAACAAACCGCAGAACTCAATTCTCAACTGTCGTTTGGTAAAATCGTGCATCTCTAATCAAAAAGCGCCTAACATCTGATACTTTCCCGAAGAAGCTGTGGACCAGAAGTGCTAACGGAAACAAATGAACTGTTGCTAGCTGAAGGCTATCTAGGACTGCTACATCACGCAACCAATTCTCGCTCTTATATCTACTAAGTAAAGCATTATTTTGCTTGATAAAAGTTGAGATAAGCAAACAGGTCTGGTCGCTTTCAACGCACTGCACTGCATTCTATTGCAGCCGCAACGAGTCGGTCGGAGAGACATTTGACACGTCCTCGCTGACAATAATATGTGTGTGTAACCGGAGTGAAATATATACAAGCAGTTCACGCCCTTTTACACATCTCCTTCTAATTAGAACAAATCGCACCATATTTTCTAAAGAAATAAAGGTTAAACATTCTCGTTTCTTATATTATCGAACGAAGCATAAAATTACTACGTCGCATTCTAAAATGTATCTGCCTATTAACCTAACTATAATCACAGCCATTATTCTGGTCTACAATTGTCATTCATAGTTTTGCGCATATGTTCCAAGAATTTTAATTATAGATTAATGAGACTAATAAATAACTATTCACCATACATACAACTGGCACAAAATAAGGTAGCTACTAAGTTGTCTGAGATAACAATCTTAATGCGTCTAACCGCATTAAACACTTTCACAAATCATCAAATCCATTCAAATTCCCTTTCGCTTCGTTTATTAATTACACGGGCAAGTTAACCCCGCGCTGCACCCCGACGCACCCTGTCTCACCCCCCCCTCGACCCTCACTAACGCCAATAACTTGTTTATCGCGCGACTGCGGAAACTAGATCCCTAACTCCGATCGGAAAATATCCCCGAATTTCCGTCGCGTCCGACACAACTTCGTTTTACAACTAAGTAGTAAGATACGACACTCCGCTTAACACGATTTTATTATTTCTCAACGTTATTGCACCTAATAAACATTATTATGTTGAAATACGTTTTCTATTCATTTATAATCACTCGCATCGTTAAGACAGTCAGCGATTCAAATAATAATAACATGATTAAAAGAGCTGCCAATATACGATCTCATATCTGTTCAAACTCTATTAAATTAGACGTAAGATAACTAATGCACTTTCGATCTGTCGGCGGTCATTCTAAATATTTCATAGCGATAAACGACTGGATATAAAACAAACGTCGACGGCCGCCTTTCAAAATAATAATTACTTATATCAGATTTATTAATTAGACGTAGTGGGGACGTCTCTAGGGCCTGTCTGGCGGTGCAGCGGGTGCGCGGGGCGGGGAGGGCCGGGGTGACTTCCGCACCGCCACCGGAGATTGCGTCCCAGCCTCCTGCGCAAGCCGTCTAACTCAATCATCTGCGTGAAAATATCGAATAAAACTTGCTCCCGGCGACACTTTTAACTGTACACGTGGGAGGGAATGCGCCAATTCGCTATCGTAGTTTCGTTTACAGAAACGAAATAAAAATCATATTCCTATTTCTGCCTCGAGCGCGGTTCGACGTTCGCCGCCTGAACCGAGTTTCGCTCTGGTGTCATCGCATCTAGTGTGACGACGAATTTCCTGTTTGAAAGAAAACGTCTAAAATTCATTAGCTCATGTGACCGCGCGCCATCTCAGCCGGTGTTATGTTCCAACTAACTGAAAAAACCACAGCGGCCGAGGGCACGTCGGTTGGCACTCCTTTCTTGACGGCGAGACGTCAAAAACATGCGTGCGTGAGACTCGACATCAATCAATGTGGGTTGCTTTTATTTTTGTTCGGCTTCTGTTGACGACTGCAACGTATTTTTAGGGTTGCGCAGGACTAATGAACTAGTCGATTGTCATGCCACATCTATTCACCCGATGACAAAATAAAATTATTATTACTTTGTTTTTATTTATTCCTAACAAAACTTTATTATGTACTTATAAATAACTATCTATACGGATGCCATATGCCTATATCTTTGTGAATCCAATTTTAACTTTCTGAGCAAGACCCTAAAATTCCCTCTAGACCTATGAATAACTGGCTCTACGCGACTTGGGTTCGATTGGTTTCGGTAAAATTATGTGTGTAAGTATCCTTCAAATCTATGGGAGTTATTACTTTGATCCCATGATTTATATAAAGGTAGCTAATGCAATGTGCAGGGACACACACACATACATACTATGTAAGTGCACGTGCATGGTTGTGTGAGTGCAGAGTGTCATCTTCACGATTCCCCGTGTTCTCGATTTTATATAGACAGTCAGTTTTAGTTGTTTGTTAAGTTAGCACGTAATAAGGTAAATAATTATAAGAGAATATTGTGGACCTTGAATATACAAATATAAATTCCGGAATCGTTCCTCTTTAATTTTATCTCTTTCGAATCGGACTCAACAACTCAACGATCAAGGCATGGAATTCTCTGCCAAGGCACGTGTTTCCTTCTTCTTTCAATCCTGGGTCCTTTAAGCGGGGCGTGAAAAAGCACCTTCTCAGGCCGTCAAAGTGGAGACCTCAACATTGCCTCGGCTGCTATGAGGACGATGTGGAGGCCACTGCTCTTAGACCACACGACTGCTTACCATCAGGCGGAGTGTGGTCATTTTGACGAGCAAAATAATAAAAAAATCCCTTAATTGGTGACACCGGCGTGATCGTTAAGTCCACAGCGTTTTTCGGTGTACTGTGAACTTTTGTGATAGTGACTTTTAGACTTTGTAAAAATGACGACCGGTGTTCCCCACGGTGCGCAAATACCATCCGGTAATATTATGGCCGTCACACTGTCCTTGCGGATCCCAGAATTTTGGGTAGACCAGCCACGGGTATGGTTCATCCGCGTCGAGGCCATCCTGGCTCCGCAGACGATGAGTGATGACTCTAAATTCGACTTGGTCGTCGCGAAGCTGCCTAAAGACGTCATCATTCAACTATCAGATTTTTTTTGGCTAAACCTCCGGCGTCGGGCAAATTCCAACCTTTGAAAACCAAAATGTTGACGCTGTTTGAAGATTCTACAAATAGATAAATAGAGAAACTCATAGATGAGATGGAGCTTGGTGACCAGAAGCCGTCACAACTCCTCCACCGAATGAGAGACTTAGCACGCAATAAGATTTCTGACGACACGTTGCGCGTGCTATGGCAAGGACATTTACCGACGACAGTACGAGCAGTGTCGACTGTTTCGGAGACGAAAGGACTTGACAAATTAGCAGTGATCGCGGATAATGTTGCGGAGGCCACACGCGTTTTGCAACTATACTTAAAATATTAAAGGTTAAAATGAATGTTTATGGACTAAGAAAAAAAAATTATAATAGTCCTAAAACGTATTTCTAAGATATGAATTAAACATACCAAATATAACATTCAAGGAATTCGTGGTATGAGTTAAATCTATGCCAACAAATACCTGTGACCATTTCATTCAGCAAAATCGCGACGTTTGGGTAGGTCAAATTTCAGGCCATACAACTCCACGATAACAGTGATGAGAGCTCCAGGAAACGAAGTATCATCGACTTTGTCGCGAGAAAACGTCACATTCAAAACGTGATGAATGCTATGATTTTTAAATCAATTCTCTATGGCAACAAAAATTTATTCAAAATGTCTCAAACTTCTTCGGCTAGGCACTTTGATGTAATATGTACCACGGTTGTTTAATTAACAGCGAGTGTTTGAATCATTTGTGACGCAACTATATATCAAAATAATTGGTATTATTTTAAAGCTAAATTGTTTGTGTTCTCGTAGAAGACGCTCGTTATACATGTAGCAGTTGAACAGCAGTTGTATTACACAAGGAACAGATCATTCAGGAAGCCATCCTAGATTTATCACGCTCTCAAAGGCGTGCTAAATACCATCACAAGTGGTGACATTAACATCCATCATGTCAATGGACAAATTATTTGTTGAAATAATGAGTTGCCTACAGTGAGAAGTAAACTATTCCATTAGCTAAAAATTCGTTAGACCAGACGTCCCCACTAAATAACATTACAAATGATACATATATTTAGAAAAACAAAATCTTTCCAACAAACTCTTTTCATCCTCATACGATTATTACAATATGCATCACTGTTATTAGCTACATTGACGTATTTATACGTTCGTTATTATAGCTTATGTTTATACTTGTCAGTATTCAATAGAAACAAAACTAAATATAAAATTCTAAAAATGTGGACATTCGTATTAAAGTTGTCTACGGCGGTGACTTGGCCTTTTGGCTATAAAAAAGTATAATAGACAGTGTAAGCACCCAAGATCTTCAGACTTCAGACTTGGGATGCTTATGCGTTGTGCAAAGACGACAAACAATATTTCTGAGGCTTGGAACAATGCCAACATTTGATTTTAATGACAGTTTATACACGCATATGTCTGCTCTCTTACTATTTTCTGTTTTTAGTATTTCTTATTTAGTGTACAAAATAGTACACATTATAAATGGTTATACCTATTGCATATGAAGAATGACGAGTACCGACTATATTTTTTGAGTTATCATAAGTAGTAGCTTTTAGTAAAAATATCCGTGAAAATACTAATGCGAATCATATCGTACAAATATTTGTCTATTTTTATGATATAATATTTCGATCACACCATCAGTCAATGCGCGGCGTATAAATCAAATTTGTGATTGTTGTTTTTAAATAAGCTCTAAATATCCTGACCTATAACTGGACGGATAGCTCAAAACGTCGGCCGAATATTTATAAATACGGTAGCGGAGTCGGTAATGCGCCTCGACAGACAGTTGCTAAATTTCAATGTGCTCTATTTCGAATTCGTGGCTTCGGCTTTCACGTGGACAGAGAATAAACTCGACAGTGTCTCGGACACCCATTTCGTTAAAGATTAAATCTGACACGACGAACATAATGACACTAAACGATAATTTGAAGAAGCATTACACGCCTCGGAATTAAAACCTTGTTGGACGCCAATTCTTCGAATGATATAGAAAACCTAATACATTGAGCAGTACCCACTCTTTAAATGTTACCGGAGTGTAATAAATAAATACTCTCTTATTACTTAAGAATCTTATAAATAAGAATTTTAATAATCGTGTTTTGACAAGCGCGAGATACACGGTTAATTTTTTAAATGTATTGCTATGATTTATAAATGAGGCAAAGTATCAAAACACCCACTCTTATTACCGAGCAAAATAAATATAGTCCAAGTTTAATTATTCTCGTATAAAAGTGCAACGAGAATAAATATTCCGACATAATTTTCAGTATGATTCAAAGACGCTTACGGGAATCCCTCACCTCGACCGAGACGCGCATTTGACTCGGGTGGTTACAAAGAATTATATCTAGTTGAACTAAGTACTCTATTGGCAGAGCGTTCGCATATCTCGTGAGTGCGAACTGTAGCCGTATATTCTTAGAGCTTCGGAAATACCCTAAATCCGACATACATTGTGGACCATATTACTCTGTGCACTTACATTCGTACCGGCTATGGACTCCCCAGCCAAATTTTTGAATTATTCCCATATGAAGTGAAGACAGTTTATGATCTCGTATCCTATTTTCTGAAAACGCTTCAGCAAACGCTTCATATTGCCATCCATTTGGCTGCAAGACATGCTCTTAAGTAATCCGAATAGTGATGAGTCATTGAACAAATCTTGCAAATATTAGTTATGCAAAGCTTTCTAAGTCGATAATTTTATTTGCATGGAAGTAAGAACAAATAAAACTATTTCAGTACGTCTATACTGGCACTGAAGTAACTTTCAATCTAGTTCATGAAAGTATGAAAGTAATAATGCAAATACTACGCAAGCTGTAAGAATTCACTGAGGAAATCAGATTAGTATTATACTCAAGTGGTTTGGGTTAGATGTGTTGTTACTAGCTGGGATTATTGTTGCACAACTGAGACATTGTTGTGATATGGCAAATAGGGCATCAATAAATTAGTAACTGCATTTTAAACTTACATTTTTCAACTTACATTCAGTACGACAAATTTACATACGACATCTGTTATCATACACTGACAGACTCACACAGACACACATTCACTACAAAGCAATCAAAAATAAGTTTTCAAAAATCTAATGATCAGCATAAAACATTACCAACTTGTTAAAATATTACCCATCCTAAATTTCGAATAAGATCCTTGGCAAGTAATAATAATTTGGATTGCCACGAGTTACGTTACCTACCTCCAGTAACCCAATGAACATGGTAATGCGTACACGTGTAAACAAATCCATACAAAATGTAGAAATAAATTGGAGTTAACCTAGCAGACATAAAGCGCTTTGAATCAATGAACAATTCATCCTTTACGCGATGACGAGTCTTGCTCAGCCAATGAATGTGTTCCTTTGCGAGACTCGGTTGCTATCTAAAACGACATTCTCAATCCAGTCACACACGCCTCGCTCCTTAAAGCTATTGTATTGATTCAAAAGCTCCCAAAAATCTGTCGACATGTAAGCAATAAATGCGGGGGGATGGACGCTTTATAGCTATGTATGTTCGTGAGAGCATGCTTGCGGACGTAATTGCGTTTCTAGGCATTCTGACATCGTTCCTCGTCTTTATAGGGCAATTACTGTCGTTATCTGGCATTGATATTGCATCTAATTTATTCATACTCCCATCTACATTTAAATAAATACATGCCAGCTGCACTATCCTCCTGGACACAGTTTGTTTGTTTGACTTCTCGCTAGTCTCCAGTCGTACCATTAACATAGCGCTCCTATAATTCTTCACCCTAGCCAAGAAAAGCTTAAGAATAGAACGTACACCAAGCATCTCCAATGCCTTGTCTTAATTAATGGAACACTTTCGTTGGTAGTATTTGTGAGACTGCTGTATGTGGAAGTTAAATTGCGAAGGAGTAGATTGTTTGAATATTTCATAGAGGAATGCGGTAGTACATGTGCGATATGCAAATTTAGGGGCATGTCCTGCTGAAACCCGATTTTGACGTTACGCAGTCGAGCACCTACTCTTCACGCCTCGAGCTGACGCGTCCCATACGTGCTTGCGTCACCGTCTGATGCAATCCTGACACTTAACTACATTCACCCTTAGTTCAATATCCCTTGCGTTCCCATAGAGTATCCACGAAATTCGAAATGGCGCATGCATATGTAGTAGACATACAAATGAAGATTACTCCAATCATGCTATCTACTTAGCATTCGAATGCCGGCAAAGCTGTAATAAGAATGACTATAAATCGTATCATATATTAAAAGTAACGTCGTAGAAAATTTACAAGTGGAATTAGCCGTATACATACAATGTAGCATTTATATTGTTAAGTAACGTAATGTAAGACCTTAATTTCGTAACGATGTCAATAAATTTTATAAATTGGATAGCGTTTTCAGCATGTGCCAAAATAATTAATCAAAACTTGTATTTTAATTGTGTTTATGTGTCAATGCGACTAAATTTGGAACCGTTCACGTACAACTAAATGAAGAGTTTACGGATCATTGTGAATTAGTTGCTAAATTTAAATATAAACAAAGTTGGATGGAAATTACAATTAGAGACGTCACTTTAAACGTCATATTATTTAAGTTTATTATAGCTCTTCATGAACACTGAGTCATGTTATGACATAATAATAAAATGTTCTCGTTAATTTTATCACCCATATAAAATAGCAGTAACTACACGCACAATATGAGATATTCATCCATTCATATTTTTTGGCAACTTTCATAAGAATTTAGATAATAATATGAGCGATGTATGAGCGTTAATGATACTCGACGTTTGATCTCGGCAGGGCTTCTTAGTTCTCACAGCCCATTGTACGACTCAATCTTAGCTGTTAAAATGTTCAAGTTGTTAGTGATAAGAAGGCCACTTATCGCGTTGACATCCTGATTTTTTACTCGCTGAGATTGTGTCGAGCAGAGTAAACACAAGATTCTTATCTAAAAAACTCGGCAAGAAAACATTTTGCTTTATCAGAATGATAGAACACCTAGTTGTGCCCGATATATCAAGGTGCCGTGGTAACTTGTTGGCACTTATCGCCTTGTGTGAACCATGATGTTTACATTAAATGTAATATTGCTACTACATGTAAACGATGTCATGTGCTCACAAACTTTAAGCTTTTAGGCTCAACTGTATACCTAACAACAAAATTTGTGGATTTACTGAATGCATGCCTAACTCTCTTCACGGTATTTATTTTTATTCATATATGGTATAAAAATGTGTATACCTAACAAAGCTAGGCAAACAGAAAATATTTAGTCATTCATGTCAGAAATATATACCAAGGATGGAAAACGTTAAGCTTTATAATTTTTCCTATGTGAAATTGTTCTTGCTATACGAGATCTACAAAATGGTCGGCATAGGTGCACGGTACGTAAAATACCTACGAACATATATGCGAGTTAAATGCATCCCACAGCAAAGCGCTGTGTTAAAAAAATGCTATTAGGCATCACTTTGATGGGAGGTGGAACTCCTGCCTATAACTGAGAATTTTTGAAACAATTACCAACACTCGCCTTTGGGGAGCAAAGTTCGTTAGTTGTGTTGAGCAGTGCTTGTTACTAACCAGTTACCAAGAGGTGTTTCATTTCACAACCGTTGTAATCACTGCAGAATTCAATCGCCGCTGCTTCAACATTCGTCTATAAACCCAACTCCATTAATAACGTAGGTACGTAGGCCACACTTTGTTTTAAATGCATGCCTACTATTATTTGAGTGTTTGTTATTCTTGAGTTCAATCCAACCATGACTAAGATAGCCGCAATTGGGTCTAAATGTAGTACGCATATGTGTATGTAAGTACATTAATACGCTGGCTTCATGCGCGTACTATAGCGGAAAAGACCCGTTTGTGAAAGAAACAGTGATTCAGGGTAGCGTCGTATTTAGGTACTGATGAAAATTGTAACATTAGTATACCCCTATTCTAACGTGAAAAACAAATAAACAATCACTCTTTAAAATGTACATAATGATAAAATATCATAAAACTTGTACAAAGCTGCGTTTTATTCTCAAAATAGTAGTCTAAATATTATCAACGTGTTTTAATATAAATGTAAATAAAAAGAATGAATAGAAATCAAGCCTTTAGAAGTGTATTCGCCATTGTTCCTGCTACTTGACCTGGGAATTGAATCGTAGACTTCAATTAGTTTCTGCGTTTACGTTTGGGTCATAAATTGGGAAGGCCTTTTTAATAGCTTAAATACCAACACATATAGTATATGCCCTTTCCCCCAAACTATAGTTACGTAAGCAGAATGACCGTCAGAGATAACTTGAAACAAAGATTTTCGAAAAGAAATACATACACAAACCTATTCTCTCCGTAAATTCTTTCCAATTTGACTAGCTTGCGTGTACTACGAGCGAGCCATCACCATAATCCGTCGATACATTGTAAGAACTCTCTAAGAAGTAGCGAAACGTACCAGACTGAGATAATACTAGACAGGAGGAAGGTATCAATCAGGCAGGCCGTAGTGCCGACCAGCCACTAGTGATTCATATGATCATTGTTCAGACCTACATACCTACACGAATAATAAAAACTAGGACAAATTTACGGTTTCGTTCTTGTTAATGTAACTATACTACGATTTTGACGAATTGCCAACAATCTCGTACTTTTTAAGGCATGTTCTATTATTATGTCTTATATTTAGAAAACCTGTCATCTCTGGCACATACACAATATGTTGATTATCACATTAGTTGTGGTTTCTTCTCTTTAACAGCACGGAGAAAAGAATCGAGTCAGGTAAACGGGTAATATGTACGACTAGTGAAATCTGGGTATAATGCCTATTTGCCTACGCCTAAAATATACACTATACAAACATGAATCTACTAAATTGTCAAAGCAAGGCAGTTTTGTAAAGTAAGAAACACCTCAAGGAGCACACTCTTTTACCAAATATAATTTTGAGATTGTTAAAGTTTAATTTGTTTATAGTTATTCTGACGCTAGTAATATTATTAATGCCGATGTTAGTTTGTTACTTAGGCTTTAACGACTCAACTACTCGATCGATCATAATAAAATTTCGTATACACGTCGTTAGAGGTATAGAAAAGGAGATGAAGCTGCTTTTATCTAGAAAAAAAAGTACTGTTATGTAGGGGTAGAAATTAATTGTCAAAGTCTAGATTAACGCAAGCGAAACGGACAAAATCTAGTTTTGTATATCTTTATTAAAGTTTGTATCTTGATCGTTTGTAAATACGCTCATTTAAATACAAGTGAGAAACTGCAATAAATATTTTTAATTTATTTAATTGCCGTAAATCTTAGACTTCGATAAATGGTTCAAGTAATATGCAAAGGTCACGTGATACTACGTGACCTTGAGGTCAGAGGTCAAAGGTCACAGTAATTTCGGAGGTATATCGACTATGCTTAGTCAAATGGCGTTGACCGCGAATCTCTAGCTGTTACGGTTCTTGAGTTGAAAGTTGTATAACAAGCAGACGTTTTTTGAAGTCCAAAAAACGTCTACGTATGTTCATATTTACTCTTTTTTATTTACGTTTACAGCGATGAATAGGCATCATTATACCGTCTGAATTCATTTACCCCCAATTCCTGAAAGGCTAATCAACGTGTCAAAATCAAACCCATGTCAAGTGATTTGATTGGAAGTTGCTATATCAGTCAACCAATTACAGCAGTTACCATGTGCTTAATCGTCTCTTCAATATTTGTTGTATCTCTGTCTCTCAGAAACCGCGGTTCAGCGTTTTTTTAGCGGTTAGCTAAATATTAAATAATCTTTATCTATTTTTGCTTAACATTACATGCTTTACTTGTCAATTGTTGGAATGCCAAACATAATTCAAAAACCTATTGACTAGCCGCCAGTGTGCCGCTACGACTTATTAGGTTGGAAATATTATTATCTCGCTAAAAAGCAATTGCTTAATTTGAACTAAAGCTAAAGAGGATTGTTCAAAAGCGGATACACCTATTAAATATGATGAGTTATGGAATAGTTGGCGTATTCAAAGACCAAAACTGTACCTAGGTACTACATACAGGACCTACTTCATATAATAAAGTATTTCTTTCTGATATTAATAATCTTTAATTTTACCTCGTTTCATAAAAAACAATAAGCAGTAGATAAAAATAACCTATATCTGTCAAGAGACAATTTTAAACAGTTAGATAGTATATCCATAGACACAGTAACTTTATTCTTCGTTAGCATTTCGCCCAATGTTGGATGCTTATCTTATCATTTCACTTTTTGCTTCATAAGCTAGATGCAAGACGCCTTCAGATTAATAATAATAAAGATATAAAGATAAAAGGTAGTATGTTACAAGAACAGTTATGTTTGCGTAGTCTCGTTTTCCTGAACGAACTTACATACATATTGATAATTGATAAGCAAATACGTTTTGTTTCCTCATACATACATACATACATACATAGATTCACGCCAGTTTCCCAGAGGGGAAGGCAGAGACTACGGATTTCCATTTGCTACGATCCTGACACACTTCTCTGGCTTCATTTATTTTCATAACATTCCTCATACACGCTCGCCGGTTTAAGGTGCTCTTAACTTGGCCTTTATCCAGAACGTCTCCGATCTGATCAAGAAACGTTCGCCTAGGTTCCATTCACACTAGCCTTATAATATAGCCTTTCTCAATACTTAATAAAAACAATGGTTGTTAGTTGACCACTGCTAACAATAAGAATTAATACGTAACGTGTGGCAATGTCGATCGGCGAATTCCACATATTAATCTATTGAATCGCAGCGGCACACAAGCGGCCAGACACAATAGGTTTTTAATTATGTCTGGCATACCAAGACCTGAGAGGTTAATATTGCTACAAGCTTGCATATTTTTTGTTTTCTTAACTTTTGTATAGTTTTGCGACATAGGTACCTATTATATTTATATGTACAGAAAGTCCATACAATAAAGTATGATTATCGATATAAAACGTAGCAGTAAATATATGATATACCATCTTAAATATATACGAAGTTTGTTCCCGAATAAGTTCCACAAAAGTTTGCCCTACAAAAATAGTATAAAATTTCTGGCCTGTACCAAGTTACCTTCGGCGAATTTAATATGTTAATGTGATCGAAAATAGCCCGTAAGGAATTTGTGCAAGATGGAGGTAATATTTCATTCAGCATTGATAATGTAATATGGTTTATATTTTCAAGAAGCTTGCTTTTACTATTATGTTCTTGAAATAACCAACAAAAATTATGTATTCTATAAACGCTTCACCTAGTTACATTCCAAGTTCATTTTTATTTTATTTTACGCCATACTCCTTGTGATAATAAACAACAAACTAAAGTCTTATGCATGAATATTTTTATGGCTACATGCATTGTAAAATGAAAGAAACTAAGCTACCTAAAGTCGATAATCCTCTAACATGGGTAGAGCAGATTTACCCTTTTCCTGACACAACTATTTGTCCTTCCAATTTCACTAAGTAAAAGATTTTCCTTTTTTTTTCTAAAATGATATCACCTGTACAAGGAATAATTCTAGTGTCGCGGGGCACTTTACAAACATACAAACAACGGACACAAAAAAAACTTAGACTCGAAACAACCAATTCAGAATCACACAAATGTTTGTCTCGTGTGGGATTCGAACCCACTAACTAACCACTACATCATCCGTGCAGTCAATACTTTAATTATTGTATTGTTTTAATTCATTTTTTAATGCAACAGAGGCAGCTTCTATAGTAGTGTGCTTCTATTCCTCTAATAAAACAATTTCTGTCATTAAATAGTGACTAATCTGACGTCTTCCGTGTCACGAATTAACTACTACACACGATGAATAACGATGTACACTCGCAAAGAAAACATCACGGGATTATAATTTATAAGTACTTGTTGGTGGTATATATACATTGAAAGTACAGTCAACTGCCACGCCTGAGGTCGCGGGTTCAATTCCCGCACAAGTCAAACATTTGTGTGCATGAACATGGATGTTTGTCTTGGTCTCGGTGTTTCTATGTATAATATGTATGTATTTAGAAAAAAAATAGTATACATGTATGTTTATCCATGATCTAGTATCCATGGTACAAGCTCTGCTTAGTTTGGGCTAGATAGTGTTGTGTGTATGTGGTAGAATATTATTATATTATATTATTATTTAAAGAGATCTTAATATATTGTAAGGAAATGTGTCGACGTATTTTACCCGTAAAATAGCTAATTTTGACATAAAAGTATATTTACCGCATTAATTTGTATAAATTCGTTCTTAGCAAATATATTCGTTATCCTGAATCAACTACAAATCAAACCCAAGGTCTCAGATTAGTTAATTTTATTGAAATTAAATCCCACAAAATAATTGTGAACTGTGCTTCATAATATATTATGCTCTTATCATATTAGCTGTACCTACAATCCTTCTTATGTCTCTAGTATCATTTCATGATATTTGAATATCTTTTGTGTAAATCTTTACATGTATTTAACATATGATATTCACAATCTGTAGATTTTACACTAAATAGTCAATTTCGATCGTATCTGAGGCATGACTTGACGAAGCTACCTATATCATAACTAGCTGTAACAAGTGTTCGACAAACAAAAAATTGCAAGAAATCGCGCGCCCAACAACAATATAACAACACAAGAGCATCATAGTAGATATACATAACAACGCAAGTTGCGTGGGAATACTAAAACCACATTATCATGCGGCTAGATTTAAATTATCGTCAATTTTAAATAATTTATTAGTCACTTTACAATACGATTATGTCTAAACTCTGAGTGTCAAACACTTCGTTGAGCAATTAAAATTTCTAACAATTTTTTTTTTATTTAATACACCGACGTACTCGGGTCGATGCGGTTGTCGTCCACAGACGCGGTCTCCATTCCAACTGAACTGTCTAATCTTTCTATTAAAAGCTTTCTCGTTTTTCTGTGCTGTAAATGCATGCGTCTCACATAAGAATCGCATTGCTTTTTCTTAAAATGATTTTTAATAACAAATGTAACGTTATACGCGTGATAAGCGATGCCGACTTGGACGAAGAACAACAAACAGTCACTTTGACAAATAGAAAAAAACACCTAGTCAAAAAACGTTGTTCCCTACTAGCATGGAACGTCTTACGGGCTGTGAACGAACTTTGTTGCCGACCGTACAATATACACGATAAGTGTTGCTTTCCTGTCACGGAAGTGAACGTTTGCATTTGTTAATTTAGTTGTTACCGGTTTTTGTCCGACTCTGTAGACATTAGTTGGCCAGCCCGAGCTGATTTTTACTGCTTAAAACAACACGCATGCTAATTTTCGTGTTCTAAAACTCAAACGAGACGTTACTTACGATGTACAAAAAGCTACTTGTCTTTTTGTATACAGCACTAGTACTTTCAGTTCTTAATAATAGATCATACTGAAGACAAACCCATTTGTAAATATCAGCCGAGTTAATATTGTATATCATTACAAATGAAATGTGTTCAGTATATCGTAAATAAACTAATGAAAAATTATTCTTGCATTCATTCCGCTCATTTGTTTATTTATACGCGTTTCTTACAAAAACTTCCGGACGAATTGATATGAAGCTTTAATTTTTTATCGTTCCGTCTAGAAATTTCATATATATATAAGTATATGTAGATATGACGTCAAGTAACACAGAAATACAAATAATATTACCCTACTTACGTAACTACGTGGGCAGAGATGCGTGAGAAAAGCTAGTCTGAAATTAATATGAAAGTTAAGTGTGGCTGACAGAACAAAAGTATAGTTTTATTTAAGTTTTACTACAGATGATATTACGTAACATTTAGGCAGATTATACCCACCAGACACTAAGACATTGACAAAGTACTGCCACGAAAAGGGCTGACATAAATGTAGAGATTATATCAACATATTCTACGATAAATAGTATACTACATAATTTCTGTTCTTTATATAAAGCTGAGAGCATTTATCTCCCCATTTTAAAATATCATAGTCACTACTACCTACACATGTTATGATAAGAAGTGTACTTAATGATAAATATAACAAATCGTTTCATTTAAAATTGCCAATAATGCAATGAATTACAAATAGGAAAAGATTTTTTATTGTTCCATTTTCCTATGAATATTGAAGAGATATATTCGTACTAAAACATTAACAGCACTTGAACTACCAAAAATTACCTCACAAAAATGAAATACATTTATAAAGATAGTTAGATAAAGGTGCATATTAGTCTAACCCTTGCTTAACTTCTCCCTAGCCTTTATTATTCCCAAGTCACTTGGGGTCGGGCTTTTCTGGTCTAACCGGATTTGACTGGATATCAGTTTTTACACGGAGCGGCTGCCACCTGACCTCCGCAACCCGAAGGCTAACAATACTCTAAGGCTAGACCAGTGTCAAGATATTACAGGGCACTGACTTGCCTATAACGACTGCCATAGATGTTCGTGGCAGCCGAGACCGACGGCTTAACGTGCTTTCCGAGGCACGGAGCAGGCGATAATTGTCAATCAATACGCACATAATTTCGAAAAGTCATAACTTCCAAAAGTCAGAGGTGCGCGACGTAGGTTCGAACCCGAGACCCTCTGCATTGCAGTCAGTTGGTCTCCCCACTGAGCTATCGGCACCCTTAGTCTAACCTTGGCTTAACAACAAATCATTTTAACGTTCAAAAATAATCAAGGAACGTTTTGAAAATGTTCCGAAGAACTGTGGAAATCATTCGTCATGTGAACAGCCGCGGGCATAAACTAGTAACACAACCCAATAAATAGAACATGAGAGATCCTATAAAAATGGCGTGTCGGAGTTGTAAGCTATAACCGCATTTGTTTCAGGTTGATTGATTGAATAATATAAAATATTCAACGATTAGTGGTAACCGACCCGCGTACTCGTATTAGGTCGGCACCAGACGTTAGATGTCAATGATTAATTACTGAACATACACTAGTTCCACGGTTTTATAGTCTACCGCTAAAATAACCGTCTTTATAGCTAATATTAAACGATAACGGAAATAGAGATACTAGACATGAATTTGAAAGCGAATATATTTTAATGATCTACAAAATGGCTCATTTGTTTGAATAGTTTGTAGTTATACTCGCCAGTTGAAGTCTGTGTTTAGTAGTGGAATTCCAAAAACTGATCTGAGCAGATCCCTAATATTTTTTAACCTCTCAAACTCCGCCGTTGAAAACATAAACCATACACAATCGAGTGTGCTCGACGCCCTATCGCGTCACCGGGGTTTGACAAGTACAAATCTAAATTGTAATTGTAATTGCAATTGGACTCCCTTTTCGCTTTTTTTTTAATTTTATTTCATTTATGCGTGGGGCGTCAACGGTATTTGAGAGGTATAGTTTCTAGGTGGCAAGCAAGCAAGAGATCCGCCAGATGCTTAGCGGTTACCACGCTTGCAGTACCAGATGTAGTAATGACGCGATGTAGGCTTAAGGAAGACGAAATTAAAAATGACATGAATGGAGAGGAATTGTATATGTAAGTAAGAGTCCGTCTGAAACTCTTACTAGGTTTTCTAAAAGAAAGTGCTACATCTTCGGAGAACCAGTTTATTCGTATCATGATCAAGTAATTGGCATCAGTGACCCATATAATATTTGAACGTAATTATTGCTTTATATTATAATGTTAGAGAAAACTTCAGTCATCTATTAGTCCAAGCATCTCTAAAACTGTATGAGCTGTAGTATATAATGAGGGCACGACTTGTCATCACGTCAAACAACCATTGTCATCAACAGAATCATTTCTCTAACGAGATGATTCACTGAACTCGATTGTACCGTTGAACATGAACTATTACAGAATTTAGTACGTAGATACATCATACATCTAGTAAGTAGAGTTTCACCAAAATGAGGTAATTAGTCTGCTAGATTTTTGTTGCACAAAATTTAGTTGTGGAGCTTATGAATAAAGAAATATATGCAAACAGCTTCATTGAGTCATGTACATAGTATCATCATTCTCTTACCCTGACCCTAATTTTATTAGAGTTGACGCAATAGATATGTCTTTTTTAGAGTTCGGAAACTCTTATACAACAGCTTTGTCCATCTGTTTGCTATACAACTTTCAACTCAAGAACCGTAAGACCTAGAGACTCGCGGTGCCATTCGATTCAGCATAGTTGATATACCCCGAAATGACTATGACCTTTGACCTCTGACCTCAAGGTCACGTGATACCATTTTTTTCGAACTCTAACATTTACGGCAATTCATTGCCGTTTCTCATCTAAATTTTTCCTTCTTTCTTTTAAATTATTCAATTTAAATTATTTATCTGCTAGGATAGCAGATTAGCAGCAAATTATATTGCTCACATACTTCATTAATCTTTTCTTTGGCCTTTCTCTACCTTTCTATTCACGTATCCTAATTATACTTTTTTACACACTTGCGTTCTCAAAACATTTCCATACCAACACAGATGATTGTCTTAAAACTTTCTTTAGCGCACTCAATCCTGATCCTGTTCACTCTTGTCACTCACATTTCTATCGCAACATACTCTACTGCATGTAATCCTTTTGATTTTAAACTCAATTACAGTTACATACTTTCATAGAAAATTAGTCTATTCAACTGCATATGATTCTAATCATAATATAAAAGAATCATTAAAAAAATTACTGTATTTCGTGAAACGCATATGTTAAAAAAGGTTCCATGCTTTTTTAAGGCATAATGCATAAATGCAGCAATTCCTTTTTTACGTTTTCTTACTTTTTATTTATTATTTGCTTTCCTAATCAGAAACATTTCGATTTCACCCTTTAAAACTGGTAACACTATCAATAAACATCGGTACGAGGGGAGTTTTGTTTGCTAGAACTTCATATAAAACGACTTATCCGATCGAATTGAAATCTTCGATATTGATATTGACTTATTCGCACAAACAGTCTCGTGGGGGACATGGAACCCAACCTCAAATATCATCACTTATCCGCAAGAGATTTTTTTGTAGTATTTTCCTTTGTATATTCTGAAGCTTAATTTCCCATCAAATAATTTTATAAACGACTACCATAATATGTTACAAGTCTCTATGATTTATTTTTCTTTTAAACTTATACTCACGCGCTAGTAATATTCTGTGTCGTGGGAACATTAAAAACATTGAGACAATGGACATATAGAATACTTAGACACGGAACAACAATTTGTGGATCATATATTTTGCACATGTCGGCAATCCGCAGCACTTAATGTAGCGCTGTAGTGCTGGGCGAGATGACCTCTTAAACACGTTAAGCTATCTTCCACCCGACAGAAGATCGAAGATCGAAGTCAAGGAACCTAGCGCTGTATCTCTACAATGAAAAGAGCTTCTAGGCTCCTTAATGAACTGCTTTGGAGTAGTGGTTTAGGTTGTTGCCACGCCACTGTTGCCGCGCCGAGGGTTGTGGATTCGATCCCCACACGGCACAAAAATGTGTGTGAACCACAAATAGTTGTACCTAGTCTGGGTGTTCTATGTATCCGTTATTTGAATGTTTGTAATCTCCAGTGCGGTACAGGATTTAATCTTAATGTGCGAGCTGTCTTTACTTAAAAAAAGGAAACTAGTAGCACATCGCCTCCTATTTTGAAAGGTAAACAACAGAGGAGACGTATCCCTTGTATTGAAAGCTTAAATTATATGCTACGGTAATTGCTTGCCATAAGTCGATTCGTATGCACATTTGCCACGTTTATCGCATACAAAAACTACTAGGTCCGAACATAGTTAAAACCACTCTACTGCGACAATTATTATTAAAAATGAATGTGAAAATGAATGACCGAGTCAGGTAAACGGCATGTTGTTTCAGTGAGCTCGTCAACATTTACGTTTCACAAAAGACAGCTTAATAGCACTCAATTTGAACTGTATTATTGCTTAATGTGTATTTTGTTGAACGTTATTCAATAGTTACTTTTTAGTTAGCTACTGTTAGGCAACTATGTAATATGGATCAATTTATATCACGTGCTATAAAAATAAGCAGATTATTGTTGATTATCATTTTTATTTTGACTACTATGATGGCGCAATAGGTAAAATAGTCACTGACTGTCGCGTAAAGTGGATTGGGTTCAATACCTATCTTATCTTATCTTATCTTGTGTGGGGGCCAGTCAGTACAGACCGGCGACACTTCGACCCAGTAGGATCTTTTGTGTCGACTTCCCCAATACCTATACATGATAAATTTTAAAATAGGACGGCTGTCGGACCCGACCTGAGAGACATCAGGCATAGGAGCAACGGATTTTCGTTCTTTCCGAAGCACAGGGTTTCTAACACTGCCAACTTCCTAACTCCGGGCTGCTATTAACGGTTGCGCCGGGATTCGATCCCGAGACCTCATGAACAGCAGTCGTATTCACTACCGCTGCGCCTGAAGTAGTTGATTATATATAAGTGTCTGTATAAGCATACATGTTAGGCTTATAACAGGTAAACCTTGCCATTTACTAAAGAAAGCTTCGAGAAATAATTTCATATTCTTAAAATATCGGCTTTTATCAAATATACTTATATTGGCTATTATGTATGGACGATTCATGTATAATTCAACGTTAATATTATACAACATACTGATCATTATAGGGCTCTTTACATTCTAATTATACTTTACCGATATCATATATTCAAATACATGTATTAATCATAATTTGATACGAATAATTTATTGTAATAAAGGAATGTATAAGTACTTAAATAAATATAGGAGTTCTATAAATCGATATTACATTTTCAACTGTGTGGTCAAACGAAATTCTACTAGTCCTAATAATATGAATGTGTATGTTTGTGTAGATATTTGGATTTTTGTTACAATATCAAAAGTAAACCAGTTTTAAAGATAATTGCCGCCCTATGATTTATTCCTGTGACACCCAGAAAGAACACTCTGGGTGTTCTTTCTGGGTTTTTAGAACAACATTTTCTGGATCACACAAATTTTTGTTGTGTGTAGATTCGAATCCACAATACTCGACGTAGTTGGCAATTGAGATCACCGATTTGCTACTACGCCATACGTTCAGTGATTTAGTCAATTTATATTCAACATATATATGTCTCTGTCTCTCTACATAAAGAGAAAGAGGATTGAAGGATGTGGAAACGGACCGAAAAATATGGAAATAGTTACAAGTGCATAGCACCTAAATTTTGGATGGATGGATATTCAACATCATTATCTTGAGTACAATATAAGTTTAAGCAATTTTATAAACGGTGTAATTAGATATCAATTTAAGGGATCGGCGAGGTCGGAGTGAGGAATGACGGAACACTTTGTCACCTAATCGGATTACCCGACGTCCGTAGCTGCACGTCCCACACTCAGACGTTGTGCTTTTAACCGAAAAGGAACATTTTAAACGCAATTGCTTTATTTTCTACGGCTCAATATACTTCAGCTTTATCAACTAGGATTACGATTTTAAGTATAATTTTGGATACTATTAAAGTATCAGGCCATTTTAAGAAATGTTGCAAAGCTAGTTAGCCTGGACTCAGATGAGATCTTCTCTTTTAGCTCTTATGAAAAGAGTTAGGCCATAATCCACCAGACCTGATCCGAGAGACTTAGCCTTGCGCGGGTAAGCATATATACTATATCTACCAGAATATTATGGAGGAGTAACAGACATCTGGTTTCTTCATGATATTTTCTTTAGCCGTTAAAGCGAAAGCCTGTTACTTTGAACTTAAGTCCTTTGCATGGTAGTCTGAAGGTCTTTTGAGAAGTCTATCGCTGTAAATTATGAAAGTATTGCTAGTTTTTGGCTATATAGCCCATAGTTTTTACTTTTGAATACTATTTGCCCTCTCTAGTAATAAGTGTAGTGCCGCTCTTTATAACCATCGACACAGCAAAAACAAATAAGGTATTTAATTACTGTATTTATATAGGTAAACGCCGCATGCCACAGTTTTGTGTTGCAGGAATCGAACCTGTAACATATAGCGCATTTATTAACGACGTGACTAATAAATTAATAATAGTATTTTTTGTTTACATATTGGACATTGGGTAAGCACAGAAGGATTTATGTATCTGCTTGGTAGTTAGTTCGCCTTAAGTTTCCTACAAGTCAGATTTGAATAAAATCTATATTACTGGCAGATTCATTACTGCCTCAAAGAGATTATTTGTCAAGTGACTAATTGATTTAAAATTAAAATAGCACTCCAATATGAAATTTATAAAATCTACTTTCTGCAAGTATTTTGTAGTCTATGGATATTCAATCAAAAATTTATTATTTGTACCACAACAGTATAAAACATACTAAATGCAAACCAACTTACATTTTAATTGTAATTAGATAAAATCTTTTTACAAGAATTGCAAGCTTAAGTAATTATACGCAATTCAAGTACATTTTTCTACTAAGAACCGGGAGCAAAGTGTCCATAACGATTAAGATGAAACGCTTAATCCTTTTAAGTCCATAACTGATGATGATGGCAGCAAAAGTAATTCACAAGATGTATTTTTGTGCTCACAGCCAGCGGTTACAGAAACTAAATGGCACATACTTTTTAAAGACGTAATTATAAGTTTGTGTGGAGGGTGTTGCTCACATAAATTCAAGTCACAAAGTACTCGACGCGAGCAAGCACCGCGCCGGGTGAAACATACACTACACAAGCTAGTCGGCGAGCGACGACGCGACGTTCCCGCGTCGCGTCGCCGCGAGTGGCTGCGCGTAGCATTTTGTTACACATAATCGGATTAGGGGCGAGTGTCGTCTGCCGACTGCCGGCGCATACGCCTTGCACGGTGCCCGCATATAAATACGACTCGACCCTTACTCAGGATTTAAATAAGTACTCCCACTACCACGGAAATAATGAGCTTACCGCAACATTACACAAATCTCGACGGCGCTGAATGTGACTTCACTAATACTGTCGATTTTGGCAAGTCCCGATATAAATTTCACCATATGCATAAAAGTGGCGGCGCTAAGCGACGGAGCCAAACTCAGCCTTCCATTACACGGATCACTTGGCTTGCGCTCAGGTTCACTAGCTAAAGCCCTTCCTGCAGGCTTGTACGATTACCCTGAGAGATTTCTTGATATTAAACCGCTATACCTACCTTCTGAATGGCACTAGAATGTAATAAAAAATAACATTAGACAATTTTAATACAGGTACATTAAAGTGAGGAATAAAATACATATAAAAATGTGCAATAAACACTGAAATGCGGCACAATATACATAAAGTGAACAACAAGATAAAGTAAAATAATCGTGCTCTTATCGTAATCATGCATAGCGTGACATCGACCGTTAGACGCTCAACTATCTAGTAAGCTCTCTATGGTCTCAAGCGGCTAGACTACGGTGTGAGATATGCTTCCGGTGGTTCCCGGGAAAGATCTATTTATGCGTTATGTTCCGCACTGTTTCTGTTGGTGTCAATAAGCTGTGTGAACAGGGCATGAGCGGTACAATCGACAAAATATTTCTCTCCGGAATCACGTCGGCAGACTGTGTAAAAATGGAGTGCCTCACTTACCAAACTTCGGAAGATGGCAACTAAGGTGCTCCACCACAATTACCGCTTGCGTAACCCTGGGAAAAATATTTTCTCCGTGAATCTAACGTGTCAGTAATTCTCATAAAGTGGTTGTTCTTATAATATAGGCAGGGAAACAGTTCAATAGTACGCAGTTACATTGCTCGGGGTGTGGCATCTTACATCTAACATGCTGAATTACGTTGCTAGTACTCGGTGAGGAAGATTTAGGTTCGATTTGTTTAAGCTATTTTAGAGCGGATTGTACTCTGGTGTCTGCTTGTACTCAAAACAAAAATTTAATTGGACATGGTCTACTTAATATAAAAACTTTAAATAAAAATACTAGGACCGCTACTCGGCTCTATGGTTACAATAGTCTATGGAACTAAAACACAATGTCTAACGTATAGTATACACCTGTTACTAACACACAATTGCAGCAATTGTAACTAATACTCGATGTTGCTTGTAATTTACAATAATAGACTGAGACAATAGTGAAGGTAAATAAGAAATACTCAAGTATAGTCTACGGCAACAAGAAGTGAATTATTATAATTTGTCGTAATATATATTACCATTTTATGAGTTTATACTAAGTGTAGAAACACCTGCAAAAGATTTCATATATTAATAAGTTTTCATTAGTATTATCTAACTACTTAGCCTTATGTTTATAGATATAATAAAATACACAAGTAATGTTGACCACGTAATTATCAGTAAGGAAGAATTAAAATAAAATCAGCAATCAAGTTTGCTTAAAGTCATAGAGAAAATATAGTTAAAAGAATAGGACGCAATCTTTAAGAAGAATATCTAACAAGTGAGTAGAAGCACGACGTAAGAGAAGTGATATATAAGAGAGTAGAGGTCATAAAATATGCTTCAATATCAACAGCAGAACTGTTAATAAACAAGGAGTTATCAACTTAAATAATATAAAAAACTACGACATTACTTCAGAACGAGCGTTGTTTAAAATACGCGATGTTTAGATTGAAGAAATAGCTGTTAAATAAGAAATAGGTAATTTGCTTTATCAATATTACGATAATAACAATGTCTGAGACTCAGTTAGTGTCGAGACTGTTTAGAGGTCTACTATAAATAAATAGGTGAATCGGTCATAATCAAATGATTTACTCTGTGCGAGATAATGTGTTCTAGATTCACATAACGTATATTCAGTGATAACATAATTATAATTAATGAGATAGTGAACTCATTAGCATTTGAAGCCAAGATACTCGGTATAAGTCACATTATAGACTTTATACAAATCGCTGATCGAAATTGATACGGTTGAGTTTAAAGTGTATTTAGTTGAAAAATAATGTGTACGTACAGAAAAGCACATTGTTAAGCACACAAACAAGCATTGTAGAGTAACCGGAGCGGGTGCGGTGTCCGGCGGTGGAGGTCGCTCGCTCATTGAGCGCTCGCCAATTGAGATAATGGCCTCAAATGCAGATGATTACTGACCCATTCATTGGAAACTAGCTGTTAGTAGCTCGCTGCGTTCTCGATTTATATCATTACGCTACGATAGGGCACTTGTATTAAATTAAGTTAACGTTAACCACGCGTACCGCGCACTGAAATGTGTGTTTACCTGCGAACTAATATATTGTAAATGCACACGATTAACGGATAGCGGTTGAATTTGTAACACTGTAGCGCTTTAGAGGTTACGCGGAAATAGAAATGGAATATTGTGAACTTACTAATAATTTGATTTTACGCTGCGCGATGCATTTGCAGACTTGCGGTGTACCGATGCTTTATTACTAATTGAGAATCGTTATACACGTTGTGTTATTTGCGTCAAATGTGGCGGTTCACCCACATAACAATAGGGTTTTTAAACACAATTAAAATTAATAACCCACGCCGTACATAGCCGCACATGGCGGTTGCCCTCGACTGAGGACTTAAGTAAATATTAACAAGACTTTCTGTTTATCTTATTTATAATCGTTGTTAATTACTGGTTATGACATAATTTTATTATTATGGTTGTGCAATAAAATTCAATGTACCATCAAGTGTGCGCGTAGCCCAATGATTTACACAGTAACTTTCGTCGTAACCGAGATTTACGGTGTCACACCAACAGCTATTTTTGAAACAGTTCGACTCTCTTCACACTTTAATTATAGACGTACAATATAACAAAATAATATTTTAGCTTTGTAGTTTGCCTTGAAAATAAATACTGTTCTAGTTTATGAGTGGCAAAATGCACGTTTTTATTTCTGAATATTGGAATAGGATTGACTCAGAAAATACAAAAGTTCGTATTTCAAGTTTATTAGGCTAGAACATGATTGACGGGAAGCTTAGCTGATGGCTATTTCAATTGTCGTAAAATACGTATTAAAATTTTAATAACTAATAAAGTCTCACGTGCATTTGTCAATATTTGTGCGGCTGAAGCCAATTGAGCTAAACACGCTTACAAGGGATCGTAAAAATTATATTAAGGCAATCACGTCGGGACTTAAAACCAAACCGACAATAATTAAGTTAAAACCTAAATACCTATACACGAACATTATAACGTTATCTTAGTTGTTTACAATTAGTATCGCGATATGAGATTTTTATCGCGGTTTAAGTATGAAAAATAAACGTAATATACACGACTACTGTAAGGTGACAAGCCGTATTTAAACGGGCTTATTTAGGCCACACACACTATACAAAATTCGGTATGGGCTTGGACGTAATTCGAGCGCAACATTTTCTTTAGCGTGCTAATTGAGTTACAGAACCAAGTGCACTGTTACATACAATGAGATAAAGTGTGATGAGACACTGTTAGCTGACGTAGACGACATTATATTACTTTATTTAGACAACAGTTCCTCTAGCATGGCGTAGCAAATCATTTCACGTCATGTTGACACGTAGACGGTTTCAGAGAGATATAAATTCTGTCTGCGGCGACTTTACACGTAAACACTAAATAAATTGTATGGGGCTTTAGCCGACATATTATCGTGTCAAAAATAAATTTGAAAACTATTAGCTTCGGTTTCACGTCCGCCATATTGAATTTGCATAATCTAGTAAGTCAAATGACGAATAAAATAAAAATTGTTGCCCTAAATACAGTACCGCGATTCTGGCTTTTAAAAACAAATATATTTTTGCTATATACATAACTTTCTTTTAGTTTTATTACAATCGCCTAAAGCGATGTTGTTACGACTGTGTGTGCGTAAAATAACATAATTCTCACTCACCGCGAACACAATGTTGCCTAAAATATATTACAAGACATACAATGCAAAACATGTAACTATTGTTACAGACAGCAGCAGTTGTACGTAGTTACATTCTTGTTCATCTCTATACTTTATCAAAATACGACGTTAGACACATAATATAGGTATAAATAACTATGACTCAAAACTGTGTGTTTTATCTTTAGCCTTACAAATCTACGTTTTTCTTCAACGAATAGCACTTCAATGGTATCTTTACGCGTCGTTTCAGTGATAATAGTACCACTGTGATAGCACGTGGCTATTTCTGTTCTCTATGGAATGAAGGAGTATTTAACTTGACCTATAGCAACAAGAATAAGTCGGTGGCAGTCGACGACATGGCGTATTGATTACTATGTTGTATACGCCAATATAACTAATTACATACAATATTATTGCTGCACCAAATACAAATCATAAAAACATTATTTAGAATTTATGAAGAACACGCATAATATTAATTTCTAATAGTGGTGCAAGGTTAAAATTATTTTGTTTTATCTACAACTTTGTTTGAATAGATTACGGATTATATAACACGACATACTTAGGTATATCTTATAGTTTTCGGATTTTTCATGTATTTCTCACGTCACGATTCGACTTGACTTTATATATCTGTCTAAGAGACTCCCAAGCCTTGGGAACATATTTAGTACAGACGCAATTAACACAATTTTATTTAGATTAATAAAACTATAAAGAATATATTTTCCCGTCTGGCAATTGTCAAATTTTTCTAACTGGAATTCGGATATAAAATGACTACATATAACAGTTTTGCTTTTCATTGCTTGATTACGAGAACAGTTAAATACATTTTAGTAAACATTTATCACGAAGCTTCAATAAAAATGAATACTATAAAATAGGCAGATTGGCACGAAACGGCGTCGTAGAAATGTCAGCGCGGAGTGAATGGACTCAAGTTTTTGTTTATTTATTTCTGCATACGTCCGCATGCATGTGCCAACAAAGCAAAGAGATCAGAAAAGACTCAAAACAATGAAGTCATTAGTCGTTGCTATTTCCAGCAAATAATGTTGGTAATAACTTTTATGAAATTGCAATTGCGTCCTCCGTGAATTTTTCTTATCTTCGACTAGATCGTCGCATAGCAGCGCACATGTTAACCCACTATACAGAGGCATGACTGAAATACTTCCAACTTTATGAAGTGCATCGACGCAGCCGCTATTTGGAAGTCCATAAACATATTTTATCTTGTCATCTCGACTAGTGTATGGACGCAATCAATCAATTTATATTTTGTATCTAAACCGCTCTGGTTTTATGAATAGTTAAATGTATTTTGGCCATCAATAAAGTTGCGAGTACCTATGACTAATGAACGATCGGTGCTTTATTTAATTTCGCGGTAAAACCGTGTTTAAGTTATAGAGCGTGTAGCGGCGAGACGTTCCTGGAACTAATTGAGGACGGACGATAAACATTGGTTATGTAACGAAGTTCAATGACGTGACACGCAGTATTGGTTTTTAAGTGGATTACTGCGGGCTATCATAGGCTAGCCAACAGTGCGTGCGCGCGCGCAAAGGTCGCGTGTATGCAATCGACTCGCAAACTAACGTAACAAGTCTCAGCTGAGGCCCAGCTAGCTGTCACTCACCACTCACGGCCCAGCCGACGCGAATTATTTCTTTACATCGAAGACTAGCTGTCACGCCACGCCACCGATAACACTTCGTCTCTTCAACTCCTACAATTTTAACAACAAATCTTGACCAAAAGCCTAATCTAACCCACTACTAATACTCATAAATATAGATACACATTGAGTTAATTCCATCACTGACCTACCGTACTAGCTGAAAGTGGATAAGGCTTCACAAAGCCTTCGCATCAGATAATACTAAGCAATTTTCGGTCAATGTCCGCCTAACACCTACTCTTACAATTGGAAGGCATATGGAACACTTTGTTTAACATTCCACGTGCTTTTTCTACGTCATCATTTGTTAACAAAACATCGGTTAAAATAGCGCGAAGAAATTCTAACATCAACATTCATAGTTTTATACATTTATCTTTCGAACTTTCTTCAGTAAATAAATTTCGAGTTGATTACTATCTTTAATGGACTTAATTTTGTTTATACGTAAGGCATCGGTTGAAATGTTACCTGTGGTTCTTGATACGAGTTTACAAACATGCTCCAGGTGACAAAGTCACGATATTTAATCCTTTTCCCGGTATGTTATCGCACTTTAGTACAGAGTGCCCTTTGCCTAAGCTAACATTTGCATTTCCTTGTAAATAGCAAGTGACTGTGTTTTGACGCCTACACGCTTCCTACGGAGCAGTGTACGAACGCCGACAGGTCTCTGAAAATAAGGTTTTTAATAGTAGTCTACCATTGTATTAATTTCTATAACCTATCAATAAATATTCTATTGTCAACTTCTTGTCTATATTACTTAAAGCACGTTTTCTTCCATACGAACATTTTTATTTTTGTATTTTATATAGGTATCGAAACAACTAAAAACTATTTTCTGCTGAAATATATTTAAATAAATTCGCGCGTAAATATCTTCGGATTGATTGTAGAAAAACAACAAAAAATATATAACAAATCCCAAATTACACATTAGAATGTGGCCGTAACTATGTCGTTTCGCGTTCAAACATTTTATATTTATAGCAAGCGGAGTCAAATTAAAAGATTTACCACATAAAAGGGTGTATAGTGCGTAGGTAAGTAGTAAATTAACTAGAAACAAATGGCCACTAATAGGTTTACGAGAAACGTGTTTAAATCACGAATGCGGGCAGAGTGAACTTGTTTATTTGCTGCATTCGTGAGCTTATCGTGACACAGAGATGAGTCTTGGCCTTCATCCAACCACTTTCACTCAAATCATGTGGCCATTGCATAAAACTGAAACACCTATATTTTCATACGAATCTTTATCATCCTTACTACATATACGAAATTCTGCACGAGCGTAATGATAGATATAGTTATTTTATTCATATTTTATTTATGATGTCTTTAATAAGTTCCGGCTGTCGTCTTAAGAGTTGTTTCACTATTTTATATGACAAGGGAATTGACATTAGGAATTTTAATATCGAATAAAAGAGTCTGCCATAGCGTCGTATATTCTCTTCTACAACAGTGCAACAAATTTGGAAGTAGAGGAACATAAAATGTTAAACCAAACTATCAACTTTAGTATAGACGGAAAATAGAGTGAGTTGGCGACAAGCGCGACGGACATCCATTAGACGCTCTACAAGTATACGGAAAGGGCCATTAATTGTGGACCGCACGCCCGCCGGGGAGACCAGCTTCACCTGAAACACTACCTTCGGTAAACTAACTTGCAAAATTACAACCGCAAATCACGTTTTTTCATTATGACGCAAGAACATTTTACGAAATAATGTTCTCATTTAGAAAATATGGACTGTTGCTTTCAACGCACACGCCAACCGCGACGATGTATATTTCGAGCTTTATATATGTAGCCAAAAATACACAAACTATAGGGACTTCCGACGGCGTTCTGCTTATTTCACGATTTCCAACGCTTCCAGGCTTACTTCTCTTTCTACTAATCTTAATCTAAAAGAGTTTGTGAGATGCTTATCATGCCGTACGTAAGTTGTAGGATGGCCGCAACTAAATGATGTTCTTAATAAATGGGCTACAGACGTTTTAGAAACTAAATTTGCGTGAAGATGCCACCAACGTAGCTTAAATTAATGAAATATAGCGAAAGGGGCGTGATAATTTCTCATACATTAATACATGAACATAATTTTTAGCACGCTGGCAATTTAAGCACATATTGAATGTTTTGCAATAAACTAATAAGAATCTGACTATTAATTAAACTTGCTAAAAAGGCAGAATATTTTTGGAACCGTCTAATTAGCCCAATCCATTTTAATTGACTTATTTTTAGAGAGATCAAGTTTTGATTAACGTTAACTTTGCTCAGAACTAATTTAACAGTTGTACAAATCTTCATCTTTTCGCTTATTTAGTTAAAGAGATAATAGCAGCCGAGTTCAACCACTTGCTATATAAAAAGACGTATTTTAGACACGCTTTTATTTATTTTTATGTGTAATTTTCTGTTAATATTTTACTAAGATAATATTAATCTTTGTATTATAAAACACTAAAGACTTGGCCTGGCTTCGCACGGTTTCGTTAATTTCGTCACGCAAACCACTTATTTTAATTGTAGCGCGTAATTTTAAATCATGATATCTTCTCAAGTATTTATTTAAATGATATTATGATGGTGATTTTAATCTACGTTAAGTGCTTAAGGCTAACAACATATTTAACTAATATGGATAAACATTATATCGTTCGAAATAGCTTCGTAATTATCATGTCATTTTTATTAGTATTGTAAAGATAAAACTGTGAGTCAGCCTTAGAAGATAGACACATGCCATCGCGACTTTTGTGTAGTTCTTTTAAATACCTACAATTCTTTAGTAGATTATTAATACGTGTATCTTTAGCTTCAACCAGCGTAAGCCATGTAAGAAACTGAGGATCGATTTTACGATAACGATAAATTGATAACAAAATATCTATTTTCTGTACTATATATACATTTAATCGGAATGTAATGAATATACAAATATGCCTTTCGAAAATAACTATATAACTATAAATTATAGAGAAAATTGTCATCAAAATTCGTAGCGCAGTTAAGAAGAACTAAGCGCACAAACAGACAGACGCAGATAGCGTAATTGTTATACTATTTAAAGATGTCTTAAAATAATGACATCATTAGTTGCTCCTGTGACACGCGAGCATTAACAACGAATGCACACTTTCACACGTATAAAATATCAGTTAGAATTTAGGAAGAATACACAAATTTCATATACCAGATATGTACGTAAGCTACCCTGACAATAGTGTGAACTACACAATATATCTACTAACTTCAATAACTCATCAAACTAAAATACATGTATAGCAAAGAATCTAAGCACGCAGGTTTTAATCGAAAATCCGAAGCTGCATTTAGCTATCACGCCTCCTTTAAACGCAGCAAAAAACCTATCGACATTTATCGATCATAAAATCGCTAAAGCCTGAGTAGGCTTCTTCAAAGACATAAGTACCGCACGTGTAACCGCATTATGGATTCCTCAGAACCATTCAATGGTACCGAGCCCTAGAGGTGTCATACATTAGATATAGAAAATTTAAAGCCTCCCATTTAATTTGTCTTCGTAGAAATTATGTATCTCATTATCATCACTAGACGTTCGGCGCGGTATTACCTAATGTGTATAACGCCTGTCATTAAGTAAGAAGAGCCTGTTGGAATGCCCCGGGTAATTACTTTTACCCGCATCGAACTTAATGAAGGTTTAATTAAATATTGCATGACAGTGAACACGATCATTAACTGATGACGTATATTTATGCACGGCAACGGTTGAGATGCTTATATACGGCGTAAGTGGCTAGCGCAAGCTACTTGCACGAGTTAATCATTCGGGCTACTTGCGTGGCTCGCGCCGTTTGTTTACACGACGCATACAGCCCGCGCTAGAACATCAACTTGCGTACTGACGTTATAGACGATGGACACTACAAATCAGCCAAAGACACATCTCACATTATAAAGTTAAATAACAATAGAAAAGAGCCTCGATAGAATCGCCGTAGTAGGTTAATAAAATATAGGTACTAGCGGTCGCCAAGTGTTCGAAATTCGACAGTTAACGATTTAAAATTTTAAAATTGATCGTTATTATATATATACCACGAAATTGCAATAGGTACTTAAGTTATGTAACCATAGTTACGAAGAATTGTACGACATCGACCGAACCATGCCGAAATACTACGAACGCGATTCGACTGCGTGTGTCAAATATATGGTTGTGTGCGTGTTTTCATTAATTTAAGGTATTTTACATATATAATACAAATTTTATAAAAATATTAGGATTCGCCACTCCTTCTCCATATAAACTTTAACTGTGCCAAATGTCATACTCTTCCACCCGCGCAATTTTTATAAAAAGGGATACTAAGTTTTTGCTTCACGTATTAATATATAGAATACCTGAAACCATATGGCCGTGTTAGTAGACAAGTCATTTCATATTAAGACAGTGATCGTAACAAACTTAGCAATAATCTTTAATAGAAGTTCCGATAATACGAACGTGACCTTTTATTTTTGGCTGCTTCCTATGATGTCGGGGAGAGATTGAGAAAACGTATCTTAGTGCGTCTTTCGGCGCCAAAATATAATATACGTTTATCTTTAATCCGCTCAACAATAAGTAAGTTGAAGCAGTTAATAAAATAGCGCTAAGCAAATGCTAAACGCTATTTTATATAGCCCCACTTCTGTAAATAAAGAAATCTTTATTTACAGAAGTGGGGCTATATAAAGAGAGACATGGATGTGTGTGATTTCTTCCGTCTCTGCTCCGAATAATAATTCATTCTTCAGCCGTTGGTTTTTATCGTGAATATTCTGTAGGCGGTTCAATGTACGAATACAAAATCAATGTTTACCATAGCAAACAATATCACATGATAATTTACTTATGGTTCACGTAATTCCAAAAGAAAGCTTTTAATAATTAACAAGGATTTGCCAGATACATCTAGTTAATAGAACATATATTTTTGTACTTAGTTTAATTTAGTTTTATACAATATAGTATTCGTGGTGATGTAATATTTTGCGGTTCATACGTTGCTAGCTTTATTCAGTCTCAACGGATAAACTAATGGAGCTGAAATTTTTGCTAAGAGACTCAGTATCAAATTGCTAGAAACATAGACTACTTTTATTCTTATTGTCTCGTTAGGCTTAATTCACACTGACGAAGTCGCCTGACATTTCAACAGAAATAGACTCTAGGAACTTATACTTGAGATATACTTTTCTTTGAAAGTTAGAGCTCTGACAGTTGAAGTAGACACAACAACGACTGCGTCGCGTTGTGGTGCTATATCCAGCTATCTAGGCTTCAAAGAAATATATACCCTAAGTTGTCATTGACTTAAGCCTCAAATTTTATTACACCTTAAGCTGTTGATGCCTTTAGCGACAAATTCAATAAAAGGACATTTACCTTGAAGCTGCGACTCGCACCGCTTTAGTGGAATAGATTTTCCCTTACGTTTTATTATATTTAAACTTTCATACATCAATCATTAGATATATTTTCCTACGTTTTTGTTTATATTATAATTTTGTTGCAACGGAATGTGTATATTAGCGGCCCAACCTTATTTCGCCCAGGTTGAACTAAATATATTTTTGTGATAAATGAATATACATCTTAAATAGAATGTAGCGGTACCGTCGATTACCCTCCACATATACACAAACTCACAAAATTCGCACTCTCTTTATATATTACTAACTAAACGCGGCCACACTTCGCTGTGGTTCAGTCAGATATTTTTAATTGCCCGTTATCAAAAGAACTTCGGAGTACAAAGTGTATATAAACACTCCTATATAGAAATGCAACATTATGTAAATATTTTAAGTCAATCCATTGATTGCTTTTCGAGTTTTGCCAAACATACCAAAGCTGATATTTTCTAAATCTAAACTAATATTTTAAAGCTGAAGAGTTTGTTTGGTTGAACGCGCTAATCTCAGGAACTACTGGTTCGTATTGAAAAAATATTTTAGTGTTGGATAGTCTATTTATCGAGGAAGGCTATAGGCTAAATAACATCACGCTACGACCCACGGGGGCGGCGCAGTATCGATAAAAACGGGTGAAACCGCGGGCACATCTAGTAAAAAGTATTAGTATAGATTACGTCAAATTTATATAAATCGTGGTATAATCGGATTTTGCTAGGTAGTAGTAAAAGATCTGCATTATATGCTAACAAATGGCTACTTGACACATCGCCTTTCTATAAACAACCGTGTCGTAATAATCACTCGCCTTCCCATCATTACGCCACTTTTGCCAGTGACAATCTTCTCCATTACAGACTAACATTGAGGATGATGACATCAGGCCGGCGGATTAGTCTGCCCTGACGTTATTGTCTCAAGACCTGTACAAAGCCACCCTTCTAGGTTCTCAGACATCTAACCGTCTCAACAAATACATTGTTCATCTCTAGGTACATCTGTCTTATAGCTAGCTTACCTACGACTTATGACTTAAATAAGACATCATTGGTGCTATACTTGTAAGCCAGTTAAGAATCCACCCATATTTCAATAAATCACTCACTCGCTTATATATACAAAGTCTCAGATATTGACATGGATATAGATCCCGAAGGCCTATGCTGAGGTGTATCACACCAACATTTCGCTAAGTATAGTGTTAGACCCCATTAAACAGGGGGTGAGAGTCACGAATGAGCGCAGTAATCACATACGTCACAGAAACATCGTTAACAGATCTAAACGAAACTTCTTAACTGACACCTCACGCAAACGCTATCAGAAACCTATTTTATTTATCGCTTCCACATTCATCTTTTCAATCAAAGATTCGCATCAATACATATTATATGCGCGACATACCAGATGAATTACGTCAATTATATCTAAGAACATATTATTTATGTATTCCACCCACATTATCTAATTAAATGTGTGGACTTTGATTTATTTCAAGCAAAATTGACGTTAACAGTTTAAATAAACGTTAGTACAAACTAATAGGTTAAACATGAAAAGGAAAACAGTTTATAATTACGGAATGAGAAGACCTATTTCTTTAAAGTAATATTATACACATACCTACCAATGTACGGTCATTTTTATTTTTATAGCTATATCGGTGCTGGTTTGTCACTGGTGGCAAAAAACAATTCATAACCACAAAATAGTCTAAGATATAATAGCGATAAAGCAAAAACTGGCTAGTTCGATTAAAAAATACTGAAAGAATCGTAATCTCCAAATATTCACACTATATGAACCACCTCAAGATAAAAACGAGAGAGTCCCTCAACAAATTAGATCAAATATAGAAACTTACTCCATAAAACTGTGTATGGGGTACAACTGACTGAACAGAGAAAATCTAATAAAAGCGTTTTAGCTCCCTTCTTCAAACACCAAAAGGTTCTACAGGGAGGATTTAAAACAATCTTTTCCAACCACCGGGATAAATATTTATTACGGAGAGTCAACAGTTAATTTCTTTTCTCGTCCATAAATGGAGACGGAATTATGTCTCAAGAACAATTTTATAAAAACTATAAACCCCTGTTTGAGAAAAATGAGGGAAGAAATGTTAATATAAATATTTCACTATAAGCTCGTGTAATCTTGTCTTTGTACTCATTTATTAAACTGTGTCTTGATAAAATATCTTTAGGCAGGACTAAGTGTTCTGAGATAACTAAAATAAAACACGATTACTTTTTAAGGAATACATCTAGCTATTAAAGACGAAATAAGATAGATTAAAATACAAAAGTGTAAATGGTTTTCTGAGGAATTAATAAATGGTTGAATGGATAAGAAAACAATAAGAAGTACGTGTATTTACACGTTCTTCTCATTGTTCGCCCTCCACACTCTGTCTTATTAATTTCAATAAGACAGAGTAGAGTCAGATCAAAGTTTCCATAAGTTGTATCTTATGCAAACTTTGCTCTTTATCTACCTTGAAGAATGGACACATATTTTTAATAAAATTTCTTTTAACGATACATCACGCGTAAAGGTTAGATCGCGCCAGCTTTGTTTAGGTTGCAAATAATAGAAATTAAGTCTATTGCCATCTACCAAACAGAGTTCTGTACTACGTAATCTAGGGCTGTATCCGATAGATGGCAGTAATCTTAACACGGATGCAATCCGTGACAGAAAAAAAGAAATACACAGGTATTAAACCTGGGCCCCATTATCAGTTGTGTATGCGCTTAACAACTACATATTCAAGGCAAAGAGTATTCAATTACTAGAATATAAAGACACAAAACAGTGATCAACATGATAAAATCACGAATTCAGTGATACGGATCATTCTAGATATAAGATTTTACAATAAACCCAGGCGTTGCGCAATGTGCGTATTAAATTATCAAACTATTGATATCAGAATCTTTTTACTTTATCTTAGAACACGTTCAAACCCATTGCATCATTTTTTAACGTTGTTCGTGAAATATGATAGTCTTTAAACCGTAATTTAGGCCTTTATACTAACCAACAATACTTTAACATGGTTTAAGTAATGAAAGAAATTTATTACTCTCTGTGGGAAAGTTGACATTCGATGAGATACTTCTGACGGCTTGCTGCGTTAAGCAGATTAATCGGTCAGTATGGCCAAGCCGTCTTAAAATGGTGGCGATATATAGTGTATATAACACAGTACACAGTACACACAGTAGTAGTGTATACAGTAGGAATTCAGGTTTTTAGGGACATTCATGTTCATCGATATTAGACATATATCAGGGGAATGTTGCGAAAACCGAAACGTATTAGTTGATTCTAGTAAAAAGCAACTACATACACTGGATCATAATAGAGTACACTTCAGTGTAACCAAGCATCAACCAAAGGAATTGTAAGAGTTTAGTTTAATAAGTCTAAACACATCAAGCTAAACTACGGCAACAGAACTACGATCATGTCTAAAGATTTCTGATTATATGGATTGTTAATTAAGCCTTTATAGCTTAAGGTAACGGCAATGGCAGTTACTTCGGGGCAGAACAGATATTCGCCAATGCACTGCATACTTGAGAATAATAACGCTAGCTGATTCAATAATCGTCTGGCGGCAACGATTACGTGTCAATCTAATATTAGTTCTTAGATCATAATACGATATCATTCTCTATTGTAAAACAAGCCAAATAACATTGAAAAATATACTAAAATAAAATTTGTAATGGAGCGCCGTGACAAAATACCTTCAAATTAAAAATATTTTTTCAGATATTTGGCTAAAGAATAAACATTACACCGAAACTAAAATTCGAAAAATATTTCCAACTTTTAGAGTTCGCTTCACGCCGCCGTCAATTAGCATGTCGTTTGAAGACACGCTGCTCCGTCGCTTTGCAAGTTCGGTGCGGACGTAACATAGAAAAACTTGGGAATTGGAATTATGCCGTGAGAGGACGGCTTAAAGTCTGTTATTGTGAGTAGAAATTGTGAAATATGGCATTCTGTAAACGGTTACAGCGGGTTGGTAGCATGAAGTCGTGTGCGCGACAGATGAGTAATGACAACAACGCAGTGGCGTGTGTCGTCTCCGAACGTTCCCAGATGTGCGTCTGGAGGCACGGATTGCACGAGTTATGCAAGCCGCAGAGAAATACTCCTTATTCCTACCTACGTACTAGAATACCGAGGCGGATTGTCGCCGGGAAAATTGGAAACATCCGAATGTCTAACATCTAAATACAAACAACATAGTAAAATATCGCTGTAATATAGGTCGTTGTGAATGATTATTATAAGATTTACAAGAACTATTTAAATCACATATGATACAATTTAAATTTTCAACGGCGTATGAGTATAATATTGGCAACATAAAGATAATTTTCGTGATATTTGTCTAAACAATAATTCTTGATTCACAAAGCTCTCGGTAAATACAAAAAGAATTGCAATAAAACAAAATGAATATGACAATAAAATTAGTGAGTCGTATGAACCACATTTGTATTCAGGACAATCAACGTTTGGCGAAATAAAATTAGGAGTTAGACACGTACTCGTATTCATACGGTCATGTAAACATGAAATCAAATTCGTAAAATTATTTCGTCGTCACTGAAGAGATAAAACCGACGAAATTTAAAAATATTCACAATAAAAAAGTTATCTATCACCAAGAATGCATCTCACACAAGACTGCTTTCAACAAGATTTCTTTTACTTAAGCGCCCAGTCGTTCAGCGCGACTATATAACAAACACTTTATTACTATGAGCGGCACTTATGAAGATGCGCCTCTGCTACCTACAAGTCTCATAAAAAACAAACAGCGCGTTATTTTGATGCTCCGGAAACAAATCGCTATTAATCCAAAAGAGCTTATAATTCCGATCATGACTAGACAGTTATGACGTAAAACGCAAACAAATAAACTTCAGCCCTGTCGTACATTACTCGCTGAAAGCTAGACTCAATGATTTATTATTTTTTTGTGTCCTGATTTATGTTTAGTAAAGAAGTGTTAGCACACGCACTCCGATGTCTATTTGCGACCAGGCCGAAATAACTGGCAAAATGAAACGTGTATCCCGGTCCCTAGCCAGCTCCCAAACTGCTACTTACTCACATACGACCACCGTACGCTTTGTAAGAAGGATTATACCACGATTTGCGGTAATGCGGTTGGCTCTTCAGTCGGAGCACTCTTTCCTTTTTGGCCACTTGCTAAATCTTTTCCCTGTCAGATCACTCGGTAGCCGAATAGTATGTTCCCCTTTTGCTAATGCACACTGAATGCGCTTTGAAGCTTTGATGAGCACCTGCGGCTTTCAATAACCCACATTGATTTAGCATCGCCTGCAGTTACTATTTTGAGTTCCTAAATAATGAATGTGTGTTCGTCTGTTACAATGCTTATTCGCAAACATTATATCGACCCGCGCTCCGGCAGATACAAACTGTTATCAAGAAACTACTGAACATTTCAGTTTGATTTTAATTTTATAAAATATTCACCTTTTTATTCGAAATGCTTCGTTTAAATATTTCGCAACACCATTTTTAAAGTTTTAAAATGGTTGAACCATTTTGCTGTGATTTTATTGGACTTTAAAACGGTAAAGCACCTGTTGAGATTTTTTAGGCCAACCAGTAGCGCTTGGCATCGTATTACATTAGCAAATCCGTATTTAAGAACTCAATATCGCCCAAGTAAGTTAGTCGCTTAGCGCGCGGTCCTGTTGTAATAAGACGCTTACCCGATAAACACTGTGCACAGACGATCCACTGCTTATTAGTGGAGTCGATTCGAGCGAAATAACGTTTGTCGGTAACACTAAGTTTCTACCTGATTGGTACCTAAGTTCGCGAGTCGGCTCTACGTCGCGAACCTCTCTCAAAGTGGAAATTAAATAAGGACAATCCGTTCGTTCTGCATCAGAGACTCTGCTGTTGCATTATTCAACGTATGCAAAATCTCCGGATTAATAATAGATGACTACGAAGGTGAATTCCTCGCAATCGACTAAGGAATTGAGTTGTGACCCTTTCAGTGCGAAACGGGTTCGCGAGCTTTTGTCTTCACGGGAAATTTAATGATAATTTCCATCAATTTAAAAGGAATTGCTCGAACCCATCCATGAAAACCTTATGGCTCTTTATCTATATAGAGCTAGAAATACGGTTTCAAATCATACATCCCTCAAGTCTTATAAAAATAGTAGACGGTGCATACTTTACTCCACTTGAAATAAAAATAGAGCTATTTGGACACGGATAGATGAGACGAACATATCGCTGTCATTTGTTGCATTTTAGAAATTCCTGCTAAGTCTAATGTATCGTTTCATTATATGTTAGTTGTAGAAACTGTCTCAGAAGAACAAATGTGTCTTGTAATTTATTATCCTGTTTTAACACCTCTTACATTTCTTAATGTACTTCGGAAAACATGTTTGAATCGTTGGTACCGTTACCGAAATTAACATTACCAATCATCAATAAGCATTTGAATCCGTGTGGCGTGCTCATAAAAGAGTCAAAGGGAATTGTATAACAAAACGCTTGAGTAAAAGTAAAGACGCAGTGCACACAGGCACGATTGCGGCAAACAATCGTCTTGATAATAACCGTAACGAGTCCGACGTGGATCCCGTTTGCATCTGTATTGTGTTCGGGGCAACGAGCACGCAACGACCTCATCAACTGTTTACAACTAACATTTTAAACGGCTTCAAACAAATCCGTTCAATATTTGTCAAGTAATTCTTGAACAAACAGATTTTGACTTGACAAGTTATTGTAGGTTACAATCTAGCTCAAACTAAACACAATTTGAAAGTTACATTGAGAGTCTTAACTGATTTAATATGATTAGTACCTATAATTAACGTGTATTTTAACTGGTAACAAAAACAATTTTAAAGACCACGCACAAAACTACTGAGTGAATTATAAAATTAATTAACATTGTATCTAATTTAGAATCAGACTCTAACTAAGGATAACATAATAAGATTTATTGATAACCCGAATTTATATCATGTGATATACTGATAGTTCTTATATAGTGGAGATTGAGCCTGTATACCAATAGCCTGTTGGTTGTTAACAAATCCAATAAGTTAAGGACTTACAATACGACGAATCTATTGAAAGCGGACAAAATGAGAAACTGCGGCAACTCTGAACACGATTCGTATAGTGGCGAAGACAGTAGCGCCCACGCATGAATGCACAGATAACTTTGTCTGTTTGTAAACGATTGAAATATTATATAGGTTTGATAAATCGACTAAATAGTTTTCGTATGGTATGTTTCATTACTAGAGAGCCCCTTTGAAACTATATTATAAAAATATATATATATTTCTATGGTAGGATTACAGCAAATCTAATAAGTATTTATAATGGCGCGCGATTTGTAATCATGGCTTCATTTTGTGCAATAACTCATATAATATGATGTAGTTGGTAATATAGATACAATTTATAACAAGAAATTGTATCTATAAATACTCATCGAATTTATGGTTATGATGATAATATTATGCATTCATATTTTTATGCCAATCTATTAATTAAAATTAATTATGTAATGCGACTGGCATTTTATTAATTTTACTGGTTGTATAATTTAGTTTTACACACGAAATACTTAAATTAATCTATTAAACCAGCCAAGAAATATTACTAACCACTTTTAAAATGAGGTCGTCTTTCATAATATATGCATATATTTCAAAAATTCTAAATTTTCCATTACTGCAATTCGAGATAATAGAGAAGCCTTTTAGTGCAGACGATTATGAACACATTTGACGCAAGACAAGTTAGAAATAGCAATAATGAGTAACAATACAGATAAATAATGTGCATTAAGTTATCCTTGTCCCATTTCAAACGGTGATCCTAGATAATAAGATAATTTAATACTGATATACATATTGCTATTTTTAACACTGATTTTAATGCTTAAAGCCACGTGATCTTTTGCTGATATAGAATATTTATTACTTTTATTTACAGAAAAAGTAATTGATGATATGGTAATCATGTATGGAATTTAATATAATAATTTTACATTATAAAATCCATAGTAATGGAAAATCGCCGATGTCAAGCTGTCTTTTTGTCTGTTTATTATGATTTATTACGGCTAAAGTATCTACGGAACCGGCTTTAATATTTCGATATTCGATAGCTTTGGCAATGGTTTTTAAAATTTGTTGTCCTACAGGCCGAACTTATTTTATAGCGATCTATCTCAACGAAGACTAGCCAGATGTCTAGTCTCCTACGCATCTGCGCAGTGCGCATATTATAGTGCACAATTGTGAGTGGAAGCACTATACACATAAAGTGTACTTTCTATACCCGCACTCTCATAGGCCGATTGGCCGGCAATCCAACACAATCGAAGAGAGATCAGGCGCAGGAGCAACGTTCAACGTACTTTCAGAGGTACAAGGGTGAGCAATAAAGCTATCTTTCTAACTCCAGTCCCGACCCGGATTTTAAACACGAGACCTTATATACATAGCACATACATAGCATATGCACAGAAGAGGTTTTTACAATGATGAGCCACCCAAAGCAGTCAATTTTTGTTACGATGGCTTCAAAAATCAAGTTGATATAATCTAATAGAGTTAAATATACTTTTTACTAAAGAAAACACACAATGAACAGATATTAATTAAAATGCAAAAAAAGGTATATTGTTTGCCAGCCCGATGCCTATGCATTATAAAATAATCTTTTTAAAGAATAGTTTTAATTCTGAGAAACTTTCATATCAGTAAAAGATCACATACTTTAAGGAAATTAACCTGTGTATATCATATGCGTAATATATGTTTTGGTGCATGCGTAGAATCTTGATAACCAACTGATCCTCAATTTTACGACAAAATCACGAAAGCAATTGAAGGCAAATAACATTTGTGGACATTAAAATGTCATTACAACATGAATATAGTTTTTGGTAAATTTTAGTATAATTGGTGCACATTCGTTCTCACGCTATTTCCTTTCAGATTGGTTTTCTCAACATACTAATTTAGATATTGTCGTTTGTTGTTGAAACTTCAAATTGTGGACAGTTTATAGGCCAAATTATAATACTAAGAATACAACAAGTATGAATATATTTAGTGTAAGTTTAATACGGACAGGTGGGTCATCTCCTTTTAGCATGGAGTAGTCAGACCATATCAAAAACATTTGAGATAATATGAATGAGGAAGACAAAGAAAGAAATGCCATGAGACAAATTAGAAGAGGCCTATTTGAAGTTCACGATATTTTGCTCGCACATTGTAATTTAGAAATATAAAAAGTATTTCACGTGGCTAGAGGTGCTATTTACAAGATCGCTTGTACAATGTAATTAATTTATATAAAATATATTATTCGTACAGTCAAGAATCTAGGTTATAATAATTATCTAAATCGTCAATCAGACTATGATTAAACGAGCAAAAACGTCTCTATCATCTTTGAAGATTAATTATAGTTTATCTTGCTATATAATCTGTTACTATTTTTGTAAAGCATTATGATTACAGATTTTTACTTTATCCAATACATTTTAGTTAAGTTTTTTAATAAATTGCTACTTAATTTTGTGTATTTTGTATTATAGAACTAGTTCAAATAATATAATCAAGATTTTGCAGAGGACCACATTTATATAATGACTAAAATATTTATAGCCCCATCGTCCTTAAGATCATTTCCAATAATATCCAGCAGCATTAAATGCATCAAGAGAGGGCATTAGCGCACGTAATACATTACTGCAATATTAGAATAATAAATAATGTAGAGGTGTGTCGTTGTCGTCAGCCTACATACTGTTGTCGTTAATTAATATAATTTATTAAATATTTCATAAAGTAATATTAACCTACTCTGTCTACTCAAGTGTTAAGAATTTTTCCGCGTTAATTTATCAGCCAACAACAGATTAAGTGTCGAATTTGCGTAGCAGAATATATCGATCTTGGCAAAATTACACAAAATGCGTACAGGTGTCAGTCTACAACATAGGTATTTGTACAATAGTAGGGTAGGTATAACCTGTCAACCTTATCAAAAGTAGTGATTGATTTTATAAAAAAATCGGACAGCTCGATTATGGACGACTTAGATATTTGTAACTGTGCTTAAGGCGAGTAGGGCGCTTCATTCGCTATCAAAACAGGCGATAACGGTTACGGTGTCGTGATACAAATATCAAAAATTATCTTATCGAACTAACTCCGGTAAGGTGCAAACATCTTAAACAAACAGTGTAATTTCAACTCCAAATTTAAATATTAAAAGGTACCACTCAGAACATTAACCGGCGACAACAATTTTAGTTGAGAACAATATTGGCTCGGAACCGGAAAGAAAAACTAGGCTCGTTATAAAGAGAACAAAAACGAAAATTGGCAGAAAATGCTAATCACGTGAAAAGATCATGGGACGATTTGTAATGTCTGCGTCTAAAAGTAGTTAAGTAAATCGTAATAGAAAACTAGCTCATGAGTGACACGAGTGAGGCGTCATGTCGGCGGTCTGCGCTTGCCCGACGTACAACTGCTCTCAGTACTGACAGGTCGGATGTAGGCGCGCGGGATCGATGATAGATCCGATAATATCTCGAGTGTATTGCCCGTAATCGCTGATGCAGCGGCCTAGATATCTCCAGAGAAGAACAAAGTTGGCATAGATATAGTGAGGATCAAAGTGCAGCGTGGGCGCACGACCCAATACCGCGGGCGGCACATCACTCGCGCACGCGCACCGGACCTTTTGCGTGTTGCAGCGCGCAATTAATTTGTTTGTGTGCGATATAAAATTGATAGACTTCATTACATTTCCTAGTAAATAGGACACCAGCTAACATAATAAGATGCAAACTATACTACGCTGTAGCCTGTACATTTACATTGACAAGAATTTATGATTTCCAAAACTAAAATTTTATTCATTAGGAAATTAGAGACTATTCACGCCGATTCTCTATTTGCATTAAAGGATTGGAATAAAACAATAAATACTATTTTGTTATGTATTTCTCAAATATTTTACAAGCAAAATCAGATACAAAGTATTACTTAAAGCCAATTGTTGTCCTGTCCTACCTAGTATAAATAGACGAGTCGAGTTGCGGAAACGCGCCGGTACCGAGCTTTACGTACTTAAGATTGAGGTTATGTTGTGATAACTGTTTGGGGCAAAAGCCGGCTATGAAACTGTAACTGGAATTCGCCACTCAATTTCAATAGTGATAAGAACTAAAATAGCTCGCAAGCTTGAGGGGTGGAGAGGTCGGAGTATCGGCGGAGAGTGCGCGCGCAGCCGGCATGGCCGCCACTGCACACCTGACTGCCAATACATCTCGATAACTTAGGTGAATTACAGCATATTACACAAGCTCACGACGCCTCTAATGCCACCCGGACGCATCTCACACCGATAGCACCTCGTGCACCACTTCAGCCACCGACAACGATAACTTCCGAACACGTTAAGTAATCAGCTGATTATCAAACTTTTACCGGTGTTTATGTACCCAGCACGGTACTCGATCACTGGAAACGACCCGCGTTTCACGTTTCACGATTAGTGGAGGCGGTCTTCCGCGACCTAAGCGGCCGGTCAGCCGGCGCCGGCCTGTGCATCGGATGCAAATCCGTGCGAGGCGCGGGCGGAGTGCGGCCGATGACCGACGAGCGTACCTGGACTAGTCTGCCAGCTGAGGCCTCCGACGAACATCTTCCTGTAAGTAAACAATGACCATCAGACACGGAAAAGAGCGCGATTCGGCGGTTCCTGGGCGCTGGACACGTACCCCGGGTCGTTGGGCACCTCGGCGGGGCTTCTGGCCGCATCCTGATTCTGGGTTTCCATGGGCTCGGGCGCCGGCGGGGCCGGGCGGCGGGCGCACTACGACTACGAGCGAGCGACGACGCGGCGGGGACGGCTCCCGGAGTCGCTCGGCTGCACTACCGACTACCGGCACGAGACTGGCGCGCCGCGGCGCACCCCTCCACGCAGCGGCCGCCCCCGCCCCCACCCGCGCCCGCCACCCGCGCCGCCGCCGCATCGATTCATTCACTCCGTACACAATTATTCATACGGTCTGCACGACGGACGCGAGGAACAGCGCGCTGGCACCACCACGTGAGCGCGCAGCACGTGCTCGCGCCCATCCCCCCTCCCCGCACGGCCGCGCTCCCGCCCCGCCCGCGCGGCGAGCACGCCCACCGCGCGTCACGCCAAACCACCCCCGTGCACCCAACTTCCAAACTTTATCGAAACTAATATTAATAATTAACTTTCAACAAGTAAAACTTATAAAAAATATTCCATTTGATATTCGCCGTACGTCGCTGTAACTACAAGTTTCTTAAATTTATAAAAGTACCCATAAACTTTTCATTCTAAGATTTACCTGTATTTTCCTCGAGAGCTCTAGTACTACGTAATATTATGTTACATAACAAGTGCGTACCAGACAGAGGCGTTAAACCGATCGTGTCGTAGCAGTGAGAAACCTCTGTACCTGACGTCACTAGCACGGTGCGCGGGGCTGTCAGGCGTTCGTAGCGGGAGCTACGAAATGAATGCTACTACGAGCGCACCTTGCGAACTCACCTCCACATTTTACTGCGAGTTCACGTGGTAGGCGCTCGTAAACTTATATTAAGAAACATAAAGCTTAAAGTTTCACATAACTTGTATACAAGTTCAATTCATTGTCAATTTATTTTTGGAATGATTATAGATTACTGATGTTCTTGTTAAAATAATTAAATTAGGTTTAGTTGGTTTATTACATGAAAGTAAAAAATCTATGTAATATGTTTATCGATAAGAACTAGGTAATGGTTTCATAGCGCACCGTCTCGCCTTTACCTCGCGTGTTCAGACAACCTTTCAGGCGAAATTGAAAAATACCACATACCGCGTAACGTATGCAGAATAGGAAGATTTGGTATTTATTGTTATTACTTATTTTCTGATAACACTTAAATCGCAAAAACATATTTTTTGTATTTTATTATATCTTACACTTGGTCTAATAAGTCCATTTGCCGCCAAACAGATATATTTTAAAATATATTATATCTGTGCACTAACTAAGTAATTAATATCTTAAAATATGATATACGAAGTATATTAGCTATAACAAGAAATATGATATACAAAGTGAACTAGAAACATAAATGTTACTTATAACATAAATAATGCAGCAAAATAATTAAATAACTTCTTTATAATTTATAAAATATATAAAATTTATTAAAACGTCAATAAAAACTAATAAATACCAGAAAACTAAATTTAAAAATACAGCTAAGTACTCCACTACAGAGCACGATATTAAGGCGAGATTGGTAAATTATTTAAATGTAAAATAATTCTTTTTTTAAAGACATTCCTACACGTGTCAAAGCTGTTGTTCCAAGACTACACGTATTAACCGCGGTGTAAAAAAAATTAAAGCGATGGTTCCACTTTCAAAGTAACCAGTATGCATATGTTGTTTACCAACACATTACGATAAAAAATATCTTTGCTAAAAGACGTAGTCTCTGGTACTTTGTACTATAGAGGTTGGTTCGTATGAAATATGTCACACACACAGAGACCGTACCTAGTTGTATTGTACCGTGTTATGTGACGCTACCGGTTGGAAACCTAAAATTGCACAGACTAAAATACATTTTTATATTTTATGGAATAACGCGACCGAATATCGTAACTTGTCTAGCAAATAGCCGACAATATTTACGTTGAACTAAATTTAGTATTTCACACATCGCTTGACTACATTTTTTGATATTCAGTCGTTTATGAACGACGCTATATAAAGCCTATGCAAAAATAATTAAGACATTTCAAAGAAACAAATAGGTATCTAGACTAATATTACAAATGAGTATGTGAGTTTCTTTGTTAGGTTGTTACGCTTTCTCATCTTAACTACTCGACCGATCATCATGAAATTTTGCATACTCGTTGTCAGAGGTACAGAAAAAGATATAGGATACCCTTCATCCAAAAAACTGCCTAGTACGTTTATATAAATTTTAGAGTTATAAAACGAATTAGTATTTAGCCTTTCGCGATTACACACAAGACTCATAATACAATATTAGACATCGGGTCTTAATTGTGTTGGTAAGTATTTAGACTTAGACTATATATACCTCTTTATTTGCCGAAGTATGCATCAACCTGCATTGATCGTAGCCTGGTGTGAGCCCAGCGGCGCCTTCGTGAAGTAAGTTTAAGGTTTCGGCAGTAAGTCATTTTTATAAACACTGTCATCTACACACAACACTAATAGTGGCGTCAATGAAGCCGTAAAACAGGCAAACTTAGAAAGACCTCAGAAACAGCTCCGAATTTTTTTTCTTCAAAATCGGAGCTGTTTCTGGTGACTTTCGACGGAAAAGCTTAATTGAAGCGACTATAATGACAAACGGAGACACTACATTTACATTATTACTGAAGACTGGACTCCAAAATATATCTCGGTTCCCTCCTAGCGACCGTGTGCAGGTATTTGCCAAAGCAACCGTGCCCTGACAACACCTGCACTAGCCGGAAGGAAAGGGTCCCATGCTGCCGCCCTGCCCACCGCTCCAATACCGGCCGGAGGGCCCCAACGGTTCTGAAACCGGTCAGTTTATTTCCCGATATTTCAACCGACTTACATCGATCGTGGTCACGAGTTGACTGGTGCGAACTCAGTGGCGCTTTCGTGAAGTACGTGTTTCGGCTACTACCCTCACTTTTGTATGAACAATTGCACTGTCGGTACTTAAAAAAAGAATACTAACGCTAACACTAACGCCAGCAAATAGGCTTTAGCAGAATTGTCATTTTTACGATTTTTACGTACTCCATTATATCACTAGGATTACAGTTTTCTGAATACATAATAACTCTCATTTCATATTACTTTACCGGAGTGTACAACTTAGGCACTATATTGTAATAACAGTACCTACCTAACTACATAGTATTATATATATACCTAGTTTGTAAAATTATGTTTGAACCTGTACGTTATGTGTGCGTGAATTTGTATTAAGTTTACGTAAGTGTTTTAAATTGAAATATATTTACTAGGCATGTGTGTGCTTGTTAGTTATATAATATGGTATGTATGTATAGTATATAATTTAAATAACATTTAATCTGTCATGTCTTAGAATACCAGGGCCCTGTTTAATAAACATTAGAAACCGACAATTTTTTAAATAAGTGACATATTTCTGAAGTTGTATGACAAGTGTTGTTTAATAAACCCTACAATTCTGAAGCATTTTACAATTAAATACATTACAAATATTAACATTACAAATGCTGTTCGATAAATGTTTACATGTGCAAAAAACGCCTTTAGATTTCGATGACAATATTGTATCTACAAAATTGTAATTGTAAATTACAAATATCATAAAAATATAAGATTTTGTTGAAGATTCTTAAAACGAGGTCGAGGTCCACATACTGCCTTAATATTCATGGAATGATCTCCGTTTTTGTCTACATATGCGGATTTGTATTAACGAGGAGCATCCATTGTGATTAGGGAACCATCTACAATGCCTGCTATTCTAGGTGTGTATATTACATTTCATAAACAATCTAGGGATATAAAGACAATTAGTTGGCCAGCGGTCTTCTTCTCCAAATAATTTACTGACCACAAACCTACAGACATTTTTTATGCAGTTACGTATCGTTCCTTTAGTTACACCATGTGCATCTGCTATAACATGGTATTGTGAGCCACAGGCCATCTAGTGCAATGCACACAAAATTTGCTGAGTGGGTGTGAAGGCTGCATTTCTCTTAGAATATTTAAGATCATGTCCTATTTTCGTTATCAAATATTCGACGGTAGTTTTGACGATCCAAAATTTTTCATTGAACGTAAAATCTAACACATCAAAAGTAAAGTTTATCCTTTTACAAAAAACTCGCCGTTGCCGTTCACTCATATATTCATCATCACTACTGTCACTACTTCCACTACTAGTTATTAGAAACATTTTTTAATGTTCATATAACAATTAAATGTCTTCACTTATTATATTGAAGTACAAAATTGATAAGTTCTGACACAAGCCGAGTCCACCTGTCGAAATTGTTCTGAAATTTACAAATTAGGTAAATTTGTAATTACAATTATGCATTCAATAAAACAGTTTTCCTTACAAATATGTAAATTGTCACCAGTAAAGAGAAAATGTTTATTAAACAGAAACATGTAAAATTGTAGGTACAATTTTACAATTTTGTAAATTTTCCACCATTGTAAATTTGTTAGCTATATTCTTTATTAAACAGAAAGTTGTAGATTTGTAACTTGTAAAATATAATTTACAATTTGTTACGTTTATTAAACAGGGCCCTGATATAATTAAAATCTATTGTGTACCGGTGCGCCGCTGCAAATTGTTTTAGTAGTTGTGTAGTATTTAGTCTTATATTATCGCCTGGAAAAGTACCTAATAGGAAACTGTCTATAACGACAATAAGACTTAGTAAGTAGTTTTGTTGTCACGGGTATATTATAAGAAAGATCACTTTATTATAAACCTAGTCAAATTGTAAACTGACGGAATATCGTGAACGGGCTATGAAATATACAATATAATGTATACTGAGAATGGCACACTAGCAATCGTTTTTCAATGATAATAATACCAATCAGTGCATAGTTCTATAGTGATAAGAATAGTGCTAAGAACATCGACGAATTATAAACTTTAGTCATAGAATTTGAAAACATTTCGAATCCAAGGTTTACGCTTTGGCTAATTATTTATTTATTAGACACTACAGCGAGAAGTGCGCTATTAAAAGGTAGTCAAGGACATTATCAAAAATCATCTGTATGAAGCAAGTTTCACAAGCTTACACATAACGATATATTATTAGGACTTATCCTTACTTACATTATAAATGCGAATGTCAATTTGTTTGTTTATTACGCGGTCGAGTCACCTATGAAATAAAGAGAGATCATCATGAAAGGTTGCGTACACGTTGTCAGGGATATAGCACAGGACTTGCGTACTTTTTATTTAGAAAACTATTGTTCTCGAGAGATAGAAATTTACTGTCAAAATTTACATTAAGCATTACTAGGGGAAGCTGCCACCAAAATCTAGTATTATAATAATATAATAGTATCTAAAAAGCGATAATATATGTGAGACTGGACTTGAGCTTTATGCAGAAGCAGACTTTACCTCGCAGTGGAATTTTTCTTAGCACTGTTAGACACACCGAGATTTTGAAATGCCAGCTGGAGCTTATCTAGTAAATTACTAGGGAACTCAACACCACTTTAGATGTCGATAACAATACGATGGTAATGCGCGTGATCCATAAGGATCTGCAGTAAATGGCTTGAGTATCGGCGAACCTGTATCGTGATGGGGTTGAAGTCGTCTCAATTCCAGTAAAAAAAACAGCATGTAAAACATCGATTACCAAGTACCTACCTTAAAAACTAAGACTATCAGGCTACTGAAAACCTTTTAATACCCTAAAGTTAGTTTATGCCTATTATGAGGTTAGCTCCTCATGAGCTCTTACACTCCAAATACTAAATAACACATTCAAACACTCGCACTACAACACATAGAAATGGGCTCCGGTTTTCTACTACATTTTTCTTTTTCTTTTTATTATTTTATTGTGTCTCGATTTCATTCATTTATATTATAATTATACAGAATTAGCCTTATATAGATTCATGGCTGCGGGAGGGCCTTGTGGACTTGTAATTACAGGTTTTTTTAAACCTACTTCAGGCACCAACAGGTCTTTCACAAAGTTACCTAATTTATTATGGCATTTCTGTAAACTAGCACAAGTTACAAGTTGTTCGCTAGTATCTTCCATGTAGGAATTAGACATAAAGAAGTGATTTAAAAAAATGTGGAGCCCTAAGTGCCTGCAGCGCTCTGTTTTTATGTCATTAATGAACTATTCTTCTTCAATCGAGGTTCAAAGAGAGTACTACTATCATGACAGACAGCGGCTTGGCTGTGTAGATACCTTACATTATCGAGGTCTACGAGCGGCGCAAACCACTTAACACCAAGCCACTAAAGACAATATAAAATATCCAGTGTAAGTGCCAGAGAATGACACATTTCAATTATATAACATGCAACCGAAAGATCAAGGGTTATGACCCTTGATCTTTCTGTGGCATTTTGTCGCATGCGGTGAATAATGCAAACCACGAAAATCTCATCAACATTCATGGTGTTAACTCATTAAAGCACTTTTGATTAATAATATCAACTCGTATCAGTCGATCAACACCTTTCGTATAATTGCATTATGTTTTAAACATTATTGTGTATATTGAAAATACAGATAATTAGTAACAACTGAGGATAATACAAAACGCTACTTAAATAGCATGCTTGTGTGCTGCAATCAGCACACAAGCATGCTATTTAAGTAGCGTTTTCATCAATCGAATCATAATCGTTTCAATCAATCCATTGCCAATGCAATGGATTCCATTTTTTGTTAAGTTGTTGTCACTAAACGAATACAAAATGTGGATCATAATCCATTCCTCTACCAAGTAAACAACAAGATAATCCAAGGATCCAGTTGTATTGGGAAAAGTATTGCTAATCCTTAAAATCCTATTTGATATAAATGACTATATAAGCAGACTCTTAACTTAAAAAGTTTGTCAAAATTAATTTTATTGTCATTAAATTGAAAAATGGTGATTATTCAATAGAGAATATAAAGGGAAAACTTAAGTCGATTCGACCTAAAATTTTAATTGAACAACATTAATATTGACATGAAAACGTAGGTAAATATGTTTTGGTTTGTGTACTCGGGGGAACAACAAAGGAACATCAAAAGAAATTCTTCTTTTGTAAAAACGTCTAATATACTTAACGGCCTTTAATAGCCACACCATTGTGTTTCACTTTACATATCTATACAATATATATTTTATACCTACACAAAAATATAATATATTTCTTGATAAAAAAATATCAGCGAAAAGTATGATAAGTTTGTTGTGCACGAGGCTACTAAAACTCCTATTATAATATAAATGCGGATGACATTCCTTTAATTATTTACCTTTTCAGAATATTGACTATTGATCCAATCTAAATACTTGGAAACAAAGTATAATAAAAGGTACCGATAATATGCCTTTGTCGTATAGCGGTAGTAAATGCTGTGCATGAAGTCCCTAGCTAATTTCGCAGGTCGACCATTGTTTATACGTATCGCTGTCAAAAGATTTTGTTAGTAGCAGCACGGAGGCCGGATCTATGCCCGTTAGGCAGCAATAGGCTCGTTCTCTATGATGCGGAGCGGATAGCTGGCAAAATATAAATGTAATATACTTCTACCCGTTCAGGGCGTGAGACTGTGTAATTATGTAGCAAGACTATTAGCACCAGCTATAGCAGCCACTCAGTCAGATTCGGTTGAATCAGTTTTTACAAAGTGAAGCTGTCGCACCTTACCAACCCTAAAGGAAAACATTATTTTGAGGTTAGGCCTAATATCTAAAAACATGATTCATAATTTAATCTTACATGTTTAATTATTTGCTGCATAAATATATTACCTTATGTGGGTAGAGATTCGCCTAACTACATTTTACTGAAAGACACTTTAAGTGCAGAACTAAAACAGTTAGATTAAGCAGCAGTATACCGGTCAAATCAATAAAAGCCGGTGTACCAATCTAAAAATGAAAACGGGGATAAATCTATTTATGGAAGGTAGACCGTTGCGCAATCACTGCGGAGTCTGCCTGCACAAATATAGTTTTAACCTGAAATTATAATGAAGCGCCTGCCGCTATTGATAGCAGCAGCAGTTTGTCATCTTTGCTATTCCTTCCCGCCTATATTAGGTCTATTTCGAGGAACCGCCTGTTATATTGTTCTTCTTTTGGACAGGACGACTTGACTGCATGTATAATGTAATGCTTTACGTGCTGACTTCATAATGCGCCAATTTTATCGTCCCTCAAATATAACTAAAGATTTTTTGGATTCTATGACTTATGTATCTTTTAGAGTCAGTAAAACCTGCCGTAACTAAAGTGACTCTTTTACGCGGGGTTGTGTTTTAAGAGAAATTAAGATAAACTATATGATAAATGCAACTGCACACGATTAGAGACTATCAGCTTTAACGTGCAAACCATTTTGTTGCTCATGCGTTAATGCTTGTTAGGTAAGGACAAATAAAATAAAGGCTAATATTAAAAAAAAACCTTCTTATTATCGGATATAAGATTTTTTACCAGGTATAGTGATTTTTTATTAGATTTATTTATCTTTTTATTAGAATTAGTAATATTAATTAAGACACAAATGGCGTGGTAGTTTAACCGGTAGCCTCGCCATATACCACACGCCAAACACGTGGTCGGTCACTAGAGCAAAACACATTGTGGTCGACACATACGAGTATGTTGTTTGAATATTTTTGTTAAAACAGGATTCAAATCCAACACTCTGTTGAAGTTTCTAACAAAAAGATAATAATTTACATTTGACTAAATATCTATGTCTATCTAGACTGGAAAAAGTACGAAGAAGGAAGGGATGGCTTCGCTCTGCCAAAGACTAAGGCTAACAATAATAAATATCTCTCGTTTTACTGCTGCAATTGCTAACAGGTATACCTACCGTATTTACCGCATTTAGCGCAGCTGGCATAGCCGACACAAAATAGACACAGACCACGGAGATCTGCATAGCCAGTATGCCTTTATTAGCAGATTTGGAGCCTTACACGCCGTAGAAAGCCCACGAAGTGTATTTATTGGCGATCTTCAACAAGCTGCATAAACTTCTCCAGACAGCCTACTCCAGTGATAGTAGGGTAACAGATTCCAGTGTGCCACTATGACCTACTTCTAATAAAAGTTACTATAGAAATCAATCAACATAAGCTGCGGTACTAACTGCATTAAGTACATAAATGTTAACTGTTGCCTTCCATGAGAATTATTAGGTTAGTACATATTTCTCACTGGTAGGTACACTGTACCGGCACCGCCTTAAATTATGTACTTAGGCAGTAGCAGTTTGAATACCACGTATTTAACACACGCCACACACGAAACGGAAGCAAACCGAAATCAGTTCAAAACATTTCACTTGATTATGGAGAATTGAAAAGATTTATTGCTTCACGAGTATGATTTAGTTATTTTCTCGTGGAAACATTCTTGATTTACTTAAAATAGAAAGACCGTATACCAAACGAGCATACCGATAGGAAAACTATTTTAAAATCTCGCTTTTTGATGTTAGAAGAGAATATTTCAAATATTTATTGTAAAAATACCCGGCTGAAAGAAACTGTAAAGACATCACCAATACGTGACTTAAGATCTCGTAAATGGATTAAAGACCGACATTGTCTACTTATTGTTTTATCTCCGAGGCCAAAAACGAAAAATGTGATATATTTGACGCTTACCTATAGAAATACGTATATTTGTTGTCTGTTGATTGATTTTTGTCTGCCTGTTTGTGACTTAATAGCCACCAAATCAACAAATGTATGGACCATTTCAATGTGATATTTATTATTTGAAATATACTTTAATGGGAAGATACTTTCCTAATCCGTACCTATAATTTAAATTATTCATCTTTTTGCCGCAAACGATACAGAATATTTATAACTAACTGTACCGCTGGTTTCTCTTTCTTAATCGTTCCTTGATTCTGAAGATTTGTCCTACTGAAACCATGAATTTTTCCGGCTATCAATGTCTACTACCTATATTTATGCAAAAAATCACGCTGATCCTTTGCTGTATTCAAGAAGGTCAAACTAACGAATAGGTTTCTATTTGTGCTTATTTAATTACATAATATGTTATTAATAAATGCACATATTCATTGTGACTATGTGATTTAACGTGATTCTAAATAGAGTTTTTAACTCTTAGGCAATTCCTGTTGGCATCCTTCTAGTACGGCAACCTAAAAAACCCTGTTACTAAGTTTCCACAAACACTATTTCTCTGTCTAACCTTAAAATTTTCACAAAACATATAGGATCGTGATAACAATTTATACGTATTTTCTGTACAAGAAACAGGTTTCCACTGGCATTATTTCAATTCTATTGTAAAATGGTAACACGGACAACCTTATTACTTTGGAGCAATAGTGCAAACTGCAAATGCAAGATAATGTTGTGTCCGTTCTTTAAATGTTTGTCGCCCGCAAATTAAATCGAGTGCAAGGTGTCGTTTAAAAAAATACAAATCTTAAAATTCGTACTTATGTCAGCTATGTTTGCGTAATTTGCGTAATAAATATCGAAATTATAGAAAATAAATATTAAATTACAAAATAAATGATATATAGCCCGATTTATAAAGACAATCAAATACCTATCTAATTTTTATTGAAATTGAAATGAAGCTTTCAAACGATTATAAAAATAAATTATTATAATGTAAGGATTCACTTAACCATGTAATTATATTCATTACACGTGGTGATATTAGTAATAAGTATAGCGTAGATTCTGTGGGCTTCGGGCACGCCACGATCGTGGCGGTAAGTCCCGTGTTTGAGGAGTGGCTGGAGAAGCGGCATGGCGCCCTCACCTTCCGGCTGACACAGGTTCTGAGTGGCCACGGTTGTTTTGGCCAGTTCCTGTGTCGTATACGCCGGCAAGAGACGCCTGGTTGTCACCACTGCGGCGACTGCCGCGACGTTGTTGAGGACACGGCGCTGCACACTTTGGCGGTTTGCCTCGCCTGGGCATCGCAGCGCCATGAGTTGATCGCGGCAGTCGGATCGGTTACCCTCTCGCTCCCGGCCGTAGTTCAGTCTATGGTCTGGAGTGAGAGGTCGTGGTACGCCGTCGCCGTCGCCTCGTCGTCGCGGAGCGGGAGAGGAAGCGTTTAAACCCTCTCCCCAACCCCAGAGCCGGGCGCCGGAGAGCGCGAGATGACCTCCAGCCACCCTGAGGTTTGACCTGGGGGTGGCGGGCTTTGTGGGCCTGCCCGCCATCCATTCAGCAACAGGTCAGAGAGGCGGCGTGCGTGTTCCCACGCGCGCCTCTGTTTCGAGTCCGTCTCCCCTCTAGGGGGGGAGACAGTAGGGAATTTTTAGAGTGAGTCCTTTGGGTAGGTCTCTTTGTGCAGTGGCCTGCCGTTTCACACGGCGGGCCGTAACCTCGGCGGGGTCGCGACCGCATGCGAAAGCGATTCGCGCGGCCCCGCCGATAGTGGTGTTGTCGAGGAACACCGTTGTAGGTTTAGTCGGTATTCAGGGAGGTAGTTTACTATTATTCCATCTTTCTTTTACCCCGGCGAGTCCGACATAATCCCTCCGCCCCCGCGGAGGGATATGCGTCATTGCATTCCCAAACGTAAAAAAAAAAGAAATAAAAAAGATTCTGTGGGCTTACAATAAAAAAAAATAATATAAATAAATAAATAAAATAACGTCGAAAATCTTTACTTCCATAAATATTTATAAACTGTTCTTGGACACGTCCATTAATTTATATACTAATAAAAAAATATTAAATTACATACTTCACTTAAAAATCCATCAATGACCACCAAATCAACCAGGTCAGATGGTCGGGTGCACTGTCGGGAGCGTATGGGTTGGAGTGTGGGGTGAGACAGGGCGGTTTGACTTCCCCGGCGTTTTTCAATCTTTACGTCAATAATTTAATCGAGGAATTTAGTAGCACTGGTATCGGATGCTCTATTGATGGAAAGATAATTAATAGTATAAGTTACGCAGATGATATGGTGCTGCTGAGTCCCTCGATTGATGGATTTAGACGTTTGCTCAAAATATGTGAGGGGTACGCCACGTCTCATGGTTTATTGTATAATGTACGGAAGAGTGAGCTTGTGGTGTTCCGAGTTGGTACCAAGAAGCCTGAAACAGTTCCTCCGGTATGCCTATATGGTGTGCCACTAAAAAGGGTGACGCATTTTAGGTATCTTGGCCATATAGTGACTGAGGACATGAATGATGACAGTGACATGGAGCGGGAGCGAAGAGCGTTGTCAGTCCGATGTAAAATGCTGGCCTCAAAACTCACTCTGTTTAAGGCGTTTTGTCAGTCATTTTACACGTGCAGCTTGTGGGCGAGACATACACAGAGGGCCTACAACGCTCTTCGCATCCAGTACAATAACGCTTTTAGGGTGCTGTTGGGGCTTCCACGGTTCTGTAGCGCGTCGGGCATGTTTGCTGAAGCAGGTATAGATAGCTTTCAAACAATTATGCGAAAAAGAACAGCATCCCTGATGCGGCGGCTTCGGGGGAGCACCAACGGCATCTTAAGGGTTATTGTTGATAAACCTGACTGTCCGTTCACACTGTTCACACTGTTCACAGCACTGGGCCCATATACACAGCTGCCGGTCTGGGGCAGCGGGAGGTGGACTTAGTTATAGTTATAGGTTTTTAAATTGATTATTATTTAATTGTAATGAAACTGGGTGATATTTAATGAGAATGTTTGTTGCGTAGTTTATAAATATTACTAACAACAATATGAATCGCTTGTGTTCGAATTAAATAAATAATAATAAAATAATAATAATAAAAAAAAGAAAATGAAAATTTTACCTTGAGAATAGCTTGTTCCTGAAGTAGAGCTCTCATGAGAAACAGGCAAGAAACTCATGGCTACTCTCTTCAATCGCCACTTATTTGTCTACGATATGATAATTGATACAGGTCAATTAGTTTACTTTTTTACTATGAGGTGTTGCGAGTAGTTGTAACATTAGTAGATTACATAAAGACATACGAGGGGAGGTCCAAAAGTTCGTAGAACGTTCTAAATTAAATGAAACAATAAATCTATTTTTCCTTTTCAATATAATTACCCTTAAGCTGAATACATTTATTGGATCTATGAATTAATTTTTCTAATCCTCCGAAATAATATTTTTTGTCTTTCGCCTTAAAATGGGCCAAAATTGCCTCCTTCACCTCATTGTCGTCGGAAAATTTCCTTACCATTAAGTCTTTTTTTAAATTGGGGAACAAATGAAAACTAGGGGCCAGGTCTGGACTGTAAGGTGGGTGGACTAGGGATTCGAAGCCGTGCGTATGCAGAGCAGCCATTGCAACTCTGCTCTTGTGAACTGTTGCGTTGTCTTGCAAGAGCAACACACCCTGACCCAATTTTTCTCGACGTTTTTCTTTGATGGCCTCCTTTAATTTGTCTAGTATTGATGCGTAGTATTCTCCGGTTACGTTTCTTCCCTTTTCTTTGTAATCAATCAGTATTATCCCCTCACAATCCCAAAAAACAGTAGCCATCAACTTTCCAGCCGATTCTGACACCTTGAATTTCTTTGGGGGTGGTGTGCCCTTTTTATGCCATTGTATGGACTCCTGTTTTGGCTCAGGCTCAAAGTCGGTAGTGTGTGTGTGTGTGGAGTGTGTGTGTGTCGAGTGTTACTGGAGATGAAACATGGGTCCATCACCATGTTTCATCTCCAGTAACAATCCGTTCCAAAATCTGTGCAGGTTCATCTCCACACAACTCCAAAAATTGCTTTGAAGCATCGACGCCCTGCTGTTTCTGAAGCGGTGTGAGCATTCTCGGTACGCATCTTGCACTAACTTTTGTCATACCCAGATGGTCATGTAGGATCCGCAAAATGGTGGTATCTGATATTCCAACTAATGCAGATAACTGTTTTTCTTCAAACGGGTGTACTCTAGTACAAGATTTTCCACTTTTTCGATGATATCTGATGCGGTGGCTTCAACTGGCCGTCCAGAACGGGGATCGTCTTCAATCGACTCTCGACCATGTTTAAAAAGACCATGCCACTTATAAATCATGGATTTACCAGGGCAATCCGGCCCATAAACGGCTTGCATTTCATTTAAAATAGTTTGGCCATTCTTTCCTTGCTTGGTAAGGAATTTTATCACGGCACGGTGTTCAGTTTTCTCCATAGTTTCAGTTTTCTTCCGGATTGACTTGTTTAGCAGGCGAGTGTTCGTAAAGGAATGACGCAACAGGACTGAAACTCTATTTATATACTAATGATGAGTCCCCAAGTAGTATGACATTTAGCGAACGTCACTATCCCCACTCCATCCCCTCCATTCTACGAACTTTTGAACCTCCCCTCGTAAGTATACGATTTCAATTTTAATAGGTCGCCATTGAAATCTATACCAATATAAGCTGAAGAGATTGTTTGTTTGTTTGGTTGAACGCGCTAATCTCAGGAACTACTGGTACGAATTGAAAAATTCGTACCAGTAGTAGGATAGTCCATTTATCGAGTCAAGCTATGTAACATCACGCTACAACCAATAGGAGCGGAACATCAATGGAAAATCTTGCAAAAACGGGGCAAGTCCTCTATGTGACGCAGACGAAAATGCGCGGGTCAGCTAGTTGGACCACAAAACGAACAAGATTTTTCGGCTTGCAACAACTTTTTTTTTAAATGATTTTTAGCAATGTTGTCTTTTTTAAGTAAGCAACTATATAATTCGTTATATAATAATATGATATAAATATATAAGTAGTTATATATCATAAGCTCGCACTATTGTGTTGTATGGAACCCTGAATGTGTAAGTCCAAATGGAACTTATCTGCTTTATTCTTTCTTTAAATACGTTCATATATACATACATGCTCAGATGCCTATATAATAGGAGTAAAGGTACCTTGCCTCTGGTATAATACATTATCTACATCAGAAACCAGTTTAAATAAAATAACATTTGGCCACACATTTGGCCAGCTATGGTTTTGCGTCCAACTTAATATGGTCAGAATTCCACACTACGTACTGCTACTAACAATTCCTTGACAGGAAAACCCTTTTAAACTTTACCTGACCCGGCAATCGAAGACAAGACTTCAGGCGATCAATACCTCTGCGCCACTGAGAAAGTGAAAAAGTTTCAATATTATATTGTATTCTAACAAAATAATACCGTTTTAGTTTAATTAAGTTTTTCTTTCAACTCTGGTAGCAGAAAGGTCTTCCAAATCTGGTAAAAGTTGTAATCGTCGAATAGAAGAAAAAAGACGCACTGACTTCATTGTGACGTAATTGCTATTTCACTACACTAGGGCGAGGAAGATAGCGAGACGCCCCCACTTATCTCATAGCCAAAGGGGACTGCCCACTGAGACTTCGTCACCTAGGCCCCGACGTGGACAACCCCCCCTCTACGACTATCCCAGTTTATGATATAGCGTTCCCCTACACCAACCATACTGGTTATATTAGGGGAGCCGCTGTACCTTCCAGTGCCCGAAGGCACCTTCCGGGACCAGTTATAGACAGGTCTTGTCCCCAAATCTCGACTCTCCACCCTAACCTCAAAGATCCGGTTCTCGTAAGCGAGCTACCTCGTGCCCAAGTGACACAACCTATTCTCCAGATAGGTACCGGAGCAATAAAGCCACTCACCACCCGCAACTCTGAGAGTTGCTAACGAAAACCTCGCTGAAGCCGACGGAGAAGCCGCCTCCCATATCTCCAGTATGGTACCGGAGCTGTGTAAGGCACGCTCACTTCGCGACATACATCCGTACGCCTACCCAAATAGGCCTACAAGCCGGGTGTGGGCCGAGTCACTCCAGCTATGACTCTACTTGCTGAGCAGGCAAGCGCCCGAGATGCGTTGCGGCAGTGAAACCACACTGCCACTTCGCTAAAGGCAACTCCGTGCCTCATGCGACGGACTGGTTCGCACTGGCCGCGCCTGAGTCCGACGCTCGAACGCAACGTGCTTGCCGAGCAAACGAACATGTCGTCCTCAGCGGCCAACCACATACCCCTGCGAGTCCAACACCAATGTCAGGCACCGCGCACTCTAGTCAGCGGTCGATAGAACACGCCTTTCGAAGCGCAGTGGGCTTCCTGACCCCGCAGTACCCTGGTCCAAAGGGGGAAACCCGTAGTTCTCCCCCCGAAACCCTATCTACTCGGGTCCTGAAGATAGGGACCGTTAAATACACCGACGTGGACAGTTAAATAGTTAAATATTATAAATGTATGTCCTTTTTTAGATTTTAAAGGTGTAACTCATGAGTAAAAACAATCTAAAACGCCGCCAAGCTATTAGAATGAACATAAATTGAAATAAAAAAAAGCCTTTTAGGGATGACAAAAGTATGTGTTAGATCTGCATTTAAATGTTTGTATGTAGCTATTGATATTTATAACAAGAAGCTAAAACTATGTTTGTATATGCTAGTATAGAGTAAGGTACATAATTATGGTTATAAGTATGAAGAATTTTAAATAAGAAAACATTTAGTTTTCATCTTCTATATTTTCATTATCATAATAATAATAATAATAATAATAATAATAACTTTATTTGCCTTGAATGTAGGTACATATATGAGATGTTACATTTTATATATTATAAATATATAGTCTAAGAAAGGAGCAGGAGGCATAACATTATTTTCAAATCTAGCCCCGCTAATATATAGCCATATTATGGTCATAACATGTGAATAGCAACCAACCGTGCGTTTGCCGGCAATACAATTACACTAATACTGGTGTAGTACTTCCCTAATAATACAGAACTGGTAATAGACACTTAGCAGAGTTAGAATATAACTTAAAATCGTATTTTTTTCCATCTAAATGAATGCACAATTCATTTAAGTTTTATTCTGGTGTCTACTAGTAGGCCTGGAGTGAGCTGTCTCCTTTAAAATATTAGTTGCTGCTTTATTTTTTTACTAATTTCGATCCTATTTACGTTCAAAGATTTCTTTTGAATAATATTTTGCTACTGCATTTAAAATAAGTAAAACATTAACATAGGCAAAAGACCTAGTAGACAACGTCATTTATTTACTTCCTCGCGTACTACTAAGAGAAGCCGTTAGTACAGAGGTATTATTCAATATGTAATGATTAATTTTATAAAATTATGTATCTGTATTTAAATACTTTTGTCAATTGTGAATCTATTCAATAATAAAATCATATTTACACAGGGATAAATGAAAAATACTAATAACCTTTTACACGTGTCGTCTTTACATCATATTTAAGATCTTTTGTTTTACCACTTTTTCCCAGAAACATATTTTAACTAATAAAACATTGCATGTGCTTCGCCTCCCGCACGACACTGTGCATACCTATGATGTATTGTTTGGTTCCGCCGCACGGTGGGCCGAAAATCGGCTTTTATAGACTCGATCGACGGTTCTTGAGAGACTGAAAGTGCTATTGATACCATCAGTAGTTGGTTCTTGATTAACTAAAGTTGGCACACAACTTAGGCAGTCAATATTTGCTTGCAGCCAATTTCCGTACAGTCTTCTAAAATTATCAATGAATTGGTTGGATTTCTGCCACCTCTGTAAAACAGCTTGCGTAAAACTCCGATAAAATTCTTTGAGAGTTAGTCGATTATCGTCAGAAAGGCAATCGCCTACGCGGGATACAACTGCACTTCATGATTAAATGAAGTACTGTAAATTTTTAGGAAAACACACAGGTCTAAATTGGTAATTCAAATTTCCATTTTAAGATGTTATAGTCAGAGAGCAAAGATTTAGTGCTAGAAGTTACACAGTTGTGAACAATCCAAATTATAAAGCAGTATTTTAGCTCTTCATTAGAGTTTGAAAAGACGTGCTGATGAAAATTTATAATCATCAAAAACATTTCTTAGAACTCATAGCACAACTAAACAACAAATTTGCTTACGTTATTGCTTCAATGTTCATTTTACCTATTACTCTTTCGAGTACAAGTACATCTGATTGATCGTCAAGTTAGACCAGCTCAATGAAACTGGCTTACCTCGAGGCGACTGACCCCTGAAAAATTTGCTTACTTATCAGAAAAAAGTTAATATAGTTAGTTGTAATTAGATATTTTGGTTGTATCCAAAGATTTAAAACTCATTTTGTGTTGTGTGTGAAATACCTAGGTAGCTCTAACATCCTAATTGTTTAAGTGTGGGTGTACTATAAACCTCTGCCTACTCTTTCGGAGATATAGGGGTGATGCTATTTATGTTACGTGTTGTTAAAAGTCTGTGTTCCACAATTTAAACACTAACAGGAACCGTTTCATATTTAAAAATAAATAAAATATATTGATTTAAAAAAAACGGCTTCGTTAAACGTTATGTGGAATAGGACAAAAAATAATAAATAATTAGTACTATAACCACCTAGCTACCGTAATATCCTTATCCTAACCTGTAAGGATATTACGGTTTTCCTTGCCGTTTAAGAGATAATTAGATTTTTAATATCAGCTTCATACAAATTTTTCGTTTAAAAATTATAATTGCTTAGTTTTTGTGCAGAATGAACTCGGGTTTTTATATAGTAATAACTAATAGAAGCGATATCTGGCAAAAAATCCGGCACTTGCAAATTGAAATCCCTAAGTCTATGAAAGCCGATTTTCAGCCCATCGTGCGCCGTTGCTTTCTTTGTTTCGTTGTTAAATCCTTACTTCCTTACTAATATAATAAATTGGAAAATAACTCTGTCTGTTATCTTTTCACGGCTAAACCACTCAACCGTTTTAGATGAAATTTCGTACAGATATAGTTTAAAGCCTGGGATAGGACGGGCGGCACCGCGCGCGAAAGCTATTAAGGTATAAATAAGTAACAAGTAAAACGTTTTTAGTATATTAACCCTGTGTGGTTTTCTATTATTTAGTATATGTATACCGTTTACTTAATCGCCTCTTATTATATTAAAAATAAAGATGAACAATAATCATACAACGAAACAATTTAAACATATAATTTATTTACTTATATAAACACGTATAGATGGGGAAATGGCAGTGCGATACATTACAACCTGTATGTTCAAGGCAAGCATAAAATACTTTTTAATTGAATGAGGTGGATATGATCTTATAAACTGATACATAGTGTTTGGGAGCACACAGTGCAAAGACTTGTTGACGTATCAACAACGGAACCGTATAACTAATATCGTATTTGCATATGACTTTTACTGAGACAGTATGTGGCTATTATTTAAGTTATAAATACAGTAATTAATTTAAAAGGATATTATTATAATTTTACACTTAGGAATGCTGCATAATATGTAAACAAGCAAGAAAAACTAGTTCAGTATATTTTTCTCCGTCGTTTGTCAAGCGATTCCTTTTTGTTTTGTTTGGTATTAGCGAGCTTCAGAGATTACCATAAAAAAAATGGAATCTGTTAGCTTTTTTTTATAATATTGTTAAAATATAATGATGTATTAATTCCTCCAATATTCAATAATAATTATGGTCGAATTTCGACCATTGGGCGAATACCAACTATTTATAAAAAAAACGTTAACGCTCGTGCATATATAAGAACATAATATTCAAACGGTTTGCCAGCAAGCTGTTAACAGTGGTAGTACCTTAATATAATTCCAAAAGCCTGGCTTGGCGTACTAATACAACTGGTTGTATTCAATCTAATACTAGTATGTCTCCATTGTTCTTTTTGAGTTCTTTGGTTGATTGGTTGAGCTCATCACATAGAAAAGGATAGATTTCAATTCATTTACTGCAGAAACAACATATCGGGCTTTTTTTATTCTGAAACCCAGGCACGCCTCTGGCCATTCATTACTGAGTAGTCATAAAAACTTTCAGTACCTACTATGTCAGTACATATTACTAAAAGTTTTCACAGCACTCAATGTATCTCGAAAAGCAAATCATTCTGGTCTCGCATAATCGTTAACATTTTCTTTTTTTACAGGTTGATTATTTCATAGATTTGACGTTTCAGATACAGGCGGCTTTTAAAAATTTTTGAAAGAAATGCAAACTTTTGGTAGATTGAGAGCTGTAAAATCTTATGGTTAATCCTGTAGTCGTTGATAACAACGGATCTTAATCATAATTGAAACTTTTTACTTGTATGCATAACGATGTTTAAAGATTTTAGTAGAAACCAAGCTTATAATTATTGTATTCGATAGCATATCACGTCATCGTCAATATTTCATCCACTATAGGCCAAAGTGATTAACCAATATCGCTATTGTTTGGTAGAATATATTTAGTAGTAATGTTATATAGAAAGGTAGGTTATTAGTTTTGCCATTAAGCCAACTATGAGTTGGCAAAACGTCCTATAAAAAATTATGAGGACTTCAGTTTTAAATACCATTTTATTTTATTTTGATCGATTATGTTCGCTACAAAAGTAATGGCTCAGATATAACTCAGATATATGTGTGTAGTGGAAATAATGTAAACATGTATTAAAAATTAAACTCTTAAAAATACATATTGACAGTTTCCAGTAATCTATTTTGGAGCCTATAAATTTGCATATACTGTCCCAGTAAAAATCATACATCTAATTCTACTTTGATAGAGCAGTTCAAGGACGGCTTACAAGCTTTTACAACCAACAACATAAAAATTACATACTGTAGACATTATTATGATATACTATAGTTACACACAATTTGTATACATATACAATATCATGCAATGTAGAATTAATACATTCCTTTAAGGAGCTTCACATTTTTCGTATTGCTTTGATTTCAAATTTAACAACAAATAGTAAAATATAGAGAAATATTGTTCGTACATAGATTAATGGAAAAGCAGTTGTATCACGCATAACAAACCTAGCACGAGCGAATGTGACATGAAACAAGACAGGAGTAATTGACAAATCCAACGTCGTCATTGGAGGAATAGTATGTCACGTGACCTGGCAAAGCTATTGCCACGTTAGCTTATGCTATGTCCGCAAATATAGAGGTATAACATGTTAATGCTATTATATTATTATACCTATACTAATATTTAGAGATCAAAAAATTTACTATTTATGTAGATTTATAAGTATGAGTAACAACCACTATAGACGATACATAGGAATAAGTACAATACTCCAACAACACAGCCACGACAACCATCAAGTTTGGAATCGTCTCACCTACCTAATAGGTATATCTATTAAACTATATTACGACTTAAACGGAGCAACAACTTTTTGTTGCCAAATGTACAGTTCAGCTACTGAATGGCAACATAATCTTGCTATGGTTGGCAACAGAAAGTAGCCAGTCCGAACAGACCTTAAATTAAAATTATCTCTGATCGACAGTACAGTATAGTTAGATGATTATAATTGTTCTCAAATACAGAGTAATTGTAGAGTGAAGCGAGTGAATTCATATATATAAATGTATATAAAGGTATTAACGAAGAAACTCTTGCACCCCTTTTCTATGTTTACAAAGTAAAATATATTGTTAATACAAAACAGTGAATAAAGTTGGACATTATTGGCATTCGTACTGTCACTTTTTCAACAGTAATGTTGAATAGAAACAGACCATTTTAAACTCCTGATAAACAGATGTGTTAACATTTTTGTAAATAACTACTCTATTCATAATTACTCTGAGTATAGTGAACTTGTCGATCGAGATGTGGAATTGAACAAGCAAAGTGCAAATCGAAACGATAGAGATCTCTAGTAGCGGAAGCTGCTACTTGACATATTTTAGTGTGTACAAATGAATGGAATTGAATGATCGCTACTGCAGCAAGCGTCATGATCATATTGGTTTGCACTCCGCTATAAAATATAATCCTTAATTAACCAAAACACAGCCTTTTTCAAACACATTTATAAACACAGCCATTTTACAAACATAATCGAATAATGAATACATGGAAATGATTCAACAAAATTTAAATAAATGTCAACATTTTGGCTTAACTACGAAAATTGTCTAAATTACGAATAAAATAATACGAATCATAATAGCGTAAGCTAACCTGATAATAACACAGGCATAAAACAAATAAAAAGCCGACGTTTAAAAAAATATTGCAATTGAAAGCTCTTAAATAACTAAACAATAAATATAAAAAATAACATTGCACACAAGCGAAAACAAAAAAAATATTGCAAGCGAATAATAATTAAAGCCAAAATTATACGCCGGCAGAAGCTAGCAGAATATATTTATTGCAACTCGATAATAATAAAGCTTAATAAATAATAAGATTGTACCACAACATTCGTGGTAGGAAGCAATGAAATTTTAACCTTCGCTATATATTGCTTTTTATTGTCTATTTTTGTGTAAAAATAAAATAATCAATATTCAAACACAGTAAAATGTAACAAAATTAAAAACGTTAGTAATTATTGGAATGATAGAGAAAATGTCAACCTTGGCACAGTTTGTCAACTAAGTTATTCAGTGACAACTGTTGGTATTTTTGGTTGGTGCTATTTCACTGAGACATTTATAAAGGCAAGATAAATTTTATAAATTATTGTATGCAAAAAGGAAAGCCTGGGCTGAAGGTTCTCTAAGCTAGGAAGGAGAGACCCGTGTTGGGCCAATAAAAACTTATTGCGTTTTTCTTAAGAAAATTCTCGGTAGTCGACCGGAGTTTGGCAGTTGCCGGTTTTACAACGTCGTGCATCTAAAAATTCGTTAGATTGATAATCCTACAACTGATCACTCTACGGGTTGAGTTATTGCATAGAGAGTGTCCTCGTTATAGCTCTTGTAAGCAAATGGCTTATGTGTTAAGATCTGCCGCTGTGATCGAAATTTGGTTTAGAACACATTATTGTTATTACATTTACTGTTTTATTTAATGATTCATAAACGGCTTGAAGCGCAATAAGCATAACAGATGTTATAATTAAAGCTTAAATCTAAAAAATAGCCGCGTTGTCAACGTTGTTATTGCTTTATACTAAATGTAGACTGATAAAAGAAAATTACCACCACTAGCCCTAAAGACTGCAGTTTAAAATTACTTACTACCATAGAAGAGTCAACAAAAACAATAACTTAAAATTGACTACTGATTAATTGTGTAAAATAAGTATTTAAAGCGTTTTCATATAATAATAATAATAAGCGATTGCGTTATACATGTATAGCAAGCTAAAATATTTGGCACAAATTTGGCACGATTTTAAAATAACTAACAAATAACAAAAGAATTACTTTTTTAAGAGAAAGTTAAAAACATAAATGTTCATTGTTTAATGTCAGTCAGCAAAAAAGTTAATATCTTACTAAGTGAACTACATGCCAATTTAATATCAGAAGATTAGCAATAAAAATTGTTGTAATCCTAAATCCTAAAACTCGTACATAATCTCTACTTTGTAAAATCTTGTACACAAATGCATAAACAGAATTGCAAAAGGAGACCATAAAACATTCATTGTGATCATAATTACCTAACCCTTACCCTTACCACTCGTCTAATATCTGAAACATTAAATTCCTAAACGCCAAGTATGTTTACTAACGAATCACTAATCACTTCTCGTACGACTTGTATCTACTACTACCCTAATATAATATAGTATAACAAAGTTAATTCTCACGGTTTTAGTAAAACAAATTGTATAAAAACCTAAAAACTGCAGATATAACGCCTAAAAATAAGTTATTGTAATGTCGTCAAAAAATAGAAGATTTTTGCTTATTATAGAAAAAGCAAATTGTCACTCCAATACCGAAGTAGCCACTGTTACATCGAATTACTTAACAACAATACTGTTACGGAGTAAAACAAGTGTAGGAAATTAATGTCCATTTTATAAGACATTTTAGAACAGTCAAATACCCTGATGTAACAACCTAGGTTTAGCCTACCAATTCATAACTTAGTATTTTATATGTATGTAATGTATGTATATTATAACATAGTATCTATAATAAATAAATATTATCAATATTAACAATTATGACGTTTTACACAACACCAATGATGCACTACACAAAAATAATACTGACACCATGCAGTTCTTATTATTTTGGACTCTAAAAATAATACACAACCATAATCTTTCATAATTCCTCATGTAAGCAGCCGACGTAAGGGTGGTTTTACGATACAATATTATATCACAACATCATATAACAGAATTATGCGACTTACTCCAGAAAAATTAATCATAGTAAGATAGAGGCAAATTATTGCCTTGTATTTTCCGTAGTATTTTTACAACTACATACGGCATTGTAACTTATTCAAATATGGCACGATATTGAGACGATATAAAACCATCTTTAGAGGTAGATTTAAAGTGATTGTACAATACATTAATACGTATAAATAATGCCTCTGCACACACATCGAAAAACTACAGAAAATACTTTATATAAATAATTATATTATGCTATGATAGGTGAATAGAAATTCCAATATATGTTTCAATAATTGTTCATAGTATTATGTATATTTTTAAAATATTAAGCAATGCGCCAGGTAAATTGTTAATACAGATACTAACATTATTATATAATATTTTAAATGTTAGAAAATGTGATTGCTTTCACAAGTAAGCTTTTTCTAAGACATTGAGTACAGCATTAAGGAGCAAAAGGAGAATAATATAACAATGATTAATTAATTATATCAATTAGGCCCCTTATTTACGTATCCCACCTCTTTGATTTCTATCATTACTGCTGCACCTTTGACTATAGTTTAATGCAGATACTCATGCACAAGTATAATAGTCAATGTTCGGAACAGATATATGTAAATATTTTACCGAAATATCGCATTATGTAAAATAGAGTTATTTAAACCACCAACATTTGTTAATAACCAAGTATATAACGGTGGTAATAATACTTATTAGAAAACGCCCATAATCTAAGAGTAGATAAGAGTAGTAAGACAATTTAAATTTAAATTTATTTTACTATTACTGGTTGTATTATTTTTGAAGTGATTGTATCAAGTTCTGCACATCTTAGTCTTACAAAACTTACATTCTTATATAATTTATAGACACAAGTGCAAGTGTATGCGATTAATTAACCTGTTCGGCTGAATTCAAGGTAATTCTCCTCTACTTATTCCGATCACTGATTATTAATACAAATTCAGTATTATCAATAATCTGGCTAACTTTAAAAGGGAATACCATTTTAATAATATTAATGAGATCAAGAATAATTTTCTACTTTGGAATGAAAATTGGAATATCAGTTTTTGCCTTGTTGAGTATTCTCAGCATTTGAAGCTAGCAAAGCTGATAGGGTAGCGTGTGTCGCACTTAACGTACCAGATGTTGGACTGACGATATTTGATGATGACAGTCCGATATTGTTATTATTATTCAGCATACCGCCACTTGTGCCAGAACTGACTATGGTGACATTGGGAGGTGGTGTCACACCATTCGCAAACCCAGTAGATAAAACCTTCTGAGTATTGTGCATCATAAAAGACTTAGCGGCTCCCGCGCTACCCAAAGTGAGAACTTTCTTCAACATAACTGAAGAGTTACAAGCATTATCTATCATATCTTTGGTAGTAGAAATACTGTCGAAATCACTAGTGCTCGCTGTGACGACGGTACTTATCTTTGGCGTAGATGTGTGGAGCACGGGCCTGACTGCAGTCACGTTGAAAGACACGGTCGAGGCATTGTTGCGGTTCAAGATATTCCTTGATACTATGGCATTGTGTAGGATGTTGCCCGTCGGGAAGGACTTCGAAGAGACATTGACATACTGCGGTGTTCCGATAATCGTAGCGTTTGATGTACGCGTGCCAAATCCGATAATTGTGCTGGCTGTACCTTGCGCCATGACGGTGCTGAATGTGCCAGTTTTGGTATTGATTGGTATTCTGTAACACGTAAATATGAAGATTTTTTTATACAACTAGATTGGCATACAAGCATGTGATAAGTGGTTACCGCATCATTCGGACGCTTGCGATAGCAGGCATTTAGCTCGCACGTTGCTGACTTTTGAAAACAGGAATCACGCATCAGCGCCTCTTTTAGGAGCCTAAAAGCCGTAGGGCTTTTAGGCTCCTGAAGTAAAGAGAAAGAAAGTTCTCTAAGTAGTTAACAGCAAGAATTATTAACATAAGGTTGTTTGGCTGCGATTTTCTAAGTGGCGATAATTTTCTGGTTGAGTTACTCTAGTTTAAACAAGATTTGAATCGATCCTCTTTAAATGATGTATTTGTCAATTATGTAATTTGCTTTTTTTTGGACGCCCCTGCTTCCCACTCTCACTCACTTACTATTTGTGATATCGTCTAAAGTATCTATTTAAAAGATAGGCAGTATTGAGCAATTATAATGCTACTAAATTTTTTATTGAAATAGGATTATTACTATATTGGTTAAAAAGCTTCGCAAATGGCAAATAGAATTTATATAATTATTATGTCAAAGAAAAAGGTTTACTGCAAGTCAACCTTATGTTTAACAGTGTAATTAAAATGTACTTATAATATCTTTAACATCGTGAAGGAAATTCTCTAAAAGATAGTGAAAACCGTATCAAATTCGATTGCGTAATTTTGAAGCACTGAACGATCAAACAGGCAGACAGGGCATGAGTAACGATTTTGTTTTATACTATTTCAAGATAACAACTCTACAAAATATTTATAAACTAACAACATAGCTATTTTGTTATGATTGGATGAACTTAAAAAACTAATCAATCTTATAATACTAATTAGAGATACTGTATGAGGTCAGTGTCTTTAATTATTACTGTAGGTATTTTTTTATACTTTTACAACTAACAAACTGTAACGCTGCCGCAGCCGCTGGGCGCTGGCGACTGGCGCGTTGGACGACAACGATTCGCGAACGTTAAATTGGCCGCACTGCTCACTGCTTTTTTAAAGTAATATTGAAAATGAACTCAATTTGTAAGGACATAAAAACTAATATTCAAACAAACATGTCAACATTAGGATTAAGCTACTAAATTACGAGTTGTTTGTTTACGTAATAATATTTATAGTAAAAATATTTTTGTTTTAGTTGCATAAACTTTCGTTTAAACGATTTATTTTTCTTCGATGCATTGTTAGTATGCGTTTTACTTTTTTATAACTTATATTTTTTATGAGTAATAATTAATAACACTAATAACCTAATAATATATTGCCAAATAAAATTCATTTCAGACAGTTCTAAGCCTGATAAAGTATGAAGGAAAATTCATTGATAGCATTATAAATTATAATATATTATTATATGATACACCATTTGGTTGCGTTGTCGTAAATGTGTAAGCCAATCTACTAACGTTTAATACAGCTTTAATAAAACGATTTGACAAGCGGGCAGTGGCAGCATTAATGTCCGCTTTCACAACGAATTACAAAAAGCGTTTTAAATGAAAAGCTTTTTCAAAAGCTCCCTTTTCAATATAAACACAACATTGTAAACGTTGTCGAAATTAAGCCGTATATCGCACCACTATACGCGGGTAAAACGTTTCTGGGGTTTTCCAGAAAAGCCATACCCGGTATGTAATAGTACGATGATTCGAGAATGTGCCAGCGTTCTCTCTACTCGACTCGTACCGACACTACGTAGGTCCGTAAGATGTCAATAGATGGTGCTGTAATAAATTATAAGAAGGGACTACCGAGTCTTCCCCACAGTGCCGTCAGATGGCACTAGCCGTAACACTGCCCCCCTCTTAGACATGTTCGTCCCGAACATTGTTGGATCCGTAGTAGCGTGCCAATCGATCCACATGAACGATCTTTGGTGTACCTCGTGGTCCTTTCTGGATCCGGTAGGTGATGTCATTCATCTTAGTGACTAAGCGATAGGGTCCATCCCATTTTGCCTGCAACTTAGGAGATTTTCCTTTGCTGCGTACCAGATTATGTAACCACACCAGCGATCCTTCCTCGAAGCCTTTATTGTTCGCCTTCCAAACGTAACGGGTCTTCATCCTCTCAGACATCTGCTGACCAGTCTGTCTGATGTGCTGGTATACATCATTCATCCTGCCGCCAGTGCGTGGTCCCTTCACGGCAGAACAACTCGTGCATTTACGGCACCATTCCTCAACGCCTTTTCGATAATGGATCCAATAAAATCGTTCCCGGATCTTAATCAAAGCTCTTTTAACTCCCATGTGACCTCCTGAACTCCCATTATGACAGAGTTGTAAAACTTCCGTCACCTTGAGCTTTGGCACGACCATTTGCAGATGATACTTGTCACCTCGAGCATTCTCCCATTTACGGCACAAAACTCCATCCTGGATAACCACTTTCACCAGCTTTCCCACTGTGCCCAGTAACTCTTGGTGATAGAGCTCACTGCCGCAACTTCACTCCAGTGAGGTCTCGAAGCACCTGTTTTCTTCCATTAGAGGATGGGTCTTATGTCTTTGTCCTCTTGTTGCGTTCTCTGCAGAGTTTCCTTCCAGTCTTCGCTAAGATCCGTCCTCAACATCCTCACTCGTCCTTCCTGCTTGGCCTCTTGTCTGGCGCAGTGCTTACACTGGTCGTGATACGGTCTACGTGACAGGGCATCTGCATTACCATGTGACTTGCCACTGCGATGCTGTATTACGAAGTCCTGTAGTTGTTGTCCGACACGCACATCAGGTGTTCCTCTTACCGGCGACTGGTTTCTGCTACGGTGGACTCCTTCGCTTCGGGCAACTCAACCTGATGTGGCCTCTTTCGCCGCAGCTATAGCAGCGGGGTGAAGCCGACACTTCCACACACGTTGAGCGCGATCGTCCCGTCGCACTACTTCCACCTCCAGAGCGTGGGCTAGGGCGTCCTTCAGGTTTTTGAAGTGTCCGAGTCTCACTGCGGCCCTAACCTCCGAGTCTCACTGCAGCCCTAACATCCGAGTCTCACTGCGACCCTAACCTCCAGGTCTCGGATCCCGACGGTGAAAGCTTGTACGACTCTCACTGCGGCCCTAACCTCCAGGTCTCAGATCCCATCGGTAAAAGCTTGTACGAGGTTCCCGTCGATGAACGCAGGTGAGGACTGATACGCCTTTCGAACCAGTTTGACCAAGGGCTTCTAACACGGTCAAGGCCTGGTCGCGTAGCCCCAAGGTGAGAGCAGTCAGAGCCTATTCTCGCGTCCACCCGTTAGATTTCATGACGGTCTCGAACTGGATCTTATAGGCTGACCATGACGATGAGCCGTCGAATGTGGGACTTTAAAGCCTCGTGGTGAGGCGCCACAACCGCAGATGTCATGATCTCATGTCCAACCTTGAGCTCACGTATCGTTTTCTCCAACTCGGCGATGCGACTTTCCTGGCGTTAGACTTGCTCTTTCATCTCCTTCATCTCCTTGCCAACCGTTGCGCTAAGGTCTTTTAACATCATCAGCTGCTCCTCCTGGCGGCGCATACCCTCCTCTTTGTCGCGTTGCAGCTGTTCCTCAAGGCGGCGTGCCTGCTCCTCCTGGCGGCGTGCCTGCTCCTCCTGGCGTCGCATACCCTCTTCCTTATCGCGTTGCAACTGTTCCTCAAGGCGGCGCGCGTGCTCCTCCTGGCGGCGTGCCCGCTCCTCCTGGCGGCGTGACTGCTCCTGCATAAACGTCATCAGGGTCGCGAGGTCGGGATTCACCAGCGAGTGACTGACTGCACTAGATAGTACCGCTGCAGCCGCGGAGTCACGTGATCCAAGTGACGTCGGCGAGGGGGCGTCTCCAAAGGGCCTCTGGTCCACATCTTGTTGGCGCTGGTTCCTGGTGCGCACCCCTTCTATTTCCTCCTTCGGTAGTACTGGCATATTCTGATACCAATTTGTTACGTGCTGGGTTCGACGGATAAGAATATAAAACCATATTACCGACTAAAACACGTTTTATTCTGGCACACAATTAACTTTGAAACACAACAAACACTATACTACACTTTCCCACTGTAACTGCTTCAAACTTTGTAGTATTTTCGCTTCCGTTCGCTTCGATGAACACTTGACCGCTTACGATTGTAAGCTGACTCGGCGGTGCGCGTGCGCTCTATTTATAAGCGGGTAAAGCGTTTCTGGGGTTTTCTAAAAAATCCATACCCGGTATGTAATAGTACGATGATTTGAGAATGTGCCAGCGTTCTCTCTACTCGACTCGTACCGACACTACGTAGTTCCGTAAGATGTCAATAGGTGCTGTAATAAATTTAAAAAGAATAGTAAAATAGATAATTTACCCGCGAATCATCTGCGACGTAGTGCCGGGGATGCTCTGTATGGTGACGGTGGCGTGCGGCAGGTGGCGCGGGGTGTGCGGGGTGTGCGGGGTGTGCGGGGTGCGGAGGGCGGAGGGCGCGGAGGGCGCGGCGGGCGCGGCGGGCGCGCTCGTGTAGTAGTGCAGCGTGCTGCCCGTGATGCGCGGCGGCGCCAGGTGCGCCACCGGCACGCTGTGCACCATGCCGCTTGTCGTCGACGCCACCGTTATGCACTTCGTTTGGTTTACTGAGAACTACAACATGCCAACCGGTAAATATAATTCGTAACTTTGACGTTCATAAATGTAACTTTATGACGTAAATGAATAAACGTATTTCTAATTTTAATTTTAGAATGATAATGTAATTTACTGCTAAACTATATTGTTGTATACTGCATTTGGTGGCTGACGAGTCAACTACACATCAAATATCAAGTAGCAACCAACACTCATAGACATAAGATAGTGTGTCTTATCTTAGCAATGCAGAAGCTATAAAAAGGAATAATAATATGCCGCGAAAGACATTAAAAACACTAAACAAATAATATTTTCTAGACTATGAAACAATAGTTACTTATGCATCATACACTTATTTATACTATGTAAATATTGAAAACTTGAATTAGTAAATTAGGTATCTGCTTATACCAATTACCAAACAACTAACTATTGGTACCCAAACATACATCCAACAACACTATACATAATAATATATTCATATAAAAATACAACTTACATTACTTGTGTTCAATGTCGTGCCCAAATCGAATTCATCACCAACTAACGTAATTGTATCTGGGTTGGCTCCCGTCAGCTTCTCGATAGTTTTCCTAGCATCAGCATCACTCTCAATATTCCCTAAGTTTCTACTTAAAAACTCTATATCCGATTCCAACAGACCATCAACCAAATGGCTTTGGTCATCTTCAGAGTCTTTACAAAGTCCAAAGTCATCATTTTCCAATTTTATGTCCTCCACTTTTATATCGCCGAAATTATCCTTTATTCTGTTTAATTCGGCATCTTCAACTTTGATGTCTTCCACTTTTATTTCATCTAAGTCTTCTACCTTGATATTCTCTACTTTGATGTCATCAATATCCTCAACTTTTATATCGGCAAAGTCTGAGTCCTCTTTCAATGTTGGAACATCTGAAAAATCTCTGCTATTTTCACCATTACCAATATACTGACTCGCATCAAAACTGTTACTATCAAAATTATCATGATTTGGTTCAACTTTGATATCCTCTATCTTATATTTGTCCTCTTCTGGCATATTACTTGTTGATGGCAGTGGACTGTCCGCATTGCTCAAATCACCACTGAGTGCCCTTTTCAACACATACGCTTTAATTTTTCGGAGCATGAACATGGGGATTTTGAATCCTGTTAGCTCTCCTAACATTGGTAGCGAACTGTGCCTGTATGCTTCGCTATTAGCTAGTTCTTCAATATCTTCTAACACCTGAAGAGTATAAAAACATGCTTATTATTTTGCGAGAACTATGTACAATAAAATCTCGTTGAAACGATACTAATTTGGTTTTATGTCACATAATTTCTGTAACAGCATGGAAGTGGAACTGAGTTTAAGAAACGGCAATAGACTCTCCCTAATGCGAACGTCTAGTATGGTCCTATAATACCTGTTGTATTATAAATTATTTTAAATAAATGTTAAACATTGTACATTAAAAAAGGGAGCAGTAAATACCATTATGTATGTCTTTCCTCCTACTGCATTCACTAAATTATGATTGGCAATCCATTCTTTGTCTGCAGTATCGGCTGGATACCTGAGTAAACCAGCGTGTCTAGTATACAATCGTCCACGAGAGTTGCCCAACCCTAGTACCTAAAATAAAAACATGTTGTAATAAAAAGTACAATCGTCTTCAAACAAAACATGTGTAGGTACATTTTCGGTACAATTGCTTTTTAAACTAAGAATGATAACTAAAAACGTTTTGAATAATGTTCTTACTTACTTTATGTGCATGAGAGCCCATTATAAACAGTGTATCTTGTGTAAGTCTGACGGGGTTCCATTTTTCAGGATCTCTGACAGCAGGTGATGGAAGAGGTGATGAAGATGCACTGTCTGTGGTATCTTCCTGCTTGATTTTCTTACGTTTCATGTTAAAATCAATCTCATTATCTGAATCTTTTCTCTTTTGTGATGGGCTCTGCATCTGTTATAAACATAAGAATGAAAGGTAGTTAAGTGACATTAAAAGGACTGATAAATGCATTATAATTAAGAATAAATAACTATTAAAGATTTTACCTATACACCTGCAGCAAACATTTATTATGTAGATGTTGTTGCGATTGAATTTACAATTTATCTTGAACACAATCTGTGCACAATATATTATGACTAATATGATTTAACATTTTTACAATAATATTTCTACTAATCTGTATTATTTGTTTTTATTAGGAAGATGTATTATAAAAATTGGATTTAGCGACTTTTACTTATTTACGTGTTTTGTGTGAATATTATCCTTTAATTACTATGGAAGAGTATCGCAAATATTGAAATACTTATTTCTAAAATTATATCCCACATACAAATGCATAAAAGATTTCAGTACTTACTAAAAGAAATAAGTTTCATGAAAAGTTTTATTTTTAACAAACAAATTATCTAACAATACATATTTTCTGTAATTATTATAATTATATAACAGTGCATGAATAATAAAAAAGCTTATATATTATTTTCACTGTTAAATCAATGATGTAGGTAAATATTACTTGTTTATCTACGTATAAATCTCAACACTTATAAATTGTTTATATTTTTATATAACAAGAGGTCAATATATAGCAATGTTGTTATTTTTATGTTATAATTAACTACATGATTTTACGATAATACCAGTAATATGCTTCTTATTACAAAAATATTTTCTATTACAATGTTATCAGTACATATTATTATTGTTTATATACTGCTATGTGACCATCAAGACAAGTGTTAGTGTGGAGGCAATTGCCAGTACCTAAGTCCTGCATTTGATTAAATAGATGAGCATAGTCACAAAGTTGTATCTCAATAGGAGTATTTTTTAAAGTGCATCATTATGTATCATGTGAAAACCACAGGACAAATTAACATAAGCACAGAGTACAGATTTAGTTGTTGGGGTTCAACTTTAAATCTATACCATGTTTTGATTAAAATAATTATTTTTAAAAGAACCAGAGATATGGTGCATGCTATCAAATTGATGATAAAATAAGTTCAGCCTAAACTTATGGTGATATAACACTATGATATTATATTATTATGTGTTATATAATTATCTTGTTTATACTCACTGCTGGTTGTTTAACGAGTTTGGTATCAGCACTGTTACTAGATTCTGAATCACTATTTTCATAAGGAGATTGGGCTGGCCGTGGTGGAGTAATGTATAATAGCCGAGTTGCATCAAGCATGGCTCTACATACAGCCCTCACCTGGAAACCAAATAGATATTATAATTTATGTAATATGCTTATTAATAAATTGTGACTAAAAGGCTAAAGAAATGAAGCAGAAGATCAAACGCAGATATTTTCCATCATTCTACATACACTTTTAGTAGGTTCTCAGAACAAGTTGGTCACTTTGACATCTACAATTTTTTATTACTAGTCATAGTTAACAAGACATGTAACATAAATTATGCTGAGCTTGTATAACATATTTAATATTTGTTTGATACATTGAATAGGATAAATTTAACTAATAATTTACCCTATTCTAAAATGTGTCATCTTATTAATACATTGACTGCCACAACAGACACAGCTGAACACCTAATGTGCACAGTGGCAAGAAAAAGATCCAGTTGATTTAAAATATAAATGTTTCAAAATATTTCTATAAATACCTGATCTTCACTAACAGATTCATCCCCTAAATTCAGTCTTATGTTGTTAACAGCTGGTACAAAGAACTTCTGAAAATAAACAATTATCATAGTAAGAACTACAGTTAATACTAAAAAAAATATTTTCTTGCAGACTGGATTGTTACAGAGAAAAGCCCTTCCTCTCACATTGAAAATCTCTTTGATATGTTCTATAATCTATACAATAAAGCAATAAATAATAGAGCATACATAAAGAATACAGAAAAAGCTGGTAGCACTGTTGTTGTTTATGAGCAATAAGTAAGGGAATTGTGTCTCAAAAATAAAAAAATATAATTTATGTAAAGAACAAATTATCATTCATGCAGAATGTACAGGTGGGAGCACCTGTACATTATAGAAAGGTTTAGCAGACATGCAATACAACCTCATTTAGCCACCTATATGTATATTACCCTGACCTTTGACAGGCTTGCATACAAGCCACTATATTTGTACCATGTTTTTGTTACTGGCTCGGATACAAGCCACCAAGTGGGCACCAGTTTAAACCTTATTTTACTAAGCTTCACACTTAAAACTAATTGTTTATCGACTACAAATGGATTTGTTTTTGGTATCATCATAAGTTATTACAAAAATATAAACATATGGTAGGTTAAAGAGTAGAGGATAAGCCTGTTACTGTCTACCAGATAAATTGTTATTCTGTTTACTGCTGCTAAGAATTTTAAAACCAAACATGTCAATAACATTGTCTAGTCCTAGAATTGCACCTAGGTCCATTTGATTATCTACAAGCCTATCAATTTAAAAACATGTATGTTGGTATCGCAAAACATTAATACCTATTAAGTTATTAAATACTTACTTCCAAGTACTTCTTGATAACTTGATCTATTTCTCTTGTAACTGCAGACTGTATAGTTTGTCGCAACATATCCAGAGATTTATTAGCGCTAGCTCTGAACTCGGCAATGGGCCTTGAATGCGGTTGCACTGGTCCTGGAAGACTGAACCTTCTATGCATAGCAGCCAATGTGTTTATGGCTATTTGCCGGGTTATTGGCTGCCTCTGAAATTTATACTTTTTGTAGTAACTCAAATATATTAATGCTCTACAAAAAATAAAAAAGTAAAGTCAATAATAAATATTTTGGCTAAGTTGATTTCTATAGTATCACAAATTCAAGTTCAAAGCTTTAAAGGGGCATATGTATTAGTTCTGATATTATAATAATGTACCACTAAGGGTCAGAGACAAGGTTATTAATCTGTTCTGATTGAACCTTGAAATCGTCCTTGTGTTCAAGGATTTTTAAATGTTGACATTTTGTAGTTACAAAAAATATTAAAATAAACCTTACCGTCTGCATTATACCAGTGGTGCTTGGGCGAACACTTAACGTCTTGGTTGGTGCCTGAAAGCCCCATGAACTGGTAGAGCATTCAGAAACAGGGTTTTGTGGCGACGCATCAACGTTATTCCAATTCTTTTGCACCACCATTTCGAAACAAGCTCATTTACTGTTTCTTTACGACTTACATGTTAGAAGAACATTGATTTAATTAATGATTTATTTACAAAATCACTGAGTTACGCTTATATTATTATTTATTTTTGTACACTTACAGTTCTAACAAGAACTTCATTTATACGGGGGTAGTGGAGTGATGTGAGGGAGGGGAAAAATGGATAGCGATTTAGTGTTGCAGCTGCTATAAATTAAATTTACGCAAAATAAGAAAATGAAAGTATAGTAAGTAAAATAAGGAACGAATGACAAATAGTAACAATTATAATAATAATGTTATTTCATGAATTGTTAATTGAATTACTTTAATTTAAGCATAGCTTCGCGATCTTTGTTTGATCAAAGCATGTACGTATAACATACCCATAAGCGAATAAACATTTTTGGAATACTATAATCTTTATTTTAAAAGCGTTACTGCTAAGTTAGAATGTATAATAATATAGTGGTAAAAGACAATCTATGAAATGTGACGACACAGTTTGTTACAATCGCTGGTTTATGCACCAGCGAATTTAACAAACCGTGTTGTCAATATGCCAACTAAGCTATTCGTGGTCTTTCGTCAGGGACTGAATTTGGTCTCTGTCTTTTGCATTTAAGGCGATGCTATACAAATTCGTTTATCTTCTGTTATAATTTACATTGATTCTACCTAAACATGATATTTTTTTATAAAATTAATGTTATTCCCTTCACAACAAGGTTTGAGTACTATCATGTCAATCATGTCATGTTTGTTTGAGTGTATTAAACATTTACAAAAGATCTATGTTGTTTTGATTTCCATCTCTGCAGCTTTGTACTTATACAAAAAATTGTCGGTGGATATAATGGATACCTTCTCGTTTCAAGAATTATTTACCTACATGACATTAGGGGTGCGTTCCACTTGGCGCTCACGACGCTCACGCTCACGACCACGGTTTTTCTAGTTCCACTTGCTTCCGAGCATTACAATTGTAAACTCAAGTGGAACGGATAATGGAGTGTTTTGAGCGTTGATGTAAATTGAGTGAATTAGAAAAAAAAAGTCGAATGCTTAAAGAGTTATAAAAGGTTACAATTTGTACCTAAGTCTGACCAGATAAAATAATTTTCATTGTCGCCATCTTTGTTACCAACTTTCTATTGAAAATGGCGCCAAATTTCGCAACGCTCACGACGACCCACCTCCTATCATGGGTCGTCGTGAGCGTTGCGAAATTTGGCGCCTCAAATTTGCCGTCTCGTGAGCGTTGCGTGGGCGTGAGTAATGACGTCATGAGTGACGTTTTCGTATCGATCGTAGTCGTCATGTGGAACGGTTAAAGGAGCGTCTTGAGCGTCGTGAACTCCAAGTGGAACGCACCTTTAGGTCTTGTTACTTTGTATTTATGACACTAGAAATATGCAGGATATTTTTAAACATTTATTTCCTATATTAGTTATAAAAATTCGTAAATATTACATGAATTATTAACTAGCCACGTTAAGGACAGCAATTGGTACCATTATTGCAAAAATTAAATAACATCGAAGATGTCTATGCACTTTAAGCAAAATTCAGCGCATGCAGTATTATAATTATAAAAAAAAATATTATTTAATTAATTAGGGTGTGCGTGAATGGTCAAATTCCAAACTATAAAAGACAATGCTTGGAGCCAATGATGATTTGATTGAGACTCATCTAAATCAGTATCATTACTTTTCTGTTCTGTCTGTTTGTCTATCCTCATCTACTTAAAAATCGGGTAATTTAAAAAACTTTTTGTTTAAGTATTAAAATTGAGTGCCAAGCTTCAGTATTATTGTATTGCGGATCCAATTTTTTTGCACACATCTATCTTATTGGGCAAATGGGCAATACCAAAAGTTATATGCATAGATAAGACACTATTATGTATGTGACAGAATCTGATAGGTACGATGTATTTTAATAGTTAAAAAGTATAATAGTAAAGTCAGATAAAATTAAAGCAAATCAGTTTTCTAAAATAATGTATTAATCTACAAATGTATTTTTTAATGAAGTTTCGTTTCAATAGTTCAATCTCGGCAGGTACAGATAAAATGATTTGACTACCTACCTTTACATACAATGTTGTTTGTTATTTGTTTTGGTTTATAATTAATTACGAGAGATGTAGAGAAAATAATAAAATAATAAAGAAAATACAGTTTTAAAATTACTATACTCAGATTCCTGAAATCTGAAAATAAATAATCACTATACACGAATAAGTTTGCATGTTTGTATGAATAAGGTTCGTAGCCTTCGTAGGTAGGTATATATTGTTGTAGGAATCCTAATACAGAAAATTAAAAATGTTCGTCGCAACCATGTAACGAACTAATAATATAATTAATAATCATTCGCTAACAAAAGTAACACTTAATCAGTTTTATGTCCAACAAAATTATTGATATTGTACGTTGGCATCATCAGCTGCTGTGATTAGCCCACCACTGGTCTGTAGTGTATTATCTATGCAGCCCACTACTTACAGTTCGTTGATCGACTTGATCGTTGAGTTGAGTCGGCATCGGCGTTCGGCACTCGGCTCGGCAGTCTGGTCTAGATAGTGGAAGAAGTACGACGGCTGAATAATTAATTTATTATCAATTCATAATAACGACATATTGATAGGTAAGTTAACACGCCCAGTTTTATAACGTCTCTTGTATTATAAGCATTTTTTTGTATCTATTGTTCACTACACGTCTGTGGTTAAAATTCGTTTCTTTAGGTTTTATGAGCCTGCTATAATTGAAGCCTTTTGGACTTTGCTCTTAACATTGCCACGAACCGGTTCCTGGAAAGTATAATGCATTTCCAAAGTATTCATAGATTATAATATTTAAAGCCATACTTACTACAAAATATTAATGATTACAGGTTAGGTATGGTATATATTTTTAGAACTCATCAATTTTCCGGTACATACGCATTTACAACTAGCCATTATTCATTCAATCAATATTACATTCCAGAGTTTATTAGAACATATTCATGGACATGAATACATAAATTGCTCTGGCTATTCAATATTTGGCTATTTTAGTTATATGTTTCTAAAAAACCAACTACTTGCATGATCAAACATGGCAAAGAAAGATAAATTCATTTACACTTGGAAATTGTGCTTGGGTTGTTATTTTCTTACCATAACTTTGTAATCCTGTATTTGAGTCATATAATTATTGATGTACCTACAAGTAAAATGCATTAGGCAGAGCTTTTATATACAATCTAATAAAATGTTTTGTTTATTCAGAGTCTAAAACAAATACAATAGATAGTAAGTAACAGGTAAACTATGTTAACAATAGTTATATAGTAATTTTGTTAATGGATGTTACATAAATAGCTTGTAATAATAATTAGGATAACTAAATACATCTGCTAACTGTCAGAAATACATAAACAGAAATACTCCTACATGTTTAAAAATAAAACTGACCGAAACTGCTATCAAATTATCAACATTTGGCTATATGATAACATACAATTGTGTTTAACTGTGAACATAGTACCTACACCTAGAAAATTCTTATCATTTGAATTTAGAAACGGAAAAGACATTTCCTTAATTTTTCATGACTGTATTATGAACCCTATTTAGTTAGTCTATTAAATGAAAACATTTAGTCATTCTGCATAAGTTATGCCTACTAGATTAAAAGAATATATTTTATTTATAATTTTGTCATCTTTATGTGTGTAAAGAATGTATGAAAGCATAATATAAAGAAAAATTATTCCGTCAGTGTAGAAATTATTTCATCATGCTCTCATATACAATACTAAGATAAAACAGGATGTTAACTTAAAATAATCTACAAACATGTTTTTAGACAGTAAAATTATCTATAGTATCATTTAGGTCATTCAGTAAAGACGTCAGTAGTTGTGTTGCAATAAGTAAGATATAGAAGCATTGTCATGCACATGTGGAGATAATAGTATTATCCTATATTATTATTGTTATTCAACACATCCCTATAAAGTAATAACATTTTCCTTAGTGCTTTAACTCATTGAAAACATAATTAATTTAAGATCAACAATTTTAATTAAACATAGTTTATTAGTTTCAAATCAGGTTTATCAATAACAAAACATAACTTTTTAATTTTTTTATAGCTTAGATAACTCTTTTTATAGATTTTGGACTTTCTGTAATCACTTTAAATGACCAGCTCATTAAAACATTACCCGTGTTAAAAGAAACAAACGATAATAACAAATTTAAAAATGTATTATATACATCATTTGGTATAATATAATAAATTAGTTTCGCCCATGAGTTCTTTCATGGTATGTCAAACACAGCTCATTGTACTCTGTACTTAAGCATCCTATTACTGAAATCCACAATTGAAATAATTTTACAATTCAATTAGTAGTTCTTGAGATTACTTCCATGCATACAAACAAACAAAATATGCTCATTCTCAGTTTATATAGGAATTATAAAATTAATATAGATATATTAAGTTAACAGAGTAGGTACTCTGTTGTAAGCAATTTAATATTTCTATAATCATACCTAGTTACTCAACTGCCTGTTTTATTTTGAAATGTTGGGGGTGTGACTTGTTACGAGAACCTAATTACCTACTTAAGCACAATTTGAATTGCAATTAAAAGGTCTAAGGTTTCACTATCTAACAATATAGTTTATTTTAAAACGATTGGCACCTTCCAAGGTTAGCGATTCTGAATGGTAATGTTTACATAACCAAAAGCGATACGATAAACATACACAACTAGTAAAATTTTCGTTTGTTATCTTTGATAATTTTCTACGTTTATTGAACATGGCACAATTCGTTTCTGAGATATTGCAATGCCAGTTTATTATTGAATATGATTAAATTATAATGCTAAATCTGATTAACAAGTATTATGTCTCTTCTTTGATTACAGATCCACGATGTCGAAAATAAAGGCTGGACCCGTTGTTGACATCTTGGGTGATGAAATGACCAGAATTATCTGGGACCTCATCAAGAAAAAACTTATTTTACCTTTCTTGGACATCGAGCTGCATGTTTACGACTTGGGTATGGAAAATCGCGATAAGACTGACGATCAAGTAACGATTGACTGTGCTGAAGCAATCAAGAAGTACAATGTTGGTATCAAATGCGCCACTATCACGCCTGACGAAAACAGGATGGAGGAATTCAAGCTAAAGAAAATGTGGAAGAGTCCTAATGGAACCATTCGTAATATTCTCGGCGGCACAGTCTTCAGGGAAGCCATTATCTGCAAGAACATTCCACGTCTTGTTACTGGTTGGGAAAAGCCCATCATCATCGGCCGTCACGCACACGCTGATCAATACAAAGCAACTGACTTTGTTGTTCCTGGTGCTGGTAGCTTGGAGCTCGTATACACACCTGAATCTGGTGAACCGATCAGACATACTGTCAATATCTACAAAGGTGCTGGTGTAGCTCTTGGCATGTTCAACACTGATGCATCCATCATCGATTTCGCTCACTCGTCTTTCAAGTACGCTCTCGGCAGAAAATATCCTTTGTACTTGAGCACCAAAAATACTATTCTTAAGAAGTACGATGGTCGTTTCAAGGATATCTTCCAAGAAATTTACGAGAGAGACTACAAGTCGCAGTTTGAAACTGCGGGTATTTGGTATGAACACAGGCTGATTGATGACATGGTAGCCTATTCGATGAAATCTGAGGGTGGATTCGTATGGGCGTGTAAAAACTACGACGGAGACGTTCAATCTGATTCAGTTGCGCAAGGCTATGGATCTCTTGGTCTCATGACATCGGTGCTTATTTGCCCTGATGGCAAGACTGTTGAGGCAGAAGCTGCTCATGGAACCGTAACTAGACATTACCGATTCTATCAACAAGGAAAGGAGACATCCACAAACCCGATCGCTTCAATCTTCGCCTGGACCAGAGGTCTTCTGCACCGTGCTAAATTGGACGACAATGCCGCACTTAAAAACTTTGCAGAGACCTTAGAAAGGGTTTGCATTGAGACAATTGAATCTGGAACAATGACCAAGGATCTTGCTATCTGTATTAAGGGAATGAACAATGTTAAGAGGTCGGACTACTGCGAAACGTTCGAATTTATGGATAAGCTAGCACAGAACTTAAGAAAGAGCTTAGAGAAATGACTACCTACTCCACAAAAAACATTGTGTAACCTGTGAACATTTATTACCAATCAATATATTTGTATGAATTTTAAAAACGTCACAAGGGATTTATGGGTATTTTGTTGGAACTTTATATAACAATTACAATTATTCTAATTTATTATTGTAATAAATGCATTCTTAATGTAAATTCAAATTATTTCGACTTTAAATCTCGGTATCCCCTTGACCTTAACAACAACTAATACTAATTACAAACGAGAGACGAAAACAATGAACGTTATTGTTTATAGCTCGTGGAAGTCAGTGTAATTACGTTAAATTAGAATTTTCGTAACAAACACATACCCACATACATATTATAATTAATTATGACGTCTCTGTTAGGCTAAAATCAAAGTGGCAGATAGGGACTCCAAGCGAAAGCGCATTGCCGCGTAACGTTCCCGTAAAATTGAGTACCTTTATATAAACGAGTAATGTACTCTTATAATCTAGATACCTACGTACATAAAATTAGTTGCATTTTGCTTGTATCCTATAACTAAAACAGCAGAGGAAGGCGATCTGTTACTAGGCGGTTTATTATGAAGTTCGAAAGCCCGATATCGATACCGCATATATTTTTGGCTCTGAATCTGTCCACCGTTTCTCTGTCACTGCCCTATTCGAAGGCGAGCCGGTGCTTTCTCTTTTGTATACAAGGTCAGGCATTACTTTTTAATTTAGGTATTTGTGGTGTTTGATCTGTTTATGTTACGTAGTATTCTTATGGTATTATCTATGCTAAGCACACCTCACGAGCGCTAAACATATACAGCTATAATAGGTACGTTGATTTGATAAAAAAAACTCTTTTTCATATGAGTCGTCTAAAACAATTTCATCGCATTTTTATGAACTCTCTTTATTATTCTACTAGACTAGAATATTATACGAGATACCTATGTACACAGTCGAGATTGAATAAATAAATATGTTAATTCGCTGTGTTGGAAATTACGTCTAAATTTTCGTAACATTATACAAGCTGTGATATTTAACGCAAAGTTAGCGCCATACAGTTATTACGAAAACTATTGTGTATGGTGGATGGCTATCTGAGGATTGTATGCCGTAGTTTTGAGCGCTGTTCACAGATGGCAGGATACGTATAAAACATACAGAAAGTAATCTCTTTTTAATTATTTTTATTTTACGCTTTACATACGGTTAGTAATATTTATAAATGCAACATAAAAATACAACCAAACCATTGTGATGTAATCGTCGCACGTATCAATTTATCATGTAAAATTTCCGCCGACCGCGACAGTGTTTGTTCTGATAATTTTATTAATAACTAGATGTGCCCGCGGTTTCACTTGCGTTTATGATTACTGCGCCGCTCTCGTGGGTTATAGCGTGATGTTATATTAGTAGATTTACTCGAGCTTTAGAGCAAGTAAAGATAACTCTTTTCAAAGCTTTTATCAATCTTTTTACACCGGCAGTCTATGGGTGAAATATACGCGGAAGGCCTACAACGCTCTGCGTGTCCAATACAACAATGCCTTCAGGATGCTTTTGAGGCTGCCGTGGCGGTGCAGCGCATCTGGCATTTTTGCCGAGGCGCGAACTAACGACTTCTATGCCATTATGCGCAGAAAAGTAGCGTCTCTTATGAATAGAGTGTGCGGCAGCCGCAACAGTATCCTGCGGGTGGCGGGTAGAAAGTACGAGTGTCCTACCAGCCACCATTGGACGTCTGTGCTAGTTGGGTGAGGCTTAGCTATTATTATCATTATTGCTTAATTTAATAATTCAAACTGTGACAATGAAATTGGTTTTGATGATTTTACTTTTTTATTTTTCGCTTATTTTATGACATGTCTGTTTACTTATTTTAATTCAATTTATATGAAATGTATTATTTTAACTAATGACATAATTAATTCTAGCCTATTTATTTATTTTATTTTTTATTTAGTGAATTAAATAATGATTAAGTATAGACTATATTACTTATTGTGATTTTAAATTTTAATTTTTATGTTATGAATTATGACTTTTATGTGTGATAATGTAATAATGGATGTATTAATGAATATGGTGTCTATGGAACCAGATTTCTGATATACCTAAATAAATAATAATAAGTATTATTATTAATTAGCCTATAACCTTCCTCGATAAATAGGCTAGCCAACATGAAAATAATTTTTCAATTCGGACCAGTAGTTCCTGAGATTAGCGCGTTCAAGCAAACAAACAAACAAACAAACTCTTCAGCTTTATAATATTAGTATAGATGAATCCAATGTATATACCTACCCAGGAAATTATCTGTAAAATACGTTTTGGTATGTAGGAACCTTTTTTGAACTGATATAATATTTGACTAGTAGGTAGCTACGTTTTGTATCAAGTTTTTTTTTTCCTCGTCATTATGACCACACTCCGCCTGATGGTAAGCAGTCGTGTGGTCTAAGAGCAGTGGCCTCCACATCGTCCTCATAGCAGCCAAGGCGATGTAGAGGTCTCTACTTTGACGGCCTGCGAAGCTGCTTTTTTCTACACACATCACGTTACGATCTTTACAGGGAGATCCGTATAACGCAGCCATTCACATCGCTGACTATTAGCACTGCAAAATTTAGTGACATCAGTTACAAAACAGAGAATAATAGAAATGTAGATCCTAACCAATATTATAGATAAATGCGAATGTGAGTTTGTCTGTTTGTTACGCTTTCACGCCTTACTACTAAAACGATCGTCATGCATACACGTTATTAAGGGTACATAAAAGGACAAAGGGTACTTTTTATCCAGAAAAAAGTGCTTTTACTAATTTAACCTAACCTAAGCTACATTTACGTAAAGGAAGCCGCGGGCAAAATATAGTTTTATAATAATATTCTGTCTGGACAGAACATTATTACAGGACAGGTTGATATTTAATCATTCTCCTGCCCTCATCCCAAACTATTTGGGGTCGGCGCAACATGTCTTCCTCTTCCATAATTCTCTATCACTCGTCATCTCAGCACTCACACCCTTCCTGGCCATATCATCTTGTATGCAATCCATCCATCTTTTCTTGGGTCTTCCTCTACTAGAGAATCCTTGCACCTCCATACTCAGAGCTCTCCTAACAACATTTCTTTCATCACGTGTCCATACCATGACAAACGTTCACTCCTCAATTTTTCCGTCACAGGTCCAACTTTCAAACTTCCTTTAATATACTCATTCCTTACTTTATCCATCCTAGTCACACCACACAACCATCTTAACATTTGCATCTCCGCTCTACGTCTCTCATCCATTGATACAGGTTGGTATTTAATATGATTAGTTTTACAAATGTTTTACTAAGAATAGTCATTTTTAGCAGTTGTAAATTTTAACTAGATCATGACTCATGAGATATGGATGCCTGTCAGGTACGACTGATGGAACACCTTTGACCGATTGTAACTTTTTAGTGGCTACTTTTATAAACTAGGGACTAAATTTACAATTGTTTGAGAAATTTTACTAAAGGCATTCAAGAGCTCAATATTCAAACGTGGTCCCTCAATGGGAACGCACATGATTCGGATCCGAGACCTCATACATTGTAGACGCATTCACTACAGCTGCACTAAGGAAGTTGTAGTAATAAATAATAGATGATAAATTATTTTATTGAAAAATCAGATAGCACGGTTTAAATGAAATAAAAATTGGCGGTGTTGCATTTTTCCTGTATCTTGGCAAGCACGTTAAGCCGTTGCCTGATCTCTATCCGGTCGTGCCGCATTGCCGTCCCAACAGACTATGAGAGTAAGAAAAAAGAGTACCTACATAGTTAGTTAGTTGGACGTGTGTTATCCGCAGCTAGCCTCACAACTGGGCCATTGTGCGTAAGTAACCGACGCGAAATATTGTTCAGTTACTCATACCACCTCAGCTCCATCCAGAAAGATAAGGGACCGATATGACGCAGTAATTCCTTCATCTTTTCTGGACTGTTTAGAAGTTTCGCCCGTTAGTTGATCACGCTTTTACAATGTAGGAGCACGTAAGCCGGTATCTCCTCGGTCTCCATGCAGCCTCTACATAAGGAACTGTCAGTAATGCCGATGTTGAATAGGTATATGTTGAGTGAGCAGTGGCCTGTTATTATACACACTAGGTAGCGTAGGTATTTGCTTGTGGAACGTAGCAGTTTGCGTGACAGATGTTTGTCTAAGGATGGAAGGGCTTCCTTCATCTGTCTACATTCCTTTGTTTCTGGTCACTGTTTTCCGTGTAGTTTCGTGGTTCTATCGCATAACCATGTTTTGAGTTAGCAGAAGGGTATCGAAACAATTAATTTGGGTCCTACCATTTTGGTGTTCGATCCTCTCTTTGCCAGTTGATCTGCAGCATCATTGCCAGAATAGTAGCTGTGGCCGCGTATCCACTGCAAAGTTACCCGATTTTTTGTTGCAATATTTTGCAGCTCACGGTGACACTCCAGGATGAGTCCACTGTTGAAGCATTTGCTCTTAAGAGCTTGTAGTACCGCGGCACTATCCGAGATAATGCGTATTGACTTATCGCTTATACCCCTTGATGTAACTGCTGTTGCAGCCCGGGTGATTCCAACACATTCTATCTGGAAGATAGTGTTGAGGTTTCCCAGGGTCGTTGAGTAAATGATGTTTAGGTCGTAGGAGAAGACTCTGATTCCTGTTCCTGATTTAGTTTTGGATCCATCCGTGTATATTCTCACTTCATGTATGCCAGAGCTATCTTTAGATTCCTCATGAAGTTGGATGTGGTATTTTTTGTCAAAGACAAAGGTTTTTGGGATGATATCACATGTCGCCTCTACCATTGGAATTTCGTTGTATACTAATTCCTGTAAGCGCGCATGAGTTATAATATTGTCCCGTTTCTAGAGCACACAGGCTTGCCATACGGATTGCCGTATGGCAGATGTGACAGCTTCCTGCTGTGTAATGAGGTGTAGAGGTCTGAGAATCTTAGTATGGCCTCCAGCGCTGCCGTGGGGGTTGTTCTCATACAGCCTGTCGTCGCCAGGCAGGCGAGTCGTAGGCTTTATAGTTTGTGTATGACTGTGCTTAGAAGAGTGCGGGGCCACCAAACTATGGCGCCATATACGCCGCATAACCATGGGGCGTATTATGGTCGTGTAGAGCCATAAGGTTGTAGACTGAAGCTAGTACTAACTTTTGTTGTTGGGCCCTGTTTGGGGTCTTACCGCGGTAAGGTCTAGTCGGTAAGGAAGTATTGTGCATCAACTTACCCCCGATGCTTTTCAGACCGCATATGCTGTCGCCTCTAATCCACAGCTCTTGGATCAGGGCTATGGTCCCTTGGTCAACTTCCAGCAGTCTACGTAAGGTAGCCGTCGCGATTTATTTGTGCTGGAGGTTGGTTTGTACCACACTAATCTGACGAAGAGCCGAGAACATCGCTGACCATGGACTCCTCGTCTGAAGACGTGTGGTGGTCACTGGTTTCCATGGTAGGCATGGGAAAAGCGTCATCTACCATGAATACCTGTTTAGGGCAGGCTGTGCTTGATGTGCTTGGGCCAGTAGGTGGCAGTGCCCGTTTTGGTACCTCCTCTTTGCCGGTGTTGGGCACCTCTCGAAGCCCTGTAGTCACCGAGTCGTCTCCGTCCCGGCAGTGTGAAACTTAACGTAGACACTGCCGGATATAAAGGAGACCTCTCTCCAAAATCTTGGCCACTTCTGATTTTGGGATGCCAAGGGTCAAACAGATACCCTTCTCTTGTGTAGCCACACCGTACAGCTGCCAGGTTTTGACGCTGTATCATAAGCTCTGCGCAATTAGGAGGCGATGGATCCAAACCGATTGACTTCAGCAGCCATAAGGAATCGCGAACTCGCTTCACTATGTCTGACTGCCGAATGACGGTCAGCTTGGTTCCTGGAATGGGGGATCGCAGCGTGGCTACAGTGTTTTTAAGCCAGGTTAGAGTGCTGTCGTTCTCGCACCACATCTTCAGTACTCCCTCTGTTGACAGAGGTTTCCCTCGGAATGCTGGTGCAAGTGCTAGCTCGTTGTCTAGTGGTGGAACAAGTGCTGCCTCGATAATCCTTTCCTCTAAGGAGAGTTCGAGCTAGTGCTTGTTCCACCGTTAGGTCCGTAGGAGGCATGGCAGTGACAGCTATCAGCAGGTGCGATTGAGTCGCATCTGCATAGCTTGTCGTTGCCCTCCTGTTTTAGTGGCGGCTTAGAGTGTTGGCTCTGCCTCGTCACTAGCCATGACCGGATCTGCTAGATGGGCTGCCCCCGACGTCGTTCCAACCTTTGCGTCGCGTTGTTCAGTCAGAGGTGCGGTATCCGTCATCATAGGGTCGCTGCTCCCTGACTAAATGGTTCCCGCATGCCTGTTTTGGTTTGGTTGGAAGTTCCGTCCGAGTCAAATTCATAGTGTCACCGGTCCTGGTCGGGTCGACTGACTGAGCGTTCCCCTCGGTCGCGTTGGTCCTACTCGTTACGTACGCATCCAGCGGTGCGGGTGCCGACGTAGTCGGTTCGCTTCCTTCTGGTTGCGCAGCAGGGGCTTTCGCACGCCGACTATGTCGGTTGCGCCGGCTGCGGTTACCACCTTGTTTGTTAACTCCTGTGCTTGCGTGCTTCGTGGAGTCGACATTCGCATTACTGCCTGCGTTGCCTCGACGCGGTGCAATACTTCAGGAGGCGTTTGAAATTATTTCTGCGCTGGGCATGGCGATGGCCAGCTCGCGCAGATGTATTGGCGTATGTGATCCATTGCTCCCCCCAGAATACGTGAAACAGCCTGATCCCGTAGGATCGGGGAGGGATTCGCTAGCATATCGGACGCTGGTACTCTCCTGAGATAGTTTCATCGTGTAGGTAATTTTTCCATTGTTTTTATTATTCTGGGATTTAAAATCCTGCTGTGTGGTGTGTGTGTGTGCGTGCGTGCGTGCTTGCGTGCGTGTGCGTGTGTGTGTGTGTATGTGCGTGCGTGCATGTGTGTGTATGAGTTTGCGTTTGTGTGTGTCTGATTTTGTGCGTGTATGTGTGTGCATGTGTGTGTGTGTGTGTGTGTGTGTGTGTGTGTGTGTGTGTGTGTGTGTGTGTAACGGCTGGAGGTTATGGTTAAGTCTGTTTCTTATGGAACCAGACCAATAACAGGTGGCAACCTTGGCAAGGATAGTCCACTAGCCTTGCCTTAGGGATCTACACGACTTGCGCTCCTCTAAGAGCATTTGCCAGACTTTTTATCTGACTAAAGTGCAGAGAATAGAAGTATGCCTAAGTCACTTAATTAAATTAAAACAGAATAAAGTGGTGAGTTAGATCTACTTCCGCTCAAAGAGTACGTACATAATTATGCACTTTAATATCCTGCAAAGATAGCCAGTCTCTATGAAGATAGGGTATCACTTTGCGATTTTATGCTTTAAAAAAAGGATGTATGATTATACGAATTGTGCAGCTGAAGTCGAATTAAAACGTTTATCTTCTTATATATCGGTGAGTTGATGATCTATTAAAAACTAATTGGAGTCACTTAAAATTCAAAATAATATTCCTTTTAGTATTTTTGTTTGCTTGGTCGATTATCACGAGAGAAGCTAACTGGATTTTGACGAAAAGTTTCTTTTTTTGGGAGAAGACGCTTCCGGCATTCGAAAGTCGTTTTGCGTTGAGGGAAACTTGACAAACATTTAACGGTTCAAACAACACCCAGACTCGGAACAATCATATTATGTGGTTCTCACAAATAAATGTCATGTATGAGATTCGAACCCACAAGACTTAACGCGGAGGCGGCGAGGCAAACGGATGTTAGCTGCGCCATCCATACAGTCAAACATTGGTAGCTTGGGGCTACATTTAAAATAAACTATTGTATGCAAATACGTTTGCGTATATATATAAATCCTAGTTACTCAATACCAGCTTTTGCGCGCGGCTTCGCTTGCTCGTGAATAGTATTTTTTCTTGGACAAGAATTCTATATCCTTTTCTGTATCTCTAATCACGCAAAAAAAAACAACTCACACTCGCATTTATGATATATGTAAGTAAGGATTATTAAGGTCGCAGAGCAATCTGAAAGGAATTTCGCGGCTCTGAAACGTAAAAAGCAAGCGAATGAACTAAGTAGCCGTTTTAATCTGTACTTAAAAGTCTGACATAGCTCTGAGCAGAGCGAAACAATTCATTTAAAGATATAGCACACTAAATTAATACAAATGCTGTCCAAATTGCCATTTGAATTCTAAATAAAATCTTTTACAAAATAGCACGGCTTGATTATCGCAGCCCACACATAAAGATTGAATACCGACTGAAACCAAATTTCGCAATTTGTGGTTATAGTAAACAAGTCAGTTTATTGCCTTATAACTGCTTGCGAATGTACGAACTTACTTTTTATTCGCTGTGTTACTTTGTAGCTAGGTAACTTATTCCATGTAGGTGGTAATCGACACTGTTAGACGTGTCTTATATCGTTCTTACTTCTATCACCGCACGTAAGTCAGGAAAGCGTTTTCATATGTAACGTTTGAATAGTAAATCCTATTTATAATCTAATTCTGAAAATTTTATGAGAATTTTGATATTTTATATACCTACAGGTTTGACTGACCTACGGCGTAAGTCACGCTTATGTTTGTGGCGCATAGAGTGATTGGGTTTCCAGGTCAGGTAATTCGGTTTTCTTTCAGGAAATTATCAGTATCAGGACGGATTCTGCAAATGTTCCCGGTAAACGATAATAGGCTTGTCCCCTTTTAACTAGGGATCTAAAATCATAGTTGGCGAAATATGGATATAATTTTACTCTGCCTTACCTTGAGAGGATGTTGGTTAGGGCACATTAAAGATTAGAGGATCTGCCTGTACGTAACATAGCTGGGTAAATTGAAATTATATGGAGGCGTGAATGTTCATTAAATTAATTTTAAAATTAATTGATGCAACCGATGTATTGAATTATTAAAAAGTAATGAACCTGAAAGATTATAATGGTAGATTAGTTACTCGGAATGAATTACGTTTTGAAATATCCGTGTAAGGTATAAAAGAAATAATAATATTGAAATTGTCTGAGAAATTTAAGATATGTTGGAAATACATATTTATAAAAAATAAGTTCAATGTTGCGTAGGTACTTTGTATGTATGTATACGGGATCCCTTCTTTTCGTATAATATTTTCCCCTAATATATTTTGGCAAACTAGTTGGGCATATTTTTTGGCATAACTAATAATACTTTGCTATAATTGTCTTTGGCATACAGTTTATTTTGACATAATTATCTTAGTGATAACCCAAAAATAGGTTCAGGTTACCAAGCGGCCAGTTTTGATAATATACAATTCAACTTTATGATTATTGTTTAAAAATATGCGTGAGCTGTTGTGCGTAAATATAATTAGGACAAAAAAGTATGCCATGTTATATTATGACTTAAAATGTTATGCAAATGGACAGGGAACCTATGTATGTCCGTGAAATATAACTAGTGAAATATAACTATATCTTTCTGCTACACACTGTATACAAAGTTTTCATTATGACTGTGTCCCTTCTCAATGTTGTGATGCAGTGGCAACAGGGTAAAGCGATTAAGCAATCCGAAAGATGTAGAACCGTGAGAGAAATTGCTAGCAAATTATGTCTACATAATATAATTAAACAGATAAATGGGACGTAAAATGTTAAATTTGAATAAGCTTTGGTTTGGCTTACGAAGTTACAATGATAACATTTTAAACCACAAAAAAATATATGTTTTGATAAATTGGTTACTTTTAGATTAATTTCATATTCCATTTGTTTTTGTTTATATTTATAGCAATGTTATATATGTAATGTATCTATAATATCTATCCGTTGATCGGCATATTGCAACGAATGTACGTAAATTGTACTACAATATTAATTATGTTCTTCTTTAGAATGTTAAGATATGTAGGTAAGATAAAAGTATTTAATGAGTGGGTACTGCTTAGTGAATAGTAACTAGATCTATTCGTTACTACCTAGTTTCGGATATGCAGTGAATAAAAAAATGTTTTATGCCTGCGATTTTATGCCTACCTGCGATTTTGGACTAGTAGGTACCTATCTACAATTCGCCTGTGAAACATACTTGGATCGCCTATTATGGACCATAATTATATCGAGTGCACAAATTTTAACCCAATCACATCAGATTGTGAAATCGGCATCAAAAACTATTCAGTCGTTTTTATGTGACGACGGAACAGACTGGAAATTAAAATAAAAAATATCTAGTTTTAGGTTCAACTCCTTTGAGTATTTAATCCCAATAAGAGTTCAAACAAAATGTCTAATGTTTTACAAATAATAGTCTTGTAGTTTAATATTCGTTAGGACCCATACATTAATCGTAGGTATAACCTTAAAATGGAAACTATTAATATGCAGGCAAGGAGATACGTATCTTGATTTCTATTGCGTATTACTTATATCTACACATACCTACGAATGAAAGGTAAACTAATATCATTAAGTATATTTTCAATAGTTCCCCATGCCTTTTCTATTATGTTCTATAGTACGAAACTGACTGTACTCGCCATTTTTCAAATCGCCTATTCACTTTACAAATCGTTTTCATTTTTCTATTACAACTGGGATCCCCTATGCAGCAAGTCGTCAAATAACTTTTCTTAGTGAATTACCGGAGGCGGTTGACGCGGTTTCCCCTACAAGATCGTCCCTCCCGCGACTCCCGCCATTTCTCCCTCTAGTGGAGTGGGCCATTCAGAGACGGTTCGCGAAGCTCTCTCACGGTGCTTACGGCTTGCTTCAGTTTGGCGGGCTTAGTGTCAGCAAACAGCCGCGCGCGGTGTGCTCACTCCAACTAACATTTGGCGGGAAAGAAAAGCTCGCGTTCGCGGAAAATCAATCCTGCAAAATATACGAATTATAAATATAAAGTTTATGTGTTAACCGTGAACAATGGCTATACAATCGAACCCCCTGATGCTTTTACGATTGTTCATCGTAATAAATATTATGGTAAGTTTGCTTGTTACAGTGTACGCGACATTTATCTTTATTATTTAAGCAATTGGCTTTATTTTGGGAACTTGTAAACATAAACACAATAAATAAAGCTCTATTTATTCTGCTATATTATCGTAAATGTATGCAAATTACTTGCACATAATTAGTAAAATATGTACATAGATAACATGGTAATATAAATATTTTATAACAATAATAAAATATTACATGTATGTGTATAAATTACATTTAAACAACAGAAAATAATTTTAAAACGTATTTAATTAAGTATAACAAATTGTAATTACAGAAAGAAAAACTTAAGTTAATAAATAATTAATTGCACGTATAAAATTGTGTCTTATAAATAGAACAAATAACTTAAAAAGTATCTCTATAATTACAGGCCATTATAATTACAGAAGAGCAGACTAAATTTAATATTTATGTGTCGGTGCGATTTTATGTATCAACGTAATTTATTTTATACGCCTATTAATTATTACACATGTAACTATAAATCTAGTTTTATCGTATTCGTTCACAAATAAACCACCAGCGGGGTCTGCAATGAAACATTTATTTCGCGCAATGGGTCGCATGCACGCACTTAAACGCAGTCATTAATGCGGACAATTTAACCCAATTTTTTCACTCACGTCCCTCAAGTACCATCAAAGCGAGAACATTTAGTTCAATTACCATAAGATAATATCACTCGTGTCCGGTAACTGTAACCGTTGCAACATAGTGGAGGCATGGAGTCGGATCGATCTCCGCCCAGAAGCGTCGTTCTATTGCCGTAACGATGAACTTGCGGATCGAAATGCCATACATATCGAAGGGCGTAGATGCATGCGCCGATCGAGAACCGCTAGCTTGCCGTATCAATTTACTAGCGCCGCTCTGGTGCACCCAATTACTAGCTCTGGTTCACATGATTCCTATTCATCAGTCTCGAGATTGCTTTAGTACCCATTAAAAGTATGTTCGACGAGGAAGTATAATTGTACGAGCTCATATAGTCGCGGATACGGTGATGATCATATAGCTATTAATCTTCCTAAAACATATTTTTATAATTATATATACCTGGAATAAAACACATTTGTATACAAATCCATAGAATAAAAAGTATGTTTTTAAGACAATATATTTCTATAATGAAAAATAATATATACCTATTTAGAATGAAAACTTTGCTTTCAACTTAGTATTCGGAATAAAATAATAAAATATTTTTTTAATTTATCTGCGACTTAAATTAAAGTTGTCAATAGTAATGATTGCGAAACTATTGCAAATTTATGACAAAATCGCGTTTTGGTGACAAATATATATTTACAGTAAAAATATCTACGCTCATGTTATAATTAAATAAATATAAAAATATAATAATTGTAATTTTCGTAACGATGGCTAGACATTTTATGACGAAATATGTGTAATACTTACTTATAAGTTAGTTTAGTACTAAACAAAATGAAAATTACATACCTATGTAGATTAAAAAATAAATATAGCTTTGAAATTCGGCTTTTAATTAAATGTAAGCTTATGATGCTTTTCTAAAAATATACGCTTAGCTGTCGCTTTTCTTGTATGATGGATCAAATCTTGTTAAATGATGTTTTTTTGACGTGTAAGGTAACAAACAACATTTTGAGGCGTGAGAAATGTCCAAGCTGTCCCTCGCGTAATTTATGCAACATCTCCGAGTCTGTTTTTGCTAAAGATATATTTTCTCTTGTCCTTACAATATGGAGTTCTAGGAAATACCCCGCTGGCTTGATTAACGGTGACAATGAGTATTCAAAGCGCTTTGAACTCCTAGGTTTTATATCTCCTAAGGATCGTTAAATAGAGTGAGTACATATAAAAATAATTCTAGGGAATTTTCCGAATGACACAAAATTATAAAAATACACAGTTATAAAAACCAAGTCATATATTTATGTTTTTATGTATCATGTATATACCTATAGCTTGAATTGAGAAGAAAATAAGCCATTTATCAGAGTTAATGTCGGACTTGGGGAGCTTAAGAGTTAGGTGTAAAAAACAGCGAAAGTCAGAGAAGAGGATTAAAATCTAGCGTTTAGTATTATAAGTAGCTGGTTGCCGACTAGCAATCTATGCATTTTTTTAAAAGGCGTCTTACTTGGAGATCTTGTCTTCGGTATTGCATGGCACGCACCGCTGACTTTTCGAAATTATGTGCGTATTAAATAGTTAATTATTGCTCATTGCAAACCTGCATTTCAGAGAGTTATTCACAATGTATTTGAAAATGTGTGAAGTCTATTTACTATCTAGCATTGGGCATTGGGCCAGTATGTTAGACTGTGGCTTAAAGTTTCTCATACTGAGAAGCTCGTGTTCATCAGCAAGAAAGTTTATGTAATTATGTTAAATTATATAAATATTATAATATCTGCCCTCTTCTATAAACTGAAACAGCTGCTGATATTTTTGTATTATGTTACACATGATGATTTTTTATTAAAACCTGTGCAACGGTTTGGACGTGCAAACTTAATAAACACACAGATTTGCTTTATATAAAATGTTACTTAAAATTACTACGATATTCTTTATTAAACTCTTCTGCCAATTTATACCTTGTAAAATAAAATAAACCATGGCAAAACTATTTAAATTTAAATTACATTTTCCTAATCAAGCGTTAAAAAAGTATGCTTTATCAAATCTGGATGACAGACTAAAGCTGTTTAAAACTTTGCACGCTATCGCGAAGCTAATGGGGTAATGAGATTATCACCTTCACTTAGTTGGGTGAAAAAGTAAAGTATTACTTTTAAGATAAAATATAAATTTACCATTTGTTACACGCGATTCCGCTCGCGTTTTCCATTGGTTCAAGCGATCTTTATACTAAATTGCATTAAAATTGGTTCAACAGTTTAGCCATGATAAACAAGCTGAGCTACTTTTGAATTTAGAATATTGGTAGCGAGGACACTTCACAATAGTACGTTTAATAAAAATAAAACTTCCTATATTTATCATCGATCGATAGAGTCAGGAAACCAGCTCTACAAAAAATGCTTGGTTTGTTTTCGTTAACAAACTCATCGGATTAATTATTTATTTATCATTTGGAAAACCAACAGCTATAACAATAAAGAAAGGTAACTGAAATATGAAGTAGTAAGCCAATTACAGGTTCTCACGGATAGTAATAGAAAAGTATACTTACGAGTCAATTAAGATATGAAATGTAAGGAACTAGCTTATTACTAAGACTTGAAGAATTTAAGGTTCAGCTGCACGCGTGCCACGTTGCTTTTGGTATTAAATGGGTCAAAAGAGTTTTCCTTACGTATGTTGTTAAAATCCTTGATTGCTTGCACCATATATGTATATTGTCTGTAGTTGGTAGATGAAAACGGGATAGAAATAAGCGGGTTGAATCTAACCGATCTTTGAGGTACATTGAAATGCAATTTTTGCAACAAGTTGGGAGAATCAATTTCATTGGATATGATCTTCAACATGAATGAAAAGTCTGCTAACTGACGACGATGTACAAGTGGCTGAAGATGAAACTATTTGCAAGCTAACTGAAAATAACCAACCAGAATGGGTCCACATTGGATGGTGGTTTTTGGTTATGTACTGAGATACGCTTGTACGATCTCTGTTTCATTTAAATCTATTGTTTATAAATTAAAATTAAATCCATTCACAAAGAGTTTTCTCTAATAATTAAATTAAAAGAAATCTTAAGAAGCAAGTTTGCTGTCAAACATATTTTGTAGCTAGGAGAGCGTGTAAATATAATAAATTCACACAAATGCGAAAGTTTTCTCTACAATAATCAATTAATAGAAAACGTAATTTTCTCATGACACACATGTTTTACAAAATAACGCGTGAACTAAAAAATCAATTACGTGTGCTAGAATCGTGTGACTCTTTTATTTCACTGACTTTTAATAATATCAATTAAACCTGTCTAACTGCTGGGCATGGGCCTCTCTCTTCTCAGTGTGAGAAGGGTTAGTCCGTAGTTTACCACGCTGGCGCGGTGCGGTTTGACAGACTTAACATATCAATCGAGAACATTATGCAGAACTCTAAGACAAGCAGGTTGCCTCACCACGATGTCAGCTGCACCATTAGACCAAGCGATAATTACAATACGCACGTAACTACGAAAAGTCAGAGAGAAACCTTTGCGTGACAGTGCAACGGTCCACCACAGGTACATATATGTAGGTATCAGTCAGTTATGTATATAAAAAAGGAAATCCTTATGTTCGGGGACTAACATGGCGGATGTTAGCTTAGAAGCATAAGAGCCTGTTTTTATTCATTACTATCAATTTGGGCTAGTTGTTCAGCTAAACTATATGCTTCCGCTTGGAGTGAGTTCATGTTTTCAGTGAAATTTTGTAAATTTAGTGCAAATAGGTAAAATTTGAAACCACGACATCTCGATCGCAAGTGCAATGCCTTATCCATTAGGTTACCCCCTATTAAGTGTTAGCATTTATGTAACTGCTAGCTATAGGTATAATCCCAATTTCGTATTCCGGGTTGAGCAAACTCTTTTTAAAGATTTTGTCATAAAATGCAAATTAGCCAAAAGATCTGAAAACGTTTGACTGTAGATATTCAAAAGGTCTGTCTCTATTACATGAAACCTTAAACGTATGGCAACTTATCAACAATGTTCTTGACTGTGTGGATGGTGGACTTGTTTAAATGGTCATCATGTTATCGCTACAACACACGGGACCAATAGTTAAAGTTCGAGCCCAATGCGCGCATCTCTCGAAGATATATTACGTCTGATCCTTCTTTAAGCACTTTAATATAAGGCTTAGATACCCAAATATAAATGGTTGTTCTTAATGTAGTGGGTGTTAGGTATATGTAGTAAGTGTTTTTTGCGTCCGATGTTTACATGTTTGCAGTCCCTCGCAACTAAGGTATAATCATTAATCCCTAGTGCGGAAGCAGATTTTTTTTTTAATATGCAGTCACAACGCTGTCTAATGTATGTAATTATTAACAAGTTATGTCTCTTAAGTACATCATAAATAATAACCATGAATTAGACGCATGTTCCTTCGTGTAAAAAGAACGTTTAGCCCTTCCTCGGGATCCGCCATAATCGTGTAAAAGTAAACCGTCCATGATTAAAATTACATTCTTATAGAATAAAGCAAGAAGTATAAACGTAGGTATATGGTAATACTGTTAGACTCGTTACGAAGGACCATGAACCGTAGCACGAGAGGGCTGCTAACAATGTGTGGAATTAGGTCGAATTCATGATGATGACGGCTTTGTTTAAATTATCATACATGTGATGTGTCGTTACTTTAAAACTCGTGCAATTTCCAAAAAGAAGTTGATGCAAGTTTCGTAGTTTGACAATAGCGGCTGGGTCAGATACTAATCCTTTCGAATGCTATTTAATAATATGCCAATTGACTCTATTTTCTATTATATGTACTTTATCCATACTTACGTATATACTTTACGGTCCTAAACCTATATTCTCTGTGTGTGTGCGTGCGTGTGTGTTTGTTTGTATACATGTGTTTGCCAAACAATAAATCAATAAAAAATATAGGTAATCAATTGATGTATAAAAAAGAACATTGGTGTTTTATCTATACCTATACTTCTCTAGCTATGGTTTTAGGTCCGACGTAATAAGAAGCATGCCTAATGCCGTCTACCAAGCACGGATTTTGACAGTTTAGACCCCGTGCTGCTAGATTTCTACATGGATAAACCCAATAAGTCTTTGCCCATCCTAGGCAACGACTGCAAGACTTCATATATGTATAGTACATTAGTAGTATTCACTATCGCTACGCCACTAAGGCATTTTATATGCCGATACTATTATTATTTCTAACTTTCTCACCGTTCTTGTAAATAAAAAATCTCTGATATGCAACATTAGCGCAATCAAAAGTTTCAATCTTTTTACGTTCTAAGTAATTTGTAAAATCGTATCAAATCATAAAAAAGATCTAGTATATTATGAGTACTAAGATTTTATTTGTGCTATTAATGGTAACACTACCACGAAGCGTCGAAGATCGTTTCTCTTGTTTCTTGTCAACAAAGATATTAATAATACTAAGCATCATTATCAAATCTTGTGTTTGTAGGTATCAACGCGAGCTCCCCTGCCGCTATTAACAGAATTTAGATTAAACTTACGTAACGAGACGGTCGTATTCGTTCGGTGTCTGATCTTCAGTGGCGCGCGTGGGAATCGTCCCCGGCTACTATGCAATTAGGGAACGCCGGGAGCGGAGGATAGTCAATTACCGCGCGCACTGTTTTTATTGCGACTCTCCTTGTCGATGCAATGAAACCTCGGCCAAAACACAAGCGTCATAAACTTTATTGCCCGCCATTTGTTTCCTTCGCACACAACGGAATTTCTAACTTCACACTGATTTAAATATTAGTAAATGGGTATAATAAATACTTAATGGTGCGTGATTAATAATTTTCGAAATCCATAAATAAAAATGTCGTGTTCACACAGTGCAATGTGGCCATAATGAACGTTGAAAGAATTATAGCTTTATTAAATATTTCCTTGTTGTTTATCAAATGTAAAAAAACAAGTGAACAGTTGTAATCTGATGAATGAGCACGTGCGTTTGCGAACGACATTTTTGAAATTAATTAGATTCTTTTTTCACCTCCTGCCGGCTACTCATGCGTAGCTAACTACATTAAGTGATTCAAAGTACCTCGTGCTCTTGTATAAAAAGCAAGTGAGAAAGTGATTGCGAAAAAAAATAATTAAAGAAAAAAGAATCCATATCATGTCATATGTGTATTGCCGTATTCGAGTCAACGACCCAAACCAATTATCGTTGCATAATAGAAGTTTTTTTCAATGATTTAAATTGGTTTTTTCAAGGCTTAGTCAATTTCCGATAACTATACAGATAGCGATGTAGTTGGTATGACGAGATTAGATGTTCGAGTAAAACTCGGTAAACTGTCAAATATTTGTACAGTTTTATATTAGTAGGCTTAGGCGTGTAGTACTTACTCAGTTTCTGAGCAAACATAACATGAGCTCACTTGCATCTAATAATATATGCATAATACAAATGCACTTACGAAACATCGAAAGTAAGTCTTGCATGCATTTATTCCACTGTTTACTTTCTAGTGTTTATCGATCAAACAATTAACGAATGGGTTTTTCATGTCCCCTTCAGTTTTCTATTGTAGAAAATTGTGAAATCAAATAAAACATCATTTATGGAAGTAATTAATAAATTATGTATCCTGTCAAAGACGTAAGAATGTAATTTATACAATATTTTCCATACGACTAAGAAAAGTAAACATACGAGTATTTTCCGTGTTTATGTTGAATACATCTTTTCTTTAACGTTATCGGAACTCTAATCGTCGATATTATTCACCGTAGATATATTTTGGTATAATATGATGATGGCACTAATTTCAATTCTAAATGCAATCGATTTGAGCGAAATGGCATTGAATAATTCAGTCCATCAGTTTATTTTGTTCGATCATTGTATCGTTTTATGCGCATAAATAGATGTTTCTTTGAATCGTCTTATAAGTTAACAGATACTAATCTTGGTTAACCTTTTTGTATACAATGAACTTGATATCAAATCGATTTAGTTTTAATAATACGAAACGAAAGAGTATTTTTATTAAAATACGATTAATGTCGAGTCTTATGACTTATGACTCACAAAAATACGGTTTTATCTAATTAATTAATTGATTTCTTGATCATTATTTGATCGTTGTGCTATTGGACAAAATTTGTTTTGTCATTGTTAAATAAATTAGTAATCTATATGGTAGATTATTATATGTTTTGAATCGTTAAATATTTAGTAAGTGAGTGTTTATTCTGGGGTATAATCGATCACGTTACTTACGAGTCTGATTTCAAACTCGAATGTGTAGTGGGGGTCAAGACCCGTATGCCAAGCGTAGGCATTATTTATTGTAGCTAGAATCTTAGTCGTTAAAATGTTTCCCGGTGCATTGAGCATGAGACAGACGAAAAGATTTATAGGACCTGCAAATTATATGAAAAGATTTTAGACTTCATTGTCTTGTCCTATCGAAGGCTCAATAAGAAAGCTAACCATTATTTATTGCACTTATTATGTAACAGTCAGTTTCATTTTGGAATTTTGGGATGAGCGGAAATTGTCCAATAGATAAGACATTAAACTTGCGATCAATAGGACGTTGGTTAGATTCTCATTGACCTACCGACGTGAACCCACTCCTAACACAAGAGCGAACTAAATAAATGCCTACTACTAATTTGTAATCCAAATGGCTAGCAATCGTTTAAAAAAGTAAATAATCAAGTGAGGCACGCGATTTAAAACTTTACACTAAAGGAAGGTAATTAAAACGCGGATATTTTACACATCTGTTATACCTTTCTTGAATAGATAGGCAGGTTTGTATCATAAATGTCAACCTCGTAATGGTAAATAACGGCACTGCCGACTTAGGTGTTTAAGCGACAGTTATAATTGTACCTATTTATACATTTTATAGTTATGTTAATCCTGCTACCTAATTAGGTGAGCCGGGTAGTAGAAATTACCCTAATGACTCTGAACTTTGCCTACATTGTCGCCTGCCAGAGAATCCTTAGATCTAACCGAAACTGCTTTATCTCGTATTAAACCAGTTTTTCTAGAAATATATTCAACTTAAAACAGTAGGTACCTAGCAAGTAACTGGTTTTGAAGCAGGTAATATCAAACGGCAAAATTTTCAGGATATTCATGTTTTGATTCGTCAGTCCTGAGTTTTCATTTATTTTGTGGCTGGTCACTGGTCGTGAGATGCTATGTTCGGACTTCAAATCTCAAAGTATTATTGGGCAACGAATTAGGCATCAGTTAGCGCCAACCTATTGTAACCAGATAGTTGCGAAGAAAGAAACTCACCATTGTAATTGTAATGAAATAAATGCAAATAGAAGAATCCACCAATCGCCCAATAGAAAAAGGTTGATAACACCGAACTCTTCTTATGATGAACACCCGCGTCGCGCGTCGTGGGATCGAGACGTACTTCAACTTACAATATTCCGCTTCGAACACAAACTATGTGCATAGTTTTGATCGAAGCGGAATACTGTTACTTTGTCTAGAAGCTGATGCTTAGTAGCAGTGTGAAGTTTTGCAATGCTAAGGTAGACAACAATACGATTACTTCCTAATACCTAAGACTTTAAAATATATTTGGTGAAATGTGGCTGAAATATAACATCTGCCCACCTCATTAGGGACAAATGAATGTTAGTCTTTATACACATTTTCCTGTTACCTACCGTAAACAATGTTAGCGGAAGATCACATATTTATTAATCATAACTGTTACGTTTAAATACTACTTCTGCGCTAGAATTATTTGCTGCACCGCGGGGGCTCTACAATAAGCATTCAAACAACGCGCTATGGAAAATAATATTTATACTAATACACGGCACAATTATGTATTGTCACGCAAGTGGTTACATCGGGAATTGAACTCGCTATACTCGACTATTTGTTAAGGTCAAAGGACCTTCTTTGCAACGCAGTCTTAGACTTAGCAATGACATCAAATCCTTTGATTTGTTGCACCGTTACGACTTGATGTAAAAATATATCTGACATATCTTTTTAATAACTGTAAAGTTAAAGAATATAATATACCTACTTAGAACTGTCAGCTCAATTAATTTGCTTGCTGTAATCATCAAAGTTATGATCTTTATAAGCTTTTTAATTCGACGTCAACAACAAAAGAGGTATTAATAGAACGTTTAAAATATATATTTATAGCTTTAGGAAATACACCCCTTTGTGAAAATGTCTTATAGAAAAGCCACCACCTATTAAACCAGTAAATATTGCTTGCGCAAGAACGAAATAGAGCTATGCATTTTGTGACAAGCTTTCCCGTTTTCGTACATGCAATACCAATGCTTTGAGAGATGACATGATGGTAAAGCGAAGGCTAGATTAAAGGGGAAAACAACGGCTTTAGAGCCGGGCCTCCATAAAACATAGGCCACTAAAATTATTTAAAAAGAAGAACTTTTATTTCATCTGTTTTAAAAGCATATTCTATAGCTCTGCCATATCTTTTTAGCCCAGAGCTTCTAAACTTTTAAATCTGTCCCGGTGTAAGGCCCCTGCTCTTACTTCTAAACATATTTACACTGTTGCGGCAATTAGCTAGAAACCAATTAATATTAACTCCCTTGCTTCTTAGATTACATTAACTAACAAATGTTATAAAAGCAGAGAATGACCATCCTGATTAGAAAATCAACTATAATTTGCAGCAGCTAAATGTTCAATAACGGTATTTGTGAGATTCGCTAATATCAACCGCCATAAACAGTTTCTCTTCATAAATATTATGAATATAAATTAATTCAGGAATAATATAACAAGTCAGCTTAGTAATCATACGTTGCTGGTTCTTCAGTAAATAAGGCTTAACCATCTCACCTGTCATTCGCCCTCGCTTCCAATATTTCCTTGTCATTAGCGTTTCTTGGAAACGCAACGTAGAACGAAGTGGTAATATTGAAATAAGAGTCTTGTAGTGTCATTTTGTTTCCTAGAATTCTACCCCAACGCAAAAGGCAAATACCAATGTATCGAATGTTATGACGCGTTTTTTTATTTTCTAGTTTGGGTGTTCTCTTGTTCGTTGGTTCAATATTTACAGAGTATTTATGCATGCAAGATTGTTTTTAAAGTAAAGTTACTGCTTGGTACAAGAGCACTATGTTCTTAGTCGGAGTATCATACACCGTACGTCCCGAGTTAACTGCAATTTTCTGCATTAAATAGATAATTTGGAGCCATGTGTCTGGTATCTGTAAGGTGTACGTGTAAGGCATCGTAAAACGGCTTGGCAACGAATGTAGTCATAATGTAAGAATGTGTTCATTTACAAGAAATGCGACGCACTTGAAATGCATGACAGCCTTAGCCAATAATTAAAAAATAACGGGCACGTCTATAAAAAAGGAATATGTCATTTCAAAATTAATTTTAATTCGATTTTCAAAACATGCTACATACGTTGCTCGACGTTCTACTTCACGAAAACAGGTCTTAAATACATGAAATTAATAATATAATTATATATTATGATACTTTGATAGTTCATGAATAATATAATAACAGTTATTATAGTCTTCAAGGAGGACTAAATAAACAGACATCCAACTAGACTTCTATTATCATAATCGTTCTAACTCGTGTGGGCTTTATCTTGTACATTACACTAATTCGCTCCGTCTGACAAGTACATACTTGTGTTCATTAAACGAGACAACGTTGAGCTAGTTGGTATTTATTTCACTTTATAAAAGAAAAGACTATTTTAAAAGCGGATTGTTTGGTGTTTATTTAACATTAAGATATACTGTACCAGGCTTAGGCGAACTGTGAATTTCTACAAACGTCTTCGATAGTGAAGCTATGACAGGGTTCATGTACTGGGCAGAACAAACGGTATTATAACAGATAATATAATTCGATAATAAATGAAAATGCATGCAGGCGGCATAATAGCCAAGCCGCTGCCATATTCTGAATTACCTGTTGAAATCGTTTTTTTATTGTCAATACTATTAGTAGACTGTCATAAACACTACATTATTTATAACACGGTGTACGTTGAACAATGTCTAATTTTAACGATTCTAAATTTATGTCCTAATAAATCTACGTCGGCAAGCCGAACAATATTAAAACTACAGTTATTTAGTGTACTATAAAATAATTATATGTTAAGTACTACCTTGTGCCCTGCACGAATTAAACGCATAAATATTACCGTTTTGTATTCCTATTCCTGGTATACTAAGACTACTTACAAAATCTAAGGGACTGAACAAGTACGAAGAAATATGTTTTAGAGCGACTATCATCATGTTTTGGTTTAGTGTTGAACAACTAAACGCCGTTGCACATCCCCTTGATAATCCCTTAATCGTCTTCACAGTTCCCAGGGGTATGTCAAGAGTAAAGGGTCGTTCGAATCTTAATAGAAAATGATTGGACTTAGCAGAAAGGTTTTAAAAGATGGTGCTATACATACCATTACAAAAAGTATAAAACTACTTATGGAAATATCAATGACAAACATAAATTTCAAAAAAGAATGCTCGGCTTAAGATTGTAAAAGAACAAATAACTGGGGCCAGCATCTACGGTACTGAGGTGAGTTCGTTTTCTCAGCAAAGTGTTATTAGGTTTTTCTGTCAAGAATTTCTTAGTAATAGCAGAGATTTCAAACTGCCAGCTAGTCGGTATCTTCCTAATATAACCTCAAACCATAGCTAGCGGAATCTGGGTGAAATACAGCTCTATCTATCATTTTGTCGAAATAGGCGTGAGACTGTGTTCATGCCTTATTGTTCTTGTATTATTACCACCGAATATTGAACGGTATTATTAATTATAGTACCGATAAAAATCGCAACAGATTCTGTTCTAACATAAATATTTACCGCTTCCTTAGACTTTTGGAGTATATCTAAGTATACTCTAAGTTCAGTACATTTCATACAAATTATTCTACCTAAACTTTCAGGCACAATCCATAATAAAGAAAAGATATTAACCAAAAAATATTAATTTGAAATTACAGTACTTATTTCTACTCTGTTGCCATCATTCAGTGTTGCCATATAAAAATGTTTTATCTTTCACTGATCGGACTTTTTATTACCTATCTAGAACTCAGCGGGAGTCTAACCTCGACAGCTGGCTGTCAAGTCTAGCTTGCAATAGTTACCAGGCTCAGGTTTAGACATAATTCGAGATGCATTCAACTTAAGGTATTGGAAACAGCATTACCTGACTAACGCGGTGGTGCACCGGCTATAAATACAACTTTTGTATGAAGTGTTGGATTGTATCCCTGGTTCAAGGAAAGTGTAATTGAGTTTGATTCTGTTTGGAAATTCTAATAACAGCATAAGGTCTGAAAACGTGCCAATTAGACGGCAATAAGCTCGCTGTTAGGCTCTTTTACGCCGGACCCAAAAATATAGCAGGCGGGTTATATTATACCCACATGGTATAATATAACTCTGCTTACCCTTGTGGGGAAATACTTACAGCCACAAGGTCATTTAAGTATGTATTAGCTTACGTAAATTAAGCCAAGCTCTCTCAGTTGATATTCCCAAACTATTTATTGTTAGAAGGTAACGACTATACATTGAAGCGATAAATACACGCATTATTGCATATGAATGGCGGGCACGGTGTGTAGCAATACCGTTGCGTGCCGTCAATGGTCAGGTCGCTGTGCTTACGACCTGCGCCCTATCGATCCATATAAGTACAGTAAAGCCTCTAGACATTTTAACCAGCTTGGAAAGTCCATCAGACACACCTGTGAACAATATTTATGTATTGTAAGTTATGCTGGTTGATGATCGCAAATGTTCGATTTTCAAATTTATAACATAAAAAAGTAATTCCGTCTGGCAACATCGAAACTAAAGCAGGCAGCTTTCGTAAACCTATTGAGTCGCAGCGGCACACCCGCGGCCATACACAATAGATTTTCTGGATATGTCTGATATTCTAAAATTTACAGATTAAGTAAATATTATAAAACTCCGGCCATCCATATTTAATGTTAGACGCAAAACATACCAAATGAGATTGGGGAAAACATTGTAAGACAAACATCAAAAAGTACGGATTTAGTACGTACTATTACCTATGTAAGTGCTTATATACGTAAATAGCCCACAGTGCTAAATAATAAAGCTAAAACTAAAAGAATAATAAGTTTTAAATAAAGCGATATACTAAGTACAATATCGCATAGTAAACAATAAAAGTAAATATTTACCTACTACTTCATCATTCATCAATGTTGCAGAACACCGCCAAATCGATCAATTGCCTCCAAAAAGTTTGCTATTTAATTAACTGCAATAAATATAAAAAAATTACGAAATGTTTATTCATACACCTATTAGTTTTTTGCGAGGCGAGTGTTTAATTCAATTAAGTAACCATTACGCCGATGACAGGCGGTGTCTACGACGGCAACACAAAAAGTTGTCGCGGGCACACGGACGTGAGCCTTCAGAACCACTGACACATGATACGCGGCCTACTTACCTCCATCACTAATAAGTCTAATAACGCTAATCAGGATAATTGTAATTAATTGACACACTTGTACCGACACAAAAGAACTAACGCAAAAAATTAGCGGCCCACGGCCCATTCCTCGACTTGTACCGTTATTGTTATGGATGAATAGAATTTGCACTCGCTTACACCGAGAAAGATGGACAACCTGACATTTATAGGTACTTATTTAAACAAAATGTTTGTCTTTATCACGATGCCCATAAAACCAAATGGACATGTAGCCAAAACATGGACGCACTGTGTTTGCATGATCACTTCAAAACGTAACATGTTTCGGGGTATGTAGGCGGAAAATTGGATGAATAAAACAGATATACGAGCCATGTCACATAAAAACTCGACAAGTTCGTTCTAGTACGTGCAGCATATCTGGGAAATCAGCAATCAGAGATGCGCCGAAAAAGATTCTGTTGGACACACGTTATATAACACGAGACTGACACAACTCAAACTTGTCTCTAGTTTCCAGAAATCAATGTTGTTTGCGATACGCGGTGGCCGGTGCCCCTCGAGGCGAGGGTGGCACAGACCCCCGCTCTATAAATCACTGTCCGAATTACGGCATTTCTATAATATTTGTAATCCGGCGGTCGGACACGCGGCCGAATATAACAATTGATACACCCTACCCTACGCGCTCCACAAATTAATTGAACCTTGTAAATTTGTCCTCGTTTATATTTTGATAATATCAAATACAACACTCCAATAAACTTCACACATACATATACACAGAAATAGTAAAAATAAACTTATAAATAACGTATCGATAATGGTATTAGCTGGTCATCGCACGCACGATTCTGAATTGCTTTTAAAACGTCTGTCGATTTGTTTATTTTCGTTTTGTCGGATCGTTCATGTGTTAGATTCCCATAATAGTTCAAGTAGCGGTATTACAGGTTGCAGTTCATCACCAGTAAACACATTACGAACCTGATTTCCCCACCGAGCTCCCACAACCTGTGTTAGGCGCTAAACAAGTAATATATTCGCCGTTTAACATCTATCCCGCTATGAAAATGGATATCTTTGTCACATTAATTAATTATTGCGTCGTCTATGAATGATTCAGAGATATAAAGACACACTTAGGAGTATAGTCTTTGTATAAAGAGCGGGAGGTTCGTAATATAGAGGTATTAACGCTAATACCCAATTATAGACTCGGCATCAGATCGAAGCGCCCGCGCCGCCACCGCACGGACCGAGGAAAGAAGATTAGGTTTTCAACCGCAATCTATAGGGGTGGGAGCAAACGTATTACAATGTTTCTATCTCGACTCACTTAGACAGCGCCATGTGAAATTAAATAAATTGTACGATTACTGTGCACTTTCTAGTCATGTTAAATTTATGTTCTCGTGTAATTAAATTTTAGAAAAAGGTATTGTGATTTCTCTGTATTGTTGCTGAATTATTAACTGCATTTGCATTTTTTAAGATTGAGTGATACTGTTACTTTAATTCGATCTTAAACAAGCCTGTATTCATAATTAAATTCTTGCAGTCGAATAAATATGACAAATATTTTTTCTAACACAAACTCGCAACTAGTTTTATATTGATAATTATTTATCAATAACGTTTTGAACAATTATGAATGCAGGATATGACCTGGTCTAGAACGGAACACGCGAGGCTTGTATGAAAAAGCGGCCAGCATCTTGTTACTCATTACACACCCCATTGACTGCTACTTCGTATAGACACGATCAATTATACAGATTACTCACATATTTATAATGTTCCCTATACCTGACCACGCCACGCGCCATTACAAATACACGTGACATCCTAACACTTCTTTTTCTCACAAGATTTCTACAACGCGCGAAGTTCCATAGATAAATTTTCTTTTTCAGTTTGCGAGTCGGCGAGGCTAACAATATTTCATTCTATTAAAGAAAACTTGTTTACAAGAGCTCGTCTATTTGCAGATGTTTAAAATAAGTTGATCCCACTCTGTAGTCTAGACGGTGCAGAGAGGGTGCGCCCCCCGGGGAAATGCCAATATTGCAAACCAATAAAGTCATCGTTATACTATTTCGCGAGATGTAACTCCTTTTTTGATAAACTGTTCATTGCATAAGTATTCAAGAATAGAAATAACTATTAGAATTTTAGAGAAAGCATTTATAAAATTAATTACTAACGATAAAATAGAATGTTTACCATTAACCAACAACACGAAATTCTGCATATTTTTGTAATTATCTTTAAGTTGTAATTAGTGGAAAGTGATAATAGTTTCTCTCTTGAATGTCGCTAATCTAGAATATGTGAAATTAAATAGGTATGTATTGCATAAACAATTGGAATGTGGGCAACGATCCAATAAACTGCAGCAAACAGTTAACACAATTTGTTTATGGATGCATTTCGACTAATTAGAAACATTATACGTTATTTCAAATGCACTTGGTTCTTTACATTGTATCTCATAATCGTCTACCGACATGTATACTCGTGTTTCCCGGAAGGCAGAAACTATGGAATGGCACTTGCTACAATGGTTTCAATTCTGTTGTCACAAAATTCTCTTATCTTAGCTAAAAATCTCTAAAATTTAGTTTCGTCCTGTCACTTTTAGCGATTTCAGAATACGAAATGTCGTTTGACAGGACTAAACTAAATTTTAGAGATTTTTAGCTAATATAAGAGAATTTTGTGACAATAGAATTCGCACCATTATCTTGCATTCTTTCACTCTCACGTATTTAAATAATATTTGTCGTGACTGGCAATGCACTAATGTTATAATAAAACCATAACTTATATTTTATTGAATAATGTAGGAAAAGCAGAAGTGTAACTCATTTACGAGATGTTCTGAAAGTAAAACAGCTTACGAATATAATTCTATATTTCATATTTCCTCTCATAGTACAAAAGATCCAATGTGGTCGAAGACAAAAGGCATAAGTAAAAAAAAATTGGTTAAGGTAGTTTTTGTACGCATTTCAACACCCATTAACAACAAAAGAAGCAGCTCGCTCGTAAAAAGAAAGTATTAATATATTCTATTAATACTTTCTTTTTATATATCTTTGATACATTTTCTATTGTTATCTTTGGCGAGATCGTGAATTTATCTGAACGTTAACTGCACCACTTAACGGTTAAACTTTGACACAAAAAGTTCACTCCAAAATTCCCAAGCGACTTATATTGGAACTCGAGATATAGAACATTTGATGAGAATAAAATACGCACTTAAAATCTATTTTATTTGGACACAGTCGCTTTGACTTAGTTAAGATAAATGGCAGATATACTTTTATATTTTCAAGCGAAAATAATATCGTAGATGAAACAATACTTGATGACGTCACATGAGATATAATAGATATATAATCTTAACAAGCTATTAATAGGATTTCGCTGAGCAGAGGATTATGTCATATCATAGATGCGGCGCGTCTGTCCTTTGCGGTTGTAAGAATGACCGTGATACTTTAACCACCGAGATCCGATATCAGTGCACTATAAAATGAAACGTCATAGATGTTGTGCCCATTGACGTCGCCGATCGTAGCGAGGGCGCGTGCCCGGTCATCGACCACTACACGTCGCGCAAGTTTACTCTTTACTCGCGCATGGGAAGTACGAGTTGCGCGCGCAAGCTGCGCAAGCGCACGTCTATGGACACAACTTACTTCTGTCACCTATCGGAACTAAAGAGATCTCATTAACTTTTTTAACATTTAAAATCTAGACACAAGATGCCTAGATAATGATTTCCTGTCTTGTTTTTATTTTAGGCACCTATTTTGCAAAATATTGTTAACCATCGAAATCACACTAGACAAGTCAAAGTAGGCTTATTCCTTATAGCCGTAAATGTTTCTCACAGTCTTGATCATCTAAAGCGCTGAAGCATTAAATTATAAATTATTCCACGTCTTGTGGAAAACGCTATCAACGTGTGAGGTTAATTGTGCCGCCGACTCCGGCTACTTGCCTCATAATGTTTATTCCGACTTAGATTATGGGTTATTAGACGATACAACCGTACTTATTCGTGACAAAGGGAACTTTACGTTTTATGACAGTACTATTACAATTTAAGAACGAAAAATGTAATTTCAGTAATTCCCCTTCATATATATCAAAGAAATATGTATATTTGGAGCGTGTTCAACATCAGTAAATCAATATGAATATAAAAAGTTTGTTTCTCAGTTTAAACGGTTTATGGCACACAGTTGCACGTCATCACTTTCCGGATTGTGTATCAAGAAATGTGTTTTAAACAGTCATTTCATATTTCCTAGATCGTTAGGGACGCTTAACGTTGCATCGGCTGTCTGGAATACCAAAGTGGGTTTAAGAATGAGCGTTGATTGGCAAACAGCGCATCGGTCACCGCTCACCATAGTTTATGGCTCGCGTGACAGAATATCAATTCCTTTGGAGATTTCCGCATTCAAACTCGCTTATAAAATTAACATAATTTTCTTATAATAATCTTATTTTGTCGTCCTTGTACAGTTAGTTAATAACTGTTTTGGGTATAATGTTGATGTTAATGACTCCTTTGTCGTATCGTATCAAAATCAAGTCAGCGTGACCCATAGCCACAGTTATTTGGGATATTTTAACTATATAATAAATCCTCAATTTTTCTAATATGTTAATTATTGCTCTACTACATGTTCTTAATGGCTTACTAAAAACCCGCTAGATATAATACGAGTATAATGTAGTATGACAGAACGTCAACGTTTTCTAGAACTGTTTGTTTAGGTAGTCATTCAGCTGCAATAAAGTCAGGATTTACTGTCACTATGAATGTTACCGTAACAATATTTGTTTGGTTTATTTGTTTAATAGTGCTCCTTGAGATTTTTTAAATCCTAACTAATATTATAAATACGAATGTGCGTTTGTTTGTTTGTTACGCTAACTACTCAACCGATCATAATGAAATTTCGCATACACGTTGTCAGGGGTACAGAAAAAGCATAGGATACCATTCATCGAACAAAAAGTCTTGTTCCCAAGGGATATAAAAAAATATTGATAAACTCTACATTAACACGAGGGTAGCTGCGAGCAAAATCTAGTATTTAATGGTTAAGAGCTTGACTTGATCTTTCTATGCTTTATATTATGTAGTCTAAAATTATTGCTATAAATATTTCTATGCAGCTTCTCCCTTTATTTTTTGTGCGTAACATTGCCTCCATAACCATGATGACCGCAGCGTGCAATATTCTCTTGCGGTTTACACCAAACCTGTCCATTGTTCAGAGAATGACTGTTGCCTTTTGTATTGTTACACAAGTCGTAAATTCCATGCATGCTGTTTTGTTTTTCAATAATAATTCCAATAAGTTTAAGTTAATGCGCACCGCGCACTGTCATCCGCTCTATAAACATTTTTGTTCTTAAACTAGCAATTGACTTCTTAACAACGTCATTGAATTGCTCACTTCGTGTGCGACAAAGTTGCTCGACCACAAACAACAGGCAACTGCTATTTATAACACAACAAGTGATTGTAAAACACAAGGCGTTAACAAACAACTTTATTGTTGTTCCCAGAGAATACATTTTTGTCAAAGGTGCTTTCTCTATCACAACCTACGCAGTAAACCTTCTGATGGAACTTTGCATACTTAAAATAATATGAAGCGAAATAGCCATACTTTAAGGCTGTGTCCTCATTTAAGTATAGTAATGACGTGAACCACACAATAATACCTTTCGCTATAAAAACAAAACTCATCAATGGACGCCTCGTTAAGCTTTATGTCGTCATCAAGGGAAATCGTATCCTTGCGTCGTGAGATACTATTACGTTACATATTTTCTAAAGATAATTTACGTTTCCATGTGGATATTACAAATGTTGTGGTAAGTTTTTCCTCAAATTCCTTTTATGTTCAAAGGAAATGACAAGTCAATTGCGGAAATAAAGTTCTTCGATATAAGCTCGGGAACGGTCGAATAAATTCCATTTAGTTTATTCTGATATTAGCTTGTATTCGGATTAATATTATTTATTTGATATCGAAAACGTATATATTCTTTATAGAATAGTTAGAGTAAGAACAATGGTACCTTATTTCGCGTTATGATTATTAAAAGACCGCAAAGCTATAATAGTAACTGCGGGTTTCTTAGCAAACTAATCTGTGTAAAACTTTGCCCTTTGCTTTACGAACCTAGCAGAAATAACTTAGCAGATCAAACCTTGGCATTCATAAGTATTACTTATACTATGTAAACTAAATAAATAAATTAGGTATTTGAGTCATCGACTGACAATTTGTATAATACAACTGTTATACAGACAAGAATCTGACACCTGTATCTATCCGTCCCTAAAAACGTAGAAGTTTGAAGATTGGAATGACAAATAGCATCTTCATTCGCCGTTCGTAACTCATTCCCATATAAGGTAACTCCTGCATTATACATTTGAGGTGAAGGCCCGTAAACGCACATATATTTATTACTAACGATCCTCACATATATTCTTGTCATGTCCCGATGTGTGAATTGTTTCCCTCCATGCTTTCTCAAGGCAATACAGTTAACTTTTTACCGAGTTCAATGTCGTCATCACAATTGTCATACGCAACTAATTGCTGGAAAAACGAAGCATGTTTAGGTAACATGAGGTCTCACGGACTGGTGTTACAGTCTAGCGTGGCAGTGATAATCGTAGTATTGCGATACGCTCTCATGGATGCCGTGATTATGACGATTTACTTCATTAAAACATACTTACTCACATTTCATTTGGCTCGCTGATACAAATCTGTACAGAAGGGTGTGTAATTAAAACAATTATTATGCGCTGTTATGTCACGTCAGGCAATTACTCGTTATGGTAATAACAGTAATGGATAGATAGAGATCGCAGCAGCCTGGCGGTTTTCCTTTAGAAACTGCCGAGTTGAACAACACGAGGTGTTAAGTGTAGCATTGTGTTTTATAATGTCATTACTGTTAATGTGGTGCTACAAAGTGATCAAATGCTACTCAAACATCATTAACGCCATCAAAGGAATGAAAGTCATCTTTCACCAGACTCTAATCGTGACACTCGAAGACTTGTTAGAACTCTCAGATAAACAAGTTATTTGCTTTACACCAATAAGTTTTTGCATTAGAAAGGTAAGTTTCTAGATCATTACCGTTTTTAGACTTCCGTAATATCCGATGAATTTACTCCACAATAACAAAACTGAAATTATAAAGTAACTACTTGCACGACCTGTGGATATTGAACTAAGTATAGACTTATGGGTGGTTAGTGATTTACCAGGAAATTGATGAGAGAGATACGTTCGTGCTCGGGTCATTTACGCGCCAACGACGCGGTGAAACCAAATCATACGGCTAAATAAGTTTCGTGAGATAATTGTTAACATTACATACAATCGCAGTAACCGCAATCCGCATGATAGGCACGGTAACGGACGCGTTTTTGCGTTTGCTCGTTTGGAATCGTAACAATGCTTTCTTAAACAAAAAACTAGTTATACTAAATTTGGTTGCATTGAAATTGGGTCACTAAATCACTATACCTGCGAGTAGAACACAATGTGTCCGTTATTTAACAAAGAAAGTAATTACTTTATTCCTAACGAGACTTGAGTTTAATTAACAAGACTAAACGAAATAAAGACACTGCATACAAATCGTGCGTGAGTTGTTGGTATCAAACACGGCTAATCTGTGCACTGATTCGTTTTTCATCGCTCGCCGAGATAGCTCTACAAAACGTTTTTCTCATGAATTATGTAGTCATTTAGGTACCTAGTTACATAGGTAATACCGACCCTCTTTCCTTTCTGTATAATTTCATGTTTCCGGCGCTTGAATAAGTTATACAACAATTCCGAAACGTTTCATAAAATTTTAATTTCGGTCGATATTACAACGTAACACACGCGTTGATTTTTAGGGTTTCGAACGCATAGGGTCTATAAGAATGATTTACTGTAAAATGTACTACGCTGGCTGTATTCTCTTTAAAGCTTATTATATGAAATAAAAAATCTAGGCTAAATTATAATAAGATATAATTATAAAGCAATATGTCAATGACATTCTGTTCATTAGTGTGATTTATAAATTGCTAGAAATTATGGCCGCGACTACATCTGCGTGGAGTACAGGTTCGCTAGCGACGTCATTTACGCGTGTCACATTATGCACTATAACTCCAATTCTGATAAATGGTATTAAATAAAGCATGGCTTATATTTGAATTAAAACCCACAAGCTATGAATTTGTGGAACTCTACTAAAGTCTGTTCAGTGGTTCCTGCGTAAAGTTCGAACAAGCATAAACAACATAGTTTCGAATTTAAAACCCGTAATTAATCGGTTTGCGTTAGTTTTTATTAAATATATTCAATGAACAGCAACTTTATTACAGTTTTACAATAGCATCCATAGATAAAAAAGAGTATTAGTGCTCAGCTCTCTAATTAACTTACATACCTCTGCTGAGAAATTACACAAGAATGCCGGTTTGAGTACGACTTATCTCATACGGTTAAGTAATTCAATAGCATGATCTAAAATAATGGTTCGTTTTAGTTAATAATAAAGACTGGAGCCTAATTATTTGTGTCAGAAATATATCGAGGGTGATGTATCGCTGTCTAGACGTAGGCGGAGCGGACATCCTCATAGAAGCGAAGACAATATTACAACTAGGAATGTCATAGCAATTTGCAACAATGACATAATACACTAACACAAACGAAGCGGAACGGATCGTAATTCACTCCTAAAACACATTCATTTCTTCACGCATTAGCGCATACGTGCTCACTGCTTACGTGTATGAAGGATGTTACTCTGCCAAGGCCGACGTGCAAGTTTACACAAGAACGTTGCCCTGCTGCCCAAGCAAAAATATCCAGCGTGAAATTTAAAAATAACACAAAACCACGAAATACTTCGCAAGAGGTTGCACTGTGAGGTACATTCCTGGAAAGCCTTGGCACCGCCGACGTGATTAATACGCCCGAGATATTACGATCATTGTAAATCATCGCGAGGGGTACCTTCCCTTGGTATGCAAATACAACGCAAATTCGCGGGGAAATATTATAGTTGTAAAAGCAATCCGCCGTCGACGGGTCGTAAGATTTTACGATAGGATATATTTTTTCATTACAGTGAAATACTTTATTGATCCAGATAGATGCTGTGTGTGAATATATTTGTACCGGTGGCCTCAATTGAGGGAGATAAAACTTAAAAGTTAAGATTATTTCTGTAATTTCATCTGATAGCTTCCAAAATAAAGCCATGTATTAACCTCTGAGACTCGAAATATACTTATATCCTTGAGAATATTGTACAAAAGTAATTTTGTTTTACAGATAGTACAGGCTGATAACAGAGCGTCGTATCTCGGCGCGAGTTGTCGGACTAGCAGCGAGTGCGGGGTTACCAACTCCCAATGCGACAGAGGCGTGTGTACGTGCCAACCGTACTACGCGCGTGTTGACAACTCCACTTGTCTTGAATGTAAGTAGCACTTTCCATTTTGTTCACTCCATTTCTTTCAAATGTGCATTTTTCAATATTATGCGTCGAAGTATAATTTCATCCACTTTTCTAACATGTCCGCTCAGTATGTAATTGAAGCACTTTAGATCGCGGTTTTCACCTCTCGTCTTTCTTATTGGCAATACCTTATCTAATCACTCTCGTGTGGTAAACTCTGTGGTGAGACTAACAAATTACTTTCGCTTGGATGGTCAATAGCTATCAAGTAATGGCGGTAGTTTTCATCATAGGACATTGATATTAAATTTCATATTACCGAAATCAAATTTCGCTTTCCATTTACAACTTTGAAAGGTGTATTGATCAATCAGAATGTTCATCGACGATGACTATCACTGTATAGGCAAAGTTGGTTCTTTATTGTATTGTGTCAATATAAAAGTGAAGTGTCTAAAAGATATTCAAACAAGAACGAGATAATGCTCCCTATTCACAATTTGCTTTCACTACATTTCGCATAGATAATGCAATTCGTTTAGACACACTCTTGGATTACTCTGTTAACAGCAGTTTAATAAAGACGAAATAAAATCTTTTATCTCCAAAGACTTCGTAGTAAAAAATAATCCATTTCGTCTAGACTTTATCTAACTAGAATCATCCGATTTCGTTTCACCAAAAGCGCGGTTACAAGATACGGAGTAGGTACAGAACGAATTGTATGCGATATAAACTCAAAGCTATTGAACAATATCGCAGATCTTTTATTTTGATAGTCTTTTAATCTCACGCTTGTCTCACTTTCTTTGCCACAAAACTTGGAATCCGAAAACGTACAACTGGATCATGGGTGGATTACAACGGTTCATTCACCGATTATGTCGCTTCTTAAGGACCGGTATTGTAAGCAAAATGTATTTTACGTATTCGGCTCTACGACCTTTCGATGGCTTGTATAACGGATTTTTATTGGCTCTCTGTTTACTCACGACCTTTAATTAGATACAAGTGCTAAGATGAACGCTATAAAGAGGCACTACTCGCGGATGCAGCGAGTAACATACTTTACTGAGCGGGTCCAGTCGGGTGGCATTTCAAGCCAGGATTGAACACAAGCCCGCTAGCCACACGGCCATACTAACAGGGTAATCAATAATCATAATTCCCCATCTCATCCTTTCTTGGAGTGTATTGCGCGTGTAAAAGGAATTCCAAACTTAATTTACTTTTATTACTTCTCGGTATTTATCGTTGGCGATTTCCTGGGATATTGTTGTTGTCATTTTATGAGTTATGTCTCATCCAGATACGTCCAGCCTATAGATACATGTGACTATCGTAAAACATTTATAGAATAAGAAAGAAGCCTTTCTATTATTCTGAGATGTTTTTGAAATAATTATTTTACTTTATTTCCTGTTAATATCGTAATGTGACCTCAGAAACCGTTGAACTGTCAAGTTTGAAAGTAAAAACGCAGACAAGCATATAGCTGGCATTGTATTTTTCGATGGCGTAAGAGTCTTGTGAGTAAAAGTAATGATTAAAAGTCGTGAATTCTGCCCAAGATTTAAAGTAACTGTTTGACTGTACCATACCAGGGCGCCGCGTTTGTGACAAAATACGTCAGTTATGTTGGAAACTATATTATGTAGGTAGTAGGAAAAATCCGGCAAACACATTTGAGTCTAACGGTTTTTAAGATGACAACATTGTAATAAAAGTGATGTTTTTTCTTGGAACATGGAACCCAAGCGGCTTAAAATTTTTGTAATTTACTTAACTTATTCACAAAAGCAATTGTATGAAGTTTAAAATAGAATGAACCCAAAATAAACACTCCACCTTTCTTAAAATGAGGAAGTCATTATATGAAGATATTAGATGTTGGAAGGAGGGTAAGCGTGTGTCGGTGCAAACGCGAGCTGTCAACATGTCATCTCAAACTTCCTCGTGGTCAGTGTGCCAAGCGTGAGCAATCATCAGATATACCACAGAGAATAACAGAAATACTTACCGTTCGATGTCGACTGTATCGGACACTGACAGGTATGGTTGCGATGTATGTGCTATAGAATAAAATTCTCATTATTTGATATAAAGAATGGCAGACAAAAATATTTTACAGTGCTGTGACTTAAAATGATCGTGCACTTGGCACACTCACACAACTACTGTTTGTATCAAATATCCAGACTAAATGAGTTTATACTAAGACTTACACGTTTCACGTCTGAAATATCACTTCAAGTGACTCTATTTTGAATGAATCGAACGTGATCTCTTAAAACCATACTACCAATCAATCGATGAACTAATTGAACATAATACTATGTTCGGTGCCGATTCAATCATGATACATACAATGGAGAAATATAAAAGTAAACAACAAGTAGGGCGGCCGGCGTTGTTAACTAAATACTGATGAAATAACTAAAATATTATTCATTATTATTAGTTAGGTACAAAAACTTAAATAACTAGTCAGAAAACGTAGTTACAGGGTTAAATCCATAGTAGTAGTTTAAGGTGTATATGACCTAGCCATAATAAATATTCCTAGGTCTGGCCGCGCATATTTTTTTTTTTAGACCAGAATACCTGATGTCCTTTATCAGATATACAAGAAAGTACAAAATGTTTGACAGATTTATGCTTTTGCAAATAAACAACATTCTTAATTTAAAAGATAGCAAAACAACATATCCTCCGCGCGTCAATTATTTATACAACCAGTTACATGTGTCTAGAAAAACAAATAAACCCTGTGAGTAACAACATTGTTCGTAATAATATATGGCTGCGATCATGCTATTTTTATGCCTTAGTCATTTTAATACTAGTGACCCACTGCGCCTTCAATAAAACCTTTTGCAGCCCGCACATTGGAATCCACATATACGATGAAGCTATTTCTGTGCAAATATACTTCAGTAAAATGCTAATACATTACATTATCTTTCTTTACGTACGTCTTTATCAATACTTACTGCATTTACTATATTAAAAGGTATCCAATATACCAATGCCTGTTTTTCTCTTTGAATGTATAGGTGTCACTTTAATTCGGACACATTTCTGTACCGATTTGTTCGACGATTTATTAAGAATAAGTATACAGATATACTTCATACCAAATTGAATAAACTTTTGGACCAAAGATATATCGAACACGCTATGTGTCGTATCGAACGGTCTCTTAAAATAGAAACGTGGATTTACGGCAGGCTGGCAAGTTCGTACTGTACTAATTTGTTCGTTACGGATATGGACATTTAAAAATATCACACGTTCTTCGATTCTAGTCTTCATGTTTATTTTAAACTAAAGAAAATTGCACAAGACGTATATAAGAAAGCCAATAAAATAGAACTCAACAATTTAGAGTTGTTACACTGTTTGTCGTTAACGAAAAATTACGAAATATATTATAATATTATAAATAAAGAAATAGTTTATTTAAGATTGTGCTAAAAAAAATTTAATAAGATAAGAGTTAGTATAACGTTAGTAACAAAGAATTAAAGATTACTTAATTGATTTATAAATAAATGTAGTCTTTTAGCCATTGTTTAAAAATGTTGTAACAAGATAAGATTTAACTTCATGGGAAGTGCAAGACAATCAACATTTCCGGGTACTGTAGCTCTCTAGTGAGAATATACTAAGCACATAAACACTCCTTGTGTTTGAGAAGAGGAATATTTACAAGACGGTTAAGATCCACAAGTAATATCCTCAAACTCATTACCGTTCGTAGTTTAATGGTTAAATGACGCCAATAAATCCTTGTCCCTGGTAAAGCTTCGTGTGCGCGGCCCAACACGAATGTGTCCATCTCGTTTATTTGTGGTAGGTACCAATTTAAATAAACTTGTTGATGATTACGAGTGCGGCCCCGTCGGCAAGCTTCGCTGACTTATCGTCCGGTTTGCCAGCCGTAAATTGGTCCCGCTATCCTTCGAGGGATATGAAATGTAGGGACTCTTATCCATTTTATTTATTTACTAGAACAAACCGTTAGTCCACTAACTTAGCTTGCTATATTTCTTCCAAAAGATCTGTTTTACGACGGCTATAAAATAAGGGTTATGGAGGGCAAGGTTCGTGACAGACCCATTATCCAATTGGTTTCTTTAAATATAGATGAGGTAGTAACATTTATTTTAGTATGCAACGTTAGAAAGTTTGTAGTTGATAAAAAAGTTGAGTATAAATGTTAAGACTACTAATAATTAACTAGGACGCAGCGAAACTAAATTTCATGAAACTCATGGGTAAAGAAATGGCATTACGAATGCAGACGGCATCAGATACGCTAACGATTGGTATATTCTCTGTAATAACGGTATGCACAAAATGGTGTTTATTGCTTGAAGCATAGTAGACATAAACATACGTAACATACAAATATTTCTATTCTAAAAACCATTTACAATTTTGCTTACCCACATAGGATTTGTTAACTAACTTTCTAAGGGCACATTGTAGAAAGCAATGCTATAAAAGAACGTGTTAGTGCCGCATTTTATTGCGTCGCCGTCGACGTAAATTTTGTCGAAAATATGACACAAGTGAAATGGCAGACAAGTGGGTAAACCTCGGGAGCACGTACTAATCCTTGTCTCTGTACCATGTCAGAGCATGGAACCATGACAAACAGTTTTTTTCTGTGCAGTGCAGTGACACACACCCGTTTTGCATCCATTAACCCAGATATGCATAACTAACAAGTGTACAATTTCTTACGATGTAAGTATCGTAAGAGCAACCTGAAAATATGAGGGCGTCTATCTACAGTTGCATTTTATGTAGTATTATTTTTTAAATATTTGTTGCAATTCCTTACATGTATATAAATATAGAACGTGTCGCAGAAAAGTTATGATAACAATTAAAGGTTAAGACTCACCTACAAAAGAGCTTGCTTTTCAGATCAGACCTAAGATATTTTTGGATATTATCTTCTTTTCTGTACAAAACGTACAATCTGGAAAGTAATTTAAATAGTTCACATTCATACATATCAATCACTCTTGGCATTCTGTCATTATGTGTCCCGCAGCAAAATTAGAGTTATAAGCAAAGGTACGGCATTTAAAGACAACAATTGGTTTTGAATTGGTTTTAGATTAGCTTCTGACATCCTAAATGATCCTGCGAAACAACTGAAACTGGACATGTACTATTATATTAGTATTGGATATGTCTGATACTCTAACAATCGGCTATGGAGCCAAGGTCATAAAGAATCAAATATACCAGAAAAATCACACAGAGTACAGCTATATATTAGCAGTATCTATCGTTTCTTGCCCGTGGTACTACCAGTAGTACCATGGGCAAAATTTTCTTCCCGTAGTACTACAAAGCAGTCTAGTAGTACTATGGAAAAAATTCTACCCGTTGGATAGGTACATATAGAATTGAGATCGTCCTTTCGTTCTGCCAATCTCTGTTAGTCGTAAATGTCACAAATAAAATTAAAGTATTTATTAATTCTAAGCGTCACCCCAATTGTCGCATCATCACCGAGACAACTTTCGTACCTACGTTATAAATCTTACCGGTGTTTTTCTACAGTCGAAGAAACAGCTGATTAAAATTCTTAAATGCTGGCGTTCATTAATTTAAACTAATCTTAACCAAGAAGACATTTACATTTTATTAAGCGTCATAAATAATTTATATACAGCAGGTATTTCTTTTGTTATAATATTCGATGTTTAAACACTTCATCTTTAATATGACTAATCTTTTTCTTCATATAATAAATTATATTTAACGATAATGTTGTTATTTACACGCGCCGTTTTCTTTGGTTTGGTAAATATAGTTCAACGAAGTACTTAACCTTTTCCGTACTGCCTTGACTAAGAATATAGACCGGTTGTGAATTCACCTACATGCATAAAATTCACATAATTTTCCATCCACACACTCACTTACTTACGCCTACAAGCACAATTATATCAATGTATGTTCCCGTGAATTTCTAAGAAGTTGATTTAGGCCACCTATGACTAGATAACAGTTATAAACAGCCTATAAAAGGTATCAAACTAGCCGCGCGTCACTGTCGCGTCGCCTTGTCCGCGTAACTTAACTGGTAAGATCAGCATGTGTGAGAAGTTAAGATCTAAAATACAAGTGAATGAATAGACGTCTAATGACACCGTTTCATTCACACTGCGTTCATTACACGTATCGAATCGACCTTGACTTTGTATAACAAGATTATAATCTCTGGATTGGAAATCGAAAAGTCACGCACATACACTCTTTCCACGGTTGTCAGTGGCGTGCCAAATCTTATAAACGTAAGTATTCACCTCCGTGGTATTCGTTTTGAGATTAATGTGTCAGACGTTGTAGATGGCAAGCGCGATAAATATCAAAATATTATAATTGTAACAGGCCGCGCTTGCGAACCATTACGGATCGCGTCGTACCGTGTACTTGCTAAAAGCAAAGGCGTGTAAATAATGTTTAATGATTTAACATAATCATCATTATATCTGGATTGCCGTTAAATTGTTAAACGTATATTTATTGATTGAATCAAGAGCCGAAATTTTTCGCATGTACCTTCACTTTAATGGTGTAACAACGGAACCGATCAATTATGAAATGAGTGAAATTATAGGTACTTGGACATTGATAAAATGCTTTATCAAGATTTTAAATTTGCAAAATGTAATAAATAGATTTGCCATATTAATTGATACTTGGAAGCTGCCAGGCAACGAAACATTATCATTAAATTAAGATATCGATTGAAACTTGTGACCGGTCAATGTGTTGAATATTCTAATAAGTTAATAGTAGCTACCTATTATATCCTTATGAAGTGCCGCTGTTACACCGAAGAGTGTCGGAGTGACGCTATTATTTATAGTTAAACGTTTGAAAGTCGTGTTATGCATAAACATGTGCTTCTACGAATCCTGTTTTATATTTTATTAAATCTAAACATAAACAGCCAGTATTCCTTGGACATACACGAATGTGCTGACCTGAATATATCAAGACGTAGGAGCATGTTATGTATTGGATGCAAATTGTCGGCCACACCCGTATAAACGGACCAACGGTGAACTTGAAATCTAATAGGGTCGCACACGCCTCCGGGTCATGAACCCGTCATTCAGTGCACTGTCACTGGTAAAGTTTTAAAGAGCTTTTCTTTTCCAAATGTTAGCATACCATTTTTTGTCTCTATAACGCTTTTTGCAAAGAAACGGATTGATATGATTGTGAAGACCAATATTTAAATCGTCTTGTTGTTGATTGCAGTTGTCATTGTACTTTTATTGCGTCTTTTAAACGAATCAATATTTTATAGCAAAAAGCTTAGATTTTTTGTTTGGCTAGGAAGTAAATAAATTTACTTTGAATTTACTTGAAATTTTGCAAAGCCATAACGTAATATTATACCTATTAAGTTTTATGAAATGATATTTAAACTGATAACTGGGCGGAACAAGTAGACTTCCCTCATATTTTAAGAGAAAGAATCATCTTAGTAGTTAATGCATGAACTACTAGAGAAACAATTAACATAATTACATATAATAAATTTGTTTTGACATATTAATTAGTTACATAGGCTCTAGAAAGTGATAATACTAAGAATTTTGTAATTTTAGCTTGTCAAATCAGAGATAAAATTTGTATGGATATTTTAATTATTTTTGACATGGTAATCAGGAGTAAAAGTAAGCCATTATAATCATGTACTCATGTGATGATTGTGGGATTTTTGTATGCGAATGAACATCTTAACTGTATTTCTTATGTTAGATCTTATCTTATCTAATCTAATAAGCAATTATAATAGCCTTCTTTGGTCAAGTAGCGGTGCAAGCGATTTGTTGAGACGTCGAGAGCTAAGAACTGAACAGCTATGAACCGTTTGGTGAGAATTTGCAAATCAGATTATGTAGACGCGACATAATTATTAAAATTGATACAAAAATTAATAAAGAAGCATATTTACTTTTAATGGTCAGTAGTTGCCGTAGGATACGGAAGTGTACAAGCTCAGGGCAGTAACTTGCACGTGGGTCACCTGCAAGTTACTGCCTACACCTGTATGTATTCTGACAGCATAGGACCTCGTTAAGAAATTGTAAATTCTACTTACCACGATACCATAGACTAGTGGAGATTTTTTCCTAGTCGCGCTGCTGCAAGTTTGAACTGAGAAGTGAGTAGCAGAAGACAGTTCTTTATTTGAGGCACGTTTATAAAATTATATTGGAAGTGAAAATTGTGGATAAAAATGGTTAATTGAGGCCATCAATCAATTACATTAGTGTTATTAAGAAAGTATAGCCATGGGCACTGGCAATATGCAGATCTGCATGATAAGCTGATGCCGTAGCAAAAGTGCGTCCGCCCTATCGTGAGAACTAACATTTCATGTTTACGGTGTAACCAAATGATTGTAAAGAAATTCTTAAAAGCAGCATGTAATCTGGAAAAATATTTAGTAAACGGCAAAACCCCATACCTTGTTATAAGTCCATACAAACGTGGTAAACGAAACGTGTGTGTAAATTCTTTTGAAGACATACAGAGTAAATCTATCTGTATAGAAACTCTTGACTATTTAACTATTTGTTGTAAACATTTTATAGAAACTTTATCAATGTATCGGCGACGGCCGGGTGATTAATGGAGGCGCATTTATTCATTTTGGTTTAAATTAATCTCAACGTAATAGTGTTATCTTGTGCAGCTAAATTTTAATTAAAATGTGTCATTTACTAACTTATTGCTCTAAAACAACTCACAACGTTGTAAATTCTTATTTTTTTTATGGAATAGTACATGCCCGCCTTTTAGTTAAAGATTACGTAATAGAAAAGATTTAATTACACTAACTCGAAATCATTGTGCACCTAGTAGTCTTACTATTGAGGAAAAAAAGATACAATTGACCATTGCATCATCGCAATGAGCCTTCTTCCATATTCAAAAGAAAATTATTATTGTTACTCCATGGCAATCGCAATGTCACGACTTCTGTAAAGAAACAAAAGCGCAATGAGAGCGCACTTTCAAGCATTCTCCACACTAAATTATCCTTGCTAATATGTATTGTATATAATAGTGCATGTAATTCAAAAGTGTTTTATTGGTTTGTCATTTCTCACTAAGCATCGTATCGACGTAATTGTTGGAAGGAATTGACGTTGGACGGAGAGTAACATAGGCATATCTTTTTATCCCGCAAATTGCATAGTTCTTCTGGGCAATTTACCTTTAAAACCACGTCTTTAGAATCGCGGGAGCGAAGTTGCGGGTCCATTTAATTTAGCAGTATTAACACAAATACACTAGTAGTGATCGTGTAGTCTCGGAATCGATGCAATTCGACAAAAGTTTTACTGAGTTGATTCTATCAGGCAATTTTCAGTGGTAGCGGCTAATCTAAAACTATTTTAGTCAAATAGGAGAAGAAATCAGTCTGACAGTATAGATAGTAAGTGATTATACGATATATCACGCGCGTGTTGCTAATCATAGGATAAGAAATATAGACGGATGTAACGACAGGAATAGGAGAGATAAGTGCGTCAGTCGATCTGTAAGAGGTTAATACTTCCCAGGGCGATCCGACTTATTCACCAAATCATTGGCAACGGCAGGCTAGTGAAAACACTTAAAAAATTAAACTGACAAAAAGCAAGAGTAATACACCTTTGCTTAAGGATGAAAATCGTAAAGCCTTGTGTACTATTCCGAATGGCAATGTCACACGTAAATGTCATAATTTAAAGTTTTAAAACTAAGTAAATTATTTGAGCTGTTTTTAATACACTTTACAGATAAAGGTAAAAGTGTACGTGCACATTATACGTGGTCTTTTACTATATGTACTATGCTCATTAGCTATCTAAAATTATCGGTCCACTATTTACATATTAAAAAGTCAAAGTCAAAAATCTTTATCTATATATTAATATGTGAAGCAAAAACTTTGTATCCCGTTTTACGAAAATTGCATGGACGGAGGAGTATGAAATTTGGCACAGCTAAAGTTTATATGGAGAAGGAGTGATGAATCCTAATATTTATATAAAATATGCATTAGAAATACATTAAATTAATGAAAAAACACTACACGCACACAACCATGCATTTGACACACGCAGTCGAAGCGCGTAACTATGGTTACATATATCAATTATTATAATGACATATATCAGCAATATCTTACAGGCAAACTTTGGTCGAATTTCGAGCACTAGGCGACCGCTAGTTTCTATAAAAAATATACATACATACATTTTCTGGGACACTTCAATTTAAAATATTATTTAATATAAAATATCGAACAAATAAAAAGAATGCTCTAAAAAAGGGGACTATGTATGTAGAGTGTAGAGCATAATTAAAATATTTTAAAAATAATGCTCAAATAAATTGAAATTACACCTATTTGCGATGTTGTCATATGAAATTGGCCACAATACGTAAAAACTCTTAATTCTACGATGTTATGAAGTGATATGAAGTTAGAATACTGTCGTATGTTATATTTAGCTATATATTTTTACACAATCTTATCTTTTGTTACAGCAACGTTACTGGGCTCAGAATGTTCGGTATCAGAGCAGTGCACCCTCAAGGTGGCGTACAGCGCGTGCCTCGAGGGTGTGTGTCGATGTACCGACGGTCACCTACAATTCAGGAAGCATACCTGCCTCTCACGTAAGTAACTAACTGTTTTACACACATAACATTATGATAAGGTTTGCTCTCGTGGTCTTGTTATCGCAATATCAAATATTTGTCTGCTTATCTGTTATAAGCGTCCCTCGCGGTTACGAGATGGAATGGTATAATGGTATTGTTTCATGGACAGGGAAGTATTTATTAAGATGCTGAATTTCCTCAGTGGTGCAGCAGTAGTAAGTACGACTGTTGTGCATAAAGTCTCGGGTTCGGATCTCGGATTGGGCCAACAAGAAGATTATGGGATTTTCTGCCAAAAAATTTTTAAGTAATCTCTCTTGTGCGCCGCAATACAAGTAAAACCGTTTTGCACTTGATCTCTCTTCGGTCTTGTCGAATTGCCGTCCCATCGGATTATACAATTGTATTTGCACATAAATCTATCAGTGCCACTCTACATCAATGGAATCATGGATGACGTTGAAAGGATTCATAATTCACCGGTGTATCTCTTATATAAACCGTACAATCGACACGACGACCCTGCTTTCTGATACGGATTTTACTAATCAAACTTGTTTTATGAAATCTCATGGTAGAGCATACATTACCTATCAATGTAGATATATTTCTTTTACATTGCACTCTTATTATCTACCAGTAGTGGCGCTAAAACGCGCACCGAGTGCTTACTCTTTTTCTAATACTAATTCCAATTCCAATCTAAAGCCAATACGAATCCAATGTTAACTTTGTAGCACGTGGTCGATCCGATATTCATGCATAGGTAAAAACTTAAAAACGAAGATACATAATTACTTTTTGAAGTTAACGACTTAATTAATACAAAAGCATGAAAATTGTCTTATACGCTGCCATGAATAAGAAACACATAGAAAATATAAAACATTTTTTATTTTGACGCGGGAAAAGTTGTAAGAATTTATTGATCGATATCACGAATTCTTATAAAGAGCAGTGGAATTGCACTGAATTGCAACTAATAAACTCGGACGAGATGGATATAGCATCCGGATCTCTCGATGCCCATCTGAAATTATAAATAAAGGTTGTATTTCAATGGTTGTAATAATAATATTTTATTTATTACATATATTCACACATAGCGTGTTAAAATACAAGACCCATTTTTTATAATAAGCATGTTTAACTTATTTAGGTATATTGGGGCCGACAGAGAATAGAAAACAATTATTTATATGATATCTTTAATATTTTCTATTGAGTAATTATTGGTTCTCACTGCTCAGCACATTTATATCGCTGATAGAGTGATAATCAGGTGGTCATATGGTCTTCTTATATAAAAAATAATTGGTTTTTTATACTGATCGGCCTAAAAGTAATTAAAACATCGTAAATAATGAATTCCTTTATTACTTAACTAGATGTGCCCGCGGTTTCACTCGCGTTTATTGTTACTGCGCCGCCCCCGTGAGTCATACCGTGATGTTGTGTGTATTCCGCGATTTCAATTCGAGCCAGTAAGTAGTACTTGAGATTAGCGCGTTCAACCAAACAAACAAACAAACTCTTCAGCTTTATAATATTAGTATAGATTAAACACAATTATTATAGACTATAATAATATAGGAAGTAAATTCCTATCGTATTCATAGCGAAACAAAGTTGTTAAGATACGTAAATGGCAGAGTTGTTTTAACGTAGGAATTTAGCAAAATCTACACAAAAAATCTAAGTAACAAGTATTTTAATGATATATTAAATTGGTATAATGTTGCTATGAGCAAACAATTTAAATAACTTTATGATTATTACTTGATGAAGAGGATAGGCCAAATTACTAGTCAGAAATTGTTTAATTAAGTGAGTTACTTTATGCGTAATTACGACGGTAAGTGAGGTCTCCAAATATGGTAATTTATCATATCTACAGACTTCACATGCGTCTACAATATCAGCACCAAATAGTATGGAGAAAAATATACGCTAAAATGAAATATTCAAGACTGCAATCTTGAATTTTCCGTTTTTATGTCATGAAATAAAAGGAAAAGTGCTTATTGTTGTTTTTTAACCGTAACACTTTTAAATGGTTGTTTAAATAGCGGAACGTGGCTATCAATTAGTTTTTCACAGGAAAAGTGTCACTCTCGGCATTAAACCGGTAGTGTAGCTACTTTGTTGCTATCTTCCTACAATTAAACAATAATAACATCGATTTCTATGTGGATAATTACGTAACTAACAATAATCGAAACATCGTAAAGGATATTTTATTTTTAAATTATATTCTTTAATAATAATTTTGCGTTCAAATTCTAATCATTTTGTTTTTTATCAACGTTGAAGTTGCCAGTTCTGTAAGTTTCCGGGTTGGGCCAATAGCTATGTTTGCGCATTTGTTATTTACATCGGGCAATGCTGGATTTCCTGTTACAAAATTCTCATTAGCAGTTACAACGAAAATGTATTTAGGAAACATTACCAAAGTCAATATTTAAGTTGTCATAAAAATAAATTCTCATTATGATATCAGTACAAGACGTTATTTAAGTAATGCGGCATTTCCTTTCAAAAGAATTTAACAATATATCGATGACTTTCGGTTTCATTCGAATTTTTCGGCCGGCTCATAACGAGCTGCACGAGTCACGGCCGAAGTTACTGTATCGAAACGAATAAGGCGTGTAATTCTATAAGGCGGATGAAAGTACAGATTTTAATGTCATCCATAAAGATGACCTCTATTCTTCGTTTCGACGAAATTGAAAAATTCCGCTCGCATTCTCATTGCTTAGCTACCTCAGTTCGAACCCAAACTAATTATTCAATTTTCCACCCGATATAATAGATCGTAACTATTTTGCTTATTTACGGTATCGCGACAAAAATAATTTTATATACGCTTGATTTTTATTAAAATAAATTTGTTCGCCTACTTGATATTTCATACCGATTTCTATAACAGATGGGAAGGCGTACACCTTAGGCAATTTTCTAAATAAGGGTCCAGATGCATTAAGAGCCCAATAAAAGCCGATAGCGGTTTCCTAATAGACCCTCCTATTCTCCTCATGAGTATAAATGGTTTAACAGGCCTTATTTCCGCGATTTATCGTAACAGCTCTGTGAGAAAAATGAGGTGATTGTTCTGTCAAATCCACCGGCGTCTGCTCATGTGAACCACGCTTATTATCACTCATAATGCGAGTATTGTAAACCTCACTGTGAGAACTCTAAAGTATAGCTTTATAAATTCTTTACGTGCCAAGATGCCACTATAAAGATATGTAGATAAAGAATCTAGATCACGAATGAAGCTGACATTTTATTTTCTGACCCTGTTACCTCTAACCGTACGAACATTTAAATCAAACATATCAAGCACGATGAAAGGTGGATATGATCCGCAATTATTGGGTCTGTCTTGTTCCGCAAAAAGGTTACAAGTTCAAATCATAGCAGGCGAAGTAAATCATGAAATTATTCCGAGTATTGCGCCGGGCACTAGACGTAGAAACAGTTACACAAAACAGAATGATTGACGTTATAATATACTTGATATTTCTAAATTGATTTAATAAAAACACGGATAGCAATAACCACTCGAGGAAAGTACATTCAGTAATGGGAACGAGTAGATCGTCAAATACTTAGTTGCGTGCGCGCTTTACTGTTCCTGATTAACATATAATAGCCAATCATATTACCATTTGCGTTTTACATTTACGACACTTAATCAAATGGTTGGCATTACAATTAACAGGTATGAGAAATAATACAAAAATAATTTATACGGCACCTTGATGTAATGTACTATAACGTGGAATGACATGGACACTTGAATGAGTAAAATGACAATTTAAAACTGTATCTCGCCAACTATTAGAGCATGTAATGATAGACGGTATGCCATGCTGAGTCTCGGGTAAATTGCTACCACCGACTCAGTGCATCAACAGTCACGAAGTAGACAAATACCTAGATGTATTTTGTTCATCGAGTGATTCACATGCGCCAATTTAGCGTAAGGCTGAAAAAAGACTGCATGTGATACGTGTTTTATCTCGTTATTTCAGCCGCAGCGCCCGGTCACGTCTGCTACAGCAACGAACATTGTCGCTTATGGGACAAGGAGAGTCGTTGCGAATTCGTCATACTTAATCTTTTCGGCAGATGTGCATGCAATAGTTACTTCAAACAAATCGGAGATAAATGTGTGCCACAGAAAATACCGCCGTATGCGACTGAAGCGGTTGTAGCTGAGCCCGACTCTGTTGTACAATCTACAAATGGTACGGTGGCTTATAAGGATCCGAGTCCAACAGTTCAACTAACGGCAAGTTCAGATAATTCGTTTGGATCCCCTGTCTCAGTGATTATGCCCGACGATATTCAACCGAGCAAGTTACCCCTCTACACGAGCAAGAATGACGTTTTTAGTACTCATGAAGACAGCCCCTTGATGCAGGCAGTCATGAAAGTACCGACTGTGGAACCAACCAAGCGTTTACCAGTTTCAAATAGAAAAGACGGCGAACCGAATGAAACGATAAGGGTAGACGAGATGACAGCTAATTTGCATGCAAATGACCAACCAATTTATAGGGTTGTAACACAGCCTTCGACGGAAAAGAAAACTAACAAAAAAGGTAGTTCATCAAAAGATCAGTCGAACGCTGGAAGCAAAAAAGGTGGTCATCAAAAGAAATCTTCTTTAAAAGGTATTTATTTAAAATAAAATCATTTTTTTTAAATAAACTGTATACTTTCTCTCAAACCAAATTTAACAAGTACAATTTTTTCAGATAAGCATCGCATCCGTAATGAAATGGCGCCGACGGTATTTGACCTCGGTCCCACTTCTTTGGGCAATCCATGCCTTACAGATACACAGTGTGAACAAGTGGATCCCTATTCACGATGCCTTAACAAGAAATGCGACTGCGCATATCGCACAAACTCAACGTCGGCTTGCTCGGCTCGCAATAGAGGCTGCTTACCAAACACGTTCCAAGTAAGTATAACGTTTCCTTTTAACCCACTACGGAAAGGAAGTGGTGTATGCACCTTCATAAAGAATATTAGTATATGTGGTCAATGTGTGGGAAAAGTTTTATTCGAAACTTTGTCGGAGAAGAAAGTTTTGTGCTTTAATGTAGCTAAAAGGTAATGACGCAACCTTCGTGTGACTACCAGATTTGTGAACAATTATTGTTATTGCAAATTTGTAGTTACAACAGTTATTGTTCAAAAAAGCACTCAGACTTAAAATGCCTGATGTCTAACACAATCTACGTACTTTGGTAGTGCTAAATGGCTGTTTGAGATATGAATATTTGAATATGGAATAGGTTTTGCTTCGCGCTCGAACGCAGAGACAGGCACGTTTGTGAATCCATGTGATAGATAGACATTAAGGTAATAATTTGTGATGCAGGTTCGTTGTTTCCTTTTTAAAGTCGTTATTCATATCAAGTTAGTCCACTGGTATTAGATAACTAAGATTTTAGAAATGGATACGTCAATCGAAAATCTGCTTTCAGTTCATTTATCCATTACTATATTTCAAACTTATGTTTTATGAAAGGCCTGCCTGAAGTTAAAACTTAAGAATAAATTACAACATTTTTAAAACGGTTTTTCTACATCAGTATCTGTATAGACCAAAAGTTAAGTTAACGTAACGACATTAGGACGATTTCGTCCCAATAAATGACCATAATTATATGGAAACAATAAATTTTAAATTTTAACGTGTCTTAATTTAACTATCCCACACTTGACCACCAGACTTCGCCTTTGCAGTACGACATTTAAATAAACTTGGCAATGGACTTAATTATTGAAGTTTTCTTATTATTTTAGTGTCGTTCAACTGGAACTTGTATCAGCTGGTATTTCGTATGTGACGGTCGTAAGGACTGTCCCGACGGATCGGATGAGAAATGTGAAGGTACTGGTAAAGGTTCGTACACTACGCACTTACAATCTTTGCGCACATCTTTTATCTTCATATGTCACTCAAATTTCATTATAACTTTCCGAAATAATAATATTAGGTTTGTTACTAACTTTATACCTGAATTAAAACAGTTGAGATAATTTACATCTGAATTATACAAAGTAAGACAAATCAATAGATTCCAGGAATCAAAAAGCACGAGCAAAATGGGAAAGTATATTGCCAAATATTTTTCATTTCAGAATTTGGTGTAGTAGTTACCTAGTTTATATCTCAACGACCGATATCTCAATAACTTAAAGTTTTTTATAATATTGTCTTCTGTTTACGCAAATGTCATTCATTGAAATTAAAGATTTTTGTTATCGTATATCTTTGTCTATCGAGATATAAAACAAATTATGCAGTTTCAATGAAGTTTATTATCACTTTTCAGATTAGCGACTGAGAATTGTTTTGCAATTAGATTTTTCCAGACATCGCAATAAATATTCTTAATAGTTATTATAAAAATTGATATGAATATCATATTTTATCATCATATTGCTTAATATCATCATCGAAATTTTATCTACATATTAACCTGTCGATTGTTGGAATGCCAGACATACTTGAAAACCTATTGTATCTGATCGCCGGTGTGCCGCTGCTTTACTAAAAGCATTTCATCATTCCATTTTCATTATAATATTATATCAGATATTCTTCCAATGCTCTAGTAGTCACCACTTAACACATTTTTCTTACCACAGAGTTAACAGGAGAGCGTTGCCCAATTAATTCGTTCAGATGTGGGGGACCAGGGTCTCCTTGCGTATCAAGAGCATCAAGATGTGATGGTACTCCTCAATGTCCTGGTGGAGAGGACGAGAAGAATTGCAGAGCGACAAGGCGTAAAGGGTAAGAGAAAACTAAACAGATACTAACCATATTATATTCATCATTATATCTGTCGAGTGGTATATATCTCTACCACCACCTTCTATAGCATCACGAGACGGCACATTACAGTGTTCTTGCATACACCTACTCTTTAATTCTTCATTGTTGCCTCCATTGCTAAATTTGATGGATATTGCTTTTCTAATTACTAACCATTCTGCGTATTGGCTATTATAACACGCATTCTCTTGGTAGCTAACATCTTAAACCTACATTATTACTTAAATCAGAAAGCAGAACTTGCCTATATTAAAATCATTAACTGAAACCATTCCAACAGTTTTTAACAATCTCGTTTGATTATGTTGTCACTTTCTTTGGTACAACTGCATACAAACGAATTTATAATGTTGTTTCCAATTTTAGCCAAAGCTCAGATTACACAAAGGAATGCACATTCGTTTTCACATACTACATACTACCACTATTTGATTAACAAAAACTAGCATATAATAAAATAAATATCAACTAAATTCACACATTTAAAATAGTAACATTGTTTGCTTGTTATTGTTGCCAGTATTAATTTTTTGAGTTCAAGTTGTTTAGCAAACGAGTATAAATTGACTCGTTCTGATTTCGAAAGTCAAACAAATTTCTTACATGCTACTTATACGTACCACAGAAATAATTTTCTAGTGTAAAGGGCATAGAAAGTGCGTCAGAGATGGGAAAATGGAAATATAATGAGTCGGATGAAGACGATTCAATTATTGTGAATAAAGTTCAATGACTATGCGCAGATTTCTATTCAAATTATCGTGGGATCGAATCCTAATGTCGTTGAACTTTTGTTATGATAGAAACTACTTTATCGCAGTCAAATCTACTTAGAAAAATAATTACGTGAATTTTGAAACTGATATGTTCAGACCGCTTCATTGTTTCAGTGGCGAAAGCGTGAATGCATACGTAACTGCCGATTATAATCCGTCTGTCGCAATTGACGGTTCTAGCAAAGTGTTGAATACTTTATTGATCGCTAAATTTCCTCTTATTATTTTATCAAAACTTTCGAAACAAGCAAGCTAATAAGATGACATTTTTGTAGATTAAATATTTGGTTTTAATTTCCATGTAAGAGTGCACAGTAAATATGCACTCTAAGGACTAAAACCTACCCTCTTTACATGGAATCTACACATATTAAAGAATAGTGGCAATATGTGTAATATTACCACTATTCTTTAGTCTGGTAAATCCGCTATTGGGCTTATTTACTAGTGCAGCTATTTCTGGATATCGCAATAAATCAATCACATTGAAAGGCTTGTAAATATGTAATAAAGGCTGGAAAATAAATGTTTTGTATGATTAACGGACATACGTTTCCTTCAGATGTCCGAGGCATACATTCCGGTGCGGTTCAGGTGAATGTTTGCCTGAGTACGAGTTCTGCAACGCCATAATTTCTTGCAAAGATGCGTCTGATGAACCTCCACATCTTTGTAATGAACAATCAAGGTAAGATATTTGGTGGCTATAATAGGATAACAATCCAAATGTAGATATTAAGCTACATACATATACATATTTCCTAGCCTCTACGGCTAGGAAATATGTATAAAAGACGTAAACTGTTTTATTTTAATTATGAGTTCGCTATAGTGTTTTGAAGTTTACGGTAGTAAACTATTTTGTGCCTTTGCCGCTACTATTCACGGACCTAATGTCGACCAGGTACTTTATGGTTAACGGCGCATTCCGTTATTATCTCGTATTTCTACCTTTGTTTTAATAATAATTTAAAACAGTCAATAACATAACATACTATTGTTCTAGGTGTTTCATTTTCAATTTAACTGTTTGACATAGTTAGTAAATATTAATGATTATTTAAAATATACACTTTTATTCTCGTAGTAACAAAAATATAAATACATTTAATGAACTCTCTGACACCAAACAGAAAGATATTTTGTTGTGTTTTATGGAAAAGTTATGTTTCATTAATAATTTTTGCATAGCATTCTCATAAGGTAACTGCCAATAAAACTCTTAGTGCTAACATACATCATTCAACAAGCGTCGTAATCGTTGTGTTTTATCGCCTTGCCATTTTATCCGAAGCTTTCTGATAAATGCAATAACAGTACCGTCTTATAACTCGAAGCTAATGTCTACGCAAGAAACGTCATATGCTATATAAGGGAATGGTTACATTTACTGGGAAATCGTACGTAGTGACAAAATGACGTGTAGGAAAACCGCGTGCATCAAAATGCATTAAGACGACATATTAAAGTAGCCGTTTAATATTTAAGAATATTTTGAATTAAGGTATTGTATATAGAATATTGTAAGTGTTGGAGATTCATCACCCTAACGATTCGTTAGGGTTTTCTTAGACGTCTTATTTGCCACCTATAATAGTATTCTAGGATATCATTTCATTAGGGGAACTGGAACTCCATCAAAGATTTTTACGGCGATTTATGCTGTGCTGCTTGCATCCAACGGTTACCGTTGCTTAAATCGTCAGTCTGTTCAATGTAAAAATGTCGTTAAAACATTTAAAAGTGATTACTCCAAACGCCGGCTGTCTTGTCTTGTCGATAGTTCTTCTTGACAGCTGAGACTTATTGCTGTACGCGCCTCGGGAACTAGTAAGCTCATCTGTTGTACACGGTTCTGATAATGATGATGATATTTTAACAGTCAAGTAAAATATACGATGAGTCGTGAATATTCCCTGAGGCTAATCTGTAAGGTGTTTACAAATGCATTTCGTAAGCACCACACGTGCGACCTGTAACGGTGTTTGTCCAAATATTTGACCTTAGCGTTTGGTAGTTGGTGTGACATGTATTTTGTGTGTATTCAGATGGCGTGCGGCAGACTTTTGTCCATTCCGTTGCGGGAACGGCCGGTGCAGGAGTACTGCGGTCGCGTGCTCGGGACGCGATGGGTGTGGCGACAACAGCGACGAGATTGCCTGCAGTATTTGTAGTGAGTATCGAACATCTTGACTGCACATTGAAAGCACGACTGGTGCACAAAATTCGCGAGATTGATCTCCGCACGGCTTAAAGCATTGGGTGAGCTAAAGATAGTATAAGTTGTTTGGAGTACGGGCATTCGTGGTTCCAGCAATTGTAGTGAGTACGGCGCATGTGTTTTTAAAGGAAATTGTTGACTGCACAATAAATATCCTTGTTGCAACGAATATTTTGAGGCAGTTCTGTTATAGAGAAGATACTATTATTAACGTTGTTCATCATTACATTAAAAACTTATTTTAAGCTCTAACTTACATAAGCTTAGCATTTTGGCATCCCAAATACCATAAAGCGAAAGGATTACGTGATGAAAAATTTGTACTAAAATCCTACAAAAGCACAAATATATTTATGATGAAAACATAATTGTTAATATAAAAATTTGGAAACTACGTCGAACTGAACTCATCAAAGGCTGTAAACATATTAAGCTTGATTAATTTGAGTACTTTTTAGTTCTGTTATATTATTACAACCTTAAACTTATATATCTTTTATATCTTGGGTAGGTCTTATTGCGTAGGGGCCTGCCGTTTCATACGGCGCGGCGGCGGGCTGAAACCTCGGCGGGGTCGCGACCGTATGCGAAAGTGATTCGCGCGACCCCGTCGATAGTGGTTTTGTCGAGAAACACCGTGGTAGGTTTAGTCGGTATTCCGGGAGGTACATTATCTTTTCAACATCTTTCTTTTACCCCGGCGAGTCCGACATAATCCCTCCGCCCGCCCCCGCGGAGGGATATGCGTCATAGCATTCCCCAAGTAAAAAAAAAAAAAAAAAGGCTATTCCTGGTAGACGAATAATGATAATAAATAAACTTTTATTATTAGGAAAATGTTATGTTCCATTTTGCTGCATATTAGTAGTTTAAAATACGTTTATTAAATTAAATATCCTTTTACCTAATAAATACTTATGTACTAAAACAATATTGAGATCTTAAACGTTCATAGCCGGTAATTATTTTATAGCCGGACTGTTAGTTTAGCAGTTGCACCTAATGAATATCTAGGCATCCAACAATGTGGAAGTTATGTTTGACGCTCAAAAGGCGGAACGGAGCGGAGTCATCATACTCCTAATAACTGTTTATAGCAAAGTTGCGTTACAACAATACGTATTATAGGCTACAGATTACCTACTTATTCACAATGGACTTTTGATTCTTAATTAATGATATATCAAAGGTGGCACCATCAATAATATCGTTTGTTATCCGTGAAGCAGACAATGCATTGAAGGAATTTATTGGAACCATAACAATGTTTGCAATAGTAATGATTTCTGACAGGAACTGTTAGGTGACCACTTGACCAAACATGTGAAATATGAACGTCGTTCTGCATATCGTCGATTCGTCACGATTAGTAATGCCGTTACGCGAACAATAGTGCTCAAACGATACAGCAACAGAACGCCGTGCCGCATAACAATGCCTTAATTAAACTACACTTGTATTTTTTTGCAGAGTGTCCGGCACCACCACAGTCGCCTTGAAGTGCCGATTGACTTACGACTCTAGTGAAAACATTCCATGGCTGGATCTCTATGCTTAATTTCTGTAAACGTCTACGACAGCTACAGGCAGCTACAGCACATTCGAATTTAGAATTAAAATAGTGATTCATCTTTTTCATCTGTCATAAAATTAATTTGGAATAATATGATAGGTTCCTGTTCAAATTAGTTTTATTGCTACGGTACTCATTTCTAACTGTATATTTTTCACATTAATGTAATAATTCAGATTTTGTAATAGAAGTTGATGTTCGAGGTTCAATTGAACACAATTTACATAATGTTGTAAGTGACCGGCAAATAGGTCATTACTAATGTAATTATATATTCACTCATTCAATGGAAAAAACCAAGCAATTAAGAATGTTTCATGATCTAGCCAAGTATCTATATGTATAAAAATGTATGTATCTACTTAGGTATACGGATACATTATACCAGCTAATAAAATATAAATACCTATTTTACTTTATTTTGCTCTATATTTATATTTTAGATAACGTATGTACATATAGATTTTCTGCACAAAATTTTATGTAGGTAAGCATTTTAGGTACAGTCATATATAACGTAACATTAAATTTTCTTCTAAAATATTTGCTCATTTTATGAAGTATGTTTTATAAAATATGTAATTTAAGTATTATATTTAAGCCACGTATAAAACAAGACTGAAGAGTGATACCCGTGATTATTACTTGGCAATTAGAAATAGACAATTTAAAAGTTAAAGGTCTCGCGAGACATCTCAATGCAGTGTCAGCCAATATCTACGAAAAGGTCGTATTTAAACGGAGGCTTGTAAATTCAAATTAAATAATTTAAAAGGGGTTTTTTGAAGTAGTAAGGGCGCGATTAAGTCTGCAATAAACAACCTATCTATTGATTGTTTGGTCTACCGATGTGCTTTATCGCTTTCAAATTGTATTTGGATCTGTTCAGTATATAATAAATTAAAATTTACTTGTAATTGTCCCATAGCCAATAGTTTAAGCTTCTAAGAGTAGACATTTGACAAAAGTTGCATAGCAGTATCTAAAATAATTAAACGGTTACCCGGTAGCCCAAACAATCAGAGGATAGATTATTAATATTAACATAACATGAAAACCAAAACTAGAAATCACCGTTCAATAAACAAAATTTTATTAGTCGCTGTTAGAAGAGTTTTTACACAACTTTTGTGAAAGCACCTACATATGTACATACATATGTAGGTGCTTATGGCAGAATACTTGAAATATCGCTATGGACTTAAATAATATAAGTAATTAAGTTCTGTCAATGCTGTTGCTCACTCAGTATTTCTAGTCGTTTGATCGATACCTATTTATAAATAAATCTAATTAGCAGATATTTCTCGTACGCTCGACAAGTTCCACTACAACATATTAAATCGTTTGTATGATAAGAACCCAGTCTGTTTGAAGAGTAGGTATTCTTAGTTAATAAACAAACCATCTACAAATTCAGATATGCATGACGAAAAATACGTTTTTGTAGTTAACATTGCATATTAATTAGCTAAACAATGCTTCACACAAATTTAAATTTGGAATGACTTAAATTGTCAGGCTTTGTTTTTTATATATTTTTTATAGCTCTATTATTATTTTGAAATTGACAAAAGATAAATGAATGCCATATAATTTCTTTGACAGTTATTTAAATCAGATAATAAGTTTTAGCATATTATACTTAATTCTCCATGAAGCTATTGATTAGTACTTGTCAAGACAACAATAAATAAAACGTTTTCTCGTATAGATGTTTGTGATTGCAGTTGATCGCCTCGCGGCATCTCAACAGCTCAATGCCCGCATAATATGGTTGTAAATATTTTTCTTCAGAAGGCATTCGTTTGGCACGTACACCATCATTATTTTCGTACTCCACAGACTATTAAAAACGTATAATTAAGATTTTTATTTTTAAGTTTCTTGTGTTTGTGTGAATTTAGCTGGCTAAACGCAGTCAAGTGTAACTTATTGTAATATAGTGTGGTTATGTGTGTGTGAATGTGATATTGTATTTATTAAATTAATTTCATTATAAATAATTTCTTTTATTAAACATCTTTACTTATAATTAAATTAATTCATTTTGTTGATTTACCTCCACAATTCGTAAATAGTATAAACATTGAAATTAAACTACTAAGTATATACGGATTTTATCGCGTTGTTTATTTATCACTATTTACAAAATTTTGAAAAACACATAGCTGACGTAAAACTCAAACGGTCGTTGAAGTCTGCTGTGTGTGAACATGTACAACAGGGAACCAACCACTACCTGAGATTTGACAAACCACAGATTCTCGCTAAAGGACACCGATTCCTGCCAAGGATGCTTCGCGAGGCTATTGAAATCACAAAACATCCCATTTCAATAGAGAAGATGGTTGGAATGTACCACCAGCTTTGGATCCTGTACTTCAAATAGTCAAACCCAAGAAGAAACAAACCACAGCTAGACTTCATGATGATACTTTGAGCTCATTCTGCGTAAATAGAATCACCAATAATTAAATTATGTTCGGGTACTTTGAAATAACTACACTGGATCATTGAGACAACTACCATCTTAGTCTCCCCGTGACCATGGCTGCTGAAAAGCAACCGAAACGTCGGGGAAAGTGTAAACCAAAAATAAATAGATTTAATAGTTTAAATAATTTTATTAGCTTATAAATTAGTAAAATAAAATCAATAGTAGAAGTAGGGTAATATTTTCAAAATTGTGTAAACAGTGATAAATAAACAACGCGATAAAATCCGTATATAGTAGTTTAATTTCAATGAATAACATTCGCGTAAACAGAAGACAATATAGTATAAACATACTATTTACGTACGTTTTGTACTCATGTATATTTAAAAGGCGCTACCATGAGGCCGCCTTCTTATAAATAGCTCTACAATATAGAAAACAACACAATAATACAATAAATAAATATGTAAGTATTATATCAATAATAACTACCTATATATTTGTCGGTTTTTATGCTGCTATCATGATAAAATTTATTAGGCGGGGCAGTACGTGGTTACTCTATGATATGGGCAAAACCTCGACGGGGTCGCGACCGCATGCGAAAGCGATTCGCGCAGCCCAGTCGATAGTGGTTTTGTCGAGGAACACCGTGGTAGGTTTAGTCGGTATTCCGGGAGGTACTTTACTATTATTCCATCTCTCTTTTACCCCGGCGAGTCCGATATAATCCCTCCGTCCGCCCCCGCGGAGGGATATGCGTCATTCCACTGCCCAGGTAAAAAAAAAAAAATTATATGGGCAATTGCTACTGGTGTAACCTACAAGGATTACACTAGTTAATTGCTGTGTGCACAATGCCTCCTTGAGAGGCAATATGGTCATCAAAACATTTATAGAAAAGTTTAAATATATTGCCGTCGCGCTGGGACCTAACGAAATATAAATGTGCAAAAGAGATAACTACAGACACAGACTGATTATACCTCAGGAATCATCATCTCGAATGTTTCGGGTTGGCAGCTTTCACATATTATGGAGAACTTTCAGGCATGCAGGATTCCTCACGATGTTTTCCTTCACCATTAAAGTCAGCGATAACGCTCGATAACATATCGCTTAGCATTGGTGTTATATATAAGCCTAGCAGAACAAATTTCAAAGAATTTATCTCATTTTTTGAACCTCTACTAGAGAATCATAAGCGTTCAATTGTGTTTGGCGATTTTAATATTGACCTACTGTCAAACAATCTGACCGCATCACAATACAATAATTGTATTACTCTTGAAGCCGGATATCGCATTCTTAACCGTATAGAAAAAAGCTACTGCACAAGAGAAACTTCAACATGTAAATCTATACTGGATCATGTCTTAACAAATCTACTCGAATATTCTTTTAACTTTATTATCATTGACTCTGCTATGTCTGATCATAAACATATTTATTTGCAGTTGCTAAAAAGAAAGCCAACTCTCAAATAAAAGATAAATTACACAGCAATAAACTACAGTAAGTTGTACGAAAACATGGAAGCATTGAATTTATCAAGCGCAGAAAATAACTACACCACTTTAGAACAAAATATTAAAATAGCTATCAAGAATAGCAGAATAACTAAGACAAAAATTCTAAATAAACCAAAGGAAGATTGGATTAATAATAATATTATAACCAGAATAAATTCAAGATATATGTTATCGCAAAAACTTAAAATTCGAAGAAGGATTTAAGGATGAAAGAAATAAACTAACACATAATCAATAATACAAAAAACAACAAACCTAAAATAATATGGACTCTTATACACACTATCGAAAAACAAGTCAACTCCAAAGTAGTTACAGATCTATTTGTTTTTGAATGTTATAATAATTACTTCACATCTGTAGATGTTCGGCTTGCTAACGCCATTCCATCGCAATACCACTCTGTCAATACTACGCCTAAACAGTCTGTGTACCCAAATAGTAGCTTGCAACATTTGGAACCGGCAACGGTCACTGAAGTTTCAATAATTATATTTCACTTATTTATTGATGGTTAGGTATTGATGGTATTGCCATAAAATGTTTAAAATGTATTAAACCATTAATTATGGAACAGTTAACAAATAGTTTTAACAAGTGCTTGGATGAAGGTACTTTTATTGATTGACTCAAAGTGGCCAAAGTGACGCCAATCTTTAAATCTGGTAGTAAAGCCGAACCTGGAAACTACCGCCCAATACCTGTTTTACCAACGATCTCTAAAGTGTTTGAATATTTATTTATACCAGACTTTCTACTTACCTGAACTCAATAGATTTCTTGTTTGCAAGACAATACGGTTTCCGTCCTCTCAGTAACACTTTATCAGCTACCATAGACTTAGTTACCAAAATCAAAAAAAGGCGTTTGACACCGTCAGTCGCAACATATTACCGATTATACCGATTTGAATGATTTTTTTGTGTGTGTTCAAGTGCATTCGAGGATGGTTTGGATTAAGTTTTTTTTTTCTTTATACTGGACAAATGTCTGTCGGGACAGCTAGTAGATATATAAATTATTAAATTTATTATATAGGTTACATACATATATTTAATTTAAATGGATTAGTAGTTTTTCGGTGTTGTCGTATGTTAAAGAACTAAGCCACTTAAAACTTTTACTTTTGCCTCTTTTAGAGAGCTTTCTTTAATTGCACAGAATTTCGCTATTATATTATAGATATAGCGATCAATTTAGGGACTAGAACGCCTAGCAAAAGATGTGTTAACTTTTGGAAGGGTAATTCTGTATACTCTACGTTTGAGCAGCTGTTTATACTCCTTAGAGGTAATTACTAATTGATGCACTTTGAGAAATGCCCCTAATAAAAACAACTGCCGCACAGTAAGTACCTTACTATCCTCGTAGAATCTTGTGGTAGGATATTGGAATGGTTTATAATGCATTGCTTTTAATACTGATCGTTGGGCGCGTTCTAGCTTTATCAGTGTTGTTTTTACAGCACAACCCCAACTTCCTATACAATATGTTAGTAATGATTCAGACAATGCAAAATAAATGGTGTTCAATACATCGTTCCATGCTGACGTGCGAAGTAATTTCATAATACTTGCCGTTTTTCGTTCACGATTCGACAGAGAATCTATCTGGTTTCTGTAGTTTAAGTTTTGGTCAATTATCATACCAAGATATTTAATGCTTTGGACTTGTTCTATCGGTATACATTTGCAGGAACTTTGATTTTGGCACTTATGTAGTTTGATATGATATGATATGCTTGGGGATGACATAGCGGTTTTGTGAAAGCATTTATGTATAATTGGTTTTTTCGGCGTTTAAGGTAAGCAAATTGTGATTTAGCCATGTTAGCATTGAGTTCAAACCAGACTCAGCCCTTGAAAAAGCATCACTCCATGAACATCCGTCAAAAATTATGACAGTATCATCAGCGTAACATAGTATGTCTGCAGTGACAGAGTCGTGTATGTCGTTCATGTACATGATAAAGAGAGTTGGGCCCAGCACACTTCCTTGTGGGACGCCAAAAGTAATTTCGCGTAGGTCACTTCTATTGTCGCCTACTTTGATACTTTGCTTTCTGTTGGATAAATAACTTTTAAACCACTCCAATGCAATACCTCGAACATCAAAATGACACTCTAGTTTTCTCAAAAGAATTGGGATTGATACGGTATCAAACGCTTTGGCTAAATCCAAAAAGGCACGTACGACACTCCTGCTACCGTCGAGATAGGTCGATATTTTAGAGGTTAATAAGCTTACAGCGTCTTCTGTAGACTTTCCTCTTCTGAACCCAAACTGTCTATCTGAAAAAGGTGGTTGAATTCAAGATATTTGACAAGCCTATTTACAATTTTCTCCAGTAATTTCAAAAATGCCGCTAGTAAAGAAATTGGTCGATAACTTTCTGATGAGCCTTTAGGACCGTGTTTGTAAAGCGGCGTAATAGATGCAATCTTCCAGATACCGGGGAAGAGTTTGCAAACTTATATTAAATAATTCAGCCAGAGATGATATAATTGAGGCACTTATTTCTTTTAATAAACTGTTGGTCAGTCCATCAATACCTGAAGCCCGAGTGTAAATTTCTTGTCATTTGACGTAGTACGTAACGACCAAGTCAATCGTGCTAACTATCGATCGAAAGTACTTCGAAATAGTCAGAGTGTGAAATAATGCAAACCAATCTATTCGCATCGCGTAATCTCACTTTGCCGAAAGTCAGCCGAAAGTTAGGTAATTTTTTTTAAGTTGCCTACATTGCATTACGAGTATCTCTATTTCGTTTTATGGAGCAGCGAGTAAAAGAGATGCTAAATGCTCTATGCGTCGCGTCATGTTTCAATACAAAAAGTCCTTTAAACGGTGATCTCAACCCAAATTATTTTTCTGCATTTCTACCAATATGTGCTGTATCGAAATACCAAATTACATAATTTTTCATGAATATAATATTATAATGTATGGAAGTTATATTATAATGTTCATTATGTATCATACAGTTTTTCCATTTCTATTTATATTAAACAAAGATTGAATATTTTCTTTTATCATATATCGATTTGGGTTAAAAACCTACCAACATTTCTAAATTACTTTAAATTTTGACGTTCGCCTTCAAAAGCTTAGCGGTGTCTTGTGAATTTTTGAATTTATTGAAGTTATAATATTATAATGTGCGCAATTTAGACCACGCCATTCCTATTTGAAATTCTGGTAAAGTTTATGGAGCAGTAAGTAAATAAATACATATACAGTTATGCATGTTTACATATAAAAATAATCACTTTATAACGAAGTAACGATATAAAAATTAAACTGCTTTATACGGAATTTATCGTGTTTAAAGCAGATTAATTGTAAATTATATATAAATTTTAATCATAAATTATAGTTATTTTACATAATATTATACTTCGTTTACGCGAATGTCATACATTTTAATTTTACAGACACGGTGACATACATAAGCCGTCGAATAATGTAAAAGGCAGAAATCAAGCAATACAAGATTGGAAAACTTGTCAAATTTATTAAATAATGATCCCACCGGGGCAATGAAAAATACGGAAAAGTGAAGAAAGGTATCTACCTCATCGATTACGATAAATACCTACTTAAATAATGCATTTAACTGATGAGAGTTAATTATTTTCAGAGCCAAAATGACGATAATACTATTACTTTGTCACCAACATCGCCTATGCCTGCTAGAAGTCCTCAGGTTCTTGAAGCAGAAAGCATTCCTGTTATTGAGTTAAGTTGGTACATATACTGATTATAAAAATATTAATATTATAATTTATAACATTGTAAGCCCAATTAAGGAACCGACAAGTGTTTCGAATTGTAAATGATAAATTGCTGTAATAGGTTTAATCACTTTGATACGTGACAGACATATAAGAATATAAATGTGTGTGCTTCATCTTCATAGTATTCAGGTGTGAATTTTAATTGCTTTTTGTTTTTTAGCTGAATGCGATATATGGAATATGCCTGGACCATCACATCAGAGTCTCCATACTCTACATTCAAACAATACGCACGTACCACAACCGGAAGCCGATACATCAACAGGATCCCAACGTCGTCGACGTGGAAGAGCAACCTGAATAAAGTGTCATAGACATAAGAATATAAATGTGTGGCTTTCACACATTTATATTCTTATATCGATCGTTTGCCTGAAACTAGCTTCAGTAACTCACTAACCTATATATGTTGACGTTCATAAGTGTTACTTTGTGACCTAAATGAGTACATGGTTTTTGACTTTAATTTTAGATAAAGAAAATAAGAATGATTTCTATGTAACAGATGTTGCAGATGTTGTTAATTGATTAAAAGAGAAACATTATTTTTATGTTAAAGCGCCTGTCTTCTTTAATTAAATAAATAAATTTGAATATGGTGTCAGTAGTGTTATTTACAAAGCCACATTGGCACAGTTTTTATATAGATTCTTAATAAAAACAAACATATTAAATCATATTCATGTAAGTAATTCATATTGCCAAAAACATTATAAGAAAATGAGAATATGACTTATGAATATAACAGTGAGAAAAGCGAATGTAATGATTATTATACCAATTGAGATCAAAATATAAAAAAGAACCAGTGACTATGTCTAGCTATTTGATCATGCAGTGCTCTTCCTCGAATCAACTCTGTGGTTGCTTGTTGCTCTTCCATATGCTGGACATGACCTATTGTAGCTTTATGATGTTCACTTAGATCTAAAATTAAAGGAGATTTGTTTTAGTAAATCCTTAATGTTTATTTGAAATATAGATTCATCTTAATATTATGAACCATTCTTACCTAAATCATCTGGTTCAGGTACTCTATAACCTAATGCAATATTATAGAGCACATTATAAATTGTGCCTGAATAATTGTGGCCTGAATAATTTGTGCGTATTTTAGAGGCTTGTAATGCAATACTCTATCTTTGCAAAGGCAACGCCTACGATTGGTTGGTTGTAATTTGTTAGTTCTTCTAATTGCATATTTCCTATACATAGAAACAGGAAGGCGTCCTTTGATAAGCAATATCTATTTCTAAATTCAATATTACTGAGGTCTTCTACCGGATTAAATGAGTCACGAAAATCAGCTCTCTTTTTCTCAAGTAATTTCTTTCATCTTGATAATGAGTGGCCATCATCAGTTTTCACCAGAAAAAGCTACGAGCCGTCATTTTCACCCAAAAATAAACACAAAATTACACAGTTATTAATATCGTATTCAATGTCAACTACGTCTCACCAACCCAACAACAAGTGAGTTTACTGCACGACCGCGTTACCGTTTCGAGACCATTGTAAATGTCAAATTTTAGTTCACACTCGCATAATCTGAAAAACGTTTGCCGAAACTATCAATACCGCGTCCGACACGATAATTTTTACGTCACTTCTAGTGACACCGCTATTGTAGTAGTGCAAACGATTTCACACTCGCTCGTTTTTCTTACAATAGTCTCCGCCAGGGGCGCTTTGTAAGTTACCATACATTTGTTAGTCGATACGATAACTTTGTAGATTGAGTTAGCTTTATGAAAAATCCACACTTGGGCCTCTGGTGCTTTATTGTTCCCTTTCGTCAATCGGATGTAGAAAAAAAAGATTTTTGTAAAAGATTGCTGCCTATTTTGTGCGTTAGCGATTCTTGAGATTGTTGAAGAGTAACCAGAATATTATTGGCCAAATGTGGTCCTACTGTGGCAAAGTATTCGTTACATATGTATTTTCAAAGAGTGTACGGGATCCAAACTGCCTTGTATAGTTAAAAGCTCTCTAGGTTCTTTTTTATTCTCATTCAGGTTACATACGTTTTTTATAGCTTTCCACAGTTGCTTAGGTTTTTTTGTGCTACTCGAGAGTTGACTGTTATTGTAGTTAATTTTTAATTGCCGTAACAAATCATTACAAAAATTTCTATGATATACTATGTGATTGGTTTCAATCGAATCTATTAACAATTAATATATCAAAAACATGTTATATTTGCAGCAAATAATAAAATACTAAACGTTAATAATCCTTTATATATAAACAATGACGTTATTCACATAAACAACATAATTACTAATTCACCACTACTACACAAGCAGCAAATAGTACCATTATAACACTAAACAAAAGTAACAACACACACAAAATATCTATTTCTTACCTGTTTTCCTTGCCAGTATCTATCTCATGTAGATAAAGAATATATAATAATAATAATAATCATTATTTATTAAGTGTAAGTTGGCACAAATATGAATAACAATAAGTCTAAAAATATTTATAATAGGATACAATACTTTGGACGCCTGTGTTGATCGCGGTAGTCGGGTTGGTTGCCATCTCGCTTCCGGCCGTAGTTCAGTCTATGGTCTGGAGTGAGAGGTCGTGGAACGCCGTCGCCTCCGTCTGTGAGGAAGTGATTTCCATCAAGGAGGCGGCGGAGCGGGAGAGGGAACGCTTAAACCCTCTCCCCAACTGCAGAACCGGGCGCCGGAGGGCGCGAGACGGCCTCCAGCCACCCTGAGGTTTGACCTGGGGGTGGTGGGCTTCGTGGCCCTGCCCGCCACCCGATCAGCACCAGGTCCGAGAAGCGGCGTGCATGTTCCCACGCGCGCCTCTGTATCGTGTGTCCGTCCCGCCCTCAGGAGGACAGTAGGGATAAAATTAGTGGTTGTCTATTTGTGTAGTGGCCTGCCGTTTTATATGGCGGGCCGAAACCACGACGGGGTCGCGATTGCATGTGAAAGCGATCCGCGCGGCCTCGCCGATTGCGGTTATGTCGAGGAACACCGTGGTAGGTTTAGTCGGTATTACCGGGATGTCACTCACCATCTTTCCCCGGTGAGTCCGACATAACCTCTCCGTCGCCCCGCGGAGAGGTAACCGACAAAGCATTGACAAAGGTAAAAAAAAAAACGTTTTACGCCTATACCTGAATCACAGGCGATAATTATGTGCTATTATAGACTAAATACACTAAATGAGCTTATTATATACACATAAATATATTAAAAAGATAATATTTATTTTTGTGCATTCCTGTATTCATAAGAAAAGTTCCTTGATAGGCTTATCAAAATAAAAATAATAGCAAGAATGACCACACTCCACAGTACTTACAAAAAAAAAATATTTACATAGGTAATAATAATAATAATTTATTGAACAAAAAATACAGTTACAAATATTTCAACCTTATAGGTATATAGTTGCACAAATAAACGTTAAGATTCTGAAAATTTGTATGAAAGATCATCTTTCTCCTGTACAAGTTAGAAACTGTATCACAGGTAGGCAAAGTCCTCAGTTACAAAAAAATATCGTAATAGCTAAGACAGTCATAATACAATTATAATCATAAAAGGTATAAAATATAAATCTAAATGTAACAAAAACTATTGTTTGCCTAAACAATATAATAATTATTAAATAGAATATAACTAAAGCTTACTGATTATGTAATGTAAACAAAATATAGATAAGTCATGTTTTATTTGCAAGTCATAAGATGCTGATAAACTTGAGCATTCACTTGTAATGAGCATTTGTGCGAATGTTACATCACAGAAAAATACGAGAACATTTTAGCGAGCATTCTATTGAGCGTTCTGGCGAGCGTTCTAGCGAACATTGCTTTAAGCTTTTTGCCGAGCCAAGCTTCGGTCATCCGCGCCCCGCCGCTCCGCGACGTCCCTCCCCGCACCGCTGTTGCTCTCCAGTGTGACAATGTAAAGTCATTATTAGTATTGGCTGGTTGTGCGTTTAGTGTTGTGTGCGTTCAAAATGTCTTGGGACAATGATAAGTGTCTACTTTTGATTTCAAACTATAGAAATAAAAGCATTTTGTGGGACTCAAAGTATCCTCAGCATTACAATAAAATTTTAAAAAACGATGCTTGGTTGAGTTAGCAACTGCATTGGACTGTTCCATAGATAATTGCCGAAAAAAAATGACAAGTTTTGTTGGCGTCTTTACGCCGAGAAAAAGTAAGCACGACAAAAGTAAAGGCGCGGTCAAACAGCCGGCGTGAGCGGGGCGTGCGCGTGTCCCGCCTGTGTTGTAATGTACCGAATTGTATGAGAGCGTTCACACAGCCGGCGGCAGCGGGGCGGGAACGCGCTGCCGCCGGCGGGTGTCAAGCTTCGCTTTGCTGACGCATGCGTGATACGAACGACATTATATATAAAACCGCGGTCACAGGCATAGAAATGTGTACGCGTCTTGATGGCCGTTATGACAACCAGCGACGACTTTCTACTAGACTATCGGCGCATAGATTTTTCTAGAGCAATTGAAATAAAGATGAGATTTATTTTCCATATAATAGGCACGAGCAATGTGTTATCACTATTGCACAAGGCTATTGCAAGTGATCGTAAGTTTCCATGACCAGTTACCATAAGGCGCGCCATATGCTTGCTAGCCATCATAGTAGCTAGCCAAATAATAGTGAGTTTGAAGAGAAGTTGAGTTTTGTGTAGAGTAAAGAGATTGCCGTGTTCTAATAGAATTGAGTGAAGTATTAATAAACTCTATTTTAAAATTAATTTCATTCTTTAATTCAATATTATTATTCAGTGGTTATAAATACTTTGTTATTATAAGTTTAGCTTCTTATATTATTTATGTTTTACGAGATCTATTATATGCCATAAAATTTATTTCCAACGTTAATTGGATATGCCTACTAATATTTTAAAGCCATAACAACTACTCTGTAGTATATTAACCATAGAAAACATATTTACATAAATAAGCTTATATTTCTTTATAGAAATTGACATTCAGAATACGTCACATTGATGTCAAAAAAAAAATGAATATAAAAATATGTCAAATATAATATAATATATACCTATATATTTAAATACGCTCTATAGATGGAGCGTTTCGGTTACGCGTCTGGAATTCAAAGGTGCAAACAGTTGACATACAATATCACAGTGTCAGAAAAATATATAAAGAACTATTTTCTTATTTATTGCTAAACAGTCTTGAGGATGTTTTATGTGGAGGCGAACACAGTTCAATGCATATTGTTTGTTTAAAGCCTATGTCGAGTTGGAGTACTATTTTGTAATTATTTTATTATTCTACTATAATATAATATAAAATTCTACACATACACACAACACCATCTAGCCCAAACTAAGCAGAGCTTGTGCTATGGGTACTAGACAATGGATAAACATATTTACATATATCCATATATACTATATTTTTTTGTAAATACGTACATATTATACATAGAAACAACCAGACCAAGTCAAACATCCATGTTCATGCACAGAAATGTTTGACTTGTGCGGGAATCGAACCCGCGACCTCAGGCAGTCGGTTACACTAACCACTACACCATCGAGGCTACTTATTACTACTATATACTATATTGTATTAGGTTCTTACAAAGATGTGTCAAGCCTTTTGCGTTAATTAAGCTGTTATATTTAGAATTAACTTATTTTTTTATTGTAAATATTATTATTAAAATGTCTTAGCTCAGACAAATTGCCAGCCTTTCTCTTAAACCAATAGCGTCTCCAATTTGTATCAAGTTTATTTATTTTCGCTTCTATTAAGCCATGTATATGCTCAAAACAATGTTGAAACATCCTAAAATAGGCATAAAATGTGTCCTCATTTGTTTATAACTCTTGACACAGCGTATGATATTTTCCTTACACATGACGTGATTGATTCAATCCTGAATCCATATCCATTTGCGCTTTTTAAAGTTGGCTATTGCAAACATAAGCAGAGCCGCGTCCACGTCTGAATCGCTCGAGATCAATAATTAAAATAGGTACTAGGCTTTCTATCGCTGTCCTTTCTCACGCTCACTTAGGCTATCGCACTGTGATAATTATGTGTTTGTGGACTAAAAGTCTTGCCTGGATTTTGAGTAGGTCAGCGCGACGTATATACACTTCGATGACTGTGACAGTGGCTTTATATTATAGTATTCTAGGTCGTACTGCGCATGCGTTAAACCACGCCGAGCATGGCGTGAGCGGGGCGGGAGTGACGTCACCAAAACGCGGCGGGCCGGCGGCGTGCCTGCCGCCGGTCCGACGCGTTTTGGTGACGTCACGCGTGTGCGTTCAATAAATATAAAGCTACCAACCCACAGCAACCGCGATTACTGAAATAATATCTTTAATGATAATATTATGTAATGAAGGCCGAAATATAAATATAGATCAAATAGAGTTTATTGATCAAATTTTAACTTAAATATACAGGGTGATTTTGAAATCATGTAATTCCTTTTAACCACGCATTCTACTGGTGATATAGAATAACCCTAACCATATTTTTTCTTAATTAGAATAATGGTTTCGGCAAAATAAGAGTACAAATTTTTTTCATGAAATGATTTCAAATAGTCATATTTTAACCACCAGACACAATCTTAATATTTTACTAATTTAAAAATAATAACATAACAATAACTGATGTCGTAAATAATAAGGGGCAATAAAAAGGACCGCCCGTTATTATTTACGACATTAATTATTAATATGTTTTTTTATTTTAATTAGTAAAAAATTAAAATTGCCTCGGTTGGTTAACATATGACTATCTGACACCATTTCAGGAAAAAAACGGAACAATAATTTAAAAAAAAAAAAATTCTAATTAAATAAAAATATGGTCAGGGTTATTCTATATCACCAGTAGATTGCGTGGTTAAAAGGAATTACACGATTTCAAAATCACCCTGTATATGTTTGTTAAATTTTGCTCATCATCTCATTTTGTCTGGGCCGGGCATATGTTCGGTTTATTAACCTCATAAGTTACCGCGTCAGCAACATACTGCGCCCGCGTCAGCGCATTACAATACATGTACATTTATTTGTTTGAATTATTCTCTTTTTAATAAGTCATTATCAAGATAAACCCGTGAATCAAGAAAGTCATATTCAAAATCATCAAGGATTTTTCATTTAACAAGATATCAGGTTTGCCGTTCGGCAACAACAAGGCAACCGCACGACACTCTTATTCTATGAGTGTAAATATCTAATACATATATATAAATGTATGGCTGTACGCCACATTGGTTCAAATGGGTTATCTGGACACTCACATACCTAACTTTTGCATCCCTGTTCCTTTGTTCCATATGTTCCACATTGTAGTCCAAATATTCCAAAGTACAAAATAAGTAAATTTACTGATATTTACACAGTTGTGAATGATGATCATGGGGGAAAAACAGGAAGCATTAAAAATAATACTTCTTTTTAATTCATGGTACTGCTATATGACCGACAGTATAATACGACCCTCACACATGCCCACCCATTAATGTAACATGCTATGTTTCATACAGAATAAAAGTATACATTTCATATTAATATATATTTTATGGAGGTAATATTTCTTTATTTGTGTATAAATCTCATAGTAGAAACTAATGAAAAATGTCAAATAAAATGTTATTATTTTCAATTGACACGGTATTTTATTTTCATTTCATACTATTTTCAATTAGCTTGTAGCGATACAGTGTGTTGAAAGCTTTATACCACGCATGCGTAATACGCGCGCCGAACGCGCGCCCGCACCGCGCCGCGCTGCGCCGGTCCCGCGCCCGCCCCGCGCTCGCTCTAGCCCTGGCTGTGTGAACGCTTTCATATAGTTCAGTACATTACAACACGGCGGGACACGCGCACGCCCCGCGCACGCCGGCTGTTTGACCGCACCTTATGGGAACCGGAAAAGGTTAGTTATTTATTAGGTACAATGCCTATTTTTTGACTTTGGGAGTTAGTAATTAATTAATAATGAAGTCGTGTCGTATACCTATTTCAAATTGTTTTGTCTTAATTGGCACCGACTTCATTAATAATTGATTGTTGGAAATATAATAATGAGAACATAAAATATGGCTTTAATTTGTACCTTTAATATTATTTTGTTACTTTTTTGTGCGAAGTCGGTTTTGTTTATGTTTACATAATATATATATAAATGTTCCATATATTTCAGGAGCGGAAGAAATTTACAACAGTTCGTGGTTTACCTATGAGAGTTTGAAGTTCTAATTGGACAAAAATAAACCTCGCGACGGATCGAAGTATTTTTTATTTATTCAAAAGCAGGCTTAACTGCGGGCTTATTCTAAGCATATATTGCCATTAAATTTTGCCTTCTTGTGAACAATATTCAGCAACTTCATCTTTTATTCAACTGGGGGTAGTATCGTTTGAGTAGATTCGTGGAGATTCAAGCGGCATAAGTGTAGTTTCTTCAGTTCCAGTTCCAATTTGTGAAGCATAAGTTGTGCTTGATTTTGAATTCCTCATAATATTATGTAAATGACATATACAATTGACGATCAAAGTAACTTTTTCCGGGCTTAACAACATAGGTTTACGTAAAACACGAAACACCGAAGACAATATGCCAAACACATTTTCAACTACTCGTCGTTCTCTACAAAGTCTATAATTATATTTTCTTTTTATAGAGCCAATAGCATGAAATCCTGAATAAACTTTCACGACATTTTCACTGATAGGGAATGCTTCATCGCCGACAAAAAATATGGAATTGGCAATTGTCTTCCAGGTAGAGGTGATGATTCCGGAAGGTTTAGCGATTTATCATTTAATTTTTTATTTAACATACAATTGTTAAAAACTCCTCCGTCGGATATCCGTCCTTGGCAGCCAATGTTTGCATATATTATTTTATAGTTCGCATCTACAACTATTATAAAAGTACCACGCTGAAGAATCCTTTATAATTATAGTACTCGCTTCCACTATTTAAGGATGCTTGAATAATTATGTGCTTTCCATCCAATGCTCCCAGACAATGAGGAAATTGCCAAGATCTTTCGTATTCTTTTACGACTTGCAAACACTGATCAGGTGTTTGTGGTAACTGTAAAACAACATATTTTCATTTCAGATTAATGTAGAGCCTTCCCAAGATTCTACCAATGAGAATGTTCAAGAACACTCTAATTCTGAAGGCCCACCTTCCCCACGGGAACTATCCGATTCTGGAGGACAATCATCTCAACGAGAATCATTTAATTCTAATAAAGTTCAACGTGAACGCAACAAACGTAAACGGGAGACAGATGATGATATGATGATGCAATCAGCTTTTGATACCTTGCAAAAATCTGCTAATTCACTCAATACCATGAATGACGAGTTTGGGACCTTTGGGATGTACGTTGCTAATAAATTGAGAAAATATACCGAAAATACAAAAAATCATATACAACATATGATTTCTAACATACTCTATAGTGCAGACAAAGGAGAATTTGATTACTACGACACAAATATGTATGGCGGTACTCGTGGGTATCGCACAGCACACTCTACTCCATCGAATGCTTCTACTTCGGCTGTTGCGTAAAATCCCAATCAACAAGACACAAATAATTCGGAGGCCAGTCTCGCCGACTTGGACGTAATGAGTCAATTATCGGATTACATAAATTCCTAAATTCGAAATAGGGCTGTAAGCGAAGTCGCTTTTTGTATGAAAATAAATAGTTTGTACTTACTTTGATGTTTTCTTCCAATAATCCAATGATTGCTTTACATACTTCCGGTATTATGTATCCAATGGAATGCATTTTGAAAAGATACTGTAAACTTAAATAACTATCTCCTGTTGCTAAAAAACGGAGAGTTACTGCTAACCTTTCTTGAATCGTGATTGCAGCTCTAAACTTTGTGTCCTGTTTGACTATTTTTGGACCAATCATGTTTAACAAATATTAAAAATCACTTGATGACATTGACAGAAAATTTCTATAGTGTCCGTTTATTTCTTGTTGTTTTAACTCTGCAACTAATTGTAGACCCTCCACTTCCACTTCTAAGACGAAACAGATTAGTTTGCCACCATCTTCTATTTTTCTTTTTATTTTTTTTTACATAACCAATGAGTATAAATGCAGCACACGCGACCGTCAAGTCTAACATCTTCGTGAAGAATATTTTTTGACGAGCATCGACTAGAGCGTTCACTAGAATGCTCATGAAAATGTTCATAGCAATGTTTGGCTCTATGCTTGGCTCGGCTCGTTGTTCAGTTCGACAAATATAAAAACGGCGAATGCTCGATGTTATGTTACAAGTGAATACTCAAGTCTATCAGCACTTTTACATTGGTGCCAATTCTGTTGTCACAACATTCTCTTAACATAACTAAAATTCACTAAAATTTAGTTTAGTCCTGTCAAACAACATTTCTAATCTGAAATCGTTATTAGTGACAGGACTAAACTTATTTTAATATGACAGGATTAAAATTGGTTTAGTTACTCAATTTAGTCCTTTCTGCATTCTGCTGTACGGCTTAAACGTCAGAAATGATCTAAAATTAGAAATGTCAATTTAATATTACATGACATCTGAAAACATGATACGAAGTTTAGTTTTCCTAGAGATTTGGTAGTTGAGGCTTAAACAGTGGAATTTTTAAATATATGAAGAGCCGTAAAAGTTCTGTCAATTGTGCCATTAACCTTGGAACCACCAAAAGTAAGGCCTGTGAGGCGCACCTTTGAAAGGAAGGAATATCCCTACCAAACCTATTAAATTTGTGTCACCTGAAACGCCTGATTATGGATCACCAGAGGTGATCTGGAAGTCTTTAAACTATATGCCAGACTCAGGTATGCCGGAGCAAGGAGAACATGATCAGGTGGAGATTCACGGTCGGAACTAATTTGGATTTATTGTTCCTGGATGCCGCAACACCTGAACGCAGAAGAAATTGACGAGCGCCTCTGACAATATTTTATTCTTATTTAAAATGTTGTTATATAAAAAAAACTGGTTCCTAAACATTCTGTGTCAATCATTGTACCTATTAATTCTAATTAAATACATAAAATATAATATTTTATAAGGATTATCCCACAGCCTTCTTTATTTCTTGTATTATCACACAATTTAATAAAACATAATTTAAGTCTTATAATTTGTATGATTACAACTCAATGTGCTTAAAATTATATACACTGTAAATACATGTAATTAATGTAAATGTATTAGTGACATGCCACTATACATTTTATTTAAATTTCTTAGTATTAAAATTATTAGTATTTCTTATTATTAGGTTTAAAGAACCTACTGTGTAATTCATTTTATAAATGTCTTCTATTTCATTGATGGTTAAAATAAATTTTGATATTAGGCTCAAACCGATGTTTCCAACAAGTTAAGCTTCTCTAACAAATCAACACAATAATAATATATTGAATGTAAGCTAAGTATATAACAAACTAACAGACGGTATTGAGCTACTAAGTCTCAGACGGGACTTTGCCTCCCTTTGTGTGTTCTACCGCTTATATAATGGATTGTGTTCTGACGAGTTGTTTGAGATGATGCCCTCAGCAACTTTTTATCATCGCACCGCTCGCCATCGGCAGGGATGTCATTCTCACACCTTACAACCTAATTGGTACCGCACCAAACGGTTCCAAAGGAATTTTCTCCCGCGGACGCTCAGGTTGTGGAATGAACTCCCTGCTCAGGTTTTCCCACAAGACTACAGTATGGGGTTCTTCAAAAAGGGCGTTAAAAGGCTTTTACAAGGTCGGCAACGCGCAAGTGATGCCTCTGGTATTGCAGGCGTCGATAGGCTACGGTAACCATTTACCATCAGGTGGGCCGTATGTTTGTTTGCCACATTAGTAGTATACAAAAAAAAAGGACAAGAAAAGTATGAGTCATACAAAAAGTACTGAAAGTAACGTTTGCCATGCCCTTTGTAAAAGTGTAAAGAATTAATAAATACTAGCCACAGAAATCTTAATAATAAGGCAAGGTCGCCTAGTGGTCAAAATTTGACCAAAATTCCTAACCTTGCTACTTTATTTTCTTTTTCTTTTACCTATAGGTAACCATAGTTACAAAGAATTGTACGACGTCAGACGAACAATGCCGAAATACTACGAACGCGATTCCACTGCGTGTATCAAATGCATGGATGTATGCGTGTAGTGATTTTTCATTAATTTAATGTATTTCTAATGCATATTTTATAAAAATATTAGGATTCGCCCCTCCTTCTCAATATAAACTTCAACTGTGCCAAATTTCATACTCCTCCGTCCGCGTAATTTTCGTAAAGGGGTACAAAGCTTTTGCTTCACGTAATATATAGATATTGGTGCCAATTCTGTTGTCACAAAATTCTCTTATCTTAGCTAAAAAATCTCTAAAATTTAGTTTAGTCCTGTCAAACGACATTTCGTATTCTGAAACCGCTAAAAGTGACAGGTCTAAACTTATTTTAGTGAAACAGGATTAAAATTGGTTTAGTTACTCAATTTAGTGCTTTCTGCATTCTGCTGTACAGCTTAAACGTCAAAAATGATCTAAAATTAGAAATGTCAAACTAATATTAGATGACATCTGAAAACATGATACGAAGTTTAGTTTTCCTAGAGATTTAGTAGTTAAGGCTTAAACAGTGGAATTTTTAAATATATGAAGAGCCGTAAAAGTTCTGTCAATTGTGCCATTAACCTTGGAGCCACCAAAAGTGAGGCCTGTAAGGCACACTTGAAAGGAAGGAATATCCCTACCAAACATATTTGTATCACCTGAAACGCCTGATTATGGATCACCAGAAGTGGTCTGGAAGCCTTTAAACTATATGTCAGACTCAGTTATGCCGAAGCAAAGAGAACATGATCAGGTGGAAATTCACGGACGGAACTAATTTGGGTTTTTTGTTCCTGGATGCCGCAACACTTGAACGCAGAAGAAATTGACGAGTGCCTCCGACATTGGATAATTCTTATTTAAAATTCTGTTATATAAAAAAATCTGGTTCTTAAACATTCTGTGTCAATCATTATAGCTATTAATTCTAATTAAATACATAAAATATAATATTTTATAAGGATTATCCCACAGCTTTTTTATTTCTTGCATTATCACACAATTCAATAAAACATCATTTAAGTCTTATAATTTGTATGATTACAACTCAATGTGCTTAAAATTATATACACTGTAAATACTTGTATTTAATGTAAATGTACCTATAGTGGCATGCCACTATACATTTTATTTACATTTCTTAGTATAATAGGTTTAAAGAACCTACTGTGTAATTCATTTTATGAGTCTTCTATTTCATTGCTGGCTAAAATAAATTTTGATATTAGGCTCAAACCGATGTTTCCAACAAGTTAAGCTTCTCAGGTACATACAACTTACAAATCAGCACAATAATAATATATTGAATGTAAGCTAAATATGAGTCAAACAAAAATTATTGAAACTAACATTTACCCTGCCCGTTGTAACAGTGTAAAAGATTAATAAATATATTAAATGTTAACCTACACCAATGAACTTGTTTTCTTTATGCAATTTCTTTACTAAAATATTATAATTTGGTACATTTTCATAATTATTATAGACTACAGTGAAACATGCCATGACATTTCTATGAAACATTCTTTTAGAGTGATAGGTATGGGTAGAAGAGAATAGAATAGAAATTCAAGTTTACTTTATTTCCTACTGCTACTTCCTTTATTAGTTTATATCATTCATCCTTCAGCACTAGGAAATTGATATTAATGAAAAAGGAAAGGTACTTGAAAAGTCTTTATTTAATAACTGCATCTTGTAAATTTACTAAAGCACAGGCTGTAGTAATAATTAAGTCCAGAACCCTTAATAATTTAAGTTAATAATCGAGTGCATCTTCTGATGTTGCCGTAGACACAGTAAACTTAATTGGTGATAATTTAACATCTCTCATATTTACACCAATCTGAAATATTTTACTTCTGTAGTGTGTAACATGTACTTGAATAGCTTTATGTTCCTGATGTGGCACAGCCTGTACTGCTTTATCATAAAATGTCCCTTCAGGACAACACACATGAAGGCTCGTTTTCTTCAATGAGTATATCTAAAAATAAAATAGTAAAGAATATTTAGATAGGTACTTCCCCAATATTAGCTAAATTAAAATCATTGCATAGGTAGTAAACGAAAGTAAGAATAATTAGTAGAATATACCTGTACCTTGATTGAACGAAGACGTTGAAGGGTCAACAGAATATATTTCTTCTAGAAGCGATAAGTTTTGTCGTTTCTTGAAGGCAGGTCTAGGTTCGGTTGGTGTGGTTTTGTGTTTTCTGTCCTGTTGACAATCAAACCTCGACGGTCCGCAATCACGTTTTAGGCGTATTCTTTTGACTGAAACCATTAATTTGTATTGCATATAGTTGTCCATGTCATTTTGCAACTGAAACAAAAATGATTTGGCAACATAATTTTTAAAGAAAATATATAAATATAACTAATACTTTATTACTGATGTTAGGTTTATCTAAACTTAAATCATAGTGATCTTCACACATATATAGTTGGCTTTTAGTTGATAATGATTTAGGATCTCTCCTCGTCAGTTGTATCCATGTATTTCTTAATTTTATATCCTTTGGTAACTGGATCCACAGCTTTTCTGGCGTTTTAATACTAGTGTTTTTAGTTTTTACACTCCAGCACAATACACCAACGATAATTGGTGTATACATTGGACATCATAACAAAGTAATAAAATTAATCTATTTTCCATACAAAATCTACGTGTTTACTGCTTCAGCGACGTCACACAATCAAACGTCAAGGGGGAACAGCGTTTTCGTGCGTTCATAAAAATATTGGTTAAAAGTATTTATTTTAAAGCTTTTAACTACATACTTATTTAAATAAATTGAAATTATTAACGACTTATTTAAGGATAAGGTACTCTCCGGGCACGCCACAATCGTGGCGGTAAGTCCCGTGTTTGAGGAGTGGCTGGAGAGGCGGCATGGCGCCCTCACCTTCCGGCTGACACAGGTATTGACTGGCCACGGTTGTTTTGGCCAGTTCCTGTGTCGTATACGCCGGCAAGAGACGCCCGGTTGTCACCACTGCGGCGACTGCCGCGACGTTGTAGAGGACACGGCGCTGCACACTCTGGCGGTTTGCCCCGCCTGGGCATCGCAGCGCCGTGAGTTGATCGCGGCAGTCGGATCGATTGCCCTCTCGCTCCCGACCGTAGTTCAGTCTATGGTCCGGAGTGAGAGGTCGTGGAACGCCGTCGCCTCCTTTTGTGAGGAAGTAATTACCATCAAGGAGGCGGCGGAGCGGGAGAGGGAGCGTTTGAATCCTCTCCCCAACCGCAGAGCCGGGCGCCGGAGGGCGCGCGATGACCTCCAGCCACCCTGAGGTTTGACCTGGGGGTGGCGGGCTTTGTGGGCCTGCCCGCCATCCGTTCAGCACCAGGTCCGAGAGGCGGCGTGCGTGTTCCCACGCGCGCCTCTGTGTCGAGTCCGTCTCCCCCCTAGGGGGCAGACAGTAGGGTTTTACTAGAAGTAAGTACCTTTGGGTAGGTCTTTTGTGTAGTGGCCTGCCGTTTCATACGGCGGGCCGTAACCTTGGCGGGGTCGCGACCGCATGCGAAAGCGATTCGCGCGGCCCCGTCGATAGTGGTTGTGTCGAGGAACACCGTGGTAGGTTTAGTCGGTATTCCGGGAGGTACATTATCTTTTCAACATCTTTCTTTACCCCGGCGAGTCCGACATAATCCCTCCGCCCGCCCCCGCGGAGGGAAATGCGTCATAGCATTCCCCCACGTAAAAAAAAAAAAAAAAAAAACTCTTAAAAAGTAATACAAAATTAATGCAAATAGCCTATTGGATAACAGAATTAAATAAAAAACGATTTGATAGGCTGCCAGGTAAGTACATTCTAGTTGTGCAGTATTTACTCAACTAAAAAACGACTTAAATATAATTTTACTTACCGTTTATTCCTTATGAAGTGTTCATAAACAATTACACGCATTTAACAAAAATAAAAAATATTATTTTATGAGGGATTTTTCATACACGCACTCACATTCATTCTTTATATTTATGTAGTTTAAATACGGGTAACACCGCCTCAATTCAATTTAGGATTGTCAAACTCGAATTAGGTGCTGTCTAAAAGACATCTAAATTTAGTTCGATGGAACAGCAGAATGCCCTACACGAAATCTCTTAACTAAAATTAGAGAATTTTTAGCTAAGAGAAAATTACAACAGAATTGGCACCATTAAATGTTAACCTACACCAATGAACTTGTTTTCTTTTCGCAATATCTTTACTAAAATATTATAATTTGGCACATTTTCATAATTATTATAGACTACAGAGATTGAGTTTCTATGAAACATTCTTTTAGAGTGCTAGATATGGGTAGAAGAGAATAAAATAAAAATTCATGTTTACTTTATTTACTTAGGTAGCTACTGCTACTTCTTTTATTAGTTTATATCGTTCGGTTTATATTATTATTCATTCAGCCATAGGAAATTGATAGTAACGAAAAAGGAAAGGTACTTGAAAAGTCTTTATTTGATAAGGGCATCTTGTAATTTTTTTACAGCACAGGCTGTAGTAATATCTAAGTCCAGAATCCTTAATAAATTTAAGTTAATAACCGAGTGCATCTTCAGTTTTCCAACCTCTCCAATTCTCCTAATGACTCTCTCCACATATATACGCAGATATATTTATAGTCAAACCTCACTTGGACTATTTAGTGGAAGTGTGGGGACACGCAGCTACATCCAACCTTAAAGATCTTCAGACTGCCCAAAACAAAGTTATTAAAGTGCTGTTCCATTACGACTATTTAACATCTACAAAAAACTATAAACAGAAACAAATTTAATGAACATAAAGCAAACGTACATAAATCTGCCTACTAATACATAAAATTATACACGGTGAAATTAAGTCTGAACTAGTTTATTCAAAACAGCCAAGTACAAACAAAATTTCTCATGAATGCTGATAACATCAGCCTTCCTAATCCTAGAACCTAACACGGTATTAAAAATATAATGTACAAGGAATCAAACTCTACAACAAATTACCCAAGTCTTTGAACAGTTTGAAAATAACATCAACAAACATATTTAAAAAAGCACTAAGATCTTATATATATGTATAAAAGAAAACACTCCGTTAGATTAATATTTATAAACATATTTGTAATACAAGTGAACACCTACAGTTAAAATATATTCTAATTTATTTTTAAATAACAAAACTTAAATGTTTATTATAAATAATTAATTAATCTAATATATATTTACAAACGTATTAAAAAAGATAACATAATTACAAAAACACAAATAATTATAACACTAAATATTTACACAAATGGTTTAGGCATCGTAGAATACTTAAGCATCGCTGTCAACTAGTAACGTGCCCAGAAGACTGGCAGCATTGCCACGTTGAATGGCAATGCTGATGCTGTTTAAGTAAAATAATATTATAAATAAAACGACACCATAGGAACATGGCAGTAATAGATATAAAGTAAATACACTTTAGTATTATGTGCTGTAGTATAATCATTAACGGAGAAAACATGCCCGTAATTCATCTTTAAAAGTTCAAAATTTTAAATGGACTTCCTGCTGTTCGTTGAAATTGAAAACATTGCTATTACATTTTTTATACATATACCAATAGCGACTATACTGATGGCGCAATGGTTTAAAGGAAAACACTCCTTTATGCAGCATCCAGTATCGTGGGTTTGAGCACACTTGGGACAATTTGTATGATTCTAAGATAGATGTTCCGAGTCTGGGTGCTTTTTTGTTTTCGATGTTTGAATATTTGCAAAGACCCCGCGATACAGTAACTATTTTTAATAAAATTAAGAAACCAAACCAATAATAATATTTATGTTTGCCTACTTCTATTTAGGATTAAATTAAAAAGTATATTTATAAATTACGTTTATGCCTTCAAACCGAATTTCGATCATGGTAACCAATCCTAATGACGACTGGCCATCTGCGCAGGAGCATACACTAGTGCTCTTTGTGGGGGTACAAAGAACATTTGACTTTCATAATCCGATAGATCGGCAATCTGAAACAATCGGAAAGAGATCAGGCGCAGGGCCGTCGGTTTTAGGTTCCTATCTCCGGAGCACTATGAACAATTTCTTTGAAAATAATCTAAATAACTTTTTGGTGCCTTGACCCGGTTTTCTAAACATGCATAACAGTCACATTCACGATTGCTATGCCACTGAGGGTACCTACTATTTATTAAATGGCTGGATATCAACCTAAAGTAAAATAGTTTCAAAATACTGATATTCAGCTTACTGAATCCAGAGGCGAAAGATAAAACCTGACGAAACCATATATTTTAAACAAATATCTATTTTGTCAGAATACTGTTTATTTTCCTCTTCAATTCCTAATATCCCTTATTTAATACAAATATCTACAGAAAATCTCAATCTCTCAGTACAAACAATTACATACATACCAGAGTCGAACTCTAGAAACAGCCACAGTCTCTGGTATCTATAATTCAATACTTTTACATTACCTACATCATTCACATTTTTAGTATAGGTACTACAAGAAATTGCACAATTGCCTGGAGTGCCTTCTAGAATAAGATAGATCAAGACAACAAACTCGTCAATACTAAAGGCCGTCACAGACGTAGCTATAATATATATTAATATGAATCATAGCAAGGCATATTACGACATATTTTCCATATAAATTTTCGAGTGATCGCACACGCAGCTATAATATATATTTTTATGACGTCATCAAAATATGTCAAAATATATATCTCGGTATATTTTGGCATATTAATATATAATTTGGTACATTAATATATATTTTGATATATTTTGAGGATAGGGGTGTTCCATTTGAACGCCTGCCCGACGTCCGAGCTCGATGCGCACGAGCTTAAATTACGTACTTTATTTAATTAAAATACAAGTGTTGCAATTATAATAAGTGATTGAAATATGATTTGTTTTTACATCATTTTTTATCAATTCATGAAGCTCGATAAATGCCGATCTTGAACTTTTAAAATACTGTGCAAATTTATTCGTTGATAAATTTTAATCATGATACAAATTAAATTCGCCACGAGTTCTCTTTTGTTTTATATGCGACTCAACCCAGATGGTTCTATTTTTCGTTCCTAACAAGGCAACATGCATATCAAATTCAGCATCGGAATCATCCTCTGAGGTATTTTCAATTAGATCTAAAAGAAGTGCTCTTGTCAAATTCATTTAGGTACCTAGATTGATTACAGTGTTATTTCAATATTTGAACATCCTCTACAGAAATTGAGCTTTAAAATCGTGCGCTTGCAAGGACGACCGCAGACCGAGTGAGGGCAAAATATATATTATAGTATAGCTCCCGTGTGTGATAGCTTGCTATACTATAATATATATCTCGATATATTAATATATATTATAGCTACGTCTGTGACGGGCTTTATGCATTTCATTTATTGTAGAGCTATTTATAACTCTACAGATGATGTTTACTTAGTTTTTATTGACGATTTGATTGATCACATCAAACAAAGACTAGAAGAGCAGTCATGAAATAGCGAGAAAACTACGCATAGCTCCATCTACATCTTATTGTACTTAGTAGTTCTATACGCGTCACAGAAACGTTTCAATACTCCTGTTACTGTATTCTTACATTTTCCTTCACTTGTAGTTCAAGCAGTACGTACTAGATGTCGCTTCAAGAAAATTATTATTCTACACAAACATGAAAGATTTTAACAATAAATATTAGTTAATGATCGAAGAAATCCAGATGATTAAATTTGTCTCAGGTACACAACTGTTTATAAAAAAACAAAATATGCTACAAGCTGAATTCATTACTGTAATGCCTTCCTACATTTTCATTCATTACTTTTCTCACTCTACGCATGCGTACAAGTCTATTTCAGAAAAACAATGACACTTCAGCATCCCAAATCCTCATCCTCGTCTTTCCGTACAAATTCTGCCACACATAAACCTATTTTGGAATAAGATTTACTAACAAACGTATATACAAAAAGCCTTGGAACAAATCTGTCAATTGGAACGAGTAATCAGTGGCAATTAAATAGGTAAGTAACCCTATAGATACTCCTATTTATCTTTATTATGTTAATTAGAAAGGGTGAAAATATCTGACCCTTATATCCTTTTTAGCTAGGATGGTATAATCTATCTATAAGTCTATTATTTAATTATCAAGTGCAATATTTTGTAGTTAATATTTTCGTAGTACTTCGTAGCACTGTAAAGTAAATAAATATATTGCATGCCTGTTTTTGCCCGCGATTTTGAAGTGTTGACTATATCTTGACATCGGCTTCATGTATATAAACTACATTATGCACTATACCTTAGATTTAACTAAACAGTATGAAATTAATTGTAGCTAAGTATTAAAATTAACTTTCATACTATTAATCTAGACAACTAATAATCTACTATTAGTCAAGCTGTAACAAACAAATAGCCGGCAAGGTATACAAAAATATAAAATTATTGTTTTGGATAGACACTTCCAAAGTCGAACTCTGTATCATATACTATGTATTAATATTGTCTTCTGTTTACGCGAATGTTATTCATTGAAATTAAACTTCTATATACGGATTTTATCGCGTTGTTTATTTAACACTATTACATAATTTTGAAATCTGTTACACTACTACTACTATAGGTCTACTATATGGTCTCCCCGTGACCATGGCTGCTGAAAAGCAACCGAAACGTCGTTTATGTAAACCTAAATATAAATAGTTTTAAAAGGTTTAATAATTTTATTAGCTTATAAATTAGTAATATTCAATAGTAGTAGTAATGTAACAGTTTTCAAAATTATGTAATAGGTACAGTGTTAAATAAACAACGCGATAAAATCCGTATATAGAAGTTTAATTTCAATACTATGTATTATTTAATTCACTTATTGTCATACTAGATTTTGGCCGCGGCGTCGCTCGCGTAAATGTACTGTTCTGTTAGGTTAGTAACAATATTTTTTTCTGGATGAAAGGTACTCTATGTCTTTTTCTGTTCCCCTGACAACATGTATGCGAAATTTTATGATGATCAGTCGAGTAGTTAAGGCGTGAAAGCGTAACAAACAAATAAACAAACAAACTCACATTCGCATTAATAATATTAGTTAGGATTATTCAGATTCCTTAATTTATATCTTATATGCTAACCTAAGTCCACTTTCCCTTTGAATTTATGTCAGTATGTACCTGACTTTTGATTACCATAGCTTATACGTACCCAAAAATAAATTAGTGCATTAGCTACTCTCTCACTTAATTGACAACTAATTAACAGTATTTTAATACAGGTAGTAGTTTGTACAAGAAAATGCACAAATATTTACGAATGTTATGTTGTTTATAAGCCGAAAAATAGGATGTTTACTGAGTTACTTATGCGTCTATTTATTCCGGTATGAATAACGTAACTCACGCAGTTAGTTATCGCACTTCCAAACTGTTTGACTGTCTTTTTAACTACGGTAGAAATAAGTTTAATGAATTTGTGAATTATATTGGAATCATGGCAAGTAATAAAATTTCAAATAATTGCAAAAGGTACTGGATAAAAGCGCTTAAACTTATTATGTCGCCGGTAACAAGGTTAGTGATTAAATTAATATAAACGAATACTGATACAACAAAGCATGCAACCAAATCAAGCATGCCACAGGTAGAGTTGCCAACTTTTATTAGAAGAAATAGAGTATATCTGATTTCGAAGGAGGTAAATAAAGAGTAAGGACTTCCAAAAAAGAGTATCATTTATTTTATATTTTTAAAAAGGTATTTTTTCGTACTTTTTGCAGCACATAACAATTTTTCATGGTTTTTAAAAGAATTGTATGACTCCAAACATTCTAACTCTAAATTTATATAGATCAAAAGCTAATTTTTAATCAATTTCAATGAAGCTCTGTTTCTCTCTGCCCGCCACTTCATATTCATGACCGAAAAGACTCTCTCAGTAAATGCTGAAGTGGCGGGAATAGAGAGTATATAGCTAATAGTTTTTTTTAAAGAAACAAATTCATCAGGACCTTTTTTAAAAATAAATTGCCATTTTTCTGCAGTGGACTTTTGCGTAAAATCTGTGTTATTTAACAATTCACCTTGGAGTTCTTTTAAAATTATAACTTCTAAATATAAACTGTCCATGTGTATGTTTAGTCTTCGTAAATTAAGTTTTTCTTCTATAATTTGTTCTAAATGATTAAATTCAATATTAGTTCTTAAAGATATTTTATTTAGTGAAGAGAGCCAGTTATCACTACAAAAATCAAACCATTTTTGTAAATAAATCAAACATTTGTCTATACACAATGAAAAATTCGTGTTAATTTTATTAAACAAGTCAGGTGATGATTGTTCAAAAGGTTTTAATTTCTGTTTTGTTGTATATCCAAAATAGTTGTCTTTTTGTCTTTGCAGTAATTCTGATTTTAAATTTTCCATTATACTAAAAACATCTACAATTGTGACAGGAGTTACTAACTCCCCGTGACCATGGGTGCTGAAAAGCAACCGATGTCGGGGAAAGTTTAAATTTAAATCAAAACAGATATAATAGTTTTAATAATTAAATTTTCGTCTAATGCCCTTATTTTTGAGGAGACAGTATTTAGGCTACAAATACAGCCTAAAAATTACATCTTGGTGTAACAATGATACTGTTAAGATGATCTCAGATTTGAGTGCTCTTTCTAATACTAGTTATTGGGCAAACAAAAGGAAGCCATTACTTGTTAAAACTTATAATGAAGTAAGACACTGTAATATTAACTCCTCTGAAATACTTAATGCGTTTAATTTAGATAATTGGACTACAGCTATTGAAACACGAAAATATTTTAATTTAAATCTAAATAGTATTCAATTTGCAAAAAATTGTTATGAACTCAATAACCTTATTAATAATGTAAACATAGAATTAAGTAATATATATAATGGATGGCATAAAATTTTTACGGATGGGTCCAAAGGTGTTCATGGTCTCGGTGCTGGATTCTATGATCCAAGTTCGCAACACCGAAGTGGCTTTAAAATTAACTGTGAGGTAAGCATAATGTCCCTGGAACTAATTGCAATTGAGCAAGCCTTATCTTACGCGTTCAAACAAAATTTTACAAAAACTGTTATTTTTTCGGACAGTAAGAGTGCTTTGCAGCATTTGGCTCGATGCGCCTCTGACGGCAGAGGTGCATCGATAGCCTATGATATCTTAAAGACAATTATTTCACTAAATAATCAAGGTAAAGATATAAGATTGCAATGGGTTCCAGCACATATAGGCCTAAAAGGAAACGAGGAGGCGGACAGTGTAGCTAAGTTAGCAGCTGTTAAAGGCACCGTTGTAGAGTACAGACCTGACCATTGGGAATTTATACCTACATTCAAGAGAGCGACGTTTAGGGACTGGGTAACGTATTTTAAGGAAAAATCTAGAGATAAAGGCATATGGTATAGAACCATACAAGGTGAGCCTCCACAGTTTCCCTGGTTTGACGATACTAGGTTAAGTAGAAATTATGTTAAACTAGCTTTTAGACTTAGATCCGGTCATTATCCATCAGCAAAGTTTGCATTCTTAATGAAAAAAGCTGACACGCCCAATTTTTCGATATGCAATAAAATTGAAGATGTACAACATTTGCTGATGGATTGTGCTCGAAATAGGAGTGAACGTGATTCACTGGTTAAGGAATTAAATTTAAATTTACTAGATGTAGGCCTGATACAAAGTATTTTAAGTCATCCGAAGTCAGAAGCTGCCAAAAAGCTATGTAATTTGTTAAAAATAATTCAGCAATGATTATCCTTAGTTCTATTCTCTAGTATCTAATCTATAGTTGTATCTCTAGTTACATATATCTAACAGTGTACTTTTAATTTTAATGTGTGTATCTAGCTATAAGGTACAATGGGATTGACATATCTTTATGGATAAAAATCCCAAATAAAAAAAGAGAAAAATAAAAAAAAATAAAAAAATTTTTCGTCAAAATTAGTAAAGTTTAATAGTAGTAGTATGTAGTCTAACAATTTTTTGGTTATGATAATGGGTTTGCATAATATTACATGACTGGCACTAGTATAGTAAACATTGTATAAAATAGAGTATTTCAGCATACTCTATTAGTATTATAGATTATAGAGTACGCCTACATGATATAGAGTACAATACTCTATTTTAGAGTACGGTTGACAACCCTAGCCACAGGATTAATTTGGTTGGGGTGACACATAGCATGCCAGTCGCATGCTCTGTGTGCGTCTGTGTGTGCAGAGATGAGGAGGTTTATTTTCACAAAGAAAGGTTTTGTCTATGTTGAATATAGGTAATGGTGATTGGCGTTTATATTTCTTCAATCTTTAATAAATCCGCCAATTTATTTAATTCGGTATAGATCAATTAGGCAAAATGTCTTCGTGAGAATTAGCTCCCTGATATGTAATAGGAACAATTATATCATCTATTCTATAGAAGAGGTTACATAACGTAATTATTTATCTAATTAAAAGAACTCCATTTACGGTACGGATAGGCATTTATTAATGGTTTTGAACTTATTGTTTTAAGAATTGTGCTCTAACAATTACTGCTATAACAATGAGAATAATCATATTTTATGTAATAGAACATTATGACTATTGTAAGTAAATTCAACTTTAACATAAATATTTGTACTTGTGTACTTTCGCCTATAAATTGCCGAAGGAATCGACAAAGGATTATACAATTGGCGTGATGCCAATCATATTTTAAATATCGTATTTATTAGGGAGCAAGCCTACTATCATTGCTAAACACTTTTCTAAATGCTTATACTATAACTTAGAAATTCCTAATAGAAAACTCCAACAACACTACCTAATTCGAAAATAAAACCTCTTGTTTTGCTAGTTCTAATTTTAATTCAACTTAATCTAAACCACATAAAATTTTCATATTATTTTGTTCCGAAGTAAGGTGAGAATGGGCCCCGCCTATTAGACGTTATGGGTAACAGAATAGAGTAAATATTCTGTCTTACGGGTCCGTCTTCTTAGTCCTGGTGGACGAAGTTACATGTACAAATCTAGTTACATATTAGAATTAAGAATCAATTTGGTGACAAATTACGACCACGATATTTATACGTCAGTCAATTAGCCTAACTACACTGCAAAATATATCTATACTATCATAATTATATTAATACGTGAAAACTTTGTATTCCTTTTTACGAAAATTGCGCGGACAGAGGAGTATGAAATTTGGCACAGTTAAAGTTTATATGGAGAATATTTTTATAAAATGCTTGAAATACATGATGATGATGATGATGATGATGATGATAGTTACATATATACATATGTGGAGTAGGTGACTAAATGAAATGTGATTATAAGAGTACAGTTATAGACAATAAAACCTTAATAATGATCAAACTTAAAATTTTATTTAATTATAGGCGAATTTCGACCACTTGCCGACCGCTAGTATCTATCAATACTAATTTATAAAGCTGAAGAGTTTGTTTGTTGGTTTGTTTACTTGTTTGTTTGGTTGAACGCGATAATATCAAGAACTACTGGTTCGATTTAAATAATTATTTTAGTGTTGGATAGCCTATTTATCGAGGAAGGCTATAGGCTATATAATATCCCGCTACGACCAACGGGGGTGGCGCAGTAACCATAAACGCGGGTGAAACCGCGTGCAGCTAGTAATATTATAAAGCTGAAGAGTTTGTTTGGTTGGTTGAACGCGCTAACCTCAAGAACTACTGGTTCGTATCGCAATATTATTTCAGTGTTGGATAGCCCATTTATCGAGGAAGGCTATATAACATCACGCTACGATCAATAGGAGCGGAGCATTTATGAAAATGTTGCAAAAACGGGGAAAATTCTCTTATGTCAAGCAGACGAAGTAGCGCTGGTCAGCTAGTAATATTATAAAGCTAAAGAGTTGTTTGTTTGGTTGAACGCTCTAATCTCAGGAACTACTGGATTGAATTAAAAATTCTTTTAGTTTTGGTGTTAGTAGTAGTCCGTTTACCGAGGAAGGCTTACAGGCTATATATTATTATAACATCACGCCATTTTGTGGATTCTATACAAAATGCAATGGTCAGTTTAAAAAATCATTTATATTTAGAGAATAGAGTAGGTATATATTTATATTATTAATTACATGTATTAACCTTTATAAAATTTGTTTTTAAAGTCATATCTCTCAGTGTCTGCCCATATTCATTGTTTCAATTCGCCATAATTACATGATGGTTGATGTTTTAGTTGATTTAAGACAAATCATAGTAGTCTAAGATCCGGTATAAGAAATTTATACCCTCATCTGTTATTTATTAGTGATACGAAATAAATGATAGATAATATACACATAGACATATTGCAAATAGGTTGCCTAGTTAAATTACGTACGGATGATATTAAATAATTAAGTAAATTTTTAATTAAATTTATTTAATCTATTTCTCTTATTAGTTATTTAAAAATCATACACTAGATAAGAGAACATACCCAACAGAATTGAAAAAGTAAAGGTTGCCTTCTTCCCCCTCTACGCTATTGTGGAGTTGCTTGGTATTAGCCGGTGAGTAAATGTTATTGATATACTCTCATCACTTATAAAAAAGTTGATCCAATCCCTTTGCCTACATTCTAGATGTAAATTTTGAACGCGAGTGGTGAGAGTGACAGAGATGCGTTGCGCGTTCTAAATAGATCAAATACTGAATTAAATGACAGATGAGGCTATACATTTCTTATACTGGATCTCGGACTATAGTGGCATATACATGCAACCATAGGAACATGTAAAAAAACATAATTCAATTCGGCCGTTCAAAATATATCGATAAAATAGTTAGTAGGCACAAAAACAACAACGTTACCGATTTTCTACATACAAAGCGGCAACTTCATATATTTTAAACTCCTATTATTATCTAAACTAATATTATAAAGCTGAAGAGATGGTTTGTTTGAACGCGCTTAATCTATGGCACTACCAGAGTGAATAAAAAATATTTTGTATCGGATAGTCCGTTTATTTTGAATGCATTTAGGATATAACATAAAGTACTCTGTGGATATAACATTGCGTTACGAGCCACAGCAATGGCATAATTATAATAAACGTAGGTACTTACCTATTACCGCGAGCGACAGCTAGTATAATAATTATATTACTATATGTAACTTAAACGTAATAATTTTGTAAGAAGGCCCCTAAATATGTGTATGACCTACTAATGTGATATTGCATGTTCCAGGCTAAGAAAAATATTACGAAAATCAAACATGAGACAAATGAAAATAGCCGTCGGTGTACTTATAATATTTTCATGTATTGCTACTTTGATTTCATACTATTGGTACCGACTAACTTTTGTAAACATATACGGACACAATGAAAACGATTTACAGACTACAGCGGACTATATAATAGGGACGCCGATGAGACGGTTACCATTAAATGAAATATATAAGGATATAAAGGCGATTAGACAAGAGGATGATGATATGTTTGAAAGACAAGTTCGGCAAGGTATCTGAATTTATTTTTAAATGTACTAATTTACTACCCTACTATGAGTTTCCAGAGCTGATGCAACTCAATTTAATTGATCGTTGAAATGCATGTCTTACCATATATTAACTAAAAAAAGATAATTCGTAATGAGAATTAACACAATCATGCATACTGTTTATCTTTAAGTGTTTGAAGTTTCAACCAGGTTACTCCAGCCTTGGTGACATGGTTATCTTGTACTATAGAATATACAGCTACAGAGCATGGACTCTGCAAAATACATACATCAAAACAGACCCCTCACTGACGAAGATATGATTATGTACTTGACTATAGACGTTAACATTTCTAAAACTTATAATTTCAGTAAACATGATAGACACACCGGGTTGCAAAATCCCTGCAACGGTAGTAAACTATATAACAGCTACTGAAAATAGTTCAAGGATAAAGGTCAAGTGTGGAAAACGAGCGGTATTCCTCAGAAAACTCGATGGTGACTCCGTTATAGCCCTAATAAAAACTTACATACTTCAGAAATATATGAAACTTAAAAGTAATGATTTCTACTGTTGTTATCAGTTTATATTGGACACTGTACCTCCGTCACGGGACAGCAACATAGAGTAAGTATCAAATGTTAAAGAATGCCTCGTTGTACGGATTACCACCTGCGGCCTGGCCTTATCACGATTTCCTTAAAATGTGTATGCAAGAACAAAACGTGAAAATGAGCAAAAGCTACACATCACCCACCCCCAGCTCATACTCGCGCATGTAATGACATTATTGACAACAAAAATATTGTATAGCTGACACCGTCCGTTTTTTATCAACGTAAACGCATAACGTTAGCTGATAGATCAAATTTTATCAAAATGTAGATTGTTTGAAAAGCTTGTTTGACAAAAGTTATTTTATACGTTTTAATCTTACTGTTTGCGTTAGGTACCTAATGTTGTCAAATATAGGATTTTTCTTGACCCGCTGTACTGTGCTAATGTGTTGAGTGAAGGAAGAATTTTACCACTCCCGATCGTGAGAACCTGGGTTCCTTATCCGAGTCAAATAAAGGGATTTTCTGTCATCCAACGTATATTGAATACCAAGTTTAAAACTATCATCTTGCAGTGTCTTTATTTTTGTTTTTATGATCGGCTCTTAGTTAGTCAAACAGAATTCAAGTTTCCAATCGTCCTAAAAATAATCCAATTTAATGTGTGTATCGTCGCATTAGTTTAGTGAAAGACGACCTTGTCTTGGATATTATATATATCCTGTATCTAAAAAAATAATACTCATATAAATACCTTTTCAGTGTTTCCAAATGTAAGAAATTTGAAGATAACACTAAAATTACTCTAGTAACGGATTTTATTAATGTCAAATGTTTCGAGCAAACAGAGAAAAATGAAAGTTTTGGCATATATGAAGATATGTTTGCCTTTACAAAGAAGATTAACATTTCAATACCAAAGAAAACGAAGTGCAAAGTAAAGTATAACGTAATTATGATCGGACTGGATTCCATGTCACTATATCGCGCCGCGCAGACTCTCACCAGAACCGTACAATATTTTAAGAATGACTATTGGATGGGTTTTCAAGGATATCACAAGGTATTAATTTATAAATATACTTATTATTAAAAAAATTGATCATATTTATATATCATAATCAATAATTTAGTAAATCATTTCTTTCTTGCATAGATCGCTGATAATACTTTCCCGAACTTAATGGCGGCGTTCACAGGTAAGAACTTGACCAACATTGAAGAAAAATGTTCCGGGAAAATGGACGACTGTAACCATTACATGATTTGGAATACATTCAAGGAGGCTGGTTATGTCACGGCTTATGGAGAGGACTATCTTCGATTACCTGACACATTTACAAACGAATACGAATTTAGAAAACCGCCAACAGATCATTATATGAGACCATTCTTTCATAATCGCGAATACAGACGAAAGAATAGTACATTTTTATGTGCAGGGAAGATTTGCTCGGGGCAACAAGTATTAAATTATGCGCTTGATTTTGCACATACATATAGAAAAGAATCATTTTTTGGACTTTTTTGGATAAATTCCTTCAGCCATGATGCAAAAAGTCGTCCGCATGAAGCTGACAAGATGTTGGAAAACTTCTTTTATCAGCTCACCTATACGGGAGTGTTAGGAAGTACTTTCGTTATATTCTTCAGCGACCATGGCATACGCTTTGGAGGACCACGCTTTCAATTAGAAGCTTATTATGATGATCGAATGCCAATGTTATTTATGTGGATACCAACATTATTTAAACGATTGCATCCACTTCGTTTCAGAGCGATTGTGATCAATCAATTTCGATTGTGTACTCCGTATGATTTATATAGCACACTGTTAGATATAAAACAAATATCTATGTGTACTAATAAAACTATTGCACCCCCTGAAGGATGTCCAAATTGTCACAGTATATTTAAGTTTGTTTCCGGAAATCGTACTTGTCAAGACGTTCCTATTGGAGACAAGTGGTGTAGTTGTCATAAGATGTATCCTCTCCCAGTACAGGACACAGAAGGATTGAAAAGTGTTGACATAGTTGTAAAATATATCCAGTCGATGATAAAATCTATTAAAACACAACGATGCTGGGGCTGTATGAGCGTCAGTCTGAAAACGATTTACAGAATACATTTTTATTACGACGTAGATAAAAGTAGTCTGAACTATGTAGTGGCATTCTCGATGGCACCTGGCAACACGTCTTACGAAGCAACAGTGTTGCGTAGAAATTCTGAATCCAACGGACATATTATTGGTCCAGTCAGCGTTATAAGTAATTACAGAGGTTTAGGAAAATGCACTATTAATCATCGCGAGCGTCTATATTGCGTCTGTCAAGAAAAAGAAAATTGTTGACTTCCTCACTAGTTATATTTTAAGTACCTATACTCTCCTAAGCATTTACGTATCTGACTGTGATAAATTAAGCATTTTTAGATTACAAAATGTTAAATATGAATTGCTTGTTAAAATTTACCTATTTACCTGTGTAATTTCTCTGAAAATTATGTGATTATAAAAGATATTTGATGCATTACATAAATTATTTTATTTGTTACCACTATTGAAATGAACATTTTAAAATAATATTACTAAAACAAAAATAAAATTTGTCTGTTAGCCCTCCTGACGATAAGCAGTTACTGAAGCCTAAAGACCCTTAATGTCATACAGGGTGTCTTTCTGTTAATACCTGTAGGGAAGAGGTATTTTTCAAACCTGGCTGTTCCAGTTCTAACGTAATACTAGCCGGAACTAAGGTGTACACCTTAGTGTCTACCAATGTAGAATTTGGGACTTTACTTCCATCTCATAAAGCATTGTCATTGCAATTGTGAACTTCAGACAACGTGCTATCTCATGAGAAAGAGCACGTTGTACAATCCTTTCAAATATTGTGGTTAGGGACCTCTGGTGTTCCTCGACACAACCACTATCGACGGGGCCACATATATACATTTTCACTTTAACTCCAGGGGTCCCTAACCACGGGCCCGCCCGCCATCCGTACAGCACCAGGTCCGAGAGGCGGCGTGTTCCCACGCGCGCCTCTGTGTCGAGTCCGTCTCCCCTCTCCGGGGGAAACAGTAGGGTTTTTTATAATGTTAGAAGTGTCTATTTTGGGTAGGTCTTTTGTGTAGTGGCCTGCCGTTTCATACGGTGGGCCGTAACCTTGGCGGGGTCGCGACCGCATGCGAAAGCGATTCGCGCGGCCCCGTCGATAGTGGTTTTGTCGAGGAACACCGTGGTAGGTTTAGTCGGTATTCCGGGAGGTACATTATCTTTTAACATCTTTCTTTTACCCCGGCGACTCCGACATAATCCCTCCGCCCGCCCCCGCGGAGGGGTATGCGTCATTGCATTCCCCCAAGTAAAAAAAAAAAAAAAAAAAAAGGTGTAGATTTTTTTGATTTATTTAAATATGCATATAATTTTTAAAATACGTAACTTATATTTTTTTATATTTTTTTGATATATTTTATACTTAACTTAGCCTGTTACCTGATTCTGGCTTGACGTCGACTTCTGGGACACCCTCTATATCTATAAAAGGAGAAACTGATTGACTCATAGAATCTAAGCTATGCGTAAAAGCAATGTCTAGAATTTGAACTTCTTACACATTATCCTTACTAATATTATAAATGCAAATGTGAGTTTATTTATTTGGTATCTACGCTTTCGCGCCTTAACTACTAGACCAATCATCATGCAATTTCGGATACGAGATGTCAGTGGTACGAAAAAGGACTTTGGGTACCTTTGATCCAGAAAAAGTACTGTTCCCGAGGGAAATAAATTTATTGACATAATTTAAATCAAAGCGTGGGAACCGTGACCATAATAACTCTCTCAAGGAAGGGTTTTTCAAAAAGATAAAAACGACAATGAGTATTTCAGCTAGATTTGTAGTATGGTATCGACAAATACCCAATATGAATTAAGACAAGTGTGCTTAGATGGTTAAGATACGTGGAAAGAATGGACAAATAAATTATCAATGATAATAGTATATATTAACTGGGCCTATCAAAACCGAAAGACCTTTGCAAATCTACGGCATTTTGGAAAATATGAAATATGTCAGGTTTGGAATACCGAAAACCAACGAGCGTGCTAGAAGACTTATTTTATATTCCAATTTGATAGTATCTATCTACCTTCAGGCATGCATTCATGGCGTGAATCTATTTAGGTTCGAAAGTCATCTTTACCAAATTGCGTACGTTTTTTATTGCGGCCGATTTCCTATTATTACCTAATATAAATGAATAATGATAAAGATTGCATATACCAACATTGTGAACCTATGTAAACCTTCTTAGAGTTCCGTAGCTGAATACCAAAAACGGCGTATATAATAATATCGGTCTTACATTATGGAAAGGAAGCTATTATAAAGGCAGACTGCGACTATCAGGAACAAATCTCTATTGGTCGAACTCGGAGTATATATATATACCTACTATAGTTTTATAATAAATAATCATTTGAACGTACAATTATTACATTAGATATAGAAACAAAATAATGAGTTGTGTGACTCTTTTTACAACAGTTGAGTGAAATGATAAAATAACGATTATGGTTATCTGTCCGTACATTTAACTGAGAGATACAATGGTCTTCTTTTTTAAATACAACTCTCAAACTACGAATAAATACTGTGTGCCTCCGTGATGCAGCGGTAGTGAATGCGACTGCTGTGCATGAGGTCTCGGGTTCGAATCCCGGGTCGGGCCAGCAAAATATTATTGGATTTTTCAGTTAAGAAATCTCAATAGCAGCCCGGAGTTAGGAAGTTGGCGGTGTTAGACACCCCCGTGCCTCGGAAAGCACGTAAAGCCGTTGGTCCTGCGCCTGATCTCTCTCCGGTCGTGTCGGATTAGCGTCCCATCGCACTGTGATTCCGCCCTAGGCCATAAATTGAAAAATTTCATTGTCTTACTCCAGTAAGATCACCTCATTAAGTCATTAGCTAGTTCACATACTTCCAAAAACTATAAATACCAACGTAATTAGGTCAAGGTATCATTCACTTTTGTGCAGCGGAAGTGAGCGCATCGCGATACTAATTAACGCTACGTGTGAGTCATTAAAACTTAATCACGTTGTTTTTGAGTGTCACCATTTCAAATCAAGTGTTTACTTACGTATTGTGAAGGTATGGATGTTCAAGAGCAAGGTATGTACTTTTATTATCAACCACTTTTTATTTTTTTTTATGCACATATTATTTTGTATCATTTTATTATTGAGAGTAGTTTTCTTTTTAAAAAATGTGATGTATATTTATATCTTTTGGACCTACAACTTTTCGCTGTACTTTGCTGCCCTTGAAGCATATCTTTTTAGAATAAGGAGAACATCCTTATAAAGGGCTATAAGTTGCATCTGCCTCTTCCTGCCTCTTCTTACGTTAGTGGGCTGTCAAAGTATGTATGCCCATAGAATAAAAATAAAGTCATTTTTTTAAGTGCAGTTTTTATATTGTTTCAGGTACATTTTTCAAATGTTCTGTATCGAGGATGTCAATTTTTAACATTTGGTACTCTAAAGTGGGTAAACCAAATGAAAAATCACAGCATGTCCTGAACACTTTGACTGAAACATCATGCCTTTCTGATTACATCGAAAACATTAACCTAGAACCTTTAATCCTTAGAATTACGAATGTATGTAAACGAATTTCTCATTACTGGGCCAAGTCGAATCGTACTAAATCTAAATTCTTAGAAATGTGTTCAGATTGGCTGCATGAAATTGAAAATATTGATGTAGAGCGAACTAAGGTACGTGTGTCTCTGAACTTTGACGAAGTTGAAGCATCAACATCTTCATCGTCTGGCCGTCCGAAAATGAACTTTGACGAGACCAGTAAACGTACAAAAAGGAGAAGATTAGCTAATTTGTCTAAGCAAGATCCTTCTTTCAAGAATCTTGTACATTCATTGCTTAGTGCTTCCGATGATAGTTTATTAACTTTTCCTGAAATCGATGCTAACGAAGTTTTATCGCTCATTGTCGAAGCTCACTTAACTCGACATCAATATTTATTAGTAAAGAAATTTATAAACAATAAGTTTTCAAAAAGCATTTTGCCATCTTACCAAATTGTTGTGGAATCGAAAAAACACTGTTATCCTCCAGATATAACTGTTAGCGAATCATCTGCCGAAGTCGAACTTCAAAGTTTATTAGATCATACAGCCAATCGGATTCTCAAGTCTCAAAAGGTTGTTTTGGATAGGGTACCTAAAGAATCCCAGGATAAGATAGCTTTGATAGGGAAATGGGGTTTCGATGGCAGTACAGGGCATTCTGAATATAAACAGTGTTTTTCTGACGCCACTATTGAAGACGGTAGCTTGTTTCTTACTTCATATGTGCCACTTCAGCTTGTTTTGAAATTAGATAATGGAGAAAATACCGTAGTTTTGTGGAAAAATCCTCGTCCTTCGTCAACTAGATACTGTAGGCCTGTACGCTTTCGATATTTGAAAGAATCGACTGCAGTATCAGTTGAGGAAGAAGCATATTTTAAAGAGAAAATAAGTAACTTACAGCAAACTGTTTTCAAAAAAGAAGATCAGGAATACCGCGTTACTCATTGCTTGCAATTTACTATGGTAGATGGCAAAGTGTGTAATGCACTTAGCAGTGTTTCCTCGTCTAAATGTTATATTTGTAATGCCTTGCCCAGCGAAATGAACCAAATTGACAAATGTTTAAACAAGAAAGTCGATGAGAGTAAATATGAATTTGGTTTATCACCTCTTCACGCGTTAATACGCTTCTTTGAATATTTTGTTCATGTCGCATACAAGTTAGATGTTAAAAAATGGCAAGCTAGATCTGAAAATGACAAAATTCTTGTTGCAGCAAAAAAAACATATATTCAGACTCAATTTAGAGAAAGATTAGGTCTTATAGTGGATAAGCCCAAAAGTGGCGGAAGCGGGACCTCAAACGATGGTAATACCGCCAGACGGTTTTTCTCGAACTCAGAAATTTCAGCTGAAATTACTGGGATCAAGAAAGATCTCCTAGATCGTTGCTGGATCATACTTCAATGTTTGAATTCGGGATATAACATAATTAAAACGAACTTCGAAGAGTTCGCATTAGAGACAGCTCGGCAATTAGTTGCCGAGTATCCGTGGTATAACATGCCTGCTTCCGTTCACAAAGTCCTAGTTCATGGTGCTAATGTTATTGATCACGCTTTATTGTCAATCGGAGAGCTGTCTGAAGAAGCAGCTGAAGCGACTAACAAACACATCAAATCATTTAGGAGAAATCACACGCGAAAAATGAGTCGCATTTTGACCAATACTGATTTAATTAATAGGCTTCTTCTTCATTCAGATCCCTTCATAACAGGTCTACGAAAGTTACCTGTCAAAAAAAAGAGTGTACTGTCAAAAGCTGTTTTAGATTTGTTATCTATTTTAAGGTAATTTTGCCAATATTTCGTATAGTTTGTAGGTTGTTTGTATTTAGAAAATAAACTTATTTTATGTATCTTTGCTATTTTATTTTATTCTTTTGTGGTTATTGTTAATACAAATAACCATTATTTACAGTTTTACTATTAAAATTCGCAATATAAAATGTTTTAGATACATCGATCGTCTAAAATAAAATTACTGCGAGACATTTTTACACCTAAATGTTGTTAAGAATTTTTTAAACTTATATAATATATTATAATTTTAATTATTTACGTTTACCTAAATATATTCCAACGTGTAAAATAATAAAATACTTTTTATAACGGATTTGTGTATTTATGACCGCCTTTGTATGAAACCTGAATCACTGTGCATCGGGTCATGAGAGTGCATTTGTGTTTGCGCACACACTTGTGCACTATAAAATCTCCTGCGTAGTTGGCCAGTCTCTGTTAAGACTGGCCACCGTGGCCGCAATTCGTTCTGGAGAATATTATTATTAAATACTGTGTCGGATGGGGCTTTACAAACATTCAACAGGAAAATCCAGACTCAGAACAACCATTCGTGGTTCACACAAATTTTTGTCCCGTGTGGGATTCGAACCCACAACACTCGGCGCAGTAGCAGTGGCGAGGCGATCACTTAAACAACTACGTTATCTGTACAGTCTAAAGATCACTGCACATAAAAGTGATGAATTGATTTTATAATGTAAGTGTCATCAAAATTACTTTTTAATTTAGATCAATATTATTATTCATACCTTTCCAGAACCTCAGATACTGTATTTTATGCTTCTCTAGCCCAAACAAATAACATAAGCAGGTACACTAAGTAAAATTTCGCCTTGAACTTCCATCCCGACTATGGAACCCTTCAACACCCAATAGGTAAAAGGACATTTGTTTATTTTTAGTTTCATTTGTTTTATTGTCTCTCAGTAAACAAAAAAGAAAACACAATAAACCTAAGTTATTTCCGACCTCTTTATAAATGACACCTTATTGTCAGTATTATATTATTATATTATCTACCTTGTTCCAAATGAAACACCAATGCATAAATAGGTATCCACATCACTTGACGGCTTCGGTAAAATGTCGGACGCTCTGGTGACAGAACATTGCGCAGGGTTTCAGTCACTTGTTTATACGAAATTGATTTTGCAGCTCCGAATAGGATGGTCAGGTGTTTCGACAGCACCGACCGAACAAATATCTTGGATATCGTTCGCATATGAGCTTATATGGTGACCTGCCTAATGTTTCTGCTATACACTGCTCTGCCTAGCTTTATACTGGGCCAATTCTATTTATTATAATAAAAGAAAGAGTAAATAGTGTAATAGGCGCAAGTCGTTCTATTTAATATAAAATACGAGAGTAGGTACATTTTTAAAATTTGCGGAATAGAATAGAAGGTGATGAAATAATATTACAAAATTATTTTTCTTTTCAATATATTCACCAGCAACCCTTCTACATTTCTGAGCTTTATGAATTAACTTGTTTATACCTTCATAAAAAGTTGATTTAGGTATCCTTCTCTGAAAAATATGCTAAAACTGCATCCTTCACTTGCTCGTCGGTAGAAAATATCTTCCCACGAATCTCTTTTTACGGATTAGGAAAGATAATAGTCGCTGGGAGCCAATTCTGAACTATAATGTGGGCGATCAAGATATGGTTTACATTAATAAAAACGAACCCTGGCGTTGTTCGCTAAAAGATTAAATAATGTTTTTAGGAATAACCCTGGTTGTTGATGGTCTGTTTATTCAAAGAATCCTACTAATATTGAACTACAATCAATTAGGTACTCCATAGATTACGTATATGTTTCCCTTAATATGTTGTTCATAAAATTAGATTTTTGAAACGTCGAACCTAAATTACCTACTACTGAAAAGAAAACACAGTACAAGCGGTTATCATAACATGCTGACATCACGTGTTTAATACTGAATAGCTCATTGAAACGCTGCACAACTAACAATAGTACTACGTATAACAAACTACTGAGCTAAGGCACATTTATTCACCTCTCTGTATTTATCACACGTAGATACACACTCGAAGCTACCGTGTGTTTAAAAAATGTAAGCATTTAACGCAGTCACAGTGACATTATATTTTTTTTATAACGCGATAATAGTGATATAGCATTAAGCGCAGAAGAAATTAATCGATATTGAACCAAGTTATCATGTTAAACTGAAAAAAAAACAGTAAATATTACACAAGACAACTGATTGTACCATAAGGATTCCTGTTATGGTAAGTTTGCGGATGCTTACAAATTAGTGTTGCTTTTCCTTATTTTTTGAATAATTCCCGTGTCGCCGAAAGAAATACAAACATTAAAAAAATAGACACAAAGGATACCCAGACTTGGAACAACTATCTGTGGATAGCATAAATTTATGTCGCATGTGAGATTGAACCCACAAGTCCGTACAATGGAAGTGGCAACATAGCCATTGAAACCACTACACCAACCATTTTAATGAATGGATGTGTGCGTACTTTGTATGTAGGTACATAGGTATAACCAAATATAATTAATTAATTTCATTGCTAAATTTGTCCCAATATAAATAATTCTAGCACACTTTATTAATGTTTAATTGCCCCTATAGTTGCTATTAAAAGTCTGTTTTAAACATGACTGAAACAGTCTTCCTGTATTTAGATAATTTAAAATATCATAAACGCAAGTCAATATGTAGGTAAACAAATGAGTGCAAAAATCTCCTTCGGCAATTATAAACATTTATTTATTAATGAATAATATAATTAACTTGCTGGTAATAACAAACAATTATCTCATCTAATGTTCTTATATTTTACAACGTAGGCAAGCACTAAAACGGTTTCTGGAATTTAATAATGGAGTGAAAAGGAAATTCTAAGTTTTATATAGAGATCAAGGCATAGCTCAAATTGCTGATAATTTTATTTATAACTAGCAAATCCGCGCAACACTACAAGAACACTAAAAGAATTTTTTAATTCGAACCAGTAGTTCTGGAGATTAGCGCGTTCAACCAACCAAACAAACAAACTCTTCAGTTTTATAATATTAGTAGGTACCTATAGATAATATCAGCCTTGTAATAAACTGTACCACTGCTGGGCATGGGCACTTTCTCAGTGTGACAAGGGTTAGGCCATATTCCACCCCGCTGGCCCAATGGGGGTTGGAAGACATCACATACCTTCGAAAACATTATAGAAAACTGTCAGACATGTACACTGCCGGTCAAAAGTTTGAGACCACCTACATCAAAGTTGCAAATGGATGTAAAACTCAAAATAAAAAGCTAAACATGAAAGGATTTATTGTGATATTTATTAAGTATGGCAAATGCAATTAAATATAAATAAAAAATATTAAATATTTCGACAATTTAACTTAAAATATATGTTGACAAGCTAAACAGCTTTTTCATCAAAAAACCCTCCCTTGCATTGAATCACTTTGTTGACAAGTCTTGGCATGCGGGCAATCAATTTGTCGATTGTTTCTTGTGAAATATTGTTCCAGCTTTCTTGCAATGCTCTCCACAAATCTTCTTGTGAGCTGGGACAACAACTGCGCACGTTTCTGTCCAGCTCTTCCCACAAAAGTTCTATAGGGTTAAGGTCGGGGCTCTGAGCGGGCCACACCATGTTTTTTAACACCCCTTTTGTATCTAAATAACCCCGGCATAATTTGGAGCTGTGTTTAGGGTCGTTGTCTTGTTGGAAAATAAAGCCATCTCCAACTAGCCGAAGTCCCGATGGTACAGCATTACACTCCAATATTGCTTTGTACTGCTCCTTTTTCATAATTCCTTCGACTCGTACCAAATCTCCAGTTCCACGGCTCGAGAAACAACCCCAAACCATAACGGAACCACCGCCATGCTTCACTGTGGGCAGGACACAGTCTGGCATCATCTTTTCCTCGGCACTCCTCCGAACTAAAACACGTCTTTTGCTCCCAAACACTTCAAATTTGGACTCATCTGTCCAAAGAACTCTTTTGAAGTCTTCTTCACTCCAGTCTCGATGGGTAAGGGCCCACTGCATTCTCTTCTTTTTGTTTTGTGGCCTTAAGAGAGGTTTTCGCACTGCTACGCGACCAAATAACTTAGCGTCTCTTAGTCTTCTTTTCACTGTGGTCAATGACACAGGTGTAGACCGGGATTTGTTCACTTCAGCGCGGATTTCTGGTGCTGTCAGGCGTCTATTCCGCTTGCTTGTTACCACGATGAACTTATCCTCGCTAGAAGTGGTAGCTCTCGGCCTTCCCGACCGCGAACGATCTTGATTATTGCCAGTCTCCTTGTATCGGGTTATTGTGTTATGAACACAAGTCTTCGACAACTTGAGCTGAGTAGCAATCGCACGTTCAGATTTGCTTTCGTTGTGTAAAGCAATGATGACAGCACGAGTTTCACCGCTAATTTGGCGTACTTTTCCCATAATGAGATGTCTTCACTGTAAGAACGACGAGCTCGGACTAACCAAGATTAAGAAATATTTACTCCATGGAAACTCAGGTGTTCACAGTGTTTTAGGAAGTTAAAATTTCCTAAAATTCTGTCAACACAAAACAAAGCCCAAATAATGAATAATAGTCAGGTAAAAATAATATTACAATGACTTTAGCGCGCGGTCCGCACGCGGCGCCCATTGATGTTTCTAGACAAAAGACCTTTGTACGATGATTACATAAAAATAAATAGAAATAATGACTTCGAAAAATAGTTAAATATCCATTGTATATGCAGGTGTTCAAATTAATTGTTTATCATATGTATTTTTAACAAATTTTATTGTGAAACAATATTTTAACTTGTGGTCTCAAACTTTTGGCCGGTAGGGTATGTTTCCTTACGATGTTTTCCTTTACCGTTAAAGCGAGCGATAATTAATTTCGAACTCGTGACCTCTGCGTAGCAGTCTAACGATCTCCCATTAGAAAATCGCTGAGATTTTATATTTAGTAGATAATACTGCTTATACAATACTGTCATCCACCATAATCTTATATTTATACTAGATGTTCCCGCAGTTTCACACACATTTATCGTTACTGCGCTGCCCCCGTGGGTCGTAGCATGATGTTATATAGCCTATATATATAGCCTTCCTCGATAAATAGGCTATCCAACACTAAAAGAATTTATCAATTCGAACCAGTAGTTCCTGAGATTAGCGCGTTCAAGCAAACAAACAAACAAACTCTTCAGTTTTATAATATTAGTATAGATTTAAACAGCTTTTGAACTGACCTTTTTTTAAAAAACATTTTATATGTTACTCGGTGATAATAGCTTTCTAATGGTGGCAGAAATTTTTAAATCATTTGAGTAGTTTTTGAGCTAAATCCCATTATACACCTCATCGACTACCTTCTCAAATGAGGAGAGAACAGATTTGCAAAAGTAAATTTTCTAGTTTTATGCATAAAAATATCATAGGTATAGCGCATTAGCACAGTACACATACCTATAGACAAGGCATAAACTTAACTGATATATGTCCCATCTAGAAAGTTCCTATTTTGATCGGTGTGTGCACAGTTGCGCTGTCGTCGTCTTATAGTAGCCGACTAGGACTAGTACTCGATCCCTTGCTTACTACTCGGAAAGCACGTAAAGCCGTTAGTACTGCGCCTGATCTCCCTCCGGTCATGTCAGATTACCGTCCCATCGGATCATGAGAGTTAGAGAACAGATAGTGCAATTATGTTTACGTACACACTTGTGCACTATAATATCTCCTGCGCAGACGGCTAGTCTCCGTTAAGGCTGGCCGGCGGCGTGAGCGAAATTCAGTCTGGAGGAAACGTTTTACTGATGTAAGCAGTAATATATAATTTATTATTATATATTACTGCTTACATCAGTAAAAAGTTTCTGGTGTGCATTATGCATGCTGGCATTTAATAATTTTGATCTAGTAATTGTTTTTACTTCGACGGGTAATCGGGGGGTACTTATTTATGTTAATCCCAAATAACGTTGATTTATTTACATTCGACTCAGTACTACGTGATAATCGTGATGTGTATTAGGTACTGTATCTTTCGAATGCAACTGTGCGCGTCAATTACGCCAAGTAATCGGTTAAATTGACAAATATATGATTAAAATTGGCTAAATTTCCTACGCAAATTTTCATCGAGACAATATTTTAAAGCTTGGAAAATAAAGTACGAGTACGAAGGCAGCAAGTAGGAATATTAGTAAAAATAAAATCCGTCCGCAGCAATTTATGTTTCCTTTTTTTTTAGAACTAAATTGCTTAAAACAGGTCTGTACCGTGTTCTATGTTTGCATGTTTGTATATTTGACCGCAACACAGAAATTATTCCTAGTGCGGGAGATGTCTTTTTCTAAGCAATAAAACAGTATTTTATAGTTTCCTTAAATGTGAACCAGCGAAGTGATTTTATTGATATAGTGTGTGTTTTGTTTGAATACTTACTTTATTATCTTTATGTGCTGTTCAAGCCCAAACTTACAATCTTAACTAATATTATAAAAGCGAATGTGAGTTTGTTTGTTACGTTTTCACGCCTTAACTACTCAACCGATCATCACAAAATTTTGCATACACGTAGTCAGGTGTACAAAAAATGGACATAGGGTTTTATTCACAAAAAAAGTACTGTTCCCGAGCGAGCGAAGCCGCGTACAAAAGCTAGTTATTATGCATAAAAGCTGCCGGTGTTTGAGTTCTGATAATTGTTTATGTTGATGGATTGAAGTAAATAGGTATAATAAACTCTGACATATTTCCGGTAGATTAATGCAAGTGAACTAATTATTATAACGTATGGAACCCACATTTTTTGGAATAGTGAACTGTTATACAATGCTAGATCTCATAGCTTTTATTTGGTTTCAGTGTCATTGCATCATTTATGACATTGCAGTCATTGCATAAATGGTCGGTAGGTATATACTCACCTACTACTCTGGATTCGTCTGCATCAAGAAATTCATCGATAGAGAAGTACGCCAACAACTTAAACGAATTCATCTGGATTGCTTATGTATTGGCCCATAGGGCACACTATAAGTGAATCACATAATTTCTTGAACGACTCATGTAATTACTTACATTTCCCTCATTGGTTTAAAGAAAGGAGGAAACACTTTTTTTATTTTGAACTCATCACAGTCATCACAGACGTCCTTCGTGCATTCAATTTTTTTTAGATTAGGTATTTCTTTATCAGTTCAGGTAGATACTTTTATTGGTATTATATGGCAGTCCCATTGTAACTTATGCCTAATCTACAATACAAAAAGTAAATTACCCTTAAAGTACTAGGCTGCATACTGTCTTTACTGCCTTACTTGCTTTCGACTTAAGTATGACTGAATTATAAGACTGTTTGATTTCAGCAATCATTAACCGATATTTCTGGCTAATTTCCCATTATGGCAGTTCAAGGGAAAATCTATGTATTATTGTCACTAGCGTCATATATTGCAATAACAGTACATTGCTACACTTTATCCCTAACACATGAAGATAACAATGATGACCTTTTTTCGATAAAAGATATAATGAAGAGATCCAACATATGGCACACCAGCACTTCCTTTATAGGTGAGTACTGAGTTACCACAACAATTGTAATATAATAATCTTAGCCCGGTTTTAAACTGTCCCACTGCTGGACACAGGCTTCTCCTCAGTATGAGAAGGGTAAGGTAAACATTATGGAGAAATCAGACATGCCGACTTTCTTCACAATTTTCCATCACCGTTGTAGCGAGCGACAATTATCTATTTAATACGCAAATAATTTCGAAAAGTTAGAAATGACGCGCCTTGGGATCGACCTCGAGACCTCTGCGTGGCAGCCCAGCAACCTCCTACTAAGCTATCGCTACATAATAATTACTGCTAAAATGATTTATTTACTATCTTGATGGCGTAGCGATAATGTATTCGTTTCCGGGTAGGGTAAAATGCTTTTTCTGTCAAAAAATTATTTAGTACATAGGTACCTACAATAACTCACAGAGAAGACTTCATGCTACTACTAAGAATTAAACGGATGGCCACTTATTACGTGGATCCTACGTAATATATGTAGTACTTACATAATACACCTCCGCCTTCCCCTTTCTGGATGTAGGCGTGAGGCTATGTATGTTATTTATTCGTAAATGCCACAGAAATATTAAGACCTCAATAGCGTAGCGTGGTTGTCAGCAGTCCGGCCGGTATTTTTTTGGCCGCTCTTTTGTTTAGGTATTTCAATTTAAAATACTATAATTTTCAGTAATTCTAAAGAACTGTCATCAATATTGTGTGTTGTACAGTTCTAATATTTACAAGATATTATTATTATCCATTGAATTGAATGAAATTTTGCCGCCCCCTAAAAGTGCTGCACGGGGCGGGCCGCCTCTACTGCCCCTACTACGCTACGATCTAATAAATATCTATACTTAGTTGCCTTGTTGGCGATGCAGTAGATAATGCGACAACTGTGCGTAGGCCTTAGATTCGATTTCTGATTAGTTTTTTATCAAGAAATTCTTTGAATCTGGACCCGTCTCCGTTAACGCAACCAACTTGCTCTCTATTATGGGCGCTACAACTAAGTAAAGCTGGCGGGATGTGGATGTAATACATCTTTACTTAAGATGTTTGTAGTAAGGAGAAAATTTCAAAGCCCATTTTTCGTTTTTAAGTAATTTAATTCAATTAAGGCCAGGTAGACCAAGCAAAGTAGGTATTTAACGCTGCCATACTTTACGCGAAGCGAGCCGTGCGCACGAGTCGCCGGTCTGAAGTCACGTACGCAAGCTGCTGTAGTATATAATATCTTATTATTAAAGGTATTAAACTGTATTGAAAAATGTAACCACAAATAATTGTTCTATATGTTATTAACTTTGAGTAGATATGGTTTTTGGAAGTAAAACTTTGATAAGCTTCAAGAACAATAAGAAAAACATTAAAAAATAATCGATCTAGCCTCCTCTTCGGATTTTTTTTTGATCGAGTTAAATTTTCGTTATCATGTTTTGAACCACAAATTATCAAAGTACATATAGTAAACTATAATATGTATTTTTTTTTGGCTTTAAACAATCACTATTTATGTGTTTAATATTGAATCAAAGTTATGTAAAATGGGAATACCTGGCCTTAAAATACATAATACTATACTCCGTTTTCACTACTTTCTTAATTGGTGGTTGATCGTCTTACGATTGTTTGTTGGAGTAACACGTTAAGTGTTAATAAGGCCCAAGGTCTCGCTTGTTTTTGTTTATGATACTTAGAAGGTGATCTCGTTGTAAAGAATTTTAAGTCATGTCACATTAACATTAGATAGGTATTCAGTTTTTAATTGTATAAAAAAATAATAGCACCTGTAAAATCCTTAAAGGCAATTGTATATTTAACCTTTGGAATAAACAATTGACATATTAGAATATTGACTGGCAATAAACTAAATAAATGTTGTCTATACATTAACGAGGCACGACAGTATATCGGATTCGACATTCTCGAGCTTGGTACCCTGATAATCTTTTTTTCTAGAATTCGCAATATATTTAAGATCAGGATATTAAACTCTCCATCTCTATCATCTACGATTGGCGGTCTAGAGTGGTCGACCCTACTGCCCTAACTGCGCTACTACCTATTATCTAATAACTAATTCATTCCCTTTCAGAAAATGATGTATTTTTAATCAACACACCAGGGTGTTACATACCAAATTACACAAAAAGAATAAAATTTAATCGCAGCAACAGCCACAATCTTTTTGTAAATGCTTGCGGTGCGAGAGCCATATTTGTTGAAACTGTAGCAAACAACAAAATCTATTTTTGGATAGATAAACAGACAATGAAGAAATATACAGTCAGAAAGAAATATCGTTGTTGTTATAAATTTGCTTATAAAGCTATAGCTGAAAGAACTGAAAACGGTACAAGTTTGATGTAAGTTTTACCGCTCACTACCAATATTCACGTCCACACGCCAACTATGGTATTACAAATTACTCGCCGTCGATCAAAACCGCTGATGAACGCAATTATGCTTAGATAGTGGTGTTACCTAGAATAACAACAATTTGCAACCCAAATCGCTAATAATAACTAAAGTTTTCCACAAGTTATCTGGTCGTCTACCATGCACAGTTCCTCTAACCATGCCGCTGGTAAGAATTTCCTGACAGAAAACGCCATCAAAATTTAGACCATGTGATTTTCAGATGTTCGATTTAGACTGATCTCAAAGTTACGTCCCTTAATCTATAAAGGAGTCTACCCACTACCCCGTCTCATACCATGACCTTGCTAGGAACGTGTTAGGCAAAAAAATATTCTTTGTAAGGAAATGTATAAGACTATGCCCACTAGACCGTTCCGTCACCGACCAGCAGTTCCTATAGCAGGGCGTATCGTGTTGCTTTTCGTGTCTGATACGTTCCTAGCACGGTCATGGTATGAGACGGTGTAGTGGGCAGACTCCTTAAGGGCGTTATAAATACTTTAAGTATATCTACAGTACAAGTCAAAGTCCATCTAAACTTTCAGTGTTTCACCTATTTTTCAGTATAATTTTTTATAGACATTTCTATATTTCAGTTTTACAAAGTGCAGAACTCTAAAAACCGGTATGATAGTTCCATTAGATCATGAAATTATCGTAGTATCCTGCACACCGCCTAAGCAAAAACATAAAGAAATATACAATGATGCCTACATAAAACTAAAGAAGTTGAATGTGAGCGGCGGCGTTTTTAATAAAACCAGCAAACCATCATGGAACGTTCTGATGTTAGGATTACATTCAATGTCAAGAGTTAGACTTTTGGAAACCATGCCACATATATCTGAATACTTAAGAAGACATAACTGGTTGGACTATAGAGGATTCCAAAAGGTAAAAACAATTATTATTATAATAATTTAAACTCTTCGCCAACGCCCTAGACACATTGATTCTTATCGAGGGCGGGTTAAACATTTATTCAAATATAAAGTGAGAACCTGAGGGTCTCTTGTTGGTAACGCACATGACATCAGGAAGTCTCGTACTTTGTAAACCCTGCCACGAAGTTGTTACATAGCCCTCGATGTAATGCAATGTAATCACTTTAAGAAGGATTGTTAACCTATAAGGTCGCAACGGCTCACCAGTCGCGGTGATTTTTAATTATATCTGTTAATCTAAAACTTGACAGATTAATAAATATAAAAGCAATGCCTATAGGAACGTCAATTAATTGTATGAGAAGTATTAGGTACGTTGTCTGTCTAGCGTACTAGTAAAGTGCCTTATTTAAAAAAATACTACCCGTACTCCATTTGGTTAGGTACATAACTAAAGGTAAACAATCTTGATGTGACTTTTTACACAAAGACATATTAAACAAATAAACTATTGCTTAAACTAACGATTCAATTGATTTAGTAATCTTATTGTTGTATTTACATTGATCTTTAGCAGCATTTTATTTTTAAACCGAATTAAAAAAAAAAGACACATCAAGATTGTTTACCTTTAGTTAAGTACCTAACCAAATGGAGTATAGATGCTGTTGAGACCCACAGTGCTCTCATTATGCCTCCATGAGGCCTTAATTATGAGTTCTGAGGACAAGTTACCGATTTGCTCTTTTAAAATTAATCGCTGTTCCTATAAAAATATATTTCAACATTGAAATTAAACACTTTATACGAATTTTGTCGCGTTGTTTATTTTACTTTATAACACTGTTATTACATAATTTTGAAAAACTCTAACACTACTATTATTGAACTTTACTACTATTTAAGCTATATATTTTTTAATTAAAACTATTTATATTAGAATTTAAATTTAAAAATTTATCAAAATTATGTAATAACAATGTTAAAAAGTAAAATAAACAACGCGACAAATTCCGTATAAAGTGTTTGATTTCAATGTATAACATTCGCGTAAACATAAGACAATATTATATATTTTAATATTTTGAACCACAGCGGTGCGACAGCGGCCAGACAATTGTTTTTCAATTATGTCAGACATTTCAGCAATTGACAGGATTAATTTATTTACAGTTACCTAAAAGTGATATTTAGGGGCTAGTGAATATGTTACTACTGAGAGCTGTAAAGTTTTACACACATACTTAATATTAATTATTAATTTTCAGATCGGCTCTAGCACATTTCCTAACTTAGTAACTCTGTTGACTGGCAAGAATTATACTACTATTGTTGCAGAATGTGATAGCGGTTTATATAAATGTGCCGAATACTTTATATGGAACAAGTTCATGGAAGCTGGCTACGTGTCAGCTTACGGAGAGGACTATTTGGATTTACCAGACACATTTTCTAATTTTGGTGGGTTTAAAATAAGACCAACGCATCATTATATGCGACCATTTTATCGATTACGCGAAAGACGTCTAAGAAATATCTTGTGCTTAAGGCGACAGCCATCTGTCACGCATTTGCTTAACTACAGCCTCGAGTTTGCTCAAAGCTATAAAGACAAAAGGTTTTTTGGCATGTTCTGGATAAATTCTTACTCTCATGATGTCACAGACGACCCTTCGATGGTCGATAGAGAATTGGCCGAGTGGTTTTTAAAACTGAATAGCACTGGAGTATTGAAAAATACATTTGTTATATTTTTTAGCGACCACGGCACTAAATTCGGAGATTTAAAACTGCCAATAGAGTCATATTACGAAGAGCGACTCCCGATGTTATTCATATGGGTACCGCATAAATTTAAAAAGAAATACACTCAGAAATATACCAACATGCTTGTAAACCAGCATCGTTTGATAACACCTTATGATTTGTATGTAACATTAGGAGATATATTAACATTGACGAATTCTTCAGTCAAGCCGACTATATCTGAGGCTTGCCCTCGATGTTTAGGTTTATTTAATTTAAAATCAATTCGCTGGACCTGCGCAAACGCACGTGTTAGTGAGAACGGGTGTAGCTGTCGCACCATGATTACATTTGAAAATAATTCTACAGAAACTAGACTTAGTTTGGCATTAGCCGTCGAATTTATAAATAATGTAACAGATTCGGTTACTACCACGTCCTGCATGACTTGCAAACCGTTAACATTAAAAACAATTTTCCGATCACATGCATTCCAAACCAAAGACAGAATATATAACATTGTGGCTTTTGAAATGTCCAGCAACGTCCGTTTTGAAGCCACAATTGTATATCGTGATGATAAATCTAGGGTTTTGTATCTACATACAATAACAGCATACTATAAAAATAGTAACTGTGTCTCAGACCCCAGTGATCGCCCTTATTGCGATTGTGACCAAACTGAATGTGAAGATAATGAACTCAATACTACGAAGGCATTAAATGAAAATTTAATCCATTAGGTATTATAGTACTAATGTAAAGAAAGCAAAATAATTATACATTAGTTAAAGGGGCTTCTAGACAATTATCATTTTAGTGCAATAGGTATGTGGCTGCAATGCACTGACCGACAGTAACAGCCGACTTAGATAATACACGTAATTATTTTGTACATAGTTGTCCAAAAAATGGTGTTTGTTATAGCCCACGTCTTGAAATATTATTGTATTGGCCGGACTATAGTCGTCACATATTGTAGTAAAATATTGGCCGTTTATAAGACCTTTAACTTAGACAGAAATACAGAACCCGTATTAAAATAAGATACCATAGGCAAATGACATATCTGAGCAAGCAGGTTTTTTAACCGGACAGAACCTAACAATTGCCACAGATCAAACACACACTCTTTGCTAAGACGTTCTAAGAATGTCTGATTCACAATAACAAGTAAGGGGATCCGGCCGACTTGCTGAGGTGGGGGAGTTGAGCCACTTCCATTAAATCATTAAACAATTAGCGCTATCGTCGCTTCTCAAAACACAGACTGCGCGGTATATACCTACAATTTGTGCGAAGTCGCTTCATTCTCTGTCTGTTTCGATAGAACTGAGAGTGAAAGTTAGGGTGATCGAAACGCTACGAAACCAATTCACTACTGTCGATTATTGTATACCTACGTTGGATAACAGTCCAAAATGTTTGCAACATGTGAGCTGGAGATAGTGGCAATCCGAGTACAGTACCTATCCCTTTTAAAGGAAATCGCAAGTATCGCTGTGTATATGATTGAAATGAATAATATTATACACTAAATAGGTTACCTTCATGGAAAAGGACGTTGAAAATCTGATCCATAGAATCTTGTCATTAAATAAGTACTGATGTTAAAAATTGGATGAATAAGTAGCGCAATAGCATCTGCATTAGATAACAAAAGAGTATAGGTAATATATAAAACGTGAAAATTGCTTTGACTGTTTTGCAAGGGATTTCGATAATCTGATTTTATTTTGAGAAGAATGAAAAAACTACCTAATTGGATAGTTTCCGAGTTGCTTTTTGTACGCTAGTAACATCTACTTCTTTTCTGTATAATTATAATATCATCGATTGGAACTGAATTTGTAATCGTGGCCAAAAAGTGGGATAGTGCCAGCTCTTGTGTAGTGTATCTTTTATATTAGGAGCATGATGTGACAAAGACTACATTTAAACTAAAGTCTCCTTATATTTTATATATAAATTCTTTATATTATAATATATATGTATGTATAATAATAAAATACTTAAAGACTGCTCACGTTTTAATGTCATAAAACATTAGTATAAGTCATGTTAGATTATAAAAATAATTTGTACCTTCACGCATATGTCATTAAATTTCAATCTTATAGAGTGTAATATTTAGGACTCCATTTTGTTTCATTTATATTCTCCTTCAAGTACCAATTCTGCTTACCCTACAATTAGTCACAATTACAATACAAAATATAGGTGCAATAATGAAAATATACTGGCACAGATCATCTCTATTAAAAATAACTTAAATATTTAACAATCAGATCTCCATAATACATTTCGTAATATTACGAATAAATTAATACATTATATAAATAATATAATATAACTAACTGCAACTATTTGACACTAGAGAACTACTTAAATGCAAGGCTCTTCACAGCTCAATCAACAATTAATTATATAATAGACTTATGCTATAAGATTTTTTACTAAAGTTGGCGACTGCGGTTTCCTTGGGTATATCACGAAGAGGGACAATTGAGATATTGCTAAAACAGCTCCCACGAAGTTTGGAATCTGAAAACAAAACAACATTATACATGCAGTATAAATAACATACCAAGCAGATATAACTCGTTAAACAAGTGAGAAACGGCAATGAATTGCCGTAAATCTTAGAGTTCGAAAAAATGGTTCAAGTAATATGCAAAGGTCACGTGATACCACGTGACCTTGAGTTCAGAGGTGAAAGGTCATAGTCATTTCGAGGGTATATCGACTATGCTCAGTCAAATGGCGTTGACCACGAGTCTCTAGCTCTTACGGTTCTTGAGTTGAAAGTTGTATAACAGACAGACGGACGGACAAAGCTGTTGTATAAGTTTTTTCGAACTCTAAAAAGCAATGGTACGGGTTTCTGTAATACCGCATGAACAAGAATAAAATACTTATCGAAAGCGCATGAGACTGCATGAATGGTGTACGTGGCGGCGAGGCAACCATTTAAACCAGTAGGTTTAAATGGTTGCCTCGCCGCTACCTCTGCGCCGAGTATTGTGGGTTCGAATCCCACACGGGACAATAATTTGTGTAATCCACAAATGGTTGTTCTGAGTTTGGATGTCCTTTTGTCCGTTGTTTGAATGTTTGTAAAATCGCGATACAAGAATAATTCCTAGTGCGGGAATTGTATTTTAAAAAATATATGATGCATAACAGTCAATCGAATTACATGTATGTATAATCCCAGTCCACTGAACCTTGCTAAATGCGAATGAAACATACATTTGGCTATTGCTTTGTCGAGTGATGATCTTGAGAACGAGTAAACTTGTCACTATGTATAAAACTCTATCTATTCTGTACTCTGTAAAGCTAACTAGCACGAAACCCTCGAACCTAGCGTACTGCAATCTTATCAATACCGCTTAAAGTAGGCAAGATAATATGTGCACATTTGCATGTATTGACGTTTTATATTATATTTTCGAATGTATTGCCATCACTATACATACACAAGTACGTGTGCGTGCTTGACCATGAAAAGTTAGTAATGTGTCGAGTACAATTGTATTCAATTATCATTTAAATGCATTTTTTACCACTATCAACCACTGTATCACGGGTGAAGTATGTTCATTATATAAATTATAAAGTTAATATTCGAAACATCGATAAATATACGCATTCATATTTAAAATGTATTTTATATTTCCCTACCCTATATAAATGTAGAGATATCCTGAGGTACTTCACGTGGTAAAAAGGCATAGAGGTGTAGAAATACGAGGTTTGACTTTCGTCGACCAATTCACCGTCCAACGTCACCGCGTACGAGCACCAATCATCGTAAGACCAATCGATCAAGTTTTAAATATACAATTATAATCAATGCTAACAAATTAACTAATTCGGATTCGGGGTCAAACAAGTTTATAATAGGTACACAAGTTTTTTAAAATTTATCAATTATTGTTGACCCCTACAGCTTACCTAAATGCTTTTATGTTCATGTCGATAGTACAGTGGGTGGCGGCCAACTCTCAATTGCAAATAAACTAAATACTATTTGACGCGATTTTTTTTTTAAATACATCTCCCGCGCTATTAATAATTCCTGTATCGTGGGGGACTTTACAAACATACAAAAAACGGAGACAAAGAGCATCCAGACTCGGAACAACCATTTGGGGCTCACACAATTTTTTCCCCGTGTGGGATTCGAACCCACAACCTTCGGCGCAGTAGCAGTGGCGAGGCGACCACCTTTACTACTACGACATCCGTGGAGTCGAATCTGTGCATTATTTGAATAAATGCATAGCAACGAATAGGAGACCAATTTATATTTATCTTATGTATTTAAACAAATCGCCGTCGCAAGTCGTGAATATTTATGGCGATAAAACAACTATTATAAATGCTATTTCCTAAAGATGGCAACCAACTTCCTGATCATAATTAAACCATTTATATATGTATTCTTGTTCTCAATGTCATGTATAAATATCACCACATGTATAAAAACAAGAATTCCATCAAATAGATTTTATAGGTATGGATGGTATGGGCTATTTTATAGCTATATGTTGGAATACAACACTTGTATGGCGCTGTACGTAAAATGTTGTGGGTTCGAATTCGACAAGGGCAAATTATTTGTGTGATACACAAATTACTGTCCTAAATCTAGGTATACTTTATGTTTGTAAAGGCCTTGTACACTACATTTTTGATAATGACGATACAAAAACAAAAATTATTAAAGAAATTATATAATAATAATACTAATAAATCAAATGCATACCACTCAAGTATTTATCAATCATATTCACAAGTGTATTGCTCAACAGGTGATGATAATTACACTTACATGCACAACTACTGATTGCATTGCATAACAGCAATGTGTTTCCATATCTACAATTTCAATAAAATATTTTTATGAAATAGCTACATGGCCTGTCTGATTGTAAGGTAAGTACAGGGAATGTTGACTGAGGGGATAACCCGGACTACAACAACAGCTTAAATACTGCTACTCTACTTTCATATTCTTTTAGGTAGTATAACTTAGCCATGTTTTTCCTATTATTATGTTTAAACCAGCAAGGCTCCATTTCTTAATCCACTATTGTATTAAAGGCAAAATATAATTACCGATAAAAAGTTATCCTCTTCTATTATACCATAAAGGAACCAAAAAGTAGAAACAAAGAATGACATCAGTATCATAGGGAAGGGCAAACATTCTGTGCTTTTGACCCTCAACACATACAACAGCTTGCTCATAGGTGCAGCTATTGTTAACAAGGTAAGAGAGCACGCCATCATACCTGAAACACATTAAAATAAATAATCATAACTGTTTAATTTGTTTTTAACCCTTTGACCGCCACGTCAAAAAATAAAAGCGTGCTCTCGGCGCCAAGCTACGATTTCATCCTTTAATTTGTCATGTAGTCGTGACCGTGGCGTGCTGGACACATTTTGCTTTGTCATGTATACATGACTGTGGCGGTCAAAAGGTTAAATATACCTGAGGAAATAAATGAGATTCCCTTTAAATCCCATAGTCTGCAATTCTGCCATCTGTTAACTAAAAAAATGTTAAGACATGTATTCCATAGCACTCACCATTATTTTACTTAGTGGATGGTAGAGTTATACTTATGGCCCAATCAAATGTCTGATGTTTAATTCTTTGATTAGGCAAATGTATGTTTGGCTCATCAATAAGGAAATGCTCAAAAGCAGCATGGAGCAGATCAAAGGTCTTTGGTAAACAGCAATAGTCCTGTCATTTAAATTTATTTATATCACTCTTTTCTTTTAGGGATACGCAGTTGTAAGTATATGTATGCCTGTTTATGTAGTAAAAGCCTTTACCAATGTTTTAGTAAATACAGGTGTAAAACATTTATATATACTATGACAAAATACCCAGCAATGATTTTACATTATTATTAGCTAGCCAAGATCCAGATTCAATGGAAAAGCAGTGATTAGCCTCTACTGTATATTAGATCATGGATTCAATGCCCTGGTTGTGCAGTATTATATCTGTCAGGAAATACTTAACAGCTGCATGGATTCTAGAACTATTATTATTTATTTAAAATAGTTTATATTTCTTACCCAGTCTAGGCAAAAGTATATCATTGTCCTCTTCAAAGGTTACATAACAAACTATAATAACAACATATACAAGTGTAATTAATATTTGTTTTAAAACAGTTGATTTTTTAAAAGTATAGATATAAAATACTATGATATATGCTATCATTAATAGTTCTCCTATTATATTAACTATTATTATTAAGCCATCTTGTTTAACTAATCCATATAGGAACCAAAGGCAGCATCTGTAAAATAAGCACGAATAATTGTACTATCTTGAAATAAATATTTAAATCATTAAAACGTCATTAAGTTTACTTACGACAGTATACCGCCAATAAAAGGTAATGGTGAGGCCTCAGCCGTAGTTTTATTAGCAACATATTGTTTACAGACCAACCTAAAACATAGCACAAAAGTGACATTACTGCAGTAGAACAATAGCTTTTGAAAAGCAAACATAAACACAATATCGAAGAATAATTACACGCCAGACAGAAATTGTAGCACTGTTGTTATTACTGCTAATCCACTAACTAAATCTTTGAATTCCGATAGATACATTCCGTCCACGTCAATCGAACGTTTATTATTATTTCATCAAAGGGACCATTATACACAAAACTAATTATTTGAAATATTTTTTTATGTCATAAGTTGTTTCCTGAATGCCCGAGAGATGCCGACTATTTTTATAAATAATATGACATATGACAGTGACGTTGACACTAGGCATGGAACATTCCATAAGTAGCATGTGAAAAATCACAATTTCTGCTAAAATCATATCATATGAAATCACGTTGTCACGGGAACCGAAATCGGAGAATGAAACGGCGCGAAGCCACGAAGATGCGTATTTAGAGCCAGGCGTGCCAAAAAGAGATAGCTATATTTTGTTGATTCATCGATATATTGCGCATCGCCGAGTTGCCGGCCGCGCGGCCAGCTCGCATTGTTGTGACGTATTTATAATTCACTGGTTAACTTTGAACTCAAGAAATGCTCTTTGAATTAAACGACGTAAAAGTAAGAGGGAAAGTGCATTGTCAAAAGATAAAATTCACACTAATACGTGTAGTACCTAAATACGATCTCTGTTCTACTAGTCACATAACTAAATCGCACTATTCATTAATTTTCATATATGATTTTAGTAGCAAAAAGCAGCATCTGTTAATTTGCAATTTTGCAATACTGGAATTAAAAATCATTAACTGTGAAATTTCATAGGTGAAATTACTGTGAAAAAAAAAACATTTCATCAAATGAAAATTATTTAAAAGTAACACTGATATGTATGTCAAAATATGTAAATTCTACATCAATATCAGTGTTGCCAGCAACCTTTATTTACCAATAAAAGTGACTTGTATTGTATGCACCTAAAATGGAATCGAAAAAGCTTTTTTTATTTAAGTTTATGACAACTATATCTTAAGCCCGCTCTACATTCGTCCGCGAAATTGAGAACTTGTCTCTCCACACTCACAAAGCTTCGCAGTCTTGTTTTCAAACTCAACGAAAATGGACAACGTGACTTCTGCTGCTGCTGTGGCGCTGCGTGCTATAGCGTATTATAATTACCTTAGTATTAGACATAAGAAAGACTTAAAAAAGAGATGGAGAAAAGACGTTGGTGGATGACGCAAATTCATCGCAATAAAACCAGATACCTATATTAATGATTTATTGAACATATCGTGTGCATTTCATGAATTTGTATACTTATTTTTATGAATACTTTACCTACTTTGTATACTCTTTTTTTAGTGCAACTATTGATAGACAGTTGAGTGAATTAGTTGCTGAACCATCAGGAGAATTCCATAAGCTTACGAGAATGTCTCAATCGGATTTTAAAGGCTTATTAAACAGGGTTTTACCAATGATAGCCAAACAAGACACTCAATTAAGACAAGCCATCCCAGCTAGAATACGCCTTGCCGTTACATTGCGATATTTGGCTACTGTAGATAGTTTCGAAAGTCTCCACTTTTTATTTAAAATCTCACCGCAGCTAATATCGAGGATGATTCCAGAAGTATGTCATGCTTTGAATGAAGCCCTAAAGGAAGAAATTAAAGTAAGTAAGAAAACAATTTATTATTAAAAGTATTTATTAACCGTTAATCAAACACTGAAATTAAAAGCGTAAGCACTTATTTAATAATCAAGCCGTTTATTAAAACAAAACTAGCAATGCAAATGCCAAAGTTTAACCGAGTTAATTTTTAGATACACCTTATTATAAATAAAAATAACATTGAATAATACCTAGTAGTAGTTGTTTCCTATGGTCCAAATGTTTATACGCTCAAATGGCTATAATATACTTATTAATTAAGCTACTAATATCCAAAGCTACCTCAATCATTTTATTACATACCAACCAAAGATATTGTAGAACTACTACAATATCTCTCAATATTACCTACGTATTCTTGTCTATGGTAACATTTACTTGTTAAGTTGTTATTGTAATGCATTTGTGTTCTGTGTTGTAATGTCAATGTTGTCGAGAAAATATTTTCAAGAAAATATTTAAGTGTTTCCAATGGCAGTCGTTGTTACGTGTTTCAGCTGCACTCGATTAAACACAACGTAATAAATGTAATTGATCAACTTTCAAGAAGATCACCAAAATGTTTAAATCCAAATCTTTCAAGCTTATTGTTCACCAGTCTAGCTTCAGCCGTGAGTACCTACATAATATATAAATAATTTATTTCGACTAAATACTTAATAAACCACGATAACATCCGTAAAAAATTGTTTATTTGGTAAATACGTAATTCACAAAACTTGATCTTTCAATCTGAAGATTATTGAAATTGAATCACACATGATATCACATTACAATAATTTTTACATTTAATTAATATTATAACATAAATGCTATAAAGAAACACAATAAATAAAAAAAATCAGTAATAACTACACAAATGTGAATAAAATTACTTACTTACTTATTTTTTCTATGTACATATTTTGTATTGATCAGTGTAGGGTAATTTTAAAACAAAAATATTTGGCAACTTAAATATTTTATCAATATTCTATAACTTATGTTGCAGCATTTGATTTAATTATCAACTTAAAAGACTACCCTGGTTTACAAGAAAAGGACATAGTTGAAATTTATCATCCTGACAATGACTATCCTCGTCTTCTACTGCAAGTTGCTAAGGTGGATGCACCAGGACGAGGTAGAGGTAAGACAATCTATGTATTTAGGACAGATTTTATAATGATTTACATAACAGAAATTTAGCACCTTTTCTGCAGAAGTATTACGAAGATTTCCAAAGATAAAAAAAAATATTTTGGAAGACTTGTAAATATTGGACATAAATATTTAATTCACAGTTTTTTATTTGTCTACCCTTAAAGATTTAGTTAGGTTACACCATATTTGATGACCAAGTATTTAGAAAAGTTATTCTATCTTGCCTGTACTTGCGATTTAATTGCCATTTTGAACTTGTACACTGATGATAGATGCACTTGTACATTTTCAATTTACTATGTGTAAATGGACTAAAACTATTAAACTACACTCAACATTAAAAAGCAGCTCATCAGTCATGCAGTAAACAATATATGCAATAAATCACATTGTTGAAAAACATTTTAACAGAATGAATTATGTAATTTTCTACTTCAGACAGATATATGTAATATCTGCACAAATTTTCTATATTTGTCAAATACATTTTTTATATGATTGTCAAATATATTTTCATTATATTATAATATTTCTTTTCCTAGCATTTATGTAGCAGTTCCAATTTTGCAAAAAATATGTTAAATATATAAGCCCAATATTACACTTAGGAAATACCAGTTAATATGTGTGTTTGCAATTTTCATTGATACAGAGATACAGAGATCAATGTTAGTTATAATAGTGCACTGATGCAAAAGCGTCACAAAACAATTTGCTTGAAGAAATATGAACAAAATATAATGGAGCCCATAGTGCTAACTAAAAAACTATAGAGTCATGTAAAATAGTTTTTAGGATTTTGTGCCCGAAGGGTATAAACAGGAGCCTAATACTAAGCCTCCATTGTGCATCCTTCAGTCAGCCATCCCTGTCCGTCGGCAGGCTGCGTCTCATAAACTGTAATAGGCAGAAAATCGAAGTGTGTATTTCTATTGCTACTATAACAACAAATAATAAACAAAAGTATTTAAAAACTAAATAGTGTTATATCTTGTATGATGGTATGGAACCCTTTGTGTGCAAGTCCAACTTGCACTTGATCAGTTTTTAATTCTGGTCATCACAATATACAGATAAAAATGATGTAGCTGCAGGCAGTATATTTCTTAGCAAGCGTCTATTGAAATTCCACAGCTTAATTCCATCCAGCTTTTTAATTATACAAATACTGTTGAATCTCAAAGTGTTCAAATTATTAAAAGCAATTTTAGTTGTTTATAAAGACATGTCTTCTTTCTTCTTTTTTTTAGCTACTAAGAATTAATCTATATCTATTGTTTGATGGTATACTTTATAGAATCAGAAAATATAACCATAATTTGAGATATGAATCCAAAATATGACCATATTTTTACCTATTTGCAAAGAACCACATTCTGTTGTAGCAAAACTAGTTCATTTTTATGATAGGAACACATATAAATTCATATAAGTATGTTTATTTAGGTAGCTGAAATACATAGAGAAGTTGAATTTTCCAGATACCATCAGTGTGGAACAGAGCATAGCCACAACATTCCAATTGAGAACATTTGCAGATGTGTATGTGAACATAGTAAATGTGGCAGATGTGGCTCTTGACTCAGTCGAGCTCACCTTCAAGGACCAATATATGGGCAGGTCAGAAATGTGGAGGTTGAAAAATAATTTGGTAAGCTGCCTGTTATTTTAGCATATTAGTGTCTGGTACATTAAAATGGTTGTCAGTATAAATTCTATTACTATTTATTACTTATGAAACTTATAATGTACATGTTATACAGCATGGAACAGAAAGGTGTGTCTTAGCGTGGTTTTCAGGTATACATATATACAGGCTGATTTTGAAATCGTGTAATTCCTTTTAACCACGCATTCTACTGGTGATATAGAATAACCCTGACCATATTTTTTCTTAATTAGAGTAATGGTTTCGGCAAAATTAGAGTACAGATTTTTTTCATGAAATGATTTCATATAGTCATATTTTAACCACCTGACACAATCTTAATATTTTACTAATATAAAAATAATAACATAACAATAACTGATGTCGTAAATAATAAGGGGCAATAAAAAGGACCGCCCGTTATTATTTACGACATTAATTATTAATATGATTTTTTATTTTAATTAGTAAAAAATTAAAATTGCCTCGGTTGGTTAACATATGACTATCTGACACCATTTCACGAAAAAAACGGAATAATAATTTTTCAAAAAAAATAAATCTAATTAAATAAAAATATGGTCAGAGTTATTCTATATCACCAGTAGAATGCGTGGTTAAAAGGAATTACACGATTTCAAAATCACCCTGTATAGTTATACATATAACAATAATTATCTGAAAAATTACCTATGTGCCCTATCCCTAGATCAAAACAAATTATTTTATATATTATGACAATTTCTAACTTTCTTTTTATTTATTATTTAAACTTCGAAACAAATGCATTAAATCACTATCAAAATTGCGCCTGGGTTCACGGAGGTCACAGAGTCAGCAGTTAGTGTTGTTTAAGTATCTGATATTGATAAGTTGATAAAAAAGAAAATGCTAGGTCCTAGCGAAAATAATCTGTAAACATAATATTAGGTAATATGACGGTAATATACGCTTAATTATGACCACTCCATAATTCATCAATCTCATGCTGCATAATTAAACTATTTATCTTTTCATTGTTCAAATGTTTTAGGTTAGCACCTGTGTGTACTTAAATAAGAAAATTGAGTATTGCGGAGGTGCTATACGATGTCAGGTGTACGAGATGTGGTCTCAAGGCGACAGAGTGGCCTGTGGCGTTATCACTGAAGACACCAAGATAGTGTTTCGATCCTCAACCTCCATGGTCTATCTTTTCATACAAATGTCTTCTGAAATGTGGGATTTCGATATACACGGTGATTTGTATTTCGAAAAGGCTGTTAACGGATTTCTTGCAGATCTATTTGCTAAGTGGAAGGTACGATTTACAAAGGGTACAATTTAATACAATTTAAAGGTACAATTTAATTCTAAATTTACTATTTTAACTATTTTTACATATTTTACTGCGGTTTATTAAAAAATTAATAGAACTATTTTAAAACTATATTAATAATGTTATGTTCCCTTTAGCTTATTAATGGAGCGCTACGAACACAGACCTCTGTCTGCACAATAAATTATTATTCAACACTAGAACTCGACAATAGAATTCTCTAATGTTCTCTAGTTGGCTACTTCGGATGTAAATTCTTATGCTGCTGTTGTTTAGCTTTCATATTTTTATAATTTGTGTTTTGGTTTTACAGAAAAATGGTAGCAATCACGAAGTGACGATAGTGTTGTTCTCAAGAACTTTTTACAAAGCAAAGTCTTTGGAGGAGTTCCCCCAACACATGAAGGAATGTCTGCAAAAAGATTACAGGGGTAGATTTTACGAAGACTTTTACAGGTAAGTTGCAATAAGTTTTTGCACATTTTGATTCGCAGCGACCCGCCGGCTATACACAATTATTTTTCAGTGATGTCTGGCTTACCAGTTATTGATAGATTATCACAATAATTTTAAGATAAAGTCAGTATAATATCACTATTTTAAATATATACAGGGTGGCAGTTCAAAACGAGAGATACGAAGACTGGTCAAACGTCCTACTTCAGCTAAGGCGATTATTTACCGACTACCAAAAGATTGTGCTGCAATACCACGAACGACCAAACATGGAGATTCCTACAGCCATCAACTCCACGGCAGCTCAGGGCAATTTTCTTGAAGTGTTGAACATGAGCTTGAATGGTACCTATGCTTTAAAATAATCAGCATTTTATTGTTGTACTTTCTATCGTGTATATGTCCCGTTTTTTTTAATATTTTCTGGAACATGGATTTACATATATATATTAAATATTTATTCGTGTTCGTACAGGTCAATTCTATATTACTTTGTTCAGATTCAGATCAATATTACTTTGTTGCTGAATGAATCATAAAAATATCGCCTTAACTGTTTTTGTTTAAATTTTTAAGTCTGTTGAAACGGATTTAATCACTTTTGTGATTATTAGCATTCATAAATTATTGCATTGCATACATATTATTTGTATTGTTAAATTATATAACGTTTGTTTTTCTAGTATTCGAAAAACACTACTTGGACAGATGTTTTGACCGCACCGGTCAACTCAGCGTAGTCATAACGCCAGGTGTAGGCGTGTTTGAAGTCGACAGAGAACTGACCAACGTCACAAAACAACGTATCATAGACAATGGAGTGGGCAGCGACTTAGTCTGCGTTGGAGAACAACCTTTACATGCAGTCCCACTACTAAAGTTCCACAATAAAGACAACAACCTCAACTCTATAGACGACTATTCAATGCCGCATTGGATTAATTTATCATTTTATTCGACGAATAAAAAAGTTGCTTATTCCAATTTTATTCCTCGAATAAAATTACCGCCACGAAAGAGCCAAGAACCGCTGAGGAAAATGTATGAAGATGAAAGGAAAGGCAAGCTGTTGAAGGAAGACGAATACATGCATAATTCTATATTCGATTATGATGCGTATGACGCGCAAGTGTTTCAATTGCCACCGGCGCATAGCACGTGGTGAGATTTCACTATACTAGACGCTTTTTCCACTAGATCTCTTAATACAGCACGTTTAATTTGATCATCAAGCTACTCTTATCTCGCCGATCCTCGCCGAGACAGTAATGTGATGCGAGTAGTATTTTTTTAAATTGCCTGCTCTAAAATGATACTCAAGTCTCGAACAGGGAAGTATTCCTTCAGAAGATTGCAGTCTCGTATTCTTAGGTTGTGTTCCTGAAGGGAGTAAGGTACTGCATAAATAGATGCCGAGCTTCAGCAGCAGGATACTAATAATCTGTATATTTATTTTGGGCTAGTGGCTCCTACGTTCTTAGAGCCTGAAGTGTGAGGTAATTTTAACCTCAACATTGTCAACCAATCGAATGAATGTCTTGAGTGTTGAAGGCATTTGAATACATTTTAATTTTTATTGTTAGAACCTTCAAACAAAATATAAATCTACCCGAAAATATAATAATCTAGAAACCTTTTAATTTCGTATTAGTATTTGTCACAAATGACGGAATAGAATGGACAATACGAAGACGAATGACGCAACCGCTATTTAAGGGTTGCGAGGGGATAACGAGATATCTTCATTATCAATTACTAGCTTATTTTGCAAACTTTGATACTATTTTCTCTGGAAAATATTGTATACTGTTGCGTATAAAACGACGAATACCTACAAACAATCAAAAGCAACTCTCTATTGTGCCCTGTTTATGTGGAAGTTACCATTTATTTCGTACGTCTCACAGTGTGCAGAGAGTGACCCGCACAAAGAAGACATCGGTGGCTGGTTTAGAAGGCATGAGCAGACGCAGTCCACCCACATCCAGTTTGCACCACAGAAAGATGTCCGATCCTGACATTCATCATACTGTGGCTGACATCCTGGCTAATGGCAGTAAGTCTTATTTTGATTATTATATATACATACATAGGAGTAGAGAGTGAGCTATGTTTTATACATTGTAAATTTACCTGATTATAACAATAATCTGCAAAGACGAATTACAGATTAATCCAGTCCCTTTTTGGTTATTGTTATTCATCATCAATTTGACAGATTGACAGGCGAACCTTCTGAAAACTCTTTTGGATTCCGAAACGAACTAACCATCCAATTTTCAAAAACATTTTCCATTTACGGATATAGTCTCGTTACAGTTTTACTAGATTCGCCTGCGGTTTTACTTGTGTTAATGTAGATTTTGACAGTAAATTTATATCCTAAAACAGGCACAGTACCTTTTTAAAAATAAATGTTACCTATGTCTTGTTCTGTACCCCTGACATCGTGTATGCGAAATTTCACGATGATCGGTCGACTAGTTTTGGCGTGAAAGCATAACAAATAAACAAACAAACATACGCATATTTGCATTTATGATATTAATAATCAGTATTTATAGATATAGTCTCGTTCGTCACTTTTATGACAGACTAGTTTTCCCCGCGGTTTCACCCGCGTAAGTCCTGTTCTTGTGGGAATATCGGGATAAAAAGTAGCCTGTAGCCTATGTGTGAATCCAGGTCTCCAGCTATTTACATACCAAGTTTCATCGCAATCGGTCCAGTAGTTTTTGCGTCAAAATGTAATAAACATCCATACATCCATACGAACTTTCGCGTTTATAATATTAGTAAAGATACTTCATTTACAAGTAACCATGGCCTAACCCTTCTCACACTGGGAAAAGGCCCGTGCCCACCAGTGGGACAATTTAATACATGACTGATATTATCATTATATTTACAGATAAACAAGGAGCATATGACACGAACAGCGATGCGACAGACTCCCCTATATCAAGCAACCGGCTCTCGCCGCGTAGTTCGATATCTTCACACAAGCCGGTCATAAGGACCGGGCGAGCGCTCATTAACCCGTTCGACCCTTCGCATGTGACTGTCAAGCTAACCAGTAATAGGAGAAGGTGGACACATATATTTCCTAAAGGTAAGGGCGTTTCTTAAAGGCTAAGAACGTGTCCATTATTTAATAAAAGTATGAAGGAGCTGACCTGCTTGGCGAAGTAGCCATACAGGAAAATGGTGTAAGAGTAGCACTGTTACTGAGTTTCGCCAGTAATTAAGTGTTGTAAAGGCTCTCATACTTACCTTTCCCATTCCTTCTCCTTCTCCCTTCTCCCTAGCCTTTATTACTCCCAAGTCACTTGGGGTCGGCTTTTCTAGTCTAACCGGATTTGACTGGATATCAGTTTATATACAGAGCGGCTGCCACCTGACCTCCGCAACCCGAAGGCTAACGATACCCTAAGGCTAGACCAGTGTCAGGATATTATAGGGCACTGACTTCCAAAAACGACTGCCATAGATGTTCATGGCAGCCGGGACCGACGGCTTATCGTGCTCTCCGAGGCACGGAGCAGGCGATAATTGTCAATCAATACGCATATAATTTCAAAAAGTCATAAATCTGCTGAAAGTCAGAGTAGCGCGACGTGGGTTCGAACCCGAGACCCTCTGCATTGCAGTCTGTTGGTCTCTCCATGAGCTATCGCTGCTCTCCCATTAATTTCCTTTTATTATATCTTTAATTCCTTTTTACTAAGCTCACCAGCGCGCGAGTATAATTCTCTTTGGTATTACATGCTTGGCTCTTGACTCTTGCTTTTCACTTTTGTTGTTTATAATTTTACCATGCAGTATACAAATTATTAAGAGTACCTTTTTTAATTAAATAAGATAACGAGATAGATAATATGAGTTGCTAATTCCAATAAACATCTTATATTAAAATTGGATTTAAATAATAATAACAATAATATTCTATAACATACACACAACACCATCTAGTCTTAACTAAGCAGAGCTTGTACTATGGGTACTAGACAATGGATAAACATACATATATACTTTTTTTTGCAAATACGTACATATTATACATAGAAAAGAAACACCCAGACCAAGACAAACATTCATGTTCATGCACACAAATGTTGTGCGGGAATCAAAGCCGCGACCTCAGGCGTGGCAGTCGGTTATGCCATAGGTACAAATATTATTACTTGTGCGGTTTTTTTTTACATAAGATTTTATGAAACATTTTTACTTGCATCTAATTCTAATTTGTTTCCTGACGTAGGTCCAACGGGAGTGTTAATACAACAGCATCATTACCAAGCGCGGCCGGCAGGAGAACCAGCTTCGAGGACCGAAGACCATCGCTGCGAGAACAATACACAGAAGGAGAATGGATCATCCATTATAAATAACAACCATTCTATTTATCAAGTTGATGGTAAGTAAGACTTCGAGATCTTATACTTATGCTTTTTCCAGTTGTTATTTGGCGCAATTCTAACAGGTTGATAATATGACATTCTGGAGAAATCTTTCTCGCACTTGAAGAGACTTAAATATGAATATACACTCACCGGCACGGAATCTTGGCCAAGTATAAAAATTGTGATAGCTTGAGTTTTTTTCATTTCACCCTACAAGTTTCGACCAATTCTGATCTAAAAACGTCTAATTAACGTTTTTGGCCAATTTTTCACATTCAAAAAGGATTTTTCACGTTGATAATTAAGTTAAATCGAAAAATCACATTTTGACAAAATTTAACACTGGAGCTTTAGGCACTAGGAATTAAAAAATGTTCAAATTTTGTTGACTCGCTGTACTTTTTAATAACGCGTGTTTTCTCCTCTAGCCTTTATGACCGCCTGCATTCGGTCTGGCATGCTTTGGATCACATTTTTGATATCGACTTGCTGTATGTCCCGCCAGGCAGTCATTGCAGCATTTTAAGCTGGTCAAGGGTTTGTGGTGGGTTCGATGCAGACTTAATCATTCTCTTGAGCTTATCCCAAATGTGTTCTATCTGATTTAAGTCCGGGCTGCGAGCTGGCCACTGCGATTTTGAATACCAACCTTTTGAAGGTATTCATTCACGATATTGGCGATGTGTAGACGTGCATTATCGTGTATTAAAATGAATTGGTCGTATCCAATAAATCCTCCAAAGGGCACAACATGTTCTTCAAAATGACACGGTTACACTAAAACTTCAAAACCAAACCAAAATGCACTCCAACTTTCTTAATTACCCTCTTAGGATTTAACGTAAACATTATTTCTGCTTACCTACATGATAAGAACAAAGTTAGACACACTTTTATCGCATGTTATGAGTTTGGCCAAGATTCCGTGCCGCCGAGTGTAGCTACATAACAACATAATAATTGAATGGCATAGCGAGGAATGTACTTTGTTAGTTTTTATATTTTCTCTCCATACTCCTTAACTTTATACAACGTTATTCTTAGTATATCAGAAATTGGCAAATGGACTATTTTTTAACCATGTTATATTTTGTCGGCCCCCTGCCATACAAGCTTTACATAGATCCCACCGTCTACGCCGTTTTTCACTGCTTATGGCTGCCGCACCGAAAGCCTCTTTCAAGTCTAAGGCCGCGCTCTCGAGGTCAGCGCTCGCGGGGCGGCGACACGAAGTCAGCGGGCGCGGGGAGCGGCGCGGCGCACATCCGGGCTCGAAGCAGCGGGCAGACCGCGCGTAGTGTGCTATGAGAAATTAGTGTGTTTGTTTGCGAATGAAATATCTAAAAGCGACAACATATTTTTGATACAAACGTAGGTTGATAAAAAGCAAAAAATAAAATGCACAATACTACATATATCAATGCAGACGCGCGGGCACCTCTAGTCTGCGCCGCTGCCTTCGAGGCCAGTTCCATACAAATCTATGCATTAAAACGAGACGCTGACAGCGCCGCCCCGCGCCCGCTGAATTCGTGTCCGTAGCATTAGGAGAGTGGCGTTAGTGCGTGCGCCACTGCTTGCTCCCGGGCGCACGTGTCCTGTGTTCAATGTCAAGTTCAATTCTGTATACTGAGCATTAGTCAATTACACCAATGCACCGAAATAATACGAACTCTTGCGTTATGGTGAGGTTAAAGTGCACATCTGCAGCAGTTGGACGCATTTAAACACGCTAGAATGGTAAATTTAACGAACTACTTCCTACTTAACCATTCTGGCAGTCCAAAGCCTATAAGTGTGATGGGAAATATTATCATTATGATTAATAAACACCTATTGGTGCGGGCAACGAGTGGTCATTGACGCACTCGGTAACCAGAATTGTGCGTGGGAATTAACACAAGACACGACTTAGGGATTATTTTGTTTTTCCTTTTACTTATATTTTCATTTCGGTTTCTGGTATAATAAAAACATATTAATAATAATAATAATATTCTATCATATGTACATACAACACCATCTAGCCCAAACTAAGCAGAGCTTGTAGTATGGTTACTAGACAATGGATAAACATACATAGAAACACCCAGACCAAGACAAACATCCATATTCATGCACACAAATGTTTGATTTGTTGCGGGAATCGTACCCGCGACTCCAGGCGTGGCAGTCGGTTACACTAACCACTACGCTATACATATACCAGAAACCGAAATATATAAGAATGTTGTTCTCGCAGGCAATGTAATGGGTCGTAAACGCATGATATCTACGTCAGGGACGCTAGCCGTGCTAGGCGCAGTAACGAGCGCGCCCTCCACCACCAACAATGCGTCGCTGGCGCTGCTGTGGGGCGCTACTGGCGAACAAGAATGGACCCCGGCTCTTACGACAGGTTGGTATTCACTTATGTGCCAATGGTTGAGCATTTTGATGGCATTCATCCGTTGATTAGGGAAGCAAATAAGTTTAAAACTATTGATATAATATGTACTTGTACAAAACTATCGTTAGCACTAGTTTCTCTAAAGTTAAACGAAAGCATTTCCTTTGGTGTATTTAGGCTCGACCCTGATGCTGCTATTGACATTAGGTACCTACATAAATAATTCACTTTGGGCTGCTCGAGACGAATAATAATTTTATGTCACAACAGCTATGTGTGTGTATCGATACTATTCGAATAACGAAAGAGTTTGAATTTTATACATACAAAACTCGAACTCTTTCGTTTATTTTATATCTGAATATTTTTAATTATATCTGAACTTACTTACACGTGTAAGTGTAGAGCATTAATCTATCAAGACTTAAAATTCAGATATAATTAAAAATATATTGTATCTGGCCTTCAGTGTGCCGTTGCGACAATAGAATAAACTATGTATTAAACAAACATTTTCAGGAGACAGAATTGTTTATACTGATACTAACTATAAGAAAGCACGGAAACTTATTGCCCAACCCAACGTGTACATCAAGAAAACTAACATTGTATAGACGTATGGTTTATTCTAAATCAATAAGATACTAACTTTAGGGTAGCTTAGTCTGATTATAGATCTAAGGCTAACCAGCTTGTTTAAAGAATAAATTCAGCGCGTAACGTGGCAGACACTCGTGTGTAGTGCATTTAACATAGGCATAAAACTCGTTTTTCATACCTATATTAAAAGCACTGCATATTTTATTCTAGCTTTCCCCCGAGAACATTTTCTGGATGAAAGGTATCCTATATCCTTTTCTGTACAAGTCAAGGTCAAGTAGTTAAGGCATAAAAGCGTAATAAACAGACGAACTCACATTCGCATTTATAATATACTAGTCCCGCGGCTTCGCTCGCGTAAATATAGGTTAGATTAGCTTTGTAACAGTTTTTTTTAATAAAAAGTATCTTATCTCCTTTTCTGCACCTCTGACAACGTGTATATAAAATTTAATGATGATCGGTCAAGTAGTTTAGGCCTGCAAGCGTAACAAACAAACAAACAGAAAAACGCACATTCGCATTTTTCATATTAAGTTAGGACACTCTTTGATGGACTCAATAACCAACGATAGTGGGCAGTGCCGTACCCTGTCTATGTGATTGACACAGACAGCTCCGTACTTGGTATTGGACAGTATAGCAGACCTTTTAGTTATAACCTAGCGTTTGGATATAGGGATGCTGTATCATAAACAGTGTAGTTATATACTGGAGTTTATATTAGTAATAATAATAATGTCCTCCAGACCGAATGTCGCGGCGGCCAATCTAAACGCAGACCGACCATCTGCGCAGGAGATATTTTAGTGCATAAGTGTGTGTGCAAGCATAAGTGCACTCTCTATTCCCTAAGTCTCACAATCCGATAGGACGGTATTCCGACACGACCGGAGATCAGGCGCAGGACCAACGGCTTTACGTGTTTTCCGAGACATGGAGGTGTGTAACACCGCCAATTTCTTAACTCCGGGCTGCTATTAAGATTTTAACAGAAATTTGTACAATGGGTATGAACACTACTGCATGTAAATATGTATTTTACCGTGTATGTTCTGTGTCGTGTCTGCCACGTACGTTGTCTGTAAACTTAAATAATATCTATTTCGTCTTGATTGTATGACTATAAACTGAGTTAATATGCACTTTAATAATAACCGTTTAGTGTAAATATATTTCAGGATCATCACGATTACCATGTTGTATTTTAGATATATTATGTAACCTATCTCATTTACCATTTCAAATTGAAGTAGAAGTGATACATTTACAACAGTGTCAAATTATTTTTCAAATTTTCTTCTAGATATTTGTAGCATGATTCAATTTTATTATAAATGATCAATCTTTTTTACCATTTTCATTCATACAATATTTTCATGTTGAAATATCTAGGGGATTCATTTGAGATAGTTTGCATATATACACTATTTTCCTCAAGGGAGTAACAATGAGAAATGTCAAAATTGGTATACACGTACACGATGGTGATTGGTAAAAAGAAGAAAAAAAAACATATGATGTGTTGTTAACTAAATGTTCACTTCATTTTTGATGTTTCATGATACCATCGCGTTGAAAATTATCTTCAAACCTCATTGGATCGAAGCGAACCGAGCTATAGGTTTGATATTCCATTTATTGGATTTGCCTTGAGTAGTTTCCGCATTATTATTATATGTTAATTAGTATAATATATGCTACGGGGATATAATTTTAATTCGAAAATTTAGCTTTTTACAGGTTATGAATATGTATAATTATATACGCGATAATTTCAGAATGTAATGTAATATGGCGCACAATAAACCCAAAGGGCTTCTATAACGCTTTAACTTATAAAACACCTATAGAGCATTATACTTCTGCAGTCAATGAGTGAGAGCTTTGATTATTATCTTATAGACACATAATAATAGCCAAAAACCTTACTTGAGGTTTCTAATTTAGTATGCTTGGTAAATAAGATCTGCTTCTACTTTTAAAAATTTAATATTTTTGTATATACAAAATAGCTAATTACCAAGGAAGGTAAGCACATAATTGTATGTCCAAACAACTATTAAGGATGAATAAAAACTTTCAAATAAAATAAGCAAAGCTCTCATTGATGCCATATCTATTATTCAGCAAAATTGTTCAGCATGCATTCTTGTTCGCAAATAACGCTTTACATTAACAATAGCACACCCACCTCATTTCATTCACTTTCATAATAATATGCATCTATGTACTACTTTTAATTTTATTTTACTACACACATTTAATATACAATATTACTTGTACAAACTGTTGACTAAATTGTTATTAACGTTATAATAAAATTAAGTTTATTAAGAAGCTGATATTTTACGTATTAGGCACATATTCGCTTAGCAGATTGATACGCTTGTAAGTAGATTTTACAAATTGTTAAACGGAGCATGATGATTCAACCGTTGTTACACAAATTTTGTGATATTTATAATATAAAGACTACATTAGTCCTATTCAATTTGTTTCATGGACACAGGCTTCCTTACAGAATGATGGATGGAGGCCAGAGTTACCCACTTGTTGCAAGACGTGACACACCTTTCAGCACATTGTGGTGGAAACCTAGCATATTTTCTCGCGATGTTTTCCTTCAATGTTTAATAAAATAATAGTTAACTTACAAATAAGTTCAAAACCGTAGAGGTTTGTACCCAGAACCTCTACTTTGGCATCTTAATATAATGTACAACACGAATTTAGTTATTTAATTTACGATAAACGCGACAGGCGTAAACATAACTAATATGGAACTAAATTTAGATTATTTAATTCGCTACATGTTGTAAATAGTCTAATAGTCGAAACGAAAACTCAATCAAATCCAAAATTTTAAAATTAACTTCATAAATTTACGTAATATTGTCTTCTGTTTACGCGAATGTTATTCATTGAAATTAAACTACTATATACGGATTTTATGGCGTTGTTTATTTATCACGGTATTACAAAATTTTGAACATATTACACTACTACTACTATTGATTTTATTTTAGTAAGTGTAAACCAAAAATAAATAGATTTAATAGTTTAAATAATTTTATTAGCTTATAAATTAGTAAAATAAAATCAATAGTAGTAGTAGTGTAATATTGTCAAAATTTAGTAGTACAGTGATAAATAAACAACGCGATAAAAGCCGTATATAGTAGTTTAATTTCATTAATTTACGTTTATAATTTTTATATAAACTAGCATTTGCTCGCGACTTCACGCTCATATATTCCGGCGGGCGTAAAGATAAAACATGTACCAGATTTTACGTTAGTCCTCCAGCAATATAACTGTGAAAACCGCAATTAATTTCATGCAGTAGTTTTTGCGTGATCCGTGTACAAACATACAGGCAGACAGACAAAAGGTTCTAAGAAAAATTATTGGGGTCTATTTTTTTTTAATATTATGTACACACGTCGGCCTGTTACAATTATATTATATGTTGGTATGGTACATATCTAAAGATTTTTGATTAGGTAGATCATATACATCTATCTATATCCTTTGAAGGGTTTTACATGAATATTAAAATTCTACTAGAAAGTAATAAATATTATACGGCTTTTCACGAGACAAATATAAAAAAGACAAGTCTGAATTCGAAAATCTTATCCTATGAGTTATAATATAGTTTAATCTATCAATTGCTGGAACGTCAGACATAATGGAAAACTATAGTGTCTTGCCGTCGGCGGAAGACTAATTTAGATTGTAGTATAGCGTATGCACGTATAAAACTTAGGGCCGCCACTCCACCGTCCCTTAATAGCAGACCATCAAAATGCAAACTAACACTCTAATTTTACCAGGTGTTGATTGGAAATCCTTGACCATCCCTGCGTGCTTGCCCATCACGACTGACTATTTCCCAGACAAGCGTTCGTTGCAAAACGACTATCTAGTGTCTGACTACAATCTGCTGCCTGATGACGTCAATGCAGATTTTGCACAGAACAGAGCGATATATAAGGAACCGTTGACTACTATGGAGGTGTTTAAGGAGTTAGTTTCGCAGAGATTGGCTCAGGTAAATAGTATTCTCTATTTTACATGTCTTTAGAAGAGTTAGAAATCTGATCCACTACTCTCTTTAGCACGGTACTCTGCAATCCACCAACATTACATGGGATCTAAGCACTACACAGAGCATGTCACTGGAACAAACGTTATTTTTTAAAATACAATAAACATAATCTAACCTATCTTTGATTCTTCATGACCTTATGATGACGTTAAAGTAATGAATCAGTTAACCAATTCTAACCTTACAGGGCTTTCAACTAATAGTAGGAGTGAACGAGAACGAAGTGATTGAGGCTAACTGCCCATCCACTACAGCACCGCCGCCCTCCAAAGTCGCCCCGCAGATATGCAAGCCGGCCAACGTCGCTTCCACCAAACGATATCTACTGTCTATTGGACGAATATTTCATAAGCTGACTCTAGTTGGATCTACCATCACTGTTACCAGATATAGACCAAGGTGATTTATTTAGCTGGTTTTCCCATACTAAAGTATACAAAACCGGCTTAGCGGTTTAGCTGTAATATAGTCACAAAGCGACATTTTTTTTTGTACCCAGCTTTTATACGCGGCTCGCGTAAATGTAGAATAAGTTAGGTTTGATTAGTAACAATAGATATATCCTTTTCTGTTCCCGTGTATACGAAATTTCATGATGATTTAAGCCGTTAAAGTGTAATAAACAAACTCATATTCGTATTTATGTTACTAGTTAGGATTGGCACTTAGTAGTTATAGTAAGGGTACTATTCCTATTTAGCAGTTCAGCCGTAAAGATTTAGAGTCCCCGCAAACTGCAGACTTTCGATCGGCCGATAGTTTGGTTGGTTTCTTAATCAGTATGAAGATCTATGGGAGTGCGCACATTATAACGATTCGGTATCGGCCGATAAAATAGTGTATAATTGGTTGGTTTCTTAATCAGTATAATGATGGGCAAACGGCAAAACATCGGCCGACTGCTAAATCAGTACGGCGCTCTTCCACGCGCGCATACCACCGATTATTTAGTCGGTCAGACTCGCCCTATAGTTCAGTATGCTCCGAGCTTTGGCGCGGTCATGTCTATCAGCGCGTTTCGTTTCGTTTCGGATAATCTAGTGATTTGGAATGCATCGTGTAAAATTTTTCTTGCAATAATGTGTAAATTATTGCAAGAGAAATCGAGAGTATTGGGTGCACCCAATACTCTCGATTACTCTTCTTGATTCTACTCCTCCGTTGTATAAAAGCAATAATAACACTTTTGGAGAATTGTGTAACTTTCATTATGCGACCAGTCTCGTCAAAAGTCGGTTTCAAACTAAATAGCAAATCGTCCGAGAACTGTCGGCCGATTGTTGTCTAGTATGCGCACTCATCACAGACCCGACTGTTGGTTGATGGGGCTGATATTTTATTGTTAAAATAAAAAAAAACTAAAATAAAAAGATTAAATTAAATATATTTAAGTGCTATTCTTTAACGAATGTAGATTAGCGCCTAACTTTAGACAATTCAGCTCCTAAAACGACGGAAAAGAATATTGAATTCAATATCCTCATGTGGCAATAAAGTCTATTTTGACATCAAAATTTAGGGTATGGAAACGTTAATTAATATTATACATTTTATTTTACAGGTCTTTAAATTACACTTATTTTATTGCGCTTTTATTTATGATGATTTACTTAATAGCGTCTACGTTCCCTGTTCGTTAATTTCTAATACTCTGACGAACTTGACCACTTACCCCTAATTTCTAAATTGAAAATTACATCTTGAGAACGACTGAAACTCTTCTTAGTATAACATAAACATATTTTATGTCTATATCAAGTTTCCTTAAACTGAAGTAATAGTTGATTAGGTATTAAACCATCATATACTTAAGTAAATGCTCATTTTACAGCAGTTTAATAAAATTCGATTCTGTAATCCTGAGAGATTTGCTAATTTTGTTAATTCAGAACCGAGGGTAAGTGGAATATTTTATATGTTATTACAGACACCCGTACCCACCGTTCAATATACACTACCGTTACCGTTTCCATGCACCGAACCACGATACTTACGAGGTATCCTGGGTATCCTTCACTACTGAGAAACTGGAGACGTACAACTGGAATTACATGGATCACTACATTTGCACCAGAGGCGACACAGACTTCGCGCTCGTTGAGGTGAATATCATGGTAATTATGGTCACAAGTTGTTAGAATACTAATATAACTATACAAACAATTTTGTGACTAATATATATGTGTCTAGTTCTAAGAAACAACTTCGTTTTCGTGGTTCTAAAGAAATCGAATATGTTGTAGGAAGTGTATATTTTGCCGAGGTTAGATGTAGCTTTTTATGCCCCGGCTTCTACATTACCTTCGTCGAAAATCATGTTGTTCCATTGCTGCACACACGAAGGACAAATCAATTAATGTGTTCCACGTAAATATTACTAAGGAATTATATCATGCTGAACAGAAGTGTATTACAACCATATTTGGCAAACTTTGCTTAAGTCCTGCGTAATAGAATAACCCTACTGCGCTCACCGGAAGATTTTAATACTAATTTTTTTTATTTATTTGAATAATTTGAATTTCCTATCAAAAACCTCTATGACTCTTTGCTGGCTCTGAAAAGTGTGCCGGTAATATCACGACGCAAATATAAGCGCAAACATAAAAACAGTCTCTCTCATTCCTGCTGGTAGCACATTACATAAAGAGGAAGACATCACGCAAATAATATGGTTGCGATTTTCTGTAATCTGAAACTACTTAGGCATTTGGACTGCCTGAGATTTGAACAAGGCCTAACTGTATGGGTTTTTATAAATAGCTAATCAACATATGTTATTCAAGGCTCTGAAATATTGGCGGTTCCGTACTCTCCTTCTGCCACTATACAACCCAGCGACCAAACAGATAATGGAGGACGAGACAACTCACTGCGACATATACCCGACGCCCACGAGACATGATCTCGATCAGTTGACCGACGGATTCCTCAAAATGACTGAACAGTACTTCAATAAGGTCAAAAGACCCAATAAGCAGAGGGTAAGTATAACCATAAAAAGTTAGATGTCGTAGATAGAAATTAATCCACATAAATTGATTGACATAAACTAGAAAGCCTTTTCCATTTTACACAATACTTCAAGGATGAATATAGCAAAATTATATTTCATTCTAAAAGTAGCAAGTCTGAAAATGGTACTTCATTTTTAATATTACATTTGCAATGATTTTATGGTTATGTTTGACAAAAAACAATTGAGCTATATTTTTATAATGTATTGCTCAAATTATAAATGAATATTTTTTGTTGGCCAGTAAAATTATTATTGACATCTAATTTCTATGGTATTACAAATCAACAGCACACTATAATATTTTTTGTTTTAATGTACATAAATATTGGAATCCCATTGTTTATAATTTTGTTAGTGCATAATATGTACCTTATGTATGTACATAATTATATCACTTGTAGACATTGTCCAGCTCGAAACTGTCCATTTTCTAAATAATGTTTATAAGTGAAGCCTTAAGCATGTTCTTTGCACAGAATGTCACGTAGTTACCTTGTTACTTGCACTGCATGAACTGTAGATGAGCACCGATCCCTAAATATCTAATATGTAGTGGTGCTAGACTTGCTTGAATTATACAATATTTAGAAAATACACTGTAATTTTAATTTCTACTAAATGTTCACTCAAACATGAAATTTAAAATGTCACTCAAGTTTGTATAAAGCGCATGTTAATCTTCAACTAAAACAACTGAAATGTTCCAAACCTACTGTGACTATTTAATGTATTATTCTATATGTAACACATAGTCCGTCCGAGATGTATGTATGTTATGTGGGCATGTAAAGAATTTTGATCGAATTTTATTTATTTTTATGTTGCACTCATATGTGTTATTTGTAATTTCTTGTTTGAGTACGAGCGCATGATATTAACTCGAATAATAAAAGCAGAGACCGCAGACCGGGCGTATATCAGCTGCCTCGGTATCACGTAGAAAACTCGCTTCGAAAATTATATTTACTCCACTCACTATGCATACTCGCTACATAATTGAAGGAGCAAAGCGATCGGCGACTTCGTTTATATGGCGTAGCTGTACAGGTATAGCGTAGCTTCAATATTATTTTACGTCGTCGTTATCGTTGGCAACAAACATCACGACTCCGCTCTGCGGTCTGAGACGTAACGCGTGCCAGTATCGCGTCAGCAATATGCCTCGAGATCGCGGGCTCTCAATACCGTTATTGGGGGCGTTCGGTCGGAGACAGGCGACATGCGCCGGGCCCCGGTGCGAGCGTGGGCGCGGGCGCAGTTCCTTGTAAGGTGTGGGTGCTGCAGATGGCGCTGGCGGCGGGCGGCGCGGACGCGGCGCTGACGCGGCGCCGGCACTCCACCTCCATCCTCACGCGAAGCGCGCAGGTACCCTTACTACACTAAATAATAACACTCCGCCCCGTTACGTAGACATGCTGCGACATGCATAGCGCACACCTCGCCGCCGACCACGTGCGAGGTTAACGGCGAAAGGCGGCTAACAAGAGATTCTCTATCTGATTACTAAAAACGCACAACACGCAGTTTTTGACACGTGAACTAACCGTCGCTCTGGTCAACAGAGTATATATTGGCCGATCGAATATTTCGTTCGTATTGTATGTGTGTTGTACTTATATAAATGTGATATTGGCGAGTCAAAACTACTAATTCTAGTCCCAAATTATACACATATTTGCAAAAATGATTCAGTGTTACCTACATAGTATTAGGAGGATAGATGCATCACGTCTACGTTAGTTATTATTTAGTGTACAGCCAACCTTCGCCACTCCCTCCGCCTCCACGCCAGATCCCTATGACACTTTTTAGTTTGTGCCGCGACCAAATGGGACAGACCACATTTTTGTTACGCCATTCATATCTACATAACATTGTACCAGGTTAAAAAATATTTACAAACAAATCTACGGTCTGTTCGTTTGATCGCTTGACTTTAAATGTTTTTGTTTCATTCGAAGTCTAAATTTTATAATTTCGACGTTATTTTTTGTGGCATATTTGCGCACTCATTTCATTGGCTCAATTCGAAAAGGGTTTGTTATCGATCGATGTTAATTTGTATTATTAACCTTACATTGGAGTGGCGTTTGACCTTCTAATTTTCACACCTTAACCCGCGTAGACTAATATTAACAAGTTGATTACAACACTGTAGGTACTAATTACACTGCAATATCGTAATTTTATAGATAACAGTGCAGCTTAGGTTTTTCCAGGTGAATGTCACTATTAGTCTACTAGGTGTGGTCCTTCCAATCACCGATTTATATTATGATGTACTCCAATGAAATATCCAAGATATGAAGTGATAATAAGGGATTTTTGAGACCTATATTGAATTATGCAATGTTATATTTGAAAACGTTGCTCTGCATTTTTCCAATAGAGATCAATTGCCACTTGTCTATCCGAATCTGGTGTTTTACAGTTGTTCTTGTGTTTGCAGTACTATTGAACGAGACCGACCACATTGTAAATGCAAACTGCGTATATACTTGCACTGCTTATTATATAAAATTATGCAATACTCTGCACGGAATGCACCAATACTGCAACATCTTTAGTTTGCTCGCTTCTTTTGTTTTAATTTATTTTAGTTTTTTTTTACTGTAGTAAAATAACATAACATAAAAAAATAGAATAATAGGCGATCGAATTTATTGTTTTACTTATGTAATCTGCTCAATGGATGAAGCTTACAAACGTACCTATTTACTATTTAAACGCGCGCTACAACTGTAATGTACAGTCATATTAGATATATGTTATTTATTGGATAAATCTTCACTTATTTTCATAAATCTACTATGTAGATTTGAGAGAATAATTATTATGTATATATTTTTTTAGAAATTTACGTCTGATTCTCCAAATCGTTTACTCTCAAATAAACAGGCATTCTATTAATTGATATCTAAATATTTCGCTCAAATGGAAACACTTAAGTTCATTGACTGTACATGACAGAGTATTATGCTATATTTTTATGTTATGACACAATATAGGTGATTACTGTCGTGTTAAAGTGAGTGTTGTGTGTGGTGTATCAGGGCGGTGTATCGAACTCTCCGTTCAGGGAGCGCGTGGGCAGCACTCGACTGCCCGACCGGCCGCGGCTCCGGATCGAAGCCATGTCAGTACAAGACACACCTACGTATCATATCATCACTGTGCATTTTTAAACTACACTCATATAAATAGGACCTTTTAAAACTGTGTCTGAGGCAAGTCTTCTATGTATTGTTTTAAGCTTAACACACGAAAATATCTATGAAATTTCTAATGATAATGATTTACAAATATATTGAAATATTATTAAAAAAGTCCTTACTATGATGACGTCTGTTATTTTTACCGATTTGTATCTGGTGTCCTCAGCTATAGAACGGTGCATTACTATATATTGTATGTTGTTTTAAAAATGGACAGTGATTTTCAATGCCTTTTATATGAGTTTCTTAAATATTATTCATATTATACAGTGTGTATAATAAACCCTGTCCGATCCTTAAAGGTGTTATACAGTAGCTTATTATGACAACAAGTGACATCCATTTATAAAAATCGATCAAATAATTACCCCAGTAAATTTAATTTATTTAAAATAATATGTTAATAGATTACCCATGGCAACATCGACAACTTATTAATCATAATACCTAGGTAACACTAAAGTTCATAAAGGTTAACCGATGCCGCGCCGCGTCTACCTAGGTACCTACGCCTTAGAAAATGCCGCCAAAACTTTGCCACGCTCCGCGTCATTGTCAAGTTTAGTGGAGTGTTGCTAGACTGTTTGTTTCTGTCTTAGCATGTTTGTTAAGAGAAAAACAATACCTTAATGGATCGGACAGGGTTTATTATACATACTGTATATTTCGGTCTAAATAAAGACTATGTTCTATGACTTTTCAATGAAATAATCGGAAACGAGTATAAGAGAGTTCATTGAATTATTTCGGAATGCTTCATGTGAACGTGTATCGCAACATGTGCTGGTGCTTGTGCAATTTCTTCACTTTATTAACATTATACCCTCGACCCCTGTCGTTGTTTTTTTAATAATACACTTGTGTAGATAACACAGTCTCAGTAAATAACCATACAATACATTTAACATTCTATGTAATATCTAATTATTTATTTTATATATGTTTAATTCTTGCACTTATATGAAATAAGTTATATCAATATTTTATTTAAGTTTATTACCCCATTATTTGGACTATTTTAATCAATTTAACATTTATTTTTTTACAGATATCCCTTGTAATGCAAATTCTTATTCATGACACGGTTATTTTTCTATCGCTAAGCTATCATTGAATGCTTGCCCGTGCCTCTCCTCTCAGTTGCTTATTCTTATCCTTATTGAATGTTTCATTGCAGCAACTATCACCTACTAAGTCACTAAACACTAGTCAATGCCACAAGTAAGTATATCAGTTCCCTTCATCATAACTTTTAACCAATTAGAAGTTGCGGCGGATTTCAACAGTGTGACTCAAATTTAACATCGATATTACTAAGAAAATACAATATATAGTCTCACTTTGCCTTAAAAGGGTAACTTAGCCGAACTTTAATGACCACTAGATTTTGCCCGCGGCGTCGCTCGTTCGGCAACAATACTTTTTTTCTGGATGAAAGGTAAAGCGAAGAACGAAATTTCATGATGATCGGTCAAATACATAGTTAAGGTTTGAAAGCGTAACAAACAAACAAACAGACTCACATTCGCATTTATATTGTTAGAGCATATTTTCGGGCAGAGGAAAGCTAAATCAAACTATAAGATTCCCAGGCATGAATCAAAAAGCAATATATCATTTGTTTAAAGCGCCGCTTGTTGCACTACTCCACAACTTCTTACAATGGTTTATAAACTTAGAATCATCATAATTTTCTATAACTTCTGCTTTCAAGCTTCAGCGATTTAAATAATACGCTTTATTGACAATTATTGTGTGTACCAAAGTAAATTAATATTAAAAATTACTTCAGGGCCGCAGTGAAAACCGTTCTAGAGAGGACGCAATCTCAGACTGGTGAATGCGACGATACGTATGATGATGGGTAAGTGTCTGTTTATTTTATTTATAACCTGTATAGTTGTTTAAGTTATCTATGTATGTATGTATGCGGCGAACTTAATCGTACTAAGGCATTAAAACAGCGGGGTTGTAGACCGTGGCTAGAATCGATTGCAAGTCGATTTTACTACACAGTATTTGATGCACAAAACAAGGAACGATAAAAAAAATCAAAGATATTAGATGTGACGCTGTTCCAATTCTGGATTGCAATTCAAAAACAGGTGCATATAGTAAAATCGATTGTTAACAACGTTACGTGAGCAGATAGTATTTGATGCGGGCTTCAGACAATTACCTACTACCAGATTTAAATTATTGTATCTTATTTATTTATGAGCTTTAACTGCCTCCTTGGCGTAGCGGTAGTTAATGCGACTGCTGTGCATGAAGTCTCGGGTTCAAACCCCGGGTCGGGCCAACAAAAAGTTATTGGGTGTTTCGATTAAGAAATCTCATTACGAGCCCGGAGTTAGGAAGTTGGCGATGTTATACACCCCCGTGCCTCGGAAAGCACGTTAAGACGTTGGACCTGCTCCTGATCTCTCTCCGGTCGTGTCGGATTATCCGTCCCATCGGATTATGAGAGTTAGGGAACAAAGAGTGCACTTGTGTTTGCGCACTTGCTAGTGCACTATAATATCTCCTGCGCAGATGGCCAATCTCCGTTAAGATTGGCCGCCGTGACCGAAATTCGGTCTGGAGGGCATTATTATTATATATGAGTAGATTTAAAAAATCTTTGTATTTTAATGTTTGGGTAATGTAACTATTGGACTAAAATAATAAAAAAATGTGAGTCAACTTGTCTATTGTATTGCTGATACGCCTTTATGGCTTGAAGCCGATATAATCTAGTTATGAATTTATGTGTACAAGTGAATATTTAAATAATCATTAAAACAAAAGCGCATTTGTAAATATACAGGGTGTCCGGTAATTAATGGATAACCTTGAAATGTCTTATAGTAGAACTGAAGGCCGTTCAGAAAAAATGAAATAAAATAATAACAGAAAAATAAAAAATATTAAGAAGTGCAAGCTATATTAGCATAGCATACTTTTGACTGTCTATCTATTAGCATAATTAGTGTTTAATAATAAAACAACAAAAAACCGATGGATTTCATTCATTTATGGTTGTAGTATACAAGAAAGCAATACATGGTAATTAAAAAAAATCACATATCTACCTGGTAGTAGTTAGGATAGATTTTTTTCATATTTTTTTCTGAACGGCCGTCATTTCCACTACAAGACATTTCCAGGTTATCCATTAATTACCGGACACCCTGTATACACGCACTAGATTTTGACCGCGGCTACGCTCGGGTAAATGTAGGTTATGCCAATTTTCTATCCCTCGGGAACAATACTTTTGTCTTGATGAAAGGTACACTTTGTCCTGTTCTGTACTCCTGACAACGTGTATGCGAAATTTCATGATGGTCGGTTGAGTACTTAAGGCGCAAAAGAGTAACAGACAAAAAATGTTTTGCAATTTCAGTGTCCTAGAACCGAAATTGAAAGCAAATGCGACGTTGGTAGAGATTGTGGAACGCATGCGAAGCCCTACTCTAGGCGTGGGATTCCTTCAACAGACCGTCAGCCTGCCGTCACATACATTCGTGTCCATCTATGCGATACATTGGCTCCAGGCTAATATGGAAGGAATTACTTACGAAAAAGCTACAAGCATTATGGAGGTAACTCCCTACTAATCTTTATATATACGTTTAAGTGGTTGCCTCGCCATTGCTACTGCCCCGAGTGTTGTGGGTTTGAATCCCACACGGGATAAAAATTTGTGTGTTTCACAAATGGTTGTTTCGATACGAATAGGTGTTCTTTATGTCTGTTGTTTAAATGTTTCCATAGCCCCGCGACACAGGATTTTCTTCCTGGTGCTGGAGTTGTCTTTTTAAGCAACAAGAAATGAATGAGTGGCTTTAGCTTTTCTTGGCTGCGTTATCTAAGCGAGCGAAAGGCTCTAGGCATTTAAAGAGCGTTTAAAAATATAATATTCTTGCTAGGAGTAGTTTTAGCAGTTCATCAACATAAAGCTCAGGCTTTGAACTGCCACGGTCTGTTTGGATATTAACCAAATGATTCTTTGGCAGAAATTGCTACAAGAAAGAATGATATGTCACGCATCAGGAGACACGTCGAAACGATTTGTCGTCGGCTACTACATGTATCACATACTGCCACAGAAGAAAGAAAAAGGTATGTACTTTGATCATAAGATGGTTAAAAGAAAGAAAGATAGATAATATCTTTTTGGACAAAAGCAACATTATGAGAGAAAATATAACGAATGACCGGCAATTATGTTGTAAATGATTATTTATTATTATGTTTTATTACGAGCCCGTAATGTCCCACTGCAAAGCAAAGGCCTCGCCCACTCTCTTTCCGTGCCTACCTCTCCCCTCTCCCTCTCTATGTATCTATTGTGCAGTTGTGATTGGTTAAAATATCCCTAAATAGTATTAGGTAAACTGTAAGAAATTAAGAACAATTATTATTTTGTATAATTTTTGTACCGTATTTATTGAACATTGTTTTAACTTTGCAATAGATAAGTTATGAAACTTACAATGGAAAGCTTGTGAGTTTGAATCCCATTTTTTGTCCTACCGACGTAAACCTATCCCTAGCACAAGCACAAAACTTAGCTAGAGGGGTTAACAAGAATACTAGTAATCTATAACACAAAATGCTGCGACCAAATATAAAAAAATAAATATCCAAACGTTAATTAATCTATGTCGCTGATTGTACAGTCCAGGTGACTGTACAATCAGCGACATAGATTAATAGTGCATGGACACCTTAAGGTCCAAAATCCTGTGAACATTCGAATTAGAATAAATATGTATGAACTAGATGGCGTTGTTTTATAAATATTGCAACGCGTACTCATTTTAGCAAATAGGTGAAATATATAAGAAATTATAATCTTAACCGAAAATACACTCGAACACAGGGACAGCACAGTATAATGTTTGCTTACGAACAGAATAACGAGTCACCAAAAGTATATATAAAATAAACTACCCACTATAAATTTATAAGTTTATTTGTAATTATTAGCTTCTTGTTTTACCCTGTAATGTGTTATTTTTTAAGTAGGCTATTGTCAATAGAGATAAAAAATATTCAAAATAAACATAAAGTTGCGTTATTAAGAAATTACTTAATAGTTCTTGTATCGATATCCGTCTAAATGACGTCAATTACCAGCTTATACCTATCATTTTAATTTTGACATGGGTATACATTTTTATAGTTACACTGTACATATAACAAAACATGTGTTATGATTTATCACTATCTATTTGATATGTTGCAGATGGCATGACAGACTATGTGAAACCTCTAGGAGACTTGCAAAGCTTCGAGAACGAGTGGATGGAGGTGGAAGTCCTAGGACCGCGATCACCCTTAGTCCCAGCGGAGTCCTTGACCGGAGCCATAGATATATCCGGCTCCAGTCCGGTCACAGATGACACCGGGGTGCCGGCGTTCCTGTGTGACAATATCGACCCGAGTTATATGCAGCTGGGAAGTGATAGCGACAGTATGTAATATTTTCTTTTAACACAATGTTCCTTTCAAGAAGAGCATACACTAATGCTGTGTACGGTAACCATAAAAATTATTTTCATTAGCTTTGTGAACCAATCATAAACGAATAAGAACAGTCCCACCCATGCAATATCTAATTCCTGTGTCCCGGGGGACTTTATAAAGACATAGACTCGAAGAAACTATTCTTGGATTACATACTTTTTGTCTCGTGTGAGGATCAAACACAACACTCGAAGTAGTGATAGAGGCGAGACGACCATTTAAACCAGTACGTTATCAGTGCAATCGGCCATGTTGGCCAAGAGTTACGATTTCTTAACATCGGCGCACTATTTGTTTGATACTCAAATTGTTGTTCAGATTCTAGATGTTCTATAGTTCTGTTATTTAAATGCTAAGACTATGCCGAGCGTAAGACAGATAATGACAGAGCTCGTGCGGCGCATATTCAAATCGGCGCGCGGCCGCCATAGTAAAATTGTATTGAGAAATCGAAGTGCTTTTTTGATAAATATGTATCTTTATTGTCAATAATAACAAATAATAAATAATAACTTAAATATTTGGGACGGACAAATTGTAATATAACTATTTATGTTTCGTTTAAGTTGTAAAATAGGATAGATTTCTACTGTTATAATCTAAAAATCACGTAAAACGAGCTTACGTTTTTGCATTTTTCGTGCAAATTTACTTAATTTTATAGGCGAAAATATTAATTATTTTAAGTATTTTACAATTTAATTGTAAACACATTCATTGTTATGGTTAATGTAAATTTTATATTTGTATTAAACAAAAAGTGTTGATTTTATTCACTTAACTGTTTTGGCACATTTCGCTCGGCGCAGTCTTAAAGTCTCGTATCCAGTTGGCAACAATTGACGCACAACACGTGACGCTCAACAAGATCATCAACGTTGCACAACAACGCGCAACATGACGCGCGGCTTGTTGTTTGTTTCCGTGCGAGAGCAGTTGAGCATCAAATGTTGATAAGTGGAGACGTGTAAAAGCCGCTGAAATCAACACTAGTTCCTCTGACGATATGTGGTCGACGACTAATGCGAGCGAAATCATGTGTAGACAGACAACGTTGCTAAACAAAAGTTCCGAGCTGACTTTCAACACGTTGAGCAACATGTCGTGCGCCAAATGTTGCCTAGTGGATACGAGGCTTAATAAAGTTCCCTGCGGCACAGGAATTAACTAAAATGCAGGCGTTCCTTATTTAAATAAATAATTAATAAAGAAGTCACTATGTCCTGAAACAATGCTTCTTTCATTGTGTCTCTCTTGAAGAAATAAATTTAAAATAATGAATATAATTGGAATACAACAGTACACATTGCTCATTTATTTATTGTTACTTTTATAGTTGCTTTTTCTCATTCATTCTTGTAAATGCTAAATGTTGATTTCCGCACTAATAATATTCAAATGTGCTTAATATAATACTAGGTAACGAGTCTTACGCGCGATTAAATATTTAAAAGGTGATGTGATATGACTATTGATTGCCCAACGTTTCGACCGACTTGTTTCGATCGTGTCGATCGATATTATATTGTATGTTATGTGTACAAATCGCGATAATCTAAAAGGGATTATTCAGATGTGGTATTTGCATGTAAGTGTTTGTTACACTATTATTAATATTCGTGCTTCTTTTATTGTGTATAAAGTGTAACCAAATTTTGGTGAACCAAATAAATAAAATCCAAACTAATATTATAAATGCGAATGTGATTTTGTTTGTTTGTTACGCTTTCACGCCTAAACTACTCGACCGATCATTATAAAATTTTCGCATACACAGGGGAACAGAAAAGGATATAGGGTAGGTACATGTCAGTCAGAAAAATATACTGTTACCAACCTAACCTACATTTACGAGGTAAGCCGCGGGCAAATTCTAGGGACATACATTGCTAATAGAAGGTCTGTTTCCAGTGCCTCTATACAAGAACACGCATTTAGACATCGACGTGAACAACAAGAGCGACCGCATCGAGTGGGGCCACGCGCGGTACCAGGCCACCTTCCGCCCCGACCAGGCCTACGAGATGTGCATACAGTGGGCCGTCGCCTCCGGGAACATCGTTGCTGAACTGGTGACCCTGCATTCACTATCTAGCTCAGAGATATTTGTTTGTTCTAAAAAAGACAACTCCCGCACTAGAAATAATATAAAATTCTATTCTAAAAAGACTTTACAAACATTCAAACAACGGACAAAGAACATCCACACTCGGGACAACCATTTATGGATCACACATTTTTTTGTCCCGTGTGGGATTCGAACTCACAACACTCGGTGGCAGTGTGTGGTGACCATTCAAACCGCTACGCCATCTGTGCATTCATAAATTAAAGACCTTTTCAATACATCGTAGACTGCATGCTTATAAGTAATCGTGAGAGACCCAGTAGATCCTAAGTCGCGCAAAGTAAAGTACTGGTGTAAACAATTGTTGGTTGACCTAATAAAATAAATAAATAAACAAAGTTTTAATGTGTTCGTCTCAGCCCCAACATTAGGTATTTTACGAACCGGGTAGAAAATTGCATGTGGCACGCCCTCCGTCTAGCGTTTGACATAAATGATGACAAACCAACTGAACTGCGTTTATAAATTATTATTAATTTATTAATATTTATTAAGAATTACAATAGTATAAATGTTATTGTTGTAAATTTAAATGGATGATCGATAGATCAACATTAGATTGATGAGTGGAGCTTTGTAAAATAAATTTTCATTAAACATATGAATTTGGCGCGCTTAGGTGCGGCCGGCCGGGGCAGTTACTTGACATTGCCGCTCGAAACAGATACCACGGTTTGCAAAATCGGGGGCTGGTTCGTTACTCAGGCTATTCTTATCAGCCTGGAGAATGGAGGGAGTAGCAATAATATACATGTGCTTAAAAATATATAACTGAATATTAGGTATTTCAATTTACCTGAACAAAAATAAATTATGACGAAACCTGCACACTTTTCGATTCTTCATATTTTCCCCTAAAAGTTTGGTGATACTATCGAATAACGTGGCCTACTTCCTTATGGCTCACATATAAGGTTAATGTTTAATTTCTAGATATTCGGCTGGGCTCGTAAAGCACAAAGCTGTCGGCTGCAGATGGTGCCGATTCCTGCCGACCCTCTAGCTCTGCCGTTCACATTGAAATCTGATCCACTGAGGGGACCCATCTATGTGCCACTGAATGAAGAACCCCTGCTAAGGAGTAAAAGCACTCTATTTGAAGGTACGATGATAAGTATATCATGACTTACCACTATTAATGGTGATAGAGATGGTCGTTATTATTTTTAATATGTAACTATCTATTTAAAACCATATTTTCTTTATACTAGGTTTCCCAGAAGACACGTGGCTAGAACGTCTGTTTCTATTCCAAGAGGCGATAGTGGGTCGGTTCGGGTTTATCAAGTGTACGGTGGAGAGCACGTCGCACGAGGCGGGCGTGGGCGATCACTTGTACGTGCACGTCACCGGGAACATGTTCATACTGATACCCACCACCGTCAAGTCTGAACAGAAGGCGTTAAGGTCCAAGCCTGCCAATAGACCGCTTAATAGCAGGTAATATTTGATGTAGGGTATAAAAACTTAGTGGGAGACCATTGGACTGCCACATAGACGTCTCGAGTTCGATCCCAAGGCGCGCATCTCTGACTTTACGAGGTTACCTATGTGCGTATTGATTAGTTACGTACTTTAACAGCAAAGGAAAACATCGTGAGGAAAGCTCCATGTCTGAGAATTCTACATAATGTTCTCAAAGATACGTGAAGTCTGCCAACCCGCACTGGATCAGCGTTTTTTTATCGCTTTCGCATGCGGTCGCGAGCCCGCCGAGGTTACGGCCCGCCGTATGAAACGGCAGGCCACTACGCGAAGAGACCTACCCAAAGGACTTACTTCTATAAATACCCTACTGTCTCCATCCTAGAGGGGAGACGGACTCGAAACAGAGGCGCGCGTGGGAACACGCACGCCGCCTCTCGGACCTGGTGCTGAACGGATGGCGGGCAGGCCCACAAAGCCCGCCACCCCCAGGTCAAACCTCAGGATGGCTGGAGGTCATCGCGCGCCCTCCGGCGCCCGGTTCTGCGGTTCGGAAGAGGGTTTAAACGCTCCCTCTCCCGCTCCGCCGCCTCCTTGATGGAAATCACTTCCTCGGAGAAGGAGACGACGGCGTTCCACGATCTCTCACTCCGGACCATAGACTGAACTACGGCCGGGAGCGAGAGGGCAACCGATCCGACTGCCGCGATCAAATCACGGCGCTGCGATGCCCAAGCGGGGCAAGCACTGGATCAGCGTAGCCTAACCCTTCTCAAACTGAGAAGAGGCCCGTGCCCAGCTGTGGGACTGTTTAATACAGAGCTGATATTATTATATTTTTATATATAAAATCTTGTCGCGTCACTGCCATTGTGCCGAGCGTTATGGATCTCTCCTACTGTTGCTATGCAAGAGGGCCCATAATTGCTACCAAACCTAACTATAAGATCTTTTGTACATTCGACCAAAAATGTGGTCTACCATCCTACGGTTGAGGTTCATTTGAACCGCAACCGTACCGTCGACCGTCGATTTCCCCTTGCAATAGTATTATGACAGTGACCATTGTTCTCTTTATTATGTATGTATTTATCAACGTCATTCAATATGTCAAGTTAGAAAAGTCAACTTTAGCGTTAATTAGACCCTACAGAAACATTAGTCAAAATTGGCAGACCACTTTCTTGGCCGACTGTAAATTACGGAATGCAATGAAATATGTCCGTTGTTGTATATCATCAATTCATCATAAAGCCTGTGTCGCGGGCGATTTTACAAACACGCAAATATTTTTAAAATCTCTTGCGGAATAGGAATTGTGCCTTGTGTTGTGTTGTGCATTTTATTTTCAAAGGACTCTCGCACTCCTAATAATTCCAGTTCCGCGAGGGGATTTACAAACATTCAAACAACGGACACACCGAACACCCAGACTCGGAACAATCATTTGTGGATCACACTATTTTTTGTCCCGTTTGAGATTCGAACCCACAACACTCTGTAGAGTGTTAACTATGTATAGTGAAAGTGGCGAGACAGCCACTTTAATTGTGTTACAAAGGTTACTATAGTATCTGATTAGTACCATAGTATATGATAAATATGCTTCGGTTAACGTTCGGAGTTTAAACAGTATCGTCAATTTACCAATCAGGCTATTCACATGAATAGCATAATGACACTGCTTCCATATAAGCATCAGATTGATGATTATTCTTTTATGGATTATTTTTCTCGTTTATAGTTGATACCAGCCAAGCGATAGGCTTATTTTCAATATATTATAATAATGTTTCGGAAGTAATTTGCTTTATTTCTACGTAGAAATCAATCAATAAGATCATGTGATCTTATTGAAGAACAACGAGTGCGTAATAATATTTTAAGTTCAGCGACCGAACCCGCTTCTAATATTCATGAACTGAAAACGGTCACATAAACAAGTTCACCATCCAACTAGCTGTATGCTATGTTATCACTTGTGACACGTAACACAGGTATGCCTAGTTCGGGCATCAGTCCAATTTATATTAGATAAATGCATAACAAACAAACATTGTGATAAGAAAATACATTATTTATCATTAAATTATTTTAATAATTAATTAAACATTCCCAATAGGTACCCAGTACACATGGAAGCTGCCCCGAGTCCGCACGAAGGTTATATAACGAGGCACGTGACTGGCAAAAATAAGGACGACTACGATAACAGCCGGCGGGTAAGCTTTATATTTATCGCGGTTTTTACCCTAAACGATATTTTTCTATGGATAAAACCGCAACCGCCAAGTGTCGATAAAGCAGTTTGTGATGATAACTTGATAAGATAGATACGTAGTATTGATGGCATCCTAACTAATATTATAAATGTGTTTGTTTGTTACGCTTTCACGCCTTAACTACTCGATCGATCATCATGTAATTTCGCATACACGTTGTCAGAGAAACAAAAACAGACATAGGGTACCCTTCATCCAGGAAAAAGTACTGTTACTAACCTAACCCAATATACATTGACACGAGCGACGCCGCGGTAAAAATTTAGTTAAACATAGTTAGTAGACTAATGAATAGAACAAGGTCTATTAAACTTGTGTATGGCTTTATAAATTGTGATTACTTGCATTTTTACTAAATTTGATAAATTATTATAATATAATGACACAAAACGTAGTGCAAATGCAAGATATCACAACTTGAAGCCTTATGTATTATGCCAAATACCGGATATTAAACGGAGGAATTGGTAGTTGATCATCGCAAAATTCGACCATGACAATATTCTATTAGTTTAAATACTGTATGGTATATAGTAAATCTATAATTAAATTAACTAATAGGAATTTAAAAAATTAAAAGGGATGTCTTTAGTATTCCGTATCCAGAAGTTGTCAATGGGATTCTATTACATAGTCTCCGCTGTCCGTGCGTCCATGAGACTTAATATTTTCATAGATTGTGTATTTCTATTAATTACCGCTATAACAATATATAATTAAAAGCTAAGGTACCTAATTTCAGACAGCCATGCAACGATGATGGAAACTTCCGTGCGCGAGTCCGACTCACACTTACCTAGTTCCTTTTTACTCTTATATGTTAGTAAGTTATACATAACATTATATTTCAGATGGGATTTCTATGGTCATGGAATCACATGATATCTAAAAAGTTGAAATCCCAAACGCCCGCCACAGGTGACGAAGGCTTCCAAATGCGAATGCTGCGAGATTTTAAACATTTCTGTGCGAATCAAGAACAAAGACTGAGCCAGTTTTGGGATCAATGTTGGGAGCTAAGAGAAAAGGCCCGCGGCATTCAAGCCTTATAAATTGTTAAGCCAAATAAATAATTAATTATTAATGTATATTATATTTTATCATTTTATAAACTGTCGTTTTACTACCTGTTAACCGCGACTTCGCCCGCGCGGAATTTAACAAAATTTAAAACAAAAGTAGCCTACGATGTTACTCTTTATAATATCAGCTATCTGCCAGTGAATATCCCGTCAAAATAGGAACAAACAGACAGAAAAAAAAATTAAATTGATTTTTGATATAATTACTGTACCTATATATATACTTCCATATGTAATTAGTATAAACCTTTTATTTTGATATTACAAACAGATACTTACATTTAATTACAACACGCAGCCACAGCTTTTTAGAGAAATTAAAAATGTTATCCAATTTACTCGCGACAGCAATCTATTAAACACTTACGTCGAAAATACATTCGTATACAAGGTGTCCCAGAAGTCGACGTCAAGCTAGAACTGGGTGATAAATAAAGTCATAGTAGTTATCAGAAAAATAGAAAAAAAATTTAAAAAATTGCATTGCATTTAAAGAAACAATAAAATCAACACACTGTGATGGTCTTTTAACTCTCGTTACTACAAATCCGCATTTATTTTAATTTTATTTTTGTTATCATTGTTGATGCTTCCGTAAATTGTTGCCTAAAAATTAAAGCCAACTGCTTCAGCTTAGAAAAAAATCCACGTATTACCCAACTAAGTATTCAAAATTAATACTTCGCCCAATATAAACCGGCTGTACTGAAAAAAAAAACGTAGGTACTACGCTAGTTTGGCAAGTAGCTTTAAAAGTTGGCGCGTTTCATAAGGATCCAAAAATGGTATGACACTTGCTTAACAATTGGTTATTTAGACTATAATATTTTTTTTGTAAGGATACCTGGTTTTCAATATTGTTTTTTATCGTAAATTAAAATCATTCTAGTGTACCCAAGGTTTTCTTCAAAGCTGTTACTTCAAGATTTCAGTTCGGGTGAGACGGAGTCATTTTACGCAGTGTGAGAGAGACGGATAGTAACGCCATATTTACTAATGTGTTAGAATGAATGACTAAAAGAGACGAAGATATTCATTTCCGAAATGTGAGCAAAACAGGTAATGACGCCACTTTTACTAACGCATGAGATGGATGGATACGCAATTTGACTAGTGCGAGCGAGACAATAGCTGCTATTGTCCATCTTCATTGACGCACAAAATACAGGTCAGTCATCAGTCAGTACGTTACGCTCCTTCGTTTACTGCACATCTTTCCGTATTCGTTGTTGTTGATTTCGTACACACTTTTGCTTTGTTTATTGGACTTGATTGCTTGTGATTTGGATTTGGACTGTTTAGATTTGACGACCCTGGCTTTCCCCTGGACTATTGTTGATCGTGTGTGTGTGTGTAGTGCCACCATGTCTCTGTACAACACACAGAAATACGCTAACATGCACCTAATTTATGGAGAATGCAGATGCAATGCTAGCGCTGCAGCTAGACTTTATCGTGAGAGGTATCCAAATGCTGCTCGTCATCCAGATCATCGAGTTTTTACAAATGTGCACCGACTACTCTCCGAGCGCCGATTCCCGAACCATGCACACGGTGAAGGAAGAATTTCCTTCCCTTACGAGGACGTCGTATTACAAGCAGTCGAGGAAGGCCAGAGTACTTCAGTACGTGCAATCGAAGCAAGCACAGGAGTGTCCAAAAGTAGAACCCACCGAGTCTTGCAAGGAAACGCGTTTCACCCGTATCACGTGCAGCAAGTACAAACTCTTCTAGACCGAGATTACCTTCCAAAAGTTGCGTTTTTTCAAACAATGATACAAAAACACCGGGCAGATCCGCTATTCTTCGAAAAAATGTTGTGATCTGCTACACAAGTGGCATGTAGAAAACCCACGTTTGATGAGACAAGACAGATCACAGTATCGTTTCAAAATAAACTTGTGGACCGGCATTTTAAATGGGCGAATCATTGGCCCTTTCGAGCTACCAGAAATCTTGACTGGCGAAATTTTGTACAAAATCATTTACCAAATTTGTTGGAAGACGTGCCACTAAGCACTTGTGCACATGTGGTTCCAGCAAGATAGCTGCCCGGCGCACTATACCCGCTCAGTTTGAGAATACCTCAATGAGGAATATCCAGGCAGATGGATAGGGTGGTCTGGTACTATCTCGTGGCTAGCCCGTTCACCTGACGTTCACGTTCTATTGGATTTTTTTTACTGGGGCGCGGTGATAGAAAATGTTTACTCTAAGCCAATCGAAAATGTAACTACGACAAGGAATAACAGAAGCAGTTGAATTTGTAAATAACGGAAGGTTCGCTCGTCTGATAACGTGATCTTTTTTAAGAAGATGTCGAGCTTGTGTTGCTGCTGAAGGAAGGCAGTTTGAACATTTGTTATAGTAAATGTAATAAATTTTAGAATCAAACAAAATGTTTCATTTAAAACGTCTCTAGAAAAACAAACCTTAACTTAGCAAAAAACTAATAAATCATTGAGTTTTTACAGGTAAACCAAGGGTCGTAGGACCCTTGGACTACCTGGAAATACGATTTCTGTCTTGCTTAAACTTTTCCATCTCACTCTAACACTAGAATCTTGAAGCAACGGTCTTGAGCAAAGCTATGAGTAATTTTAATGTACTTAATAAAATTAAACTGAAACATAGGGAACTTTACAAAAAAAAAATTGTCTAAGTCTAAATAGCCAATTGTCTAGTAAGTGTCATACCATTTTGGAATCCTTATGAAATGCGCCAACTTTTAAAGCTACTTGCCAAACTAGCGTAGTACATTTTTTTTTCAGTGCAGCCTGTTCAAATTGGGCAAAGTATTAATTTTGAATACTTAGTTGGGCAATACGTGACATTTTCTACCAAGCTAGAGCAGTTGGCTTTAATTTTTTTACATAATAAAAGTAAAATTAAAAATAAATGCAGATTTGTAGCAACTAGAATGAAAAGACCATCACAGGGTGTTGATTTTCTTGTTTTTTTTTAAATGCCTATAATTTTGAAAATACATGAGTTAGATTTTTTCTTATTTTTTTCTGATTACTACTATGACTATGTCTAACACCCTGTTCCGGCTTGACGTCGACTTCTGGGACACTGTATACAGTAGCGCCAGGTAAGATGTGCCATTTCAGAATGTTCTACGGCCTTCTCCAAGTTGTTTAGTTTCAACTCAAAATCCTAGAACCAGATCTCACTGTTGCATAACTCTAGATACGCCTATGTGAATCACGACAGACAGTTAAGACGATTAAGAACACTAAGGGTGCGTTCCACTTAGTGCTCACGACACTGACGCTCACGACCACGGTTTTACCCGTTCCACTTGTTTCCGAGCGTTACAATTGTAAACTCAAGTGGAATGGATTATGGGGTGTTTTGAGTGTTGACGTAAATAATACAAAAGACGAAATTTAAAAAAAAAAGCAGATCCTTAAAGGATGCGTTCCACTTAGCGTTTACGACGCCTAATATGCTCGTTTACCCGTTCCACATGAAGACTACGATCGTTGTGGTTACGGCGAAAAAATAAGTAAGTCTGATCAATAAACATTTACTTATAGTTATTGGTTAGATGAATTTATATTAAAAAATATATACTAATATCATAAATGTGAAAGTTTGTGAGGACGGATGGATGTTTGTTACTCTTTCACGCAAGAACTACTGAAAAGAAAATTGATGAAATTTTACAATATTATTGTTTATTCATCGTAATAACATATAGGCGACAAAAAATATATTTTAACATAAATCTACATTAAGGCGAGCGAAGCCGCAGTCAAAATCAAGTATTTCATAATTTTGTGGAGTATTTAATTAATTTACATTCAAATATTATCAAAATGTGTTTTACGACGACATCAGTTGGTTATTTCGTAGTGCGTCGTAATGATGCTTGAGAAAGTACTAGTTCATCCAATTCAGATGAAGAGTTAAATACCATTATACAAAATCATGATCGTGAAAAACGGGCACTTAGACCACGTAAGATAATGAAATTAATCGTTACTCTGATAAAAAAATTACAAAGTAATTTGAAAAAAATGTAGATTAAAATGTAGGTTCTAAAATGTTTACTTATACCTATAAGTAATCATCGTTACATCAAAATCGCAACAAATACAGTAATTTTCATTGTCGCCATCTTTGTTACTTTATATTTTTCAAAATGGCGCCATATTTCTCAAATCTCACGACGACCCACCTCTCAGTATGGGTCGTCGTGAGCTTTGCGTGAGCGTGAGAAATGACGTCATGAGTGACGTTTTCGCCGCGACCAGAACGATCGTAGTCGTCATGTGGAACGGGTAAACGAGCATATTAGGCGTCGTGAACGCTAAGTGGAACGCACCCTAAGATGGCAGTCATCCAACGACAAGAGCGTCGCGTAGTCACGGTAAGCCAAAGGAGCCAGCCGATCCGTTCAAAATTAAAAATATGTATGTAGTAGGTATATGCCCGTATATCCTATACAACATTTTAGTACCTACTAGGGTACAAACTTACTTCTGCTACTACTAAACTTACTTACGTAACATTCGCTGATCGTGTACAATTAAGTAGGCTTAATAATGGCTAACACATTCTCAACGTTTAGTAAAATTACAGCAACAAAAATCGATCCCTTAAAATATATTTACCTATTCAATGTTGGTTGATTAAAATTAAAATCAGTCCAGTTTGAGTCGCTCATCCTTTCTCATCTTATCAAAGATTCGGAGCATAGCAAATAGGTCTGATATAGACCTTCCGACTTTGATTGGCTTTGTTTACAGATTTTACCAAACCGCTTATGAAATCTTGATTAACTTTATTTTCACTTAAAACAGGGTGTCTCAGTTCGATCTGTATGTAAGCTAGCAGCGATAGTCTAGTGGGAGACCGTTGGACTGCAACGAAGGGGTCTCAAGTTGGATCGCAAGGCACGAATCCTTAACTTCTCGGCGTAATAAATAGTTAATTATCGCTCGGTTTAACGGCGATGGAAAACATCGTGCGGGAACCTGAATATCTGAGAGTTCTCCATAACGTTCAATCTATATAATATAATCGTATATACCTAATATATATAAATATAGGGGCGTTTTAAAGATATATAAATAATTATGTATCTTTAAAACTCCCCTGTATTTTTCTGTATTTTATTTAAATTATTAAATAAATTTCCTTGCGGATCTTCGGTTGAATCGTTGGCAAGTTTATGTTTCTTACATGTATTTTACGGTTTATTTATCGTATTAATATAAACTCTAATCTAAAAGTTCCATTCGAATGAAAACGAACCTACATTTCATTAAACGGGTGAAATTTACGACGAAGCCAGTGATGTACTGTAGACTATTTGTTTTTTTTTTTCAATAATTTACACATACTCAGTTTATTTTGTATCAACCGAGATATTGATTTAATTACGTAAAGTAGGATTCGATTACAATACCTACCTACCTACAAAACAATAATGTTTATAATGTTCTGAAATTCGTCCTGTGTAAAATTAAATCTTAATGCAGCATATCTTATCATCACTATTAATACAATATACATATATTTATATATCAATATGGTGTACATGGTCATACTGTTTATTTTCCTGTACGACTCGTTATTAGAGTTAAACTATGCTTAGCTTTGTTTATTATTATTCGTTATCATTATTACGAAGATGCGACATGAAAGCCAAATGAGTAGTACTTTTTGTTATTGTTTTAATCGGTCTTCATCCATTATTACCATATTTGGAAAACATATAAATCAGTCCTCAGAAGACGAAACAAATTAAAGGACGTTGTTGTCAGAGCCTACCGAAGGACTAAAAACGCATTCTAGCTATTATTGTACCTACTAATCCACAGAGTTTGTCAACGAAATTGACAAATGACAGAATGTACCGATTGATCAAGCCGCTAGCCGATTAGATATATATATATCTAGATTTTGCGACTTATGTGGATATATTATAAGCTTGGATTGTAATTAGAATACAAAAGAAAATTTTAACCGTCTACTTTATAGTATCTAGATAAATTAAATTTTCTTCTATGGTTAACTATAAAGTACCTACTTTAATCACAAAAATCTTGTAATATTGGTTATTATAAAAACCTATAACCACTAGCCACGAGGCAGGTAAGTAGTGTTATTAACCAGGGGTCAATAACCCCGATCACACGATATGGTATCCATATTATATCGTCTGATCGGGGTTACTGACTCCTTATATCTGACCTTTCACCATTATATTGCGAAGGTTAAATAGCAATCACCCGTGAAGCTCCAAATGTTTAGATATTGATTTTGGTAAGCTATTTTAACGACTGTTTCTCTCGACTCTGGATTTGTTCAGAGTTCCTCTTGACTGAATATGTCCTCACTAGCAACAGGTGCTGTCTAAAGTTATAAGACAATGGTGCCAATTCTGTTGTCACAAAATTCTCTTATCTTAGCTAAAAATCTCTAAAATTTAGTTTAGTCCTGTCACTTTTAGCGATTTCAGAATACAAAATGTCGTTTGACAGGACTAAACTAAATTTTAGAGATTTTTTAGCTAAGATAAGAGAATTTTGTGACAACAGAATTGGCACCAATAATAGCTTTATGCGTGGCTTACGGAACTGCCGGTGATTTTCTTATTTCATTCTTCTATTAATCTCGATTAGCAAGGGCTAATCGAGGCCCTTACCTTGACTAGACTCGCGGCTAACTTAATCAGTAACGCTTTTTCTTAGTTCGCTTTTGCATTTCAGCACAGGCATATCGTTGGACAGGGCCGCACAGACGCCGGCGTAGGTACATCTCAATTTCAGCTTTAGTGAGGTGAGGTGGTCCTGGGGTAGGAGAGGTATCTTTAAGAAAACTGACATATGATTACATATTTATAGCAGCATAGACTTTGGCAGGTGGAGCCTCCACCCCGATGGGCGAGGCGATCCTTGGTGTAGCCAAAGGAAAGTAACGACATTAGTTACCGTTCTAAACGTCTACGTTGACGTATCTAAGGTTATTACTTATTATCTAGGGGCAGGAGGGCCAAAACGTCAATGACCTACATACAACCTTAGAATTTTGACTAAACAACTAGGTAACACGACAATTGGGGTGGCCACGGCCCTCATAGCCCACCTCCCCTTATTTACGCCAATGAACGCCTGCAACAATTGAAATCGATTTTGGTTAATCTGCTTAGTAGCAAAGATCTCAATTTCTTGAACTTGATAATATTCTAAAGACTAGACATATGTAGATACACATAGTTTAGCCAAGTCTACAAGACTTTCACAAAGTCTGACTGAGTATATGGAACTGAAGGTCCAGCTAATTTGTTGGTATAACCTATACGTAATGCTGCAATTAAGTAGGTACCTACCTATTAGACTGCCATATGGTAGATAGATCTACGTCTATTTTGTCGGTATCTTTTGAGATTCATAGATGCAACGCATAGACCGTTGTGACCTAATTGAATAAATGTATTGAATCTATGTAAACGAAGAATAACCTTGTAAGTTGAATCATGACTGCATAAGCTTTTGTACAAAGTGCGCAATATAATTATTATATTTTACTATCGTACCTACTATCTATTAAGTACCTAGGTACTTTCAACGTACAAGCAATCTACGTCACTATTAATAGAAGGACCCTTACGATAACTTATATTGCAATACAAATATGATAAGTGATAACAATTCGTTTGTGGTAGGTGTACCTAAGCCTTTGGTTTGAAGCATCTAGTAAATACACATGGTTTAAAGCCTGTGCTTACTAAAGTCACCAAAGTCACTCTACTGAAGGTTATTTGCATATGTAGCGTAGAAGTAGTGTCACGTGGTTAAGAGTTTCGAAGACTCATATACTTACATACCTTATCCATTCCATTTCATAGGGTCGGCAACCACAGAATACATTTGTATATTTGAAGATCGGCAACACGCGAATGATAACTGATGACTATAAATACTTATCTATAATAAATAAACACTCGTTTCTTACAAGCCACTATATGCCAGCCACCTATGTTGCATAAAAAACCCACCTGCCTATATTAGATACATATTACGTAATATTAATTTATAGCTACTTTGATACACAGCATCCTAAGATTATGACACATCACGTGATATTTCTTTATATATGGTTAACGTGACCGACGGCTTCCGTACCTCATAGTATTTTAGTGATAGGTATCTAATACTATATACATAATTTGGCAAGAGGTCTCGGGTTCGATTCCTCGAGTGAGGCAGTATTATATATTCCCGGTATACGGCAATAGGCTTAATCGCTATTACGGGAAACTTGAAACCAGACTTAGGTATACTACCCATATATTATAATATCTTCCTTTAAAGGTACCTACTGTAACAGGTCGCAGCAATTAATCATGCTACGCGAAAACTTAAATAAAGATGAAACAGATTGTAATTGTTTGGCTGGATATTAGATACGAATATACGACACATTTCGAGATTGTATTAATGAGCCAACGGATGAAAATAATAATCTGTGCCATGATTAAGCAGTAGAATTGATTATTGCTAGATGACAGCTCGAATTGATCGTAGTCGCGACTCTTGCATACCTATTTGATGGTCAGCTAATTCGAAACAATAGGTAGGTACCTACATTTTTGATAATGTTGGCTACATACAGTCTATTTATATTTCAGCTGCTTGCAATAGCGGTAATAGCGCGTCTTCGCCGAAGTTAGCGTTATGTATTTATGGAAATCAGCTAATGTGTTTGTTGCTAGCAAATGCAGAGAATTTTGTCTTTATTCAACATAATTTACTACTTGTTAATTTGGAATAATAACCACAACAAAATCTAACACGTACTTATAAGGTATTGTAGTATTCTTTTTAATTCGTATTTTCTCATACAATAAGTCTACTCTCCATGCTACTAAGAAACAACAACAAACAACAAGAATTATAACTAGGTACCTATTATACATGTAGGTACCTAGGTAACTAAAGGTAGGTACTATTGTGGCTATTAACACATAAACACTAAATTAACACTAAAGCAGTCTGAATAATTCCACAGCGGTGATAATTACTATAACAATAGACTTCTAATCTACGTACCATTGTGATTTGCACGTGATTTAATTACCTGTACCGACCATAATTTTAGTTATGTAAGTGTGGCGTATTTATACATATATACGTACAAACAACATATACGTTTATGAGGAAACTGGAAACGAACGGAGCATCGATCGCCTACGCGCGTCGTGCGTCACTTGATTTCGGCGCGGCTAGACGTATGTATGATGCTCCGTTCGATCGCCTTCGCGCGTCGCTTGGTTTCGGCGCGGCTAGACGTACGATGCTCCGTTCGATTCCAGGTTCCTCTTAAATTTATATGTTGTTTGTGCGTATATACATACGCCACATAGGTATTTATGAATCCTGACTAAGTAATATTATAAATGCGAATGAGAGTATATCTTACGTCGTACGTATTCACGCCTAACTACTCGTCACTCGATCGATCATAATAAATTTCGCATACACATTGTCAGGGGTACAGAAAGGGTCATAAGTACCACCTTTCATCCTGAAAAACGCGAGCGCAGTTCTGCTGCGGGGAAAGACTAATGTGAATCAATTTAGGCCTACTTGTTCTGATAGCGTTATTTTTATTTATAAGAGAATATTGTCGTAGGGGTTTGTTTGTAGAATTTGTAAGTGACGATGTAGCCTTACACCGTGCAGCATAATCTACCTACATTTATCAATAACCATTCCAAGTGATAGCTTTTATACTTCCACATAGCATGATTAATATAAAAGATATGTGTGTTAAAATCCTGATCACAATTCTGCATTTACCAATACATCAGTGCTCATACTTTACAGAATTCTTTCTATATAGGATAAAAGAATTAAATTACTAGTCGACATTAAACACACAAGTAGAACTGTGATCCTGCTAAACTTCTAATCTGCGCGCCACGTTTTCCTATCCTCGTACTAAACTACGAGAAAGGAATATTTAGTGGATCGTACCAGTTTATTATAGAATCGTTTTTGTATGTAGTATTAATATTATGACCATGGATGGATATATTAACTCATTTAATCAATTTTAAGTGATATAAATGAGTCTGATGTAACATTATGTAAGGCTAACAATAACATTATTCTTTATTAAAACAAAGCATAAGTTCAGAAGAAGTTTTATTGCTTAGTTTACGAAATATAAGCATTTATAAAAATACATACATACCTACCAGTCATTTCAATGCTTTTAAAATCTATGAGGAGTTGTTTGTACAGGAATTTTATACATCATTCTTGTATCTAGAATAAATTTAAAATGTTGACGAAGGCACAATTTGTTTTCAAAATATATAATTTCATATTAACAATATAAATGCATTTCTTTTTATCTCCTCATAGATAGCTTCATTTCTACTCAGACTAATGATAAATCAGTCAGTTACCATTATCACATAAAGATTCAACCAGAATGTCTCTTAATTCTACTTGGATACATTGCAACTACTTATATAGCAAAACTTTTGTTTAAAATTAATCTTCTTTTTTATTATGACACTATCATGCAATTGGCACCTTCAAGCCCTAACCAATAAAAATACTAAAAGTAAATGAAAACTAACATAACAGGCAATAATGGAATTGTTTGATATTTAACAACTAATACAACAATAAATGCTCTGAGGTTTTATAATGTATGTACTTCAGTACATTTTCAACTAAATGGGAAAATAATTAAACATAGTACAGTTAAAATAATTAAATCATATTGATACTCATTGAAATACCAACATTCTTAAATAGAAAAATGTAATGACATATTCAGAATAAATTTTTGTTTCACATTTATGATATGTCATATTTACATTGAAATTGATCATATATTTTGTTACTTATGGTATTATAATAATATTCTAAATTTTAAGTACATGTGTAATCCAAACATAACATTGCACAATACATGCAGCATTCTATTAAATTTAAACATTATTGCAAAAAGCACTTGAGATTCTTATGATAATTTGAGCAACTTTAACCTGTTGGCTTCATCATATCGAGACATAATGATAAAGTCATTGTGTCTAGACACTGACATCCAAACAAAGGTTAATGAGTTAAAATAACATTATTTTCAATAACATTGTGCGTTCAATTACCCTTCATTACATAAAATGAGCAAAATAGTTCAACTATAATGTAGAACACATTTAATTGAATTTTAAATCTACTAAAATATTTGAGACATGGCTTGTGACATCAACTTATGAGAGCTTACCACATTAGGATACAAAAAAAACCATACTCTATAAAAAAGAAATGCAAACTCAAAATAATCTCAATAATGCACCTAGCCATAAAAATAGTTTTGACAGCCATTGAACAGTATTTTCTAAGTAATTAGAAATTATGGCCTAACATTATTTCTATTAGGTAAAATTATAACAAGACATTTGGATACCTAATATTTGGATACAGTAACATAGGTATAAGAATACCTATCAACAGACTAAAGCAGGGAATTCATTTCTTACCAAACACAAGGAGACGAGTGAGCATACTAGTGATACATGGTACCTGTTTTTGCTGATGCATGGGCATCATATCAGGAGTGTTTGATTCAAAGTCCAGTGCAACTCTTTGACAAACAAAAGTTAATAAAGTCAAAATGTCTCTCTCTGAGCCTGCATAGCGCAATTCATCACACAATGCCTGCATGAACCAGGAACCACGGGTAGTATTCCTCCATGAGTAATATCCAGGGACGGTGGAGAACACAATTAGGAAGTCTGCATGGATCGGGATTTTGTATGATGATGATGATGAGCCATCAGTCTCAGTTCTGTTTACTGTGATGCCAGGGTCCAACTTATCTCCCTGGCATGCTTGAATAAAGAACAGCTTTGGTTTTCCAGCTAGAGTAGGGCACTTATCAGCAGTGAAATGAGACCACAAATTGTCTGGCTTGTAATGAGTATCTCTCGCGTACAGCATACCCAACTCTCCATGAGTTAACACAGCCACAAGTAGACAGTCAGAGTCCGAGTGATCCATATCCGCGGTCTGCTGAATGTAACTGAGGATTTCACCAGACGTCAGATTGTTTAATACTGTAACGCGAAATCCAAGGCCCTTAAGAACTTTGGACAGATTGTCGCTGTCTACGTTAGTGCCAGTGCGTGATTTTAGACTGTGAATGTTGAAATGCTCGTGGTTGAAAAGAATCGCCACGCCGCGATACTTATGCTTCATATTGTAATATGGAGCGTTTCTTTCAACAGGCATGCGTGCGTAGCGAGCACCCTGTGAAGAGTTAGAACTTCCCTGTGCGTCGCCTTCATCGCCGCCGCCACCATTTGGTCTTTGTTCTATTTCATCAACTCCATTGTTTTGAATTTCTTCCATTTTTCAATTATTCGTGACACCACAACGAAAAATATGACTGATTACTAAACAATTCTTAGCAATGGCGGACCATACGATCAGAACTTTTAGCTTTTTATTATTTCACAGATACGTCCTCAAAGTTTCACACAAACAATGACACTCGGAAAAGCTTACTGCTCAACTCAGGCACATTTTGATAGATTAGAATAAATTGAACCTTAAGGTACACATATAAATAATCGCCTTTACAAGAAAGTGTAATCGATTGCCATAACCTATTATCGATTATACAATTTATACAATTGACTAAATATTTAGTCGATAGTAACTATTGTATACGGTGACGAGTGTTGTTATTGAAGCAGGACTTTACTGATTACTTTATGTTTAATGAATGCATAATATGAAATTAGCTTTACCTCATAGATGGTACACACGGCTCCACATCAAGTTAGACACCCTATATACGCTTAGCTACGCTACATAGAAAATAGAGAATTGTCGCAAAGGGACTGTGCATCGTGATGTCGATGTAATGGTAAGGTTATAGCGTCGCGTCACGTTCAGCGTGAATGTAACAAAAATAAAACGCACTCTCTTGCACGATTCGCAGCGTCCAACTTCTAATAATTCAAAGTCCAAACAGTCTAGGTTGATGTGTCGCTGTGTGTACGATCAAATCAAAAAATATACATGTTTCTTTTTAACATCAAAAGTAATAAAGGAACAGACAGCGTGTCTCATCATCTTAAATTTAAGCGTATGACTTTTTGCAATACCGGCTCTTACTTGCCCAGTAAAATATAACTGCATTGATTCGGTAGCTAAGTGTTTCGTAAACTGAAAACTGGCATAAGTGTAGAACTTAACTAATTTACTAACATTACAGTCACTACTTTAACGTCTTTCCGTCAGATTGTTATACTTCAACGAGCTACGTATTTTAACAGCTAACTAATTGGCAACAGCAGGTTCTGTCTCTTAAATATAGCCATATCTTTCGACAATTAACTGTGTCGAGGTTATACAGAAGCTATGCTGACACATATTTTTTTAATTTTCAATGTAATTTGTACTGTATTACACATATCATAGCTTTTTGTTAAGTATATCAAGATGGCTGTAGCTATTATTCAATAGCAAACAAATACAATCATATTACACTTTCTGAAGTTAGATGACAATATTTCATTAAACATATCCAAGTCACATTGCATAGCAAGACATTTGATCGATGACGGTGTTCTTTCTTGCAAATAAACATATAATATTATAACTACTCATTTGAAAGGATTTAAAGATTTATAAGTGTACAAATGACGCAGTCGTTTATGTCTACGTGGTCATCTCAACCACTTTCAGTGTGTCGAGTGTGATGGGTTAAATGTTGACACGGGACAAATATAAGGCTAAAGAAAGGGTCGCAGCCGTTTTAAAATAATACGGATGTATAATCATCCACGTAGACAATATGAGACAAGCAGATATTTTCTCAAAAGTGCAGAAAACCAAATGCTCAAAACCTTGTTGGGCATTTGGTTTGGCACACACAGCGACACATCAACCTCGACTGTTTGGACGTTGAACTATTAGAAGTCGAACGCTGCGAATCGTGCGAGAGTGTGCGTAATATTTTTGTTACGTTCTCTCCTTACCATTACATCGACACCACTATGCACTGTCCCTTTACGACAATTCTCTATTTTGTATGTAGCGTAGTTATGCGCATATAGGGTGTCGAACTTGATGTGTAGCCGTGTGTACAATTATTCATAATTATAATGGTGAAATCCAAGGCACATAAATAAATTAGTTGATTAATTAAAGTCGACTTAACCTAAACTTATATTAGTCTCAAATTTTAAATATATTGACTTTGAATATTTTGTAAAAGTGATTATTATATCAGCTACTATTCTAGGTACTGCTTACAATAATAATTAAATGTTATCAGTATTGTTAATTACTAAACGCAACTTACAATCTCGTTAATTACTAAACGTAACTCATAGACACAACTCAAAACTAAACTAACTTAACGCAGTAAAATGCTACTGAACATTTAAAGGAGATGTTTCATTTTCAGCTATGAAATGTACTATCAGCCAAAAATAGCAAAAAATACCAGGAATCGGGCAGAAATATTATTTCCTGAATTTAAGTCGAATTACGTTTGCGCATAAAAATAATAGTTTTTATAATATTGTCTTCTGTTTACGCGAATGTTATTCATTCATCAATAATAGTTTTTATACATATTATTACCATTATATTCAATATGGCGGTGGTTCCTGATCAATACTGATCATATTATAATTTTGTATGCGTTCATGAATTAGATCGAAAACTGTACAAAAGTACTATATAATTAATGTATATAATATATAAATATATATTATGTCAATAATAAATATGTTTTAGAGTATCATTTATTCATTTATACTATCATACACATATAATATACTGATTTTGCAGGGTGCACTCCGGAACGAAACATTTTGTTTGTTTGACATTAACTGTCAATGTCATATTGACTGATAATAAATATTCCAATGCTGAATTGGTGTAAGGTGTTTCTTATTACGATTTCCTGAATTCATACGTTTTCCTTTCATATCTTCAAGAATTATCAATTCTTTGGTTAATATCATTCTAGCAAGAGTTCTTTTACTTCTGACGATTCTAGGTTATGTATAAATGTCATCTACCAACTTGTCATAGATAGATAAACGTCAAACATATTATATTTTATTTTGCGCAACGAAATTACTAAATGTATTTATGGGTACATTTTCCAGGTTTCCTGAGGATGTACAAGTTATAGCCGGAGTCCTATACAAAAGTGTAACATCTCCTTTATACGATTTATCAAATATTGATTTAGTGCCGATATCACCTACTCAATTCAAATAATATATAGTGCATCGCAAACATGTACCTATATTCACGTATATGTAATTTATACCTTGTGACTTTATTGATTTTACAGTTGCTTAAAGATTTTATTACATAGTTATTAAATATATCACATAAATTCATAAAATAACCTTAACTATATATTTAGATAACTGTGGACAACCATAGACAATAAGTACTGTGGCGGGAAATATTAGATGTTTGATTTTTTATAAAGTTGATGAAAAAGTATAAAAAGTAACTTTTTAGTATACTCTTCAGTCTTAACCATAAGTTGCACCTGTCAAGTCCTGCGGAGGAAGCGATCATCTCAGACGATCTTCAACAAAATGTAAAAAATATTTACCGCCCATTCGAAATACAAAATTATCATCAACCGAAGATATCGAAGTGTACGTCGTTAAACGAGGACTGCACTCGATTCTCTGTCCGCTCCTCTCGTCTGTAGAAAAAACTAAAATATTGTCTGAAATCAGAAGAGACTTTTGTGACTTGTCGCGGGTTTACCTACATAGAATTGGGTGTTTGGCTCAATCTGTACATAAAGAGCGCGCCAGTTCTTCCTTCAAAACCAGACATTTTAAAATTTATTTACGCTATGAAAGGAGAGGGCCCGTACGCATCTGTGTATCGTACGTATTTAGGCGATAGAAGCTACGACGGTAAACTGCGCTCGTTTGTCATCCAAGAGCTGGCCAAACAGTACGAGACCGTACTCTACACCAAAGTTAGCACTCACGCCTACGCTAGGTTGGCCCGTTATTTTGGCGTAAAGAAGAACGACGAAAGTTAATTCAAAGCTTTTTCAAAAAGGAGCTTATCTCGGATCACGAGGAGATGCGTCTAGTTTGCACCATAATCAACGTCGACACGCTGAAGAAAACAAATTGGTGGGCTACACTCTCTGAATGGATACGCATACAGTCGAAGATGGAAAATAGTTTTAGACTGTTTCCTCAGCCGGCATATGGACTGAAACACATCGCTTAGTCGCTGAGAGGTTGGCACGAATTGCTCAGAAAGTGGTTCCCGAGAGAATAACCAGCGATTGGGCCAAGATAGAGGATCACGTTAGAGAATTGTGGCTACCCTGGTTGAACGTCGACGCGCGCAGGTTTGATGCGTATCTTCCAGCGGACGGCCGGAGCGTCAGCCTATCCATGAATCGGCCCGTAAAAGTTAAAATAAGCTCTTCTGTTATTGAAAACTCTATTTATGACAGAATCATCGCAGTGGACCTCGGCACCCGCATACCGCTCGCCACGATAGAGTCCAAACTGGGCAAGTCCGTTCGTATCACAGTGGGTCCGCTCTCACAGGCTAGTGGCAGAGAGAAAGTGTATGTAAAAAAATAACAGTGGAACCGAACGAGAAGATAGAGAAAGTCTCCAGTTTCCAGTTTCGTCTAAAAACACGAGTCATGTGATTGAATACACTGTTTTTAGCATGAAATGGTTTGAAGCCAGACAAGCGCCCTATGAGCGGCACGCCAAGCTGACGAGTCTCAAGCTGGACAACTACATCGCTCAGACCAAAAGCGAGCACCGCATAAACAAAGAGGTTTTCGACAGAGGAGGCGTGGAGAAAAGTTGGTGCTATACGGCGCACTGTGGGCTGAAAATCGACCTCCATAGACATAGAAATGAAAGTTGCTAGATGTTCGTTTTGTTGACAGATATGGCTTCTATTAGCTATTATACACATAACAATGTCGTCTGAGCTAACTCCGCACAGAAATGAATTTATTATAAAGTTTTTTCGAAAAAAATGTATGGAGCTAGCATGAAAAATCTGAATATCTCTGAACTTGCAAGGAAAACCGTAATATCCTCAGAGATGGTTATAGGACTAATTATTTGTGATTTTTTGACATACTTCATATAACGGTACCTGATGCAGAATTTTTTTTAAAAATCATCTAATTTTTAATTAATTTTTTTTAACATTAAACGATTTGTTTTATTGTAAAAGTGAAGAAACAACACGTTATATGCATATAATACTAAATCTTCGCCAGTTATTTGTTAAAATATCAAGAAAATTATTTTTGCCTTACATAGTATATATGTTTTAAAACAGCTAATTGGATACCATTACTAAACTTTGCATACAGGTAAACCACTGAATATTAAATTAGCCTTCTAATGAGTTCTGAATAAGAGATTAAGTGATTTGCAATATCGCACAATAGTAACTACGGAGTACACTAATTAAATTCTTACAGGTAAGTACATAAGTAAACTAATTAGTTAATTAGACATGTTACGAGTTCTAAGAAATATTTTCGACAACTGTCTAATTATTTTATTATTATGTCTAAATGAAGGTATTTTTTTAAATCATTAAATTCTACTAATGTCAAAGTAAAGGTCAATCGATAAGTTAGTTATTTTATTAACGCTAATAATAGGCATTAAATAAAAAGAAAAATAAAACACAACATAGGTACAAAAGTATGCAAAAATATAAATAGGTACAAGAATAGTAATATAAAATATTTAAAAATAAATCAATTGCAAAACATAGTTACGTACCAAAGTTAAATAACGAAAGATCATGACAAAATTACATTGAATAGAATTATAATTAAAAGCACAAAAAGTTTCTAGTTTTCCTTATCACTCTCGTCGATTTCTGAATCAGAATCTAGATTGCCTAGAAACTCAAAGTCAGTTTCTTGAAACTGAATTAAATTGAGGGTTTCAGGAAATAAATCCTCCTTTTTCTTGGCATCTAACTTGGGCCTTTGTACATTTATAAAAGGATCCGAAGAAACAACTAACATATTAAGGATATCATGATTCGAATCTTGCCTGCTCTTTTTCTGCGAATGATGTTCCCGAAACCTCCTAAAATCTTTATTGCGAGACTCGGATGCTTCTTCCGAGAGACTTCCTATGGGTACAACATCATTCTTCTCGATTATGTCTGCCCCGTGTATAAGTAATTTGTGGACGGTTGATGACATATAGTACCAGTCATATAATTCCACGTACCTCTCTGCTGTTTTGAAGGCATAATCTTTAAATTTAATTATATCTACTTTTTCCCCGGAAGTTATTGCCTGTAAAATCACAGCAAATCTTCTTATTAGTTCTTCGTCCAACCCAGTAATGGCTGCAGTTTTATGGGGAAATTTGAAAAACTTTCTTGCAGTGTTGCCGTCATTAGTAGTTCCGGAACCTTGTTTAACAATGTCAATCAATAGATTTAATTCGTCTTTAAATTTGTCTTGAATAATCTTTTTTCTCTTACTTAGCATTTCTTTGTGCTCGTTACCTCTCGCAGCCCACTCTTTAAAATCTAGTCTATACGAAATATGTAGTAAACATTCCATACAATTTATACGGGCGTGTAGAGATGACAATCCAAATTCGTATATATCAGAAGATACGGTATTTGCTGTTACTACACTCAAACGGTTCATTTCTGTCGGTTTTGCCAGACACAAATAGCATGATGAACTTGATCTGGCTTGAGACAAATACGTGCAGACTTTACCATCGATCATTGTCATCATTAGGTGATGATTCACCCTGTTTCTATTATTGCACTCTGTAGGAATGAGAGCCTTAATTTCTTCATCCATTCGTCGTTTGTGTTCGATGACTACTGCTTCGCTTTCCTTCACAAAAGTAAATTGAACTGGACGACAATACATTGCTGAGCATGGTTTTGGGTTCATCCACAAAGTATTGTCTCCATCAGTCAGTTTTAGTGGCACCAAGGAAGTCATGAAAATACTTGAATCGTCTTGATCGCTATCCATTTTCTGCTTGTATCGGCTTTGGTTTGACGCACCATCGAAACCCCATTTAGATATCAATTTTAAATCCTTATTTTGCACATCATCGTTAGGAAAACTTTGGAGGATTCTTTTGACCGTAATGTCGAGTAAAGCTTGAAGGGTTATTCTTGCCGATGAATCGGTCACTAACACTGATTGCTTCGGAGGATAGCATGCCAGCTTGGTTTATTGCACTTTATAGTAGGATGGATAAATATCCTTTCTACCTTCCCGAATAGCTGACTCTCGTAAAGTGATGTATTGCCACTTTGATAATTTTAATGAAAGGAGTAATCCAAGTGCTTTTTCTGGTGTAAATAAGATAGTTTTCACCGGTTGCTTAAGCGTTTCCTTAATTTTAGAGGCTGCTTCAGGATGTTTTAGCATATATTCGATTACAGATGCGATATCCTCACAACCTTCTTCCTTAAAACGCGCTGCTGCTGTATATGCCAATTCACTGGGATTGTCAGTTTTATGCTCATCAGATCTTCTCTTCTTCTGTTTGCTTTCCAGATCTTCGAATGGTTTTCGTGACCTCTTTGTCATTATACCAACAGAGTATGATGTTGAGGGTTCTGGAGAGATTGATCTTGATCCCTCAGCAACAGTTGGTTCTTGAGCGACTAAATTTATACAACTTGGCCAATCGATAGTTGCTTGCAGCCAAATTTCGTATTGTTTTCTAAAAGTATCAAGAATTCGGTGAGATTTTTGCCACCTTTGTGATGCAGCTCGTACAAATCTCCGACAAAATTCTTTTAGAGTCACTTGATCTTCAACGGAAAGACAAACGTCTAGGCGGGATATAACTTCACTAAACAATACCTCATGATCAAATGAAGTACTCTTACATTTTAGAAGAACGAATAGGTCTAAATTGGTATTTAAACTTTCCATTATAAAATTTCACAGTGATATGTTAGGGGTAACAAAGCTTAGAATAAACTAAATTATGATGCAAAATGTTAACCATTTTATATTTCAGTCCAATATTAGTTAACGACCTCATTAGACAGTTGTCGAAAATATTTCTTAGAACTCGTAACATATCTAATTAACTATTTAAGTTACTTATGTACTTACCTGTAAGATTTTAATTAGTGTAATCCGTAGTTACCATTGTGCAACATTGCAAATCACTTAATCTCTTATTCAGAACTCATTAGAAGGCTAATTTATTATTCAGTAGTTTACCTGTATGCAAAGTTCAGTAATGGTATCCAATTAACTGTTTTAAAACATATATACTATGTTAGGCAAAAATAATTTTCTTGATATTTTAACAAATAACTGGCGAAGATTTAGTATTATATGCATATAACGTGTTGTTTCTTTACTTATACACCAAAACAAATCGTTTAATGTTAAAAAAAATTAATTAAAAATAAGATGATTTTTAAAAAAAATTCTGCAGCAGGTACCGTTATATGAAGTATGTCAAAAAATCACAAATAATTAGTCCTATAACCATCTCTGAGGATATTACGGTTTTCCTTGCAAGTTCAGAGATATTCAGATTTTTCATGCTAGCTCCATACATTTTTTTCGAAAAAACCTTATAATAAATTCATTTTTGTGCGGAGTTAGCTCAGATGACATTGTTATGTGTATAATAGCTAATAGAAGCCATATCCGTCAACAAAACGAACATCTAGCAACTTTCATTTCTATGTCTATGGAGGTCGATTTTCAGCCCACAGTGCGGCGTGGGGAGTCGGTTCATGAACGCGGCATCATTCAGCGGATGCAAATTCAAGCCCGACTCGCTGCTCGCCAGGAGGATGAGGAGACGACCAAATTTGCACGTTTTAATCGTAGACGAGGCGTACACTTCACAGGCATGTTCTACGTGTAACAACAACACTAGGGAGTTTGTCAAGATCGGCATGAATCATCGACTACGTTGGGTGGTTTGTCCAAACTACCACAGCGAGTTTGATCGAGACGCAAACGCCGCAAGAAACATGCTCACAAACTATATCCGGTCTACCATCTGTAGGCCAAGATGCTCCAAGAACGAGCATCGTAACCTTCTATCTAACGGCTCGAATGTAATAAAGGTGACGCGAAGGTTTACGCGAATGTTATTCATTGAAATTAAACTACTATATACGGATTTTATCGCGTTGTTTATTTATCACTGTATTAGATAATTTTGAAACTATTACACTACTACTACTAGGTATTAAATTTTACTAATTTATAAGCTAATAAAATTTATTATTATTATTATTAAATCTATTTATATTTCTCCTCCCCTTTGGATCGCCAAAGCGTTAAGACGTGTCCAGTGTTCCGAATTATTTTTTAAATTTAATATATTAAATATTCCGAAAATCAATAAATTAAATCAATTACTTCGGTACCAGGCGCCTATAACATCAAAGCGCTATAAAAGTTACCTGCGCGCCGGCACCTAGTTGGCACACCGAGTGACGACGTGAGTACCCAGCTACATGCACGCACATTACTCAAAGTATTATTCATACATACCGCACTACTACAGGCACTCCTAAGCTATAGTTCCCCGAGTGCTGATGTCGGGCCGTGTCGCGGACACAGCACACTACTGCACTCACGCACACAGGACCACTCCGGTTGCGAACCACTAATTAGTTAAAGATCCTACGCTTGCTAATTGCCTGGTACTATGATTCGCTCACCTAACAAGTGCGGTTCAGATACCGACATTAACAGTCTAAGAGATAGAACACCGCCACCATCTTTATTTGTTTCTACGCGTCAAAAGCGGCGCCATGAGAGTGTAACACGTGATGACTTCGAAGAGTTCCGAGAGGAAATAAGACAAATGTTTGCATCACTACAGAGCAAAATTGACACTTCTTTGGCTAGTAGTGAACGAAGTTTTGAAGCTATTTCGCAAAGATTTCAGAACAGGAATCCCAGAGTAATCATAAAATTATTGTAAGCCTTCAGGAAAAGCTAGAATTAACTACAATAGAACTAAGAAATATACCCAAACAATCTAAGGAAAGCAAATTGGATCTACTGAGTTACATTAGGTACCAACATTTCTAAATCTCTAAACGTACTTAGTCAACAGTTGGACATACATGACATCTACCGCCTGCCTAACAGAAAAGATCCCAAAAGAGCATCAAATAGTCCGATTATCATACAGTTGTCACACTTATTTATAAAGAATACACTTATCAGTGCCGTCAAGGACCTCAACAAGTCCAACACAATAAACAAACTAAATATGAGTCATGCGGGGGTAAATGGTGATTCGAACCCAATATATCTAACGGAACATCTTACCGTAAATGCAAGAAAACTCTTTTATCTTGCACGCCAGATAAAGAAAGATAATAAAATAAAATATTGTTGGATTAATGACGGTAAAGTTCTCATTCGAAAAACGGACGGTGCCCAAGCAATCTAAATTAAAAATGAAGCGCAAATCGACGAATTGTCTAAAGAAAATTGACTAGTTATTTATATTGAATGCATGCTTAAAAATATCCTACCTTACATTTTTATAACCATTTATCTTTACATTAGTATTCTTATTTTGCAAAGCCTGGCGATCAATCATTACAAAACTTTAATAAAAAGTAAACAACATGTTATAAACAATTACACCACACATACACAATCATTTTTACACTTACATATTATATTGTTTTACATATTTCTATCCTTTATTGATGGTTCATATTGTCATTTAAAAGTCAGATAAAAATTATCTGACGATTGGAAAATCGACCCTAAAATATATTGGGGCAAGACTTTTCTTTATCAGACAATAAAATTGCGCTCGTCTTTCCTTGATTGTTTTATTACTTGCGATGGTTAAATTATCAATAATAATAAATTAACCATGAATATCCTCATCCTTTAGTATGTAAGTTAATTTAGGTTTTATATACTTATACGTACGTAAATTACGCAATACCTGCCTATTTGATGAATATCTATTAGATCAGATAGTATTTTAAAGACATTATTGTGCAATATGATCAGTAGTGTCATATATGACTACTAAGATTAATATTTATATTAGTTACCATATGGTAACTAATATAAATATTAATCTTAGTAGTCAGGTAGGTATATACCTACCTACCTAAATTTGCAAACTCTGCATAGCGGTAATTTGGGCAGCCATGAGGTGCTTGGAGAAAAACCTAGCCTACCTACCTAGGTAGGTACTACTACCTACTTCCGAGCGAATATGTGGTTTCTTGGTTGGTGTTTTAAATGAGTTGCTGTAAAAAAGTGTATCACTTCAGACCCAGCCAAAAGGTTTTGCAGTGTAGGTACCGGTCAGACTTCCTTCTCTTCCATAATTTATAATATAGCGTAGACTCTTTACCAATCTTACGGGTATAAGAGAGAAGGTCGCTGTACATTGTGGAAGCATCTTCAGAACCGGTCTTGCAATTATTAGGACCTTTAGGTTCAGTTGCAATCTTTAGGTTAATTTTAGGGTTGTAACGGAACCTCGCCTCCGCCTTCGTAAGTGCGGCACTTCCGCAAGAAATCGTACGACTCGTTTTTTCTTTTGCGTAGTTGTAACGGATTTTTATTAACGTTGATTTACAATGCGAGACGAGCGACTTTCGGCGACAAAGCCGCAAAACTGTTGTTCGTAAAGTAAAATTTGCCTTTTCTTAATTTTGATTACTAGTAAAGTAAGAAAGTGTATTATGTACCAACCTATTTTAAATAAATACTGCTTTGTTACTTCTTTAATAAATCAAGATTTAGTATTTTTTCCACTTCCGCCTCCGCCTCCATTAATCTCCGCATCCGCGGAGCTAAGCCACTTCACCTCCGCATCCGCCTCCGCTGCCGCTAAGAAAGCATCCGTTACAAAAAAAAAACCTTAATTTTATGCTAACCACAATACTTTATTTATGTAACACGTAACACACGTATGGCGATGTCAGGTTTCCATATGTGGGGAAGTTATTCCATATTCTCCCACAAACAACACAAACCGTGTGTGAATTATGAGATTTAACCGACTGCAGATCAGATAGGACGATTCTGCTTTGCTAATAGTTTCAAGGCCGTCTTTCTGAATAAAAGTCTTATGAAACTTCACAAGCATCAACATGATTTTAGATATGGCACAGATCGCAATAGCGCTATTTGTGGCATGCAAGAGATTAGGTATACCTATTTTAACGTTACATCGTCTAGAGACGTAAGCATCGACGATCGTCATGAAGATATATTGCATCAGTTTTGTGAAGTACTGGTCCAACATACCTGAATCGGTAGGTAGTTTTTTGGAATCATACCGGTACCTAGTGTTGGATAGTATTTACCCCACAGACTATGCAATCAGCCTGCGCTATATTAAACTTAAGACCGTTCCTAAACATTATTTTCCCGCGATTCAACATACATTACGTGAAATGCTGTGCATTTGACTAGAAGGAACTATTCTCCCCGTTTTTAACAAGCAAACATGTGCAGCCACAGGGGCTACATGAGAACCACCCACAGAACTTTTTGATAGTACTCACTACTACGAAAGTGTTGAGTTCTATCAAAAAGTTCTTATAGTACATAACAGTAACATAACAGAAATAAATAAGTAATATGACACTGCTTACTATCTAGCATATAAAGTCTTGTTTTGAACCTTGTCAGTAAAAATACGATTAAGTAAACTATATTCCCCTAGCTACCTACTAACCAATCGAGATTTGTAATTCACATAAACTGATTCTTTTAAAAAAAGGTACCTATAATAGATTAATCAATACCTATCTAGCAGATATCATCCCTAAAGCCACAACAGTTGCGTAGCTTGCCTTAGACGGGCCCTGCATCAAAATGTGTTGGGGGCCCAAAGGATTATAGATTGTGGATAACATTTTAGGAATTTTTGTTTACATACACATTGTCGGGGCTCCTGTAGACTGGAGGTCCCGTATCATTGATACGGCTGATAAGGCGGTAGCTACGCCTCTGAGCCACAAGCTCGATTTATGAAACTAAGAGCCATTTAATAGCTATTGTATTGTGAATTCGTAGTTACGCCTGCGTTGCCATGACTAGGTACCGCACGTTCGTTACTAAAGTTTGAGGTACAATGGTGGAATATGGCGTATTAAATATTTATGTGCCTAACGTCTTCATTTTATACATAACCATAACACATGGGCTATAAGCATCTATTTTTAAACGTTCTTTTGTTTACAAAATTAACACATCGTTGTTATGGCAACCAATTTAGCTACAATGAGGTGACGAGACTGAATTAGTTCTAATTTAATCCAGAAAGGCAAGGGCCATGTCCATATTTAAAGTTAAGCAATGGTGGTCTAACGATAAACTGCACAATGAACATCCCAATGAAGGAATACAAAATACAAATTGTCTCAAGGTGGACAAATTTAATTCATACCCAGATACTGATTGCATTTTGGTCGGCGAAGAATCCTTTCTAAAAATATATAAGCCAAGTACAGAAGAAGAATCGTCACACGTTATTTTGGAAACTCAGCTTAGTGACATCGTCTTGCAAATTGAAACTGGAAAGTTTACAGGGTAAGTCAGTGAATGGCTCCAATATTGCATTGTTGTAGGTAACAACGATTTGTTTATGCTATTCACATAGATATGATCAAGTACGCTGTAGGATAACCTATAGATATGTAGATAAAAATAAGATACGACAGCATACGTAGGTATGTATGAGTGTCTATTTGTGAGTGAGTCATATACGGTTTGATAAAATGGACTTTCCCATTTAAAACTTATATTTGATGAGTAAGTTATGTCACGAAATTATCACGTCATTATTATATCATGATTTAATATTGAGTTAAATCATGGTTACCTATTCAATAAGGTATGGGCTTACCAAACTGAACTGAAACAGCAAGTCCTCTTTTTGAACCTGAATAGGTGTTTTCTATTTGGTAGAAGGCTCTCGTTTTTATTATAAATTGGTACGTACCTACAATTTAACTAGAATAATAAATATTAGTGAAATAGATTCTTAAAAATCTATTATTAGGAACTTCAACATCTAACAAAGTAGGATAACTTAGGTGTTGAAGCCCTTGGAGGTCCAAGCGTCGGTGTATCACTGGCGCGTGGACCTCCGGCTCCATGGTGAGGAACCCACTCACGGGGCGGTGGAGACGCGAAGGTCCCAGGCTCGACTGGTCCTCGAGGCCAAGTGGGAGGAGCGACTGGCCCAGCCTCGCTACGGGGTGAGGACAGTCGAGGCTGTCCGTCCGGTGCTAAGGCAATGGACGGACAGACGGCGCGGACCGCTCACCTACCGGCTTACTCAGGTTCTCTCCGGACACGGCTGTTTCGGAGAGTACCTGTGCAAGATAGCCGGTAGGGAGCCGACAACCAGGTGTCACCACTGCGCGGAGTGCGACCGGGACACGGCGCAGCACACGCTGGAGGAGTGTCCGGCGTGGGCCGAGGAGCGCTGTGCCCTGGTCGCCGTGATTGGCCCCGACCTCTCGTTGCCGACCGTCGTATCCATGATGGTCGGCGACGACAGGTACTGGGGCGCAATGAGGTCCTTCTGCGAGGCTGTCATCTTGCAGAAGGAGGCGGCGGAGCGGGGGCGTGAGGAAGATCCTTACGCCCCGGACATCCGCCGCCGGAGGAGGGGGCGCAGGAGACGCGCTTATGTCGCTCTCCTGCCCCCCACCTAAGGGTTCTGGGTGGCAAGGCCTCAGGGGACCCTGCCACCCGTGAGTAAGAACCCATAGAGGGCGCGCGCGGTGTTCCCGCGCGCCTTTTAACGTCGAAAGGGGAGAGTTGTGAAATGCTCTCCCCTGGGGACGAGAGGAGGTCGGGTCCCATTGACCCGGCCGGCACCCACACGGGGGGGCCTGCTATGGATGAATCTTTTTAGACTCCCAACTGGCCCCCCCCATTGGGTGGGAGAGGGAACACCCCAGGTTTTTTTAGTGGGTATCCCAGCACTAGGCTGGTGAGTCCCACACGCCCCGCCGGTGGCGTCCCCTAGCCGGCGGGTAGTGCATCAAGCATTTTTTCCTGGGAATTAAAAAAAAAAAAAAAAAGTTTTGAAGCCCTTGCTGTATTACTAGCTAGTTGAGCCCCGCGGTTTCACCCGCGTAAGTCCCGATGCCGCCGTGGGAATATGGTGATAAAAAGTAGCCTATGGGTTAATCCAGGTCTTCAACTATCGGCATACAAAGTTTATTCGCATTCGGTTCAGTAATTTTTGCGTGAAAGAGTAACAAACATCCATACATCCATTTTCATTGGGATCAGGAGGTTTCATATTAGGTTTTAATAAATTAGCTTTTTTCTTGTGTAATAATAAAGTACTATACCTACTATATAAACGCTAATATACTAAACAATATAAACTAGCGGTGTCAAAAATCAGAGCAATTCTAAGTTTCTGCAACAGTTCTAGACTTCTATTTATAGTTAGTTAGTGTAAGATTATATTCGTGTAATATTTAATTTTTGAAGTTTTATCTGTTTCTTACGAACATGGCAAGGTACAACCTAACCTGTTTATAAGATACAATAGGTACGTATATACATAAGTAATCAATTATAATGACTCTTTCTATAAAGGGGCACGGAAGATCGGCAGATTATAATATTACATCCACAAAGTTATGAAGTATATTACCTAAAGAGAAATGAAGGTCACATGGAAGCAGGTAAGCCAGTAACGAATCCTGAATAATTTTCTCGTAATATTTTCCTTTATTAGTGAATACTTATATAATTGCTTCTATTTGGGTTAACTACATATTACTAGCAAACTTCTTAACTTATTAAACTAAGCTACATAGATACTTGTGTTGAGGGATAGATGGGATTCGAGCCCTCGTAGTCTCTTGGACCAAGAGGTTGTCCACTCGATCACAAGACGTGGGTCTCTATTAGTCTCGCTTCTATAATGTATGTATATGCAGGCGTACGTAAACATAAATGCATTTATATATTTAATTTATGGTTGCAGGTGACCAGAACTTTCTTTCCTCCGTATTGAAACACTCATTCACACGTAAAGCAGACAGTTTGACTTGCGGTCCATTTGGGAATATTAAAACTAGAGATTTTATATGCATACTCAGTCTGGACGGTAGTCTGAGTTTCTTTGATCAGGACGCATTTTTGTTCATGTGCGTATTCAATGACGTCATAATTCCATCGCCCGTGTGTTACATAGCCAGTAGCGATGCTTTCGTAATTTGTAAATCAACATGGGTGTTAGAAATATACAGGTGAGAGATCTTTAAATTCTAAAGCAGAAAATGTATAATATATAGGTACCTAGTAACATATATACCTACTGCATTGCACGTATGGCTTAGTGATCGCTTGGCTGTTACCGCCACACTAAGTGCTGTGTGCTCGAATCTCACACGGAACAGTTATTTGTGTTATCTACAAACAATAGTTCCAAGACTGGGTGTACTTTATGTCAGCCAATTGTATGAATAAAGACCACCAACAACACAAGATTTAATCACTGATGCAGAGCTCTCTTATATTAATATTTAAATACAGAAATGTTCCTATACGGACGTATTTTAAAATTGGCATGGTATTCTTTTTAAGTTATCAACAGATGCGGGAATTCAGCGAACTGAATGTGAGACAGAATAAAAAGAACATACCGCAATGGGTGTACAATGCCGGAGAAGAGGTTACGCGGGTGCAAGTTATCCAGGTACTTAACTAGCATGCACTGCAGTATTATTTGCATAGCATATCATTAGAGATTGTATCCAATGGTACCCACCACCTCGGAAACTTTAATTTTATTAGTATAATACATACTAGCAATAAGTATATCTTATTAGAGTGTAGGCGCCTATTGTTCAGTAAGTAATACATAATTATAATTTTCTTCCCAGACAAGTAACAACTTTTCCAGTATAGTGGCACTAGGCGAGAGGCATCTATATTGTTTCCAAGATAATGGACTAATGAAGTACATGATTAAGTTCGATTTTGTGCCGATATGTTTCTGTGCCTATCTCATTGGTTGGTACTATGGTAAGTAACTATTCCTTCTTTAAATCAACAATAGTATTTATATAGACTTCATTTAGACTCCTTTGCTCAGAACCTGGTGCTCGTTTGCTTGTCATGGTGACGTCAGATGACTCGAAGTTATATATCTACGAAGGCACTACCTTGCTATGGTCCTGTTCACTCTTGGCTCCAGCGATTTCAATAACACGATGCTATTTGAAGGGGCTTCCAGGGGGCTTGGTGATACTTTCAAATAAGGGAATTGTGAACGTTGGTTATTTAGGCACGGAGCCAGATTTAAATTCTAATGCTCCAGCTATGATGCATGAAGCGACTGATCCGGAACAAGTACAAGCAGAGCTTGAAGTCGTTGAGGAATCATTGCGAAAGATTTTGAACAACAGTGAAGGTATTTATAAAATGCATACCTATAATATTTTAATAACTTTTGAGCTGCGATCGACACAATTGATTATTAAAGGAATCCAATTATTTATTATACGTATTTCAATGATGTCTGCCATTCCAACTGAAAACTAAATAAGTAATATAAATTATTAATAAACCACAATGTTTCAGATGCCGGTAATCAAAGATCCATTGTTGAACAAATTCTTAAAATAAAAGCAGATATTGGCAAGCCAGTCCAAAACTTATTCCAAGAGTTTACGAGTGACAGTGATGAAGCTCTTCATTTGTTGATGTGTCCAGTCATTGTGATGTTGACCTGCGAAGATCCTAACTTCATCCAAAGTGTTCAAGTAACTTACGTATGTGTTTCTCCATTCACTTGTTCGGAGCCAACAATATGTTTAGACAGCATCAACGGAACCGAAATTATAGAAAATCAAGTATTTCTAACAAGTGAGGCTGATATTACGGCAAGTCGAGTGAAGATATTAGTCACTGTGACTGATAATACAGGGAAAATTGTGGTGATGACCAGAAAAGTATTGCTACCATTGAGCCTTTACTGTACACCAGTTGCCAGTACTACAGAAAGCCATTTAAAATTGCGCATAGAAACAAATCATCCGTGTTTAGAGTTCTCAAAAATATTTACAGGTTGGTTATCACATTTCATAAAGTTACCTACCTACTTATTAACACCTCTCTGCTAACAATACTCTACAAAAAAACAGTTTTGGTTCGCAACAGAAATGAGAGTATTGTATATATTGTGTAAAACGCTAATGCTGAAGCAAAATTTGATAACAGAATTTCGCCATTACGTCAGGATTCTTAGTTATTGTTATTTCTCAATGTTCTACGCATGTGTTGTTGTTTATTGGTAAAATTTATTGACGTGATAGCGTGACTATATTAGCAAACAGTAATGCCCAATGAATAAATATATATACATACATATATATGTGGTTATGCCGTTGCGAAATTTTGTAGACTAGTGTTGTGATAACACTAATCTACAAATTTTCATAACAACGTAGTGATCGGAGTAGGTAGAGCTATTTTGGTTCAATGACCGCAAACGTTGATGTTAAAATGGACATTACAAGGAATTTTAAAAAGTTATTGGTTTTTAACAAGAATAAAAGTAAACTTGTCTTATGTATTGTAAGTGAACGCACGACGTTGTCAAACTAACATCAGCGACGCGTGGCTAATTTTCAACGCGCACGCGTGCGATGTTGCGCTGCTTAAGTCTAACGCGCGACATGACTTGTGGAAACAAAAAAACACAATAGCGGTCTGCGCTGCTAGAGGAACGCAACTGTTTTTGTCTCTTATATAGCATTTTAATTGTTTTTCGACAATTACTTGTTGACTCACTCCATTACTTCGGTTCATAGAGAGAGTGTCTTGTGTGTCGTCCGAATAAACGTTTTCTATTCTATTCTAGTTGAAATACACGTTGAAATATTCATATTAAACTATATATTAAATATGAATATATAGTTTAATATGAATATATTTTTCCTTTCTAACATATCTTAAATATCAAATGAACAAACAATTTGTAAGGTAATATGATCTTGTAGAATGTTAGAATAAGTTTGTAACGGCTACCGATACTTGTCTATACAAAACTGGTAAAGAAAATTAAAAGAAACCGTTTGACTGCCACGCAGAGGTCTCGAGTTCGAACCCAAGGCGCGCATCTCTGACTTTTCGAAGTTATAAAATGCGTATTAAATAGTTAATTATCGCTTGCTTTAACGGTGAAGGAAAACATCGTGAGGAAATCTGCATGTCTGAGAGTACTCCATAATTTTCTCGAAGATATATGAAGACTGCAACCCGCACTTGGCCAGCGTGATGGACTATGGCCTACCCCTTCTCACAGTGAGAAGAGGCCCGTGCCCAACAGTGGGACAGTTTAATACAGGACTGATATTATTATTAAAAAATAAATGATTCTAATTTTATTATCTGTGTTCGTTCATAATTCCTTAAGACATAAATAGCTTTAGTAATTTCTAACTTATTTAAAAATATATATTTTAAACCCAGGATACCGGGAGTGTCCATATTAAGATTACGTATCGCAAGTACAAAAAATAGTAGTAAAATATCTACCTACTCCGACCATTGGGCAGTGTGTTAACTGGCCGAGTATCGGAGTTTTCAAGCCCTGACCCTGGCTCTGGATCAACAATTTAGTCTATTGATTCCCGTTACTAACTGTCTTAATACACTGGCGTTACCTATTATTTAATACGGTTCTTTTATGTTATAGATTTTTCAGAAGAAGACCTAACAAAATACGGTAATAATGTAACATTCTCGTATAGATCAACAAAAAGAAATCTAACATTGAACACTGACGTTGAACAGTATTCGATAGAAGCGGAAGATTTTACAGAAATGATATCGATATTGGACCATTTTCTCATTCGCCTATTAGACCATTATAAAAGAATGGCTGTTAAAGATTTCCGTTTCCAATTAAAATATGACAAGGAATTTGTTAAACAACTTACTCATAGATTCTTAAAATGCGTTGAAACACACGCCAAGGAACGAATAAAGTTAAAGGAATTAGAGGTAAGTTTTCTAGAAATCTTTTATAAAACAAGTCAAGAGCGTATACATTCTCGTTGTGGCCTGTTCCAAACCTCAAGCAAAATTAAGTCCCAATAAATTAATAACATTTAATTATCTTGAAATATGAGACTTATTATGGTTCGGCTGGCAGATGCTCCCAATACTTTGTTACTAATGTTAGATTATTTTTATAACCTAGTGTAACTCTGTAATGTTGTATTTTTGGTGCAAATAAATTTATTATTTATTATTATTATTATTATTATGCAAATTGCCAAACTATTTAGCTCTTCAATAGTCTCTCTTATATGTTCATATATCTGTCTCCAGGATGAACTTAATGTACTTCAGAAGCAATTCACGGTGGTGCAAAAAAAACTTCTTGTTCAATACGGAGCGCTGCCGCCTGGAGACTGTGACCCGTTAGAGTATCTCATGAAAGATACTCATAAACGACTGATTAAGGTTGTGCATGAAATTATTAATTGTAAGGAGATGGTTTGTAGGTAAGTCTTATGTGTATATTTCTATACTTACTAATATTGTAAATGCGATTATGAGTTTGTTTGCTTGTTAAGCTTTTATGCCTTAAATACTCGACCGATCATCAAAGGACATATAACGTTCATCCAGAAATAGTACTGTTCCCGAAGGATAGTCATTTATTGACAAAGTCTAGATTAACTCGAGCGAAGCCGCGGGCAAAACATAATAATAGATATAAAGCAGCGTCGACCACGGGCACTAGTAGTTGTCGATCTAGGGAAGTACATTAAAGGGAATTAGGCATTAGCCTCCACTATTATAAAAATAACTGATATATCTTAGGATTTCTATGATTGATAGTAGCACTAAAATCTTTAGATAACTTCTTAGTTGTGATAACAAATTAATGAGTATTTTATTTTTAGAGCGGGAAGTGCCATGACTGCGGTTGGGAATCTCATTATTTACTTATTGAAACAAAGTCCAAAGGACGATCTTAAAGTCACTCTAGTAGAAGAAATGATGTGTCTAAATTCTCTTTACGAACGTTATCAAGTGAGTAAGAAAAATAATGGGTTTAATATTTTCCTTTATTAGTCATTACTTATTTATAACATGGAAAAATCATTCCGTCCTGCACATTTAGATGGAACAAGCATTGTACTTTTTTAATTTACGATTAATGCTGAGAAATTATATATTTTGTGGCATTTACAATGACAGTCCTAAATGAACATGTCTAAAGTTCGAAGAATTACCAAATGCATACCTACTATAGTATGTAGTATTACAGAAGGTTATACAGGGTGTCCAAGAACCTGGCGTCCAACTGGATTCCCACGATGCCCCAAGTTCTAACAGTACTCAGAAAAATATTTTAAAAAATCCACCCCATGTACTTACAGAATTATACTGATTTCAAAAAAAAAGGGGAAATGAGCACCCTGTGACATACTTTTGAATGCTGTGACTGCTAATGCTGATAATTTCGATATTTCTTGGAGGTTTTGTAATCTAGGGTATTGCTGTGTCTAAATAGAATGTAAAAATAAAGTACTTATTGTACCATTTTAAAATAAAATATTATTTTAACTAAAGGTGATATGGAAAACTATTGAATTTCGCAACTTTGACCGACTGTAGTGTAAAAAAAATGTACCAAAATAGTATGGCAAGTGACGTCAAATTTTGACGCGTTTATTCCTCTTTTTAAAAAGGTATAATACTTACACATTAATTTGAAAAAAAAAAAATTTTGATAATATTTTTACTCAACAACCCAATTTTTACGATGTCTTACAGAATTCTTAGAAAGAAAAATTTACGACGAATTGAATCTAACCTCTAAAGAATTACTGTTGTATGCTCATAAAAATAACAACAGGCCTCTCAAAAAACAGGTTAGACCGTAAGGGACGGTATGTGCATGCATCTCACCATAGTGATTCGTTATTACAACAGGAGGGAGCAAGACAGAAACTATCTTTGCGATTTGCTGGTTCTTCTTTATGGTACCCCATTATTCAGGTAAGAGTGAGGGAGAAAAAGGTTAGAGGTGCGAGTGAGATAGATAGTGACGCTATCTGGGATCGTGCTATTTAGGATAACAGTACGGTCAGTACGCGTCACTGCCTCCTGCCGTTACTACGCACCTCTCTCTTATTGTTACCATTGATCACGTACTACGATTTAAAGCTTTGTTTATTGGACTCGATTACTCTTTGTGCTCTGGACTTTGAAACGAACTCTTTACGACGACCTTTGCCTGTGTTTGGACAGTTTGTGTTTTGTGTGTGCTACCATGGCGACCTACACTCCGCAAGAATACGCAAATATGCACTACATTTATGGAGAATGTAGAGGTAATGGACGAGCTGCAGCGAGACTTTACAGAGAAAGGTATCCGAGGGCTACGCGATATCCCGACCATCGAGTTTTCATTAATGTGCACAGATCACTATGTGACGGGCGGTTCCCCAATCAAGTAGCTGGTGAAGGACGACCCGTAAATGACTTCATACGCGATGAAGTTTTAGAGGCGGTGTCGGCAAATCCAAGCATCTCTGTGCGAGGAATAGAAGCTGATACGGGGATACCGAAGAGCACAGCACACAGTATTCTCCAAAAAGAAGAATATCATCCGTACCACGTACAGCGAGTGCAAAGTCTTTTACCTCGAGACTATCCGAGCCGAGTCGCGTTTTGTGAAACAATCCTGCAAAAACATCGAGAAGACGAAAACTTTATCGACAAAATTTTGTGGTCAGATGAATCTACATTTAAGAAGGATGGCTACATGAACCTACACAACTTGCACGAGTGGCATGTGGAAAATCCGCACTTGATGCGAGAAGATAGATCCCAGTACCGGTTCAAAGTGAACATGTGGACCGGTATTCTCTGTGGGAATATTATTGGTCCATTTGAGATGCCCGAGAATTTGACTGGCGAATCATATTTAAATTTTCTTCAAAATGATTTGCCAAACTTACTAGAAGAGACCCCACCAGATATGTGGTTCCAACACGACGGCTGTCCAGCACATTTTCGCGTATCCGTTAGAGAGTTTTTGGACGAGCAATACCCGAACAGGTGGATTGGGCGATCAGGAACAATCCCGTGGCCAGCCCGCTCACCTGACTTAAATCCGCTGGATTTTTTTTTCTGGGGAACTATGAAGGAGCTCGTTTATGCGAAGCCCATTAATGACATCGCTGACCTTCGTGAGAAGATAACACAAGCAGTGCAGGTGATACGTCAAAAAAGTTACTCGCGAAACATAAAGCGGTCCTTTTTAAGGAGAGTGAGAGCTTGTATTGCCGCGGGTGGTCAACATTTTGAACATTTATTGTAATAAAATATCTTTAAACTAACATTCTTTGCTTTTATTCTACTGGGAACCCATCTACCTGTGTGTATTTCCTTCTTGCTCACTCTTGGAACCGAAGTAAATAATAGTAGTAACATAACAGTTTCTAAGATAAGAAAGGGTCCGACAGTTACCGTTAGTAGGTAGGCACTTCGTAAAAATTGGGTTGTTGAGTAAAAATATTATCAAAATTTTTTTTTTCAAATTAATGTGTAAGTATTATACCTTTTTAAAAAGAGGAATAAACGCGTCAAAATTTGACGTCACTTGCCATACTATTTTGGTACATTTTTTTTACACTACAGTCGGTCAAAGTTGCGAAATTCAATAGTTTTCCATATCACCTTTAGTTAAAATAATATTTTATTTTAAAATGGTACAATAAGTACTTTATTTTTACATTCTATTTAGACACAGCAATACCCTAGATTACAAAACCTCCAAGAAATATCGAAATTATCAGCATTAGCAGTCACAGCATTCAAAAGTATGTCACAGGGTGCTCATTTCCCCTTTTTTTTTGAAATCAGTATAATTCTGTAAGTACATGGGGTGGATTTTTTAAAATATTTTTCTGAGTACTGTTAGAACTTGGGGCATCGTGGGAATCCAGTTGGACGCCAGGTTCTTGGACACCCTGTATAACAAACATTTCAATATGTTTACAGGAATGGGAGGAATCAGTGACACAAGCATTATCATATATTTTGAATAATGTATTTAAAAAGTCAGAAAAGGACAAAGAAAAGCTAGCGCCTGTGACAGAGCAAGGTATACTATCACACATTAATCTAAAACGTTTCCTCAAACAACTAAGAATGGTTTTAGACAAGATGTTTTCTGACATAATAGACGACGATGCTGAAAAGGAAGTTCAAAAAGTGACGCGAATAGAAGAATTTGTTGAAGTATTATAATTCGAATGTTAACATTCTAATTACATACAATGCTGTGTCTTAAATAAAGTGAATTGTACAAACATCAACTAAGCATTATTTCATTACATTAAGACAAGGTTAAGTATAAATATTATGTAAAAAATGTAGAGTTGCGCTTAAGCGACGTGTAGCAGAGAGTACAGTACGAGGTTGAGATACAACAGATGTACCAGCAGCAGCAGTACCTTGTCACGTCATTTCTTCTTAGCGTCCTTCAGACCGGCGCCGGCGTTGAACTTGAAGAAGATGATGTCGCCGTCCTCCACCATGTAGTTACGTCCTGGAAATATTACTTGAAATTAATCTACACTTGTATTAAAAAGAGTTATCGTTTGTTAGAGTCAATGTAGACGGTAATAATTGCTACTTTAGGAATAAAAAAATATTTTTTCTACTCGATGGATGGGACATTTACGTTGTCGCCTCGCCACGGCCACTGCGCCGAGTGTTATAGGTTTGATACACACAAACAATACCTAATAAAATTTAATATTTCAACTTAAACTAAGAATTGCAGAGTACATCAAATTTTATGACAAACAAGAATGATTTTGGTATATGCCATTGTTCCAACACTTAATTTACTCTCTAAAAATATTCAGCCCTAATACAGGTAAGTAAATATGAAAACAGTGGCTTTAACCAACAGTCTACATAAAGAATAAACGTTACCTTGTTGCCTGTATTTTCCGGCAGCTTTGCATGCAGCCTCAGTGCCTTCTTCTTTAAAGTCCTTGAAGTGCATCACTTCAGCCATTATAAAGCCTTTCTCGAAGTCTGTATGAATTCTTCCGGCAGCTTGAGGAGCCTTTGTTCCTTTCTGTAAAAACATTGTGTCCGGTAATTAATGGATAACCTTGAAATGTCTTATAGTAGAACTGAAGGCCGTATAGAAAAAAAGGAGAACAAAAATATTTTTTTTTATTAAAAAGTGAAAGCTATTATAGCATAGCATACTTTTGACTGTCTATCTATTAGCATTATTAGTGTTTAATAATAAAACAACAAAAAACCGATGGATTTAATTTATGGTCGTAATATACAAGAAAGTTATACATGGTCATTAAAAAAAACACATATCTCAGGTAGTAGTTAGGATAGATTTTTTTTTCATTTTTTTTTCTGAACCGCCATCGGTTCCACTATAAGACATTTCCAGGTTATCCATTAATTACCGGACAACCTGTATACTTACTAGGGGCCTACGTAAGCCGGTAAATAGGATTCAATGTCGTTAATTAACTATCACACAAAAATTTGCTTATAAGGTACAAGAATGATGATTGATTTGATGGATGATTATTACTATTACTGGTCAGAAGGACATCAGAGGTAGAAACTGAATTGTCTTCTCTATTAAGTAACTTCCTTTCGCATATTGCATATCTACTGAAACAATTATCTATCAAAACATAGATATTTCGCTCCCTCAAATTAGGGACCTCAACATCGCCTCAGCTGCTACGAGGATTGCTGCTTGGACCACATGACTGCTTACCATCAGGCGGAGTGTGGTCATATTGAAGAGCAAAATTAAAAAGAAATAGTATAGATCCTGGTCTAAGGAGCAGAGTTTACACCATCATGGGCATCTACTCAGACGACGGCCATAACACATAGGCCATACATAATGAAAACATGGAGTAAGAGACTGTCTCAACAAACCAGAGCGTTACGCGGGTCGCTGCCTGGAATACATTTGTGTGATCTAAATCTGTCTAGAGCACACAAATTTATCAATCTTCAACTAATTGACACTCGAGGGTACATGGGCGGTAAGTAATTATTGTGTTCGTTATTATAATTTTATAAGGCTATACAGCGTGTAACAGAAAGGTGTGGCCATATTTAAGTGGTACATAATATATCCCCTGTACAATGGAAAAGCGCGACAAACAAATCAGTATATATTATTTTCATGTAGATTTTTGTATTATTATATATTATTATCTATTTACCGGCTTATCAATATCAGCACATTCTAGTCAAAACTTAAACAACACTAACAGCCGACTTGGTGACCTGCGTAAACCCGAAGTGGATCAGGCGTTATCTAGGTAGTGATGTAATGCGTTTGTTTCGATGTTAAAATATGAAATAAATTAAATGTTTGAAATTGTCATATAATTTTTTTATTTGTTTTGGTTCGTGGATTGGGCACATAGGTTATTTTTCAGATATACATTACGGTCCTGAAATATGACCACACCTTTTTGTTACACGCTGTATAAATATACTTACTGTATAAAATAAGTTTAAAATATACTAAAATATAATTACTTGAATAGTCCAAGCTTTCACTTCATCTGGGCCAGCAGTGAAGAAATATTCTAGCTGTAGAGCTTTATAACCTTGGACGATGATCTTGTCCAGCGCGCTGTATTCAATAAACAAAAATCAAGCTTTAGTTAAAGAGCTTAAACTATTATATTACCATTTATGATTAACACTATGTAGTATCTAGTAATGCATGACAGAGACGTGAGTGTTTACGAAAAAGAATCGAATGATTCGAAAAAATTGTAACACACACTTTTCAAATATAATCAAATGATGATATGGCGATAGATAGGTGTTGCGTTGTATTGTTGTAGCAAATGGTTTTGGGATTTTGGTTTTCTTTTTTAATGTTGTTTAAGTAATTTTTCTTATTTCTTATTTTATTATACTGCTACAGCTATTCAAGTATTACTAATATGTAATTAATATTACAAAATTAAGACATTTGCAACATTTGTACATTCGAATTTTATCGATAAACATACATCGTAACAGTATTCTTTTCTTCTAACAATGCTGGCTTCTATCTTACATACGATAGATGTACTTCTCCAGTTGATACATAACGAGTGACTTTTATAGACATAGTGATGTTACACATATAAAAAAAGAATATGGCGTACGACATGGTTGCGTAGGTCTGCCACTCGTTTAATTGAAAACCTGATATTCAGTAGAATCTGGTTATGTTAGATAATCTACTCAAAAATAAAGAAATGTTGTTAAATTAAGATTAAGTCATGTATATGTAGAACAGCATACCTAGTGAGATTGTTTTCTTTCAAGAAGGCCTGTCGCTCAGCGGTATCCATCTCAATTAGTTTAGTCTCGAATGCTCCGGAGAAAGGAATCAGAGGCGCACCGGGGTCATTCTTGTCAATCCATTCCTTCAGTTTTGGGAGCCTGGGGGCGACATAAATGATTACTAAAATAGCACGGGAAACACATAACTACATATATTCTGACGCCTATATAATATAATGACTTAAAATATAGTCCATGTTATTTCTTATTTGGTAAACAAACTATATTTGTTCTTTAAAAGTAGAGAAGACAAGAAAGACTATACATATAGATGCGTTTCTATGTGTTGTCTTTAGCCACTAGTATATCATATTTGTATATTAAATAAGACAAGGCAAAATGGAGACAAAATACTTAGTTGGTACAGCTAGCACAAGCGAGAACACACGCCCAAACGCTGTTACAGAGAACCCAAGCTTCATTTCCAGGTTAGCTTCTTCTAAAAGTTGTTTTTTAGTCACTACCTGGATATTATACATTTTGGCGATAGTCCTGGACAGAGAACGCCCTGGCTTTTAATTAGCGACGTGCCACTTATCACATTTTATACAATCACATGACACATTTGCTGTCGAACTGGCGGTGATATATGCACTCGGCGTCGTCCCTCAATTGTTAAGAATTATTAATTTCGATCATAGTAAAATCACTGCAGGCAGTATTCCGTACTCTATATGGCACAGCAAGGAAAACGGCGTACGTTATAATATGCGTCGATATGTAAAAATATTAATACTGACCACTTGTTCTTTTTTCGAATGTAATCCTTTTCCGACAAGTTGACTAGGTACAGAGCTGGCTTCGACGTCAAAAACAGAGATTTGTTCAATATTTCAATCTGTAAAGTTTCAGATTATTAACATACATACAGTATAGAAAATAATTATTATAAAAAGGAAAATAAAATCTTTACATCAGCAGCACTCCAATCTCCAAATCGAATGTGTTTCTTCTCATCAACTAAAACTGTCTTGATCTTTTGCAATGTGTCCTGTAAATACGTAAAATGATATGAGTATTATTTGACGTAGAAAATAATAAGGCACTACTCTTAAATGACTGGACGACAAAAACGGACTGAAAGCAAATATACTCAATATATTTATTGTATAATTACATTCCATAATGTTAGCTTAGGTGATAGGTACAAAGTTATTATCTTAAGTTTTGATCATCGTTGACCCTATCGGACACAGCAATGTGGGAGAAAGAAAGAAGGGTTTTATTATTTCAAAAGTTTATAACTAACATATTCGTTAACATTATAATATGATTCACTTATTAACTATCAAGTTCAAGTCAAGGAATTGATTTTGTATGTTCCATTCTAATTTTTCATATTCTTCACATAAAGTTCATGGTTCCTTCATGGGTCTTGGTATGTATTAGCCAAAAAGGGCTCGGAGCAACTATTTGTGGGCCCCGAGCCATTCGTAGGTCTCTCTGAGAGTACCGTCAAGGCAGCTTTGAATGCACATGGCAATGATAAACACAGGCTGGAGTGGATGGCCCTTAGGGGTCTGGAACACTCCAAGAAATTCATTGCAAACAGAGCCACGGGCTTTACCCGGAAGTTCTGCGGGTACAACAAGGGCTAAATACGCCTACTCACAGGAGCCTTTACTGGTCATTTTGGCACCAACGACTTCCTGTGCAGATTGAGATTGTCAAACAATTCGATCTGCAGAGCCTGTGGTGAACAGGACGAGTCCATATCACACCTACTGTGTGAATGTGACGCGTTGGCCGGACTAAGGATGGGTCTGATGGGATTGGCATATCCGAACCCTGAAGACTTCAGGCTTTTCCCTCTGAAGTGTACGCTGCGACTGATGCAGTACATTCATAGGGAGATAGCTCAGGGATAAACCTCGGGGCCGACACAAAAGATCCCACTGGGTCGAAGTGTCGCCGGTCTACAATGACTGGCCCCCGGATCAAGATAAGATAAGATAAGATGGGTCTTGGTATACGTTTTTATAATAAAATCCCGAGTAATATTCTAGAATTACCAGAGAATACATTTGAAGTTAAAATTAAAACTTGCTTAATTTCTAAAGCATATTATAATATAGATGATTATTTAAATGACAAACATCCATGGCACTAATATTTGCATCAGATCACAGGATATTAAATGACAAATACTAACACTTATGTTTTTTTAATATAATATTTTTATTTTTTTTAATAATTTTACACCTTGTTTAAGCTGGAATTTGCATTGTTGTTACATTCAGTCGTATTTTAATCAAGAAGAATGTGCAATGAAGACAACTCGTGATTATGGACAGTTCCGTTAAGCTTTCTTTTGAGTCTTATTCTGAATTCTGGTTTCGTGGAATTCGATAATTTACTAACTACATTTTATTTAAACAGTTAGATTAAACTACGGACTACAATCATGTCTTGTCTTGATTATTAATGTACATGTAAGTGGATGCTCCTATTTACCATACTGCTGCTTTAGAGGCCATTATTAAATTTTATCAAATGCTTGAGTATGTTGAGTAGTTCATGGAGAAATGGTTGCAGAACCTTACAGTTATGATTTGTAAACGAAATATTATTATACACTTGGCGATTAAAAAGAGTGGCTATGAGTTTCTTTCCCGTTCTTCTCATGAGCCCTTGCTTTGCTGAACGTGGCAGTAAATGTAAATTCACAGAAAAAATTTACGTGTAACTTTGACATTCATAAGTGTTACCTTGTAAACTAATTTGAATAAATTTATTTTGATTTTATGATACAGGTAAAACTTACATATTCAGGCTTAAGTTTTTTGTCATTGCCTCGATTGACGACTCTATCCAGTTTCTCAATATTCTGCATAAGCTGTTCCTCGTCTTTTAACCTTAGCTCTTCGCCGATGGTCTCCAAGTCTCTAACAGGATTTACGTCACCATCCACGTGGATAACGTCTTCGTCGTCAAAGGCACCTAAAAATTGCCTTCATATTATAATCTGTATGGTACTAAAAAATAAAATTAAAATAAATCTAAAAACCACCTTTGACTGTTTTTAGGTATTTTATTTAGTACCTACAGTGGTCAAAATAGCCATGTTGCCACTGACTATGTGCGGTGAGCTGTCTCAAACAAGACTAAGAATTGGATGATCCCTAAAATTGTAGTTTATAATCTAGGTGTATCTTTTGTAAATATTTGTAATATTCCCTAGACATAGGCTTTCTGGGTTGTCTTTAAAGGCTCATTTACACGAAGTTAATTACTTGAAGCAAGTTATCCGCTATCTATATTTAACTCGCTGGAAAAAAGAGATAAGACTGGCATCAAGAAACTCGCCTCGTGTATATATATGAGCCCATCCATATATTCCGTCGATATTTAACGCCCTCGATTTTAATGAACTGGGATATTCTTTCAACAGTCAAGAAGTTAAAACAAACTGTGAGTAACTTACGACAGAGGTTGAAAATAGCATCACATGCTTTGATATGTGACAAGAACGCATTGCCAAGACCTTGTCCTTCAGCTGCACCGCGGACTAGACCGGCGATATCAACCACGTTCAAGAATGCTGGCACTTTGCTAAAAAAGGAACGATTAAGATATCATTATTCAGTACAACGGTAATGTATGTTAAGATATAAATAAATAAAATAAAAATACTGGCTTTTAACTATATTGAACGTTGGCGAGTTTTGCTATGAATTTGAATTAGTTTGCCGTTAGCGAGAGGTGTTACTAGGAAAGGTTTGAATAGACATCGTTCGAAAACGTTTACCACGGTCGAGAGTTATAAAAATGAATAGGTACTACTAATTACGAGTTATTATATATTTTAAATATTTTTTACGTCGGTTTTGAACTCGTTTAATTAATTCGTAAGTATTTTCGAGGGAAACTATTAGTAACAATTAAAATGTTGTTAGAAAGGATAAACTTTAACATTGAGAGTGATGAAAATTGACACACTATAAGAATTTCTACAGCCGTCGCAGGTTTTGTATACACTAACCATTAACAGCAGCTAGAATAAGAAAAAAAAAATTTGCACATTTTTATGGAAATAAAGATTTTTGACTTCGAATGTAGGCTCTTAATTAACCCGTCCTGCTTAGTTCATTAATATTTTCAAGGTAGCTGTTAGAAAATGTATGAACACATTTTTCAAGACAAAAACGGCTAATATGAGCAAGAGCTATAAAAAAAAGTTTATTCATTTACCCGGCTTCCTGAACCCTGTTCGAGTTTTCCTATCTTCCAGCTGATATGAACCAGCTTTTTCAATATAATTATTATGATCAGTTAACAAAATAAAATGAATCGAGGTTCATAAAAAATGGCGCTATATTTATTACGAAACGACGATGTTCAATAAAGTCGAAAGCTAGTCAATGGGATTCGCTTTTTATTAACCTCATTAATATTTACCTAACCGGTTTGTGGAATTCGCAGAGGTATTCATATCTCTCGTCCGGCACTGGTACCCTACTTGCTGAAAATAATAAATAGATTAGACGTAATATATTCTATGAATGAATACAAAACTAAAAGTTTTGAAGCGCAAACACTGTGTTTACACACATACTTAGTCATGTAACGTAAATTATTAAAATATTTGTTTTGAAAGTGCAAGGGCCTTTACGCTCGCTACAGTTTTCTGAGATTATCGGTTACCTTTATTGGGATATTCGGTTAAGAATTCGCAGGCAGCATACCAGAGACGAAAAGAAAAAAATCTACCGCCTTACAAATTGTGTGTAGTCATAACCTAGAATGCTTAAAACTACAAAAGAAATTCCGACATTAATTTATTATTTGATGATTTTGAAAAACAAGTAAACGAGTTGAAGCAAGCCGGTGTCAGAGCAGGAAAAGTTAAATTATACGTTAAAATCACTTCCACAGAACTATAGTCACATTGGTGATTTGATTGATGTTTTACCAGAGAAAGAACGTACCGTTGATTACCTAAAGAGCAAAATAAGGTTAAAAAGTGCTGAAGAGAAAACTAGAAGTGACGATGATAATAGTTCAAATGTTTTTAGAGCATCTGCCAAGCCATTTAATCAATATAGAACATGTTTTAACCGTGGAAAGCCAGGTCATGTCAAAAAGGAGTGCTGTTCAAGTAATCTAAGCAGTGGAGTTTCCGGTCGAGGTCATGGATTTAAAGGACGTGGATTTACAAGTCAGCGTGGTCATGGCTCATCTAATAGACACTTTCAGCGAGGACGTGGTAACAATAATACAGGATATGGAAACAGTTTTTATGCATCTACTATGTGTCAAAATGAGACAAGCAACAAAGGTCAAATACAGTGGTTACTGGATAGTGGTTGTACAGATCACATTATTAATATCAATGAATACTATGACACGTGTGAGGTATTGAATGTACCCGTCAAAGTTAGAATCGGTGATGGTAATTTTTAGAAGCCACTGAAGTTGGAAATATAACTGCATATTTTCTAGTTTATGGTAGAAAATGTAAAGTAATATTGAACTATGTGAAAGAAATGAAAGCAAATCTATTAAGTTACTCAAAAATTACAAACGGCAGTTCAATTACATTAAAAGGATTATTTACAAAAATCTGTAATATAATAATAATAATAATATTCTACCACATACACACAACACAATCTAGCCCAAACTAAGCAGAGCTTGTACTATGGGTACTGGACAATGGATAAACGTACATATATACCTTTTTTTTTTGTAAATACCTACATATTATACATAGAAACACCCAGACCAACACAAACATCCATGTTCATGCACACAAATGTTTGAGTTGTGCGGGAATCGAACCCGCGACCTCAGGCGTGGCAGTCGGTTACAGTAACCACTACGCTATCGAAAAAAAGGATAATAATTTGTAGAAAATGACATGTTTTGTAAACAAAGAAATGTGTACTAATATGGCCACAAAATTATCAGCGAAAGAAAAACTTCATCGAATCTTTGGACATGTCAACTTTAATTGTTTAAATATTTTGTGCAAAGAAGAGTTACTCGACGGATTACCGAAACAACTAAAAAATGAATATTTAAAATGTAATATATGCCTGGAAAACAAAATGCATAACTTGCCATATAAAAATAATCAAAGAGCACAGGAAATTTTAAATAACAGTTTTAATAAACGGAAGAGTAATTGAAGCAACACATGTGGATGTTGTAGAAGAGGATATAAGATGTGTTGGCTTTAAAGATGATGAAAATCAGAACAAAATAGATGATGGTTCAAAAAAAGAGAAGAAAGATACAAAGAGTATTAAAATTATGGAGGATACTACCGAGAGTGAAGAAGTTTGTGACAGATCAATTGAGCAAGATGAAATTTATAAGAGATCTATGAGAAATATTAAGACACCAAAGCGATTTGATGAAGAGTATGGCTATTACTGTACAACAGCAAATTTTTGTGATGCGACTAATCCAGTTTCTTATCAGGAAGCTATTCAAAGTGTGGACTATGATCAGTGGAAGGATGCAATGAATTGTGAAATGGACTGTTTAGTGAACAATGATACATGGACACTAATAGATAAACCTCAAGATAAAAAAGTGGTAGATGTAAAGTGGGTGTATAAAAAGCAGTCACCAACAAATTATAAGGCCAGGTTAGTTGTAAGAGGCTTTCAACAGACTGATCAAGATGATGATGTTTATTCTCCTGCTGCTAAAATGGAAACTTAAATTGTTATTACCTAGTTGTTGTCAAATGGCTATGGAAATTCCTCAAATGGATGTTGAGACAGCTTTCCTTAATGGTAAAGTAGTGTCAGAGGTTTATGTTAAACAACCATTAGGATTTGATGATTGTACTGGTAGAGTATATAAATTAAATAAGGCATTGTATGGTTTAAAGGAAAGCCCACGTTTGTGGTATGAATGTTTTAATGAACAACTATTGGTTTTTGTAGAGGTAAATTAAAAAATTAAAAAATTAAATTAAAAATTTATATACAGAATAACTGTCTTTATGTAAAAGTCATAAATAATGTTAGTATCTACATAATATTATTTGTCGATGATCTTCTTATTTGTTGTAAAAATTAACATTTAATTGCACTTTTGTATATAAGTAGTGGAACAAGACCTGATATAGCTTTTAGTGTAAATTATCTGAGTAGATTCCAAAACTGTTATAATGAGACACATTTTAAATATGCTTTAAGAGTTCTTAAATATTTATATTTAACAAGAAATTTAAAATTAACATACAAAGAGAATTCTGAGGCTGATATTATGGATTGTTTTGTTGATGCCGATTGGGCCGGCGATATTTGTTATAGGAAATCAACTACTGGTTTTATCATTAGATTATTTGAAAATGTTATTAATTGGAAGTCTAAGAAGCAAAATAGTGTTGTAGAATAAACAAACGTCGTTGTTCAATTAACTGTATTTATTTGCGTAGATATAAGTATATACATAAGCAAGACAAGTTACGTGGTACTCTGTACACGGTCCGGAAGGTGTCCGCGGTAGCGAAGCGCCTCTGTTCACATGCACAGTCCCTACTAAAGCTGCTAGTCCGGCTAGTTCCACAGAGATGCGGAAGCGTCGCCGTACGTAACAGCACTGGCCGTATGGGTCGGCCGGCGGGGTTTATATAGCGGGCGGCTGCGTCAAAGTGTGCGTGCGCGTGCGTTGGCGCTAAGCGGGTATAGCTATGTGTGCGCCGGTACCGCTGGTCGCCCGTTAATCCTTACGCCTTTGTTTGTTTATGTTACAGTGTTACAAAATCATCTACTTTTGCAGAATATGTAGCTACGAGTGAAGGAGTGTCTAAAATAATTATTTTGCGTAGTATTGTGAATGATATTTTTATTAAAATTGATAAGCCTATAAATGTTTATGAAGATAATTTAGGAGCTTTGAGTATTGCAAAATATGGTAATTTCACTAAAAATTCTAAACATATTGAAGTTCACTACCACTATGTTCATGAAAATTGTAAGAATGATATTATTGACGTTGTAAAAGTAAATTCAGAAGATAATATTGCAGATATCTTAACCAAGTCTTTAGGAACAGTTAAATTTGTAAACTTTAGAGATATGTTAAATTTAAAATTGTAATTCAGCTTATGTTGCATATTATAATAAAACTTTGTTATTGAAATGTTAAGTTATATAACATAAATGTAAGGAGGTGTGTTAGAATATGTACATTTATGTTGATAGTGTTGGCAAAACTTTCTTTTTTTTTACTCTTCTACAAGCTCCATGAATATGTGTGTTGTGTGTAAAGTACAAATATGCAAATACAGTGGTGGACATATAATTAGAAACAGTACATAAAACTTAGGTAAACACAGAATGAACTATCGTTGAGTAAAAAATATATAGATTAAATCACTATTAACTATGCCAGAATATAGCCAATGAGTTAAAAAACTCATAATATACAAAAAAAGAAATCTCTTCTATCTTTAATTATTAAAAGAGTTTAAATATGAATGATAGTTGAATTTCTATTACTGGCCGCTTGTACAACTAATTAGAAACAAGATCCATGGTTCGTATCATTATTGAAATTTAAAATAATAATCTCTTTCTTCGCCTTTTCTGTAGTTTCGGCGTTAATTAAACGTCAATTTGGAATTACGTGAATAATAAGTTTTGTTAAAAATGGGTAAAAATAAGAGTTGTGACGAGTCATCTAGGAATTAATTGTTAAATTACATTTAGATCGAAAGTGGACATATAGAAGAATTGCCTAGGTATTGGAATAAAGAGATTTTGATTTAAATAAATTAATTTTTATTTTTCACTGTGTTTGATTGTACTTCTAATATTTTGAGAATATAATAATTCAAGAATATAATATTTTGCGAATGTAATAATATGAGAACAAAGGTTGCTAATCATCTAGAATGTTCTGTGGAGAAAGTTTTCAACGCTATTGCTCATTATAAAAGAAACGGTAGAACTAAAAGTGTTGTTAGAAAAGCTCGTCCAAAGAAAACTTCTCCCCGGGAATATTTGCAAATAATACGTGTAGCTAAACAAAACCCGTTTAAAGGCTCCAACGAGATTAGAAATGATATTTTTCACCTTATGACACTCGATAAATGTATGAAATTACTTGAATCAATGCCACGTCGTTGCAGAGCCGTCATTATACCAAGGCTATGCAACAAAATATAAATTTTTAAGAAATTTAGTATACCAAACATAATTTAACATAAATAATCTGAAATTGATGACATTAACACAGTAATAACTTTGATTTTACCTCATTTCTTTATTGTTTCTACTTAACGTACTTGTCCATGACGGATGGTACTGCAAATTTCCTTTAGTTGTTTGTACTAGGGCTGTTACGGAAGTGGTTATATCGGAACCGAATTCGAAAGCGGAATTTTGTATTTGGTTTGTCGGTATCGGAACTGAACTCGGAATCGGAATCGGAGGCGGAGACAAAAGAGAGATATGTTAAGGGTAGGTCTAAGAAAATAAAATTACACACATTATCCATCAGTTCTATTATAATTACTTCAAAATACAGGTAGGTTATACCTGGGTGTTGAAAATAAAAACAATCGAATTTAAAATCTTTAACATTACTAGTGCGTAGCGAAATTAAGTAATAACTGAAAAATCCGTGCGAATAATTGGCACAGATTAAAATAAAAATGATTAGGGGAACCTGCTGCACCTTGGACAGTTTTTTACATTACTAATTTTAATTGCTATTTGACGTACACAAACTATATTATAGACGCGGGAGGAGGGAGGTTCCCTGCGCGACAAGTATAAACCTGTCTGTACGCACTGATCGCTAGGCACCGGCACTGCCATCGCACTGCTATGCATCAACCTACGATATAACTTCTGATTTAAATTTAGCGGAACCGAAATCGGTATCGAAGGTGCAAAATCAATCTAAAGTTCCGAGCTTTCGGCATCGGAATCGAACCTCCGTAACATTTCTAGTTTGTACTTAACTAAATAATAATATTTAATAATATTCTTAATATATAATATTAATGAATTATAAGTTGTTGAACGTATTTATATATTATAGTATTATTCTATTCATTTTGTTGTTTTATTTCATAAAACAAAAGTTTTACGGCAATGTGCCTTGCATAATGTGAAATATGTCGCAAGTGTTTCTAATTATATGTCCACCACTGTATATCAAATAATAAATGATATATCAGTTCCATTAGCCTCAATTATTTTTCAATCAGCACGCTTCTGCTTTTTTGACTTGAAGGTCAAAGGTTAAGTAGGTGCACCATTTATTACGTGGGACGTGGGAGAGCAGCATACGTATGCTACACCAAATGTGAGCATAATTGATAATACATATGTATGTATATGCCTACACTTCGGGAATATATAAGCGTGAGTCTATATATATGTAGACAATACAGAATACGTCTTTTATCCGAAGTAACTATTTATACATGTTAAATTTTAGTAAAATGGAAATTCTCTTCTTGTGTACGTAGTTATTCTATTGTAACATAACTCAAGCTACTTAAACCATACCAAAGTAAGGGTGAAACTGGTTTACAACTGCCATGCGCGAGTGAAATGTAAACGCGAGTTATGCTATACCTGACAGTTATACTAAAGAAAGAATTCATGAAAATTAATATTCAAATACTAAAAACCTTGCTTATTTAGTAGTCTCATTAATATCCAAAACAAGGTAACTAACAGTGATATTCATTGAAAAGTTGATAAATATGTAAGTTGACAAATGTGCCAGGAATTATAGTTTTGAAATGCCAACCAAACAATTTCAAAGTAAATAAAATGGTTTAATTCTTTAAAATATATTTATTATATTCAACTAAAGTAAGTAACAAATAAATCTAAATATAGTAATAATAAGAGTCTACAAGGACGGAAATAATGGCCGGCAAATTAAATATCAAATTTAATCGAACTTAATGATGAATAATACTTATTAGAGAATGTGATGTCATTATGATCTTCAGATGACGTGTCAAACCTCTTTGCAGATCCAATCATTGTGTAAAATTTATCATTTTTTTTCAGAACTATGGGAAGCAATAGACGATGGTTTGGAACCCATTGACGACGTTACTTCGGGTGAATGTTGCTTAGGTGTACCATGGCGACATTGAGGGTAAGCAAGAAAGGGATTTTCCATAGTTCTCATACGCAACCCTATATCTAAAATAAGTTTGCTTCGATTTTCATACATATTTAAAGCCTTTTTGTAAAATGTAGTCACGCATTCCGGTAAGCGAGGATTGTGCGTCTTTAGGTACAGAGCTATATGTAATAACGCGGAAAGCTCGATGCTAAGTCCCGGATATTTCGGTCTTACTGCATTTACAGAGCAACATGCTTCCGTTAAAATATTAGCTAATGTTTGTTCCAAATATCCAAGATCGGGCAATTTCTTTAATGACAAACGTGGATACCAACTCGATCCCTTGAATATTGTAATATCTGCATAGAATGCTGGTTTCTCTAAAAATTTGTTTAGACATGCTTCACTACAAAAAAGATAAGTTTTGTTTCTATATGCTGCAGCAAATTTGTGAGTTCCTCTATCAAGTATTTGAGCAGGTAAATTTTCAGCATACGTAACGATACAAATTCCGTTTTCATAAACATTATCGGGGTTAATAATCGTGACCACAGCTGGGATTTCGGGCACGTTTGCATAATAAAGCAGATAATAATCGGGAAACTTCGTTACATCTTCTATATGTTCGGTGCAAACCCAATAAAATTTATTTGCATATTGTACCACACCATTTTTATTGACAGGATGTCCACTATGCCTTAAGATATTTTTGCGAAGACACCCCGGGCATAGGTTTCTGAAGGATGACATTTTTTCCTCGAATAATGCATTTGAAATGGCCATGATCTTTACGGGAACTACTTCTGTTGCAACTTTGACTAAGTATGAATTTATCTCAGATTTTAAGTCATTAACTTCTTTATTAAAATCCTCTAGACACTGCCACTTAGACTTGTTACCATCAAGAGAGCAAAGGTTTTGATAATCGCTTTTAATCCAATTCCGAATTTTGTAGCTTCGTTCATACCATTGTGTATATCTATATTCTATAAACGGATGTGAGTATGGTGGTACATACTTCAAAATATCATAATAAATTTCATTTTGAGAATTTTCTAAAATTACCGTTTTATCTGCAGATATATCAAAAATTATATTTGGATATAGACCATAGTCGGCTAATATCGTTGCTTCGTATGCCGACGCCGGAAATCCGTCCAGTATACATCCGTAAGTTACTGTACGGTGGTCAATTGCAGCAGTTTGTACAGCATTCATTATACAATCGGGTTCAACCATATCTCCATCATGAAGTTTTTTCAATATTTTAGCACCTAGCTCAGTCCAATGCATTGTCTCTAACACATTGCGTAATGCATTTCCTCTTGATATGCATTTTAAATTATTTCGCCGTGCTATTTTTGCAGCTAGCGTACTTTTTCCGGATTTACTTGCTCCTATAATAGCAATTCTTAAAGGATAAGGATGGTAATCTTTTATATTGTCACTGCAAATATATTTTAAGGGATTCGTTCTAAATTTCTTAACGTTGTCTTCACTACAGATAAAATATACATATGCTCTATGAATAATTGGAAAGAGTTGACCTTTGCGCCTGCTGATTTTGTAAGAATTTTGTATTATTTGTTCATTTTCATATATGTAAACAGGACATAGACGACCGAATTTACTTAAAAAGCAGTATCCTTGTGACAGTAATAATTCGGCAGTGTCTGTAGTAATAATATAAGTTTGTTCAAACATTGACTCAGATCTATTTCTCAAATGTTTCAACTTAGATAAAGTCCTTCTAAGGACTTTGATGAAAGGTTTTGCGCCGTCAATTGAGACCGTATTTATTTTATTCTCCAATAAAAGGTCTTTTGCTGCTTGTATATTTTCATACTCTGTTTCACATATAGCTTCGATCCTAGCGTTTATTTCTTCATGTACCTCTTCAGGATTTTCCCATTCGCGTGTGTCCGTCGGTTTCGGATACTGTTCGATAAGCTTATTATAGATTTGAAACAACTTCGGATCCACATTTGTTGAGCCTGTTGGGTGTGCATCAAATACAAAACTTTGATCCGATAGAGATTCTTTTTTTAACTGAGGTATGTCGTTAGCGACACAGTTTTCGAAAATTTCCTCAATAATAAGTTGCACTACCGCTTTCTTGGTTATCAAACTCATCCAGATATTATTTTGTGTTTCTAGAACTACCGTGTGTGCCGCTTTAGCTTCTTTTAATTGTGATTTCCACCGTTGAAACATTAATGGGCAAATTCGTTCTACGCCAATTTCTGAGTTACTTTCAATTGCAATGACTATATCAGGGATACAATTACATTGTATTAAGTCTTCCACATCCTGCGGTAGACGCGGATAACCATCTAAAACGAAACCTGTATGGTTAAAGGGTTCAGTAAACCACAAGCTTTTAATTATTTTGTGCATAATCATAGGTAATATTGGCTGTCCACGTTCATAATAGTTATACACTAATCGTCTCAATTCCTTTTCATTAGAGAAGATATCGGCCAATAAATTGGGATTTTCTTCATCCATTTGGAATTCTACTACTCCTTCATCTTCCATAGGTTCATCTGTGAAAGGATTTTCATATTTACGTCCAACATTCTTGTAATGTCTTGGCATATAATAGTAATTAATGATATCTGAAAAATGTATATGTATTAGTCCAAGCTCCATAGCTATTCGCTTTGATAACACCGATAATCCACCGCCGGTACAGCCGATAATACAAATTTTCAATCTTGGTAATTTCTTACAAGGATTATTATATGCCTGGTATTTAGTTATATCTTGACGGAACTGCTCTAAAAATTCCTCCTTAGCAAAATAATGGACTTTATTGTCGTATTTTATACAAAATTCTCTTTTACCCTCCCACAATAAACCATAATTGAAAAATGTATAAGGGCAGTAAATACCAGTTTCACAAAGATTTTGAGAGTTATTATGGGTTAGGAGATCTTTTGTCTGTGTTGTCTGTTCGACATTTTCGTCTTCCTCTCCTTCATCATCTTCACTGACCTCACTTTGTAAAAAATAGCATTGACGTAGCTTTAGTAGTACTTGTTGTAGTACTTCCACATCAGATTTGTTTTCAAGTTCTACTTCGATGAAGCATTTAGATTTATCTTCTAATTTCAATTTTATGCTATCCCAGTCTTCACGAAATTTTTCTATAGATTCAGTGAAAGATGCTATCATTTCAGGGCTAATATCAGATTTATTTTCTGTTGTGGAGTCAATTGCAACATCAACTAAATAAGCAAGACTGTCATAAACTATGTCGTTCACTATCATTTTTATATCTAATCCTTTTGGAATAGAAACTTTCTTTGTTTGCAGCTTACATAAAATTAGTGGATCTTTAGCAGCTAACATTATTTCTTGATGATTCTTAATACGTGTATCAATGCTTAAATAATGCAACAATAATTGACGATCGACTTCTCTGTTTTCCATAATAGCAATTGTGTAATCTGGGATTAACTTTGCGCTGCTAAGTAGGTCCCAAAATTCAGGGTCAGACGGGAATCCATCTATTATATACTTGCCATATAATTCCTGACAGTCAGTAATTTGCTGCCGTTCTGTATCTATATTAGATATTAATTTAATGATTTCATTAGAGAGTTCTTCAGCAGTAGGCTCAATTTCTTTTTGTAATTCGTTGGCAATAATATATTCAGAAATAGCCTTCGTAACATCTTCGTCGCCTAAAAGAGGTAGCAATGGTTTCTTTGTTGTAGTTGTTAATGTAGAGGGAGCATATTGAGTCAAATCTGCATTCGCCATAGCAGTTTTGCAGTCTTTTACGCTGTCTATTATAGGCAGTAGTGAAAGTCGCTTCCTAAGAGCATTAAACTTTTCCAGAAATATTGGGTCTGGTACTGGTACTTCACTGATAATTTGTTCTTTATCTTCAGTTTCCACCATTTGTTCTCCTTCTACCATATTTATGTCTTCTGCTTTTTGTTGTTCCCATGCTTGTTCATCTTCCGAGATTTCTTGGCCTTCTTGTTCTTCATTTAACTGTTCATCGTCTTCCACAATTTCTTGATCTCGTTGTTCATTGGGTTGTTCTTTTTGAGATTTTTCGTCTAGTTTATTCGCTGAACTATCCTGTGTTATATATTGTAAGTTTTGTATTAATAAGGGAAGGTATTTTTTTAAGTCTTTGATTGTTGAAGCATTCCATTCTTTTAAATTAGATTTTCTATCTTCTTCATTTTTCTGCCATTCTATAAATCTAGCATCTTCTAAAACAGGAAGTATTTCGGAATAAATTGTTTGGGCAAATACATTAAACTTTTTTTGTTTTTCACTTACTGCAATGTCATTGAAAGTAATTACAGGAGTCTCGAAAATCCATGACAGGCATTCAGCTGTCATGGTTTTACCCGTAGACTTTGTTCCGGTTACAATAATTCTACAAGTAGGTTCTAAATATTGCAGTTTCAAAAAAGGTCGTGGGTTTCTGCAAAATGAAATAAAATTATTGAGAGAAGACATCAGATATACATGTCTGAACAACATAACTGCATATTTTATTTTTCCAATGACCGATTGCCTTTTTTTAAGTTCTACAGGACATCTGTTAAACCAAGGTGAAGCATAACGTTTAAAACTTAGAACATCATCGCTAGGTATAACCTGCGAGTCTTTTACCATATTCCAAAACTCCTCAAAATCATCTGGAGGCTCGGCTGTATACAAAGGTTCTGGTATAAGAACAGCATTGAAGTCCATTAAAAGTAATCTCTCTGTTATTTGATGCATCATTTGGTATGTAGAAGTACGGCCGTCAAGTTTGATCATTCGCAGTGGATCAAAATCCTTTATTTTATTTTCAATATAAGGTAAAATATAATTTCTGTAATTACACAGCTGGTTCAATACTTCATCATTGCAGTTTATAGGTGGTCTACAATTATATTTAGGATGAAAAACATAATTACTATGTGGATTCTCATAATCACTCATAGTATACTTAGTGGGCCATCTTAAATCAGAAGGAACTTTAGTTAGAAAAGGTTCTACAGTATTCTGGCCATTTTTATAGTTTATATATTTGTGGTACTTTTTAGTAATGACATCGGCATCTGGGCACGAGATCCAAATCATAACATCCGGTTGTAAATCTAAATGAAATAATTCGTGTAGTTGTACTACGAGCACGGCTTGCGTTGTTTCATAAAATGGTTTTACATTGAAAAACACATCAGAACAAGTATTTAAGACAAATTTTGGCAATTCGGCCGCTATTTCTTCTTCTTCTCCAAAACCTTCCTCCAACTCCTCCTCTTCTTTTTTTTCTTCTTCTTCCTCTTCTTCATTATTCTCGTCTTCCACCAAACTAACAGTGTTACTCTGTTCACCCGATTCTACTGGGACTGGTGATTTTGGTTTCTTTCTCTTTAAATTATAAATTATGTCAAATAATATTTGATTAATGTTATATAAAGCTTCTTCACTGTGCTCAGATTTTATTAAATAATAAGGATCTCTACAGGATGTTACTAATGGAAGACCAGATATCACATATCCTCTGTGTTTAACTGCTGGAGAGTTTACCTTTTGCTTTAACATTGGTATAATAGAGGTAGGTGTGCATGAATTTCTATGTCTCATATTAAATTCCAAGCATTTTCCTGTTGTGCTATTTTGCATTATTTCATCGTTTATTATAGTTTTAGGACACAAATGAATGCAACCATATTTTTTAGAAATTGCGTCGCCAAGGCTGTAGGCTCCAATACCAGGTTTACCAAGGATCAAGTAACAAGTTGGCTTTGTATTCAAGAACACTTCCTGGGCATCAATATCAGTCCACAGATTATCATACTTGGATGAGTTAGCAGAAGGAGTTGCTGTATTATTCAAGCCTAGAACTGCGGCTCCTAACAGTGAAGGTATATATTGTTCTGTATGAGTTTGGTCATTGATGAGTTTAGTATCTCCACTATAGACTAGACCTTCATGCATCCATATATCTTTCATATTATGTTCATCTAGGATATCTAAATTGTCTTTTACACTACTCATTTTTTAGTAATTAGAAATACTTGCTGCGAAATTCTTTAAAAACGTGACTTTCTTAAATAAAAGATGTCAACTTTTACTGTCATTGCATTGTCAGTTGTATTTAAATTATGTATTATTTTAAAGTCTATGTGGCCATATACACATATTTATTTTATTTTCTTTATATTTTATTCATTCGATAGTCATATATTGTTCATGATAGAGGACTTGATTTACAACAACAACAAGAACACATACTTAACTGTGATCTTGTAATTGCAGATATTTTCATTAGATCTGGCGAATGCGCCACGAATGCAGCATGCGTGCAGTTACTGCAATTGTTTGGTGCGCCTACCTATCTAATAATCAACATTACTATTGTAAATTCTCATGGGTTTGATACCCTAATTTAAAATAGTACACCAAAGCCTATAAGCTTATCATATTTTGTGAGTAGATTAAATATACCAAATTAAGGTAAACATCTGAGATGTTTTAATGTAAATCAGTCATGCATAAACACACAGATAGGCAATGTTTTAATCATTCTAGGATACACATAGGACATAGGATGCTTTTAATTCTAGTATATGTTTCCTTTAAAAGTCACAGGCAGAAGTTAAAATATAAATAAAAGTATACTTATTTTCATTAGGATCAATTGTGCAGAATGGGAAGTTTTCAGCTGCAGCTTGACTCTTGGTCAGGACATTGAAGAATGTTGATTTGCCAACATTTGGAACACCAACAATACCAACTTTCAAATTAGTCCCAACTCGCCCAATCAGGGGCTTTTTTTCAGGCTCTTCAACCTTTTTAGGAGGCATTCTACAAATACAAAAATATCATAATTATGCACAAATGCTAAAATTATATATGTCCGGTAATCCAGTCGAAATTAATAGTGAATTAAAACAAACATTATTGATTTAAGAACAAAATTTCTTCCAACTATGACTAAGTTGCTTAGCCTTTAGATTTATTAATGATTTTGTATTCGACAGATTTATATAGTAACTAACTTTATATAATAAAATTATCCATTCATGCTATGTGGGGACCTGAATAATGATTAAATAGAATAGGTACTCTCTCTTGTAAATCATTATTATGGGTATTTACTGCCTAGTTGATGGTTTTGTCCAATGTAAAATGTTTGTAGGTGCTATGTTACTTATGGATTATCAACAGTGCATAAGTTTTAATATATATAGAATAATTATATATTTTAATAATAACCTTAGAGCTAATTTTAGAAGCTTTAAATAGAGAATTGAACAATGCATTGGCTTAGCATGCATCATGCACCCTAGCATGCCAACCTCCATCTGTAGCGATCATCAGACTCTCTTTAAATAACAGAGACCTCAGACTTATTTTTAAGCTAAACATCAAGATAAGATTAGTGCTGTTTACAGCACTAATCTTATCTTGATTCGGGGGCCAGTCAGTGTAGACCGGCACCGACACTTCGACCCAGTGGGATCTTTTGTGTCGGCCCCGAGGTTTATCCCTGAGCTATCTCCCTATGAATGTATTGCATCAGTCGCAGCGTACACTTCAGAGTGAGAAGCCTGAAGTCTTCAGGGTTCGGATATGCCAATCCCATCAGACCCATCCTTAGTCCGGCCAACGCGTCACATTCACACAGTAGGTGTGATATGGACTCGTTCTGTTCACCACAGGCTCTGCAGATCGAATGGTTTGACAATCTCAATCTGCACAGGAAGTCGTTAGTGCCAAAATGACCAGTAAATGTTCCTGTGAGCAGGCGTAATTTGGCCATTGTTGTACCCGCAGAACTTCCGGGTATAGCTTGTGGCTCTGTTTGCAATGAATTTCTTGGAGTGTTCCAGTTTCCTAAGGGCCATCCACTCTAGCCTGTGTTTATCATTGCCATGTGCATCCAAAGCTGCCTTGACGGTACTCCCAGAGAGACCCACGAATGGCTCGGTGACGAGCGTGGAGTTGCAGCTATTGCTCTCTATTGCTCTAAGTATTGCTGTGCTGTCGGAGAGGTTTCGTATCCTGTAGCCTTCAATCCGTCTCCTGCCGTTCGCGGTACAGCCTCCGTGATGGCCACACATTCGATGCGACATAGGTACTGATGATACAACACTTCTTGCAAGAACAAGAAAAGATTCGAAAGAGATCTTAACACGTCTGTAAACGATTAGCCTCCGATTCGGACTCGCTCTTAATAGGGACAAAACAAAGGTCATGATAGTGGACCGGGCTGATCATAACAATACACGAGTCCTACATATAGCTAATTGCGAAGTAGTACAGAGCTATATTTGCCTCGGTTCCACTATCTCGTACGTTGGAGGATGTGAAGACGAGATCAAGCGCTGATCCGCTATCTAAAGGTCGGCAGTAGAGCGACTGGAAAAGATATGGAAAGATAACCGAATAATGAAGAATACCAAGGCTCGTCTAATGAAGTGTTTGGTATTTCCAATCTTTCTCTATGGTGCTGAGACTTGGATATTAAGGCTACAAGATCGCCGAAAAATAGATGCTCTGGAGATGTGGTGTTGGAGACGTATGTTAAAAATACCGTGGACAGCGTTTCGAACCAATAATTCCATCCTCAAAGAGCTTCACTTACGAATACTGAAGTTCTTTGGGCACATCTCCAGAAACGAGGATTCTATGAGAGACTTGTAATGCAGGACCGCATTGAAGGCAAGAGAGGCCGCGGTCGGTCTCCAACGCGCTGTATCGACCTTATCACCAAAGTTACGCAGTCTACCGCAGTACAGTGTGCTCGCAATGCCAGTAGCCGCCAGGGGTGGAGGGACATCGCTTGACGTGCAACAAATGACGTCAGTGCGCCGCAACCGTGTCCATCAATGATAGCCACGACTACTCTGACAAGAGTGCCCGATTAAGAAGAAGATGGGGGGTTTGTATTTATGCTTTAATAGTTGCACTGCCTAGCTTGCTTTCTCTACTTTCTAGCTTCACTGGATTGGCTGCTTGTTTAGTATAGATGCAAACCCACTTTACTCGACTCTTCAAGACGAGTAAGGTGCCAATGGTCTTAGGGGAGAGCGCAACAGTCGTGTAGATCCCTAAGACAAGTCTGGTGAGGAATCCTTCACGTGGTTGCCCCCTGTTATTGGTCTAGTTCCCTATGAAATAGACGCAACTAAAACCACCAGTCGACCACTGCCTGGGATGGAGAGGTCATGTTCCGGGTCCATCGTCGAACGACAGACGATGGATAGTAATGACCTCCCGCGTGTTTGTGCCGTGCGCGGGGACCCGTACGGAGGGATGAAGGAGTCCTGGTGGTTGAGTGGTGATGTGGCGATGGTAGTGCTGCTGATCTGCAACACGCCCCTTTGGTCCGGATTTCCTCTCACACGGAAAGTCGTAGTCTAGCCAGCTGCGATCAATCGGCTGCGGCGTCCGCTCATGCGGCCGCCAGACGAATGCCCTTGGGTGAAGAGGTCTCCAGCCGGCAGTGCTCGTCTCCCACCTCAATGGTTTGGGGTGGAGCGACTAGTGCTGCACGTCTCGAGGACAGCTCACTTGGGGGTGCTATACCTAGTTGGTAGCCCTGGTGCCTGAACAAGGCATCCCCAACGTTGAGGGCTCCATGGTGGGTGGGGAGCCAGCAGGTGAAAAGTAAGATAGACCAATGGACTCTGTCACAAAAAAAACCAAGGGCTTGACCGATAAGGGCGAGCAACAAAGGACCTCTGGACCCTTAGGGGGAGAGATCAGCAATAGTGTAGGAGCTGCACGTGGGAGCACCTACATACCCAAGCTGCATGGTCGTGATGGCCCCAGTGGTCGTCCGAGCATGAGCCAGGGGAGTGGTGCTCACACGGGCAGCATTAAGAAATGGAGAGGGGGTAACCCTGGAAAGGGCTACCAATTTAAGGGCGTGGCAGCCACAGAGGGGGTCTGACATGCAGGGAATACCCGAAGGGGGATCCCAGCGGTACACCCTCGGGGAGTGGGTGTCAGCCCTCCAGGATCGGGGAGGCCAGGAAGGAGCAGACGGGCGAGGCACACCCTAAGGGGGAGCCAAACTTGGCTGCACACTCCGCAGACCATACCCGGGGCAGGAATTGTGGTGAGGGTGTGCCAACCACAAGCGGCGTGAGCTGCAGCGGCAATTGGCACTGGCACCCGATGCAGTCTCGTCAAAAAGGGTCAGGGAAGTGAGCGACGATGCTGTTGCTCAGGCAGATGGCAATAAACGTGCCAAGACCCTAGGTGACTCCTACAGGGAGGCGCTGACGGGGGTTAAAATGGCCGTTGTTGCCGACAACTTCCCTGACGCTCTGCTTAATGCAGAGCTGGTGGAACCCATAAGGGTGGCCATTTGGGACCAGCTGGAGGCCACACCGGATCCTCTGCCGGCCATTAGTGTCGGTGCATTGCTTGGTGGAGCTCTGCACGTGACGTGTGAGGGTGAGAGAGCCGCAGAGTGGCTTCGCGGCCTCAGCGGTAAAACCGTTGGGGACGTGAAGCTCAGAGTGGTCAGCGCCAAGGAGCTTCCAAGGCCAATAAAGATGGCCTGGAAGACCAGGAATACCTGGTGCCTAGATGCCTCCAGGGTGCTGACCATGCTGCAGCGCCTCAACCCCTCTCTGAGGACCTGCGAGTGGAAGGTGCTGAGCACGCAGGTCGAGGAGACGCACACCAGGCGCATTGTCCTAGTGGACAGCGTGTCGGCTGCGGCCATAAAAGCAGGCGGCTTCTGTCTCCATGCTGGCATGGACAAAAGCACGTTCAAGATCCTTGAGGATCTGAACGTGCAGAAGGTGACAGTGGGTGCCAGCGCGGAGGAAGAGGCCCATGCGGTGACGGCACCACAGGTGGGGGACGGGGAGGAGCCCGTGAACCCAGTGGTGATTGAACCAGGTATGGCTCTCTACACGTCATCGCCATGCGTGTCTCTGAAGACCGATGATATAATCGGACATATAGATTGTCTAGATCTGTCGTCGCCGGAGGCTGCGGGGGCGCTGATGGAGGAAGGGAGTAAGGGGGGCGGCCAGCAGTGCCTGCCATCGTAGACGCCACCATAGGCAGACCGAATGGCGGGACTAAGGTGCGTACAAATAAACCTTCATCACTGCATCGGGGCGATGGCCGTTCTGGCCCGCCACCTGCGGATGAAGGAATATGATATTGCCCTGATCTAGGAACCTTATGTTAAAGAGGGAAAGATCAGAGGTTTGGGTGGGACAGGAGGTGTAATTTATCATAACTGTTCCACTATATAAGGACAGGTGTGTATGTCAGAAATGGCATAAATGCAATGCCCTTATACAATTTTTGTTCTAGGGATCTTACGACAGTTAAGATCGATGTGCGAGGGAGCGGAGGGCGGGATATTGTAATCCTGACCTCTGCATACTTCGATTATACGGACAAGGAAACTGTATCTGGACAGATAAAGGACCTTGTTGAATATGGCAGCCGGGAGAACCTGGACATGATCCTGGGGTGCGATGCCAACGCACACCACACAGTCTGGGGGAGCACGGATGTGAATGTAAGAGGGGAAAAGCTACTGGAGTATGTGGTAAGTACCTCTTTACAAATTCTAAATAAGGGAAACAGGCCAACGTTCGTCAACTGTAGGCGAGCAGAGGTAATTGACATCACGTTATTAGCCACCAACAGGGCTAGCAATAAGATTGTCGAGTGGCATGTGTCTGATGAGATTACCTTGTCAGATCATAATTACATATGCTTTAGGTATAGGACGCTGGTTCCAGCTCCTATAGCACGTAGAAGGAATCCCAGAAATACGGACTGGAACTCCTTCAGGAGTGACCTCAGTATAGATTTGGAGGATTCTAAGGGTAAGCTTAATTCTATATTAGACATAGAGTTTACAGCAGACAAATTGGTCCAGAGTGTAAATACGGCCTGGACAAGTAACTGCCCTGAAAGGGAACTTAGGCCCAAGAGGGTACCGTGGTGGACGCCAGAGTTGGTCAAGCTTAGGCTTGAAGCCAGAAGAGCGTTTAACAGTGCTAGGACCAGCAGGGACTATAGCGGTTACGCTCGCTGTTTGACCAACTACAACAAAGCTGTGCGGAAAGCCAAACGGAAGGCTTGGAGAGCCCACTGTGAAAACATCAGTACTATTCCTGAAGGAATGAGACTCTCCAAAGCTATCTCGACTGTCAGAGCACACCCATTGACAACCATCAGAGATGGCAATGGGCAGCGAACAGGGTCCGGTAAGGAGACACTAGCAATAATGCTAAACACACACTTTCCGGACTGTAAGATAATAGAAAAGGAGCAGGAGGACCCGATTAGCCTGGTTGAACTAGGCTACCGTACAAGCAAAGCAGATTGGGACACTGCAAGGAAGGTAGTGGATGAAGGGAAGGTCGGCTGGGCTCTAAATGGTTTTCAACCGTTCAAGTCACCTGGTCCAGACATGGTTTATCCCATTATCCTACAACAGGGAGCTGCACTCTTGGTTCCGCATTTGTGCAGACTATACAGAGCCTGCATAGCTTTTGGATACATTCCAAAGATATGGAGGCGAGTTAAAGTCATCTACATACCGAAGCTGGGCAAAGAGGACTACGAAGAAGCCAAGGCATACCGACCTATTAGTCTTGAGTCGTTCTTCTTGAAAGCCCTGGAGAAGTTAGTAGATAGACATATCAGGGAGGGAGCATTGAGAAAATTTCCCCTCCACGGGCTACAATGTGCCTACCAGTCGGGAAAATCCACTGAGACGGCACTGCATTTTGTGGTAAATAAGGCAGAACATGCATTAGATAACCGGGAAGTATGCATTGCTGCATTCCGGGATATTGAGGGAGCTTTCGATCGGACCACCTTTGATGCCATTAGTGTGGCATCGGCAAATCACGGCATAGAGCCAACCATTTGCAAGTGGATCGATTGTATGCTCAGAGGAAGAATTATTAGGTCTGAGTTGTTAGGGGATGAAATGACTGCAATGACTACCAAAGGCTGCCCTCAGGGTGGAGTACTCTCACCACTCTTATGGTGCTTGGTGGTCAATTCACTCTTAGAACAACTCAACAAAGGTCCGTACTTAACGGTCGGATATGCGGATGACTTGGTGATACTTGTCAATGGAAAATTTCCGAGCACAGTATCCAGTCTCATGCAGAGGGCCCTGAGTATGGTAGAAAAATGGTGCAGTAGTAACCATTTATCGATCAACCCAGGGAAAACTACTGTCGTGCCGTTTACTAGGATGAGAGATCCGACTGGCTTGGGAACTCTATCCATGTATGGTACACAGCTACAATGGTCCACGGAGGTGAAGTATCTAGGTATGACCTTAGATAACAAGCTAACGTGGAAACCTCATGTAGACAAAGCCATAATGAAGGCCCAGCGGGTCTTCGGTATGATTCGTTCTACTTATGGGAAGACCTGGGGCCTGAAGCCCAAGGTCATCAAGTGGCTATACACGATGATGATAAGACCCATAATCACATATGGAAGCGTTGTCTGGTGGCCAAGAACCAAACTAGCAACATGCAGGAAAGCGCTGTCGAAGGTGCAGCGATTAGTCTGCATGGCTATAACAGGTGTTATAACAGGGGCGTTCCCTACTACGCCAACGGCTGCGTTAGAGATCCTGCTGGACCTAACGCCGCTACACATTGTTGTGGAGTTAGAGGCGATGAAGGCGCTACATAGACTATCTATACATGGGCTGTGGAGCGTCAACATGCCAGTAACTCGACACACAAAACTGGAGATCTCGAAGGATCTTAAAGAGATTATGAGCATGGGATGTGACAAAATGCAACCAATGCACATATTCAAAAAGAATTTTAAAATAAAGGTCCCCACAAGGGACGAATGGAGACGAGGTCTACGATTCCCTGACAAGGGTTGTATCATCTGGTACACCGATGGTTCCAAAATGGAAACAGGATCAGGCGCTGGTATTTTTGCCAACGACTGCAAGGTGAACCAAAGCATGGGCAAATATGCAACGGTCTTCCAGGCGGAAACCTATGCTATAATTGCCTGTGCGCAGGAGAATATTAACAACAATGTCACTGACAAGATTGTTTATATTCTCAGTGACAGTCAAGCTGCTCTTAAGGCTCTGAACTCCTGTAGGGTGGACTCAGCACTGGTCCTGAACTGTGTTAAAGCCCTTAAAAAACTTGGCAGGAAAAAAGCAGTCAGGCTGGTGTGGGTTCCGGGGCATGCAGGGGTGCAGGGTAATGAGGAGGCTGATGTATTAGCCAAAAAGGGCTCGGAGTAACAATTTGTGGGCTCCGAGCCATTCGTAGGTCTCTCTGAGAGTACCGTCAAGGCAGCTTTGAATGCACATGGCAATGATAAACGCAGGCTGGAGTGGATGGCCCTTGGGGTCTGGAACACTCCAAGAAATTCATTGCAAACAGAGCCACAAGCTATACCCGGAAGTTCTGCAGGTACAACAAGGGCCAAATACACCTACTCACAGGAGCGTTTACTGGTCATTTTGGCACCAACGACTTCCTGTGCAGATTGAGATTGTCAAACAATTCGATCTGCAGAGCCTGTGGTGAACAGGACGAGTCCATATCACACCTACTGTGTGAATGTGACGTGTTGGAAGGACTAAGGATGGGTCTGATGGGATTGGCATATCCGAACCCTGAAGACTTCAGGCTTCTCCCTCTGAAGTGTATGCTGCGACTGATGCAGTACATTCATAGGGAGATAGCTCAGGGATAAACCTCGGGGCCGACACAAAAGATCCCACTGGGTCGAAGTGTCGCCGGTCTACAATGACTGGCCCCCGGATCAAGATAAGATAAGATAAGAAGAAGATTGTCCTGAAGATACATAATTACTTGTAATTTGAAGGCAACCTGCTTGTTATCACTAGGACACAGAGATACAAGCAAGTGATTCCACTCCTTGAAAGTATGCATTAGCCATTGTCATGCATTTGTATGAAAATTGAAATAGTACCACAATCTTTTGCTACAAAAGATTGTGGTACTATTTCAATGCTATATATTCTAAACAGGAACAGTATCTTCACAACCAATCAAAGGTAATGCAACAGTAAAACATGTAGTTGTTAATAGTAGTAGTGTAGAATTATTTGGTTCTCATGTCAAGAAATTTGCCAGTAGCTGCATCGAGTCTGGAACTTGGTAGACGGCAATAGGCTTGCCTGCTATTACATTAACCAAAGGCATAGTTGACAATATCTAGGAGCAATAAACATTTACCTACTTTATATAAAGAATGAGACTATATACTTTATTGTCAGAGAAAAATATATTTATTGTTCAATTTCGAGTTTTAGCCTAAGTAATGGCATTCTGACTTTACATTGCTAATACCATTTTTCAAATTCATTACCACTTTTTTATGTTTAAAAAAATATGAAAGTACTCTAATGTTCTAAGATTGTTACGAGTAAAACATAGCTCCTGTTAGATCATTATAGCTTAAAACCTCCACAATCCACAATCATTTTTATTACCAGCTGTAGGTAAGCTTTTAGTCAAGTTATTTATGTTTATTTAGCTCATATGTTTATTTTTGTTATTTCCTGGACACAATTTCAATAATATTCCACTAGCTTTGATTTTATATAGGTTTCCAAAATGTATCTATGTGTGGTTAATTATTGCTGTGTTATTTTTATCAGAATAAATATAACCTATAGTAATAAACTACATAATTACCTGAGATTATTGCCGGCACGGGATGTACGGAATACAGTTCAGTTGCGATAATAACTTTGTTTTTAGTTAAAATCCGTATACTGATTTATTAAATATATATAATTTATAGTCATGGAAATAGGAAAATTACCGAACGTGCACAAAACCACATCCGTCACTTTTACCACAGGGTAAAAAGAGAACTTTTTACTTTCTTGTCAGCGACTCAGCGTGTCAAGTTAATGACAGTACGTGTAACGTTCGTAAACTTACATATATCATCTCTGCCTGTTATGTATTTTTTTTCCATCTCTATAAAATCAATCCCAGCCAGACTTAAAACTACTTTTAAAATACAGTGAGTTGTGTTAAAGTAATAAAATACTTGACGGTATTTATAGTTATATCTATATTTTGAGTAATACAAGTTATAGTCACAAATTAAAATGCAAATGCAAAGCTTTGTAAATAATCCGCAATTAAACAAAGTCATAAATCATGTTATACTATGTGTTTCGTGTTCCATATTAATATTCTACCACATACACACAACACTATCTAGCCCAAACTAAGCAGAGCTTGTACTATGGATACAAGACAATGGATAAACATACATATATACTTTTTTTTTTTGTAAATACATACATATTATACATAGAAACACCCAGACCAAGACAAACATCCATGTTCATGCACACAAATATTTGTCTTGTGCGGGAATCAAACCCGCGACCTCAGGCGTGGCAGTTGGTTACACTAACCACTACGCCATCGTGGCCGACGATAATATAATATAATAAGTATATTTAAATGTGTAAATATTATTATACTACCACTGATTTTTTTTTGTAAAACCTAGATATTAAAGGAAAACGCGTGGTTAATGCTAGGTTTACACAACTCCACGACTATACAAAATATGCTAGGCTCGCATTTGAGATCCATTTATCAACTTGTGAATGCGCCAGTGTGATGCAATCCATAGATGCAATCAGTCAAGACTGGTGGACGTCGAATTTTTATCGGCTATTGCTGTGGTGATTGGTGATACCGCACAGACGAAGAAGTTCCGCCTACACCTAATAGATGGCGCTACATACAACAAGCTTCAAATGACATCATACTATTCTGCATCACACAAGTGAAGTTTACACAATGACTAAGTATCTAAACAAGCTCCCGACATCAACCGCCAGGCCTTTCCGTAGTATATTTATACTCTTTGGTCAGGCCGCGGCACGCCAGGCACAATCAACCAGCCTAGTCGGAGGATCCTCCCTTTGTGTTGGAGGGACATCACACCCTGTTCCTCCACAGTTGTGTTTGAATTATCATTTATCATACAATTATTTGAAATACAAGTCTGGAGATGGTGGATGATACCTACATGTTCATAAAAATTGGGTTTTTATTAACATGCCTAGACAACAGGCATCTGCAACTATTATTGTATCTTTAAGATTTATAAAAAAAATGTGATTCTATACAGTGTGAATAATAAACCCTTTCCGATCCTTAAAGGTGTTATACAGTAGCTTATTATGAGTGCGTTAGTGACATCCTTATAGAAAATCGATCAAATAAATGAATTAACCCAGTAAATTTAATTGATTTGATGAGGAGGATTATACAAATCTACAACAGCTTAGAGTATACAGATTGCCCTTACCTAAAATCAAAACCAGCTTCGCTAGACGCTTTAGCCCGTTTAAAGACATATTCATATATAACAAGGTAGCAAGTACTTGTGACTTGAAGCAGTGCACAGTGAGAGAGGCAAAACTAAAAATCATAAAATGGCTCGCTTCCCTATCGTACGATTCAACGGAACGTCTTCTAGCACCCATTTCATAAAACCACAGATAATATAATACTAGTACAGATACTCAATCCCATACAAAAATCTTGGACACGCCTAACTCTGGCTATTCTACTTGCTATTTTGGTACCTATCTTTTTACACTAGATGGCAGCACAAAACTAGCGCCACTGCTGCCATCTACCCATAACAAGTACACAAGTTCCGAATCCTATTTGATAACAGCTCATAAGAGATGGCGTTGTGACAGTAAAATAGGTACTTACTTGACTGTTTACCACGGATAGAACATATTATTTAAACGAGCCGATGTAAAACGTGCGCAACCTTGAAAATAAAAGTTATCTACCTATAGTGTTGTGTGCCGAAATGCGTACGATCACACTTTGGTGATTCTCATTTAGTCGGTCGGATTTTCGTGAATTTTTTTCATATAATTTTAATGAATGCGTTTTAAAAAGTATTAATTAAACAATATATTTCATTATGTATGCGATTGCGATTGATGTTCGGGTACTTTGAAAATAACTCATTGGCATATAGAATTCTACTTTGGCAGTTAGTGATCTATATTTCACTATAATTGTAAATATAAAATAACATAAACTATTGCGCTCAGATTTTTGAAAACAACTATGCAATGCCTAGTATTTAGTCTCTGTTGAAATTTACTGAGTGATGACTATTTATAAAATACATCACATAGATTATTTTGAATTTAACTATAGAAAAATAAATATAATAACCGGCACTTTTTTTTAAAAGACTCATACGGTTACTCTTTTGCCGTATAACAGACTTAACACAAAAAAATCTGTTGAACATAATTTATTTTCTGTGTAAGAATCGAACCCATAACACTCCGCAATATATACTCCGTCGATAAGTACCCGGTTTAAGCGATTAAACCACTACGCCATACTTGAAATCAAATCACACGCACGCGCGAGTAGCCGAGTATCGCCCGGCGGCGGCGTTCGGTTCATTCCGGTCAGCTTCGTGAATTTTCGTGTATACCTAATATCGTGTATGAGCGCTGCCGGTAGCCGCGGCGTCGAGTAGCGCGCCTGCCTGCCGCGTCGATTCTCAATAGAGTCGAAGTTTGATTGTCAACTGAAGTTTTGTTATGAAATATTAATTATCTGGACCTGCTTAATACTTTAACAGGAGTTAAAGCTAATAATATAATTATTGATATACCTCCTATAAAATACAATGTACCTACCTATTAATAGAAAAAAAAACAACTGAGTTAGTAGGTATGCTTTACGTAGTCATGGCTCGTAATCTTTTAACTATGTCATAATAATTATTGACATTGTATTCTTTTACTTTTATGTCCATATTAATTATTGATTTTGTAGGGAAATCAATAATTAATATGTAATAATAGTTAAAAGTCAAGTAACAAAACAATAGATAAGTACCTACCTACTTAATTAATGAATATTGTGGTACTTATGTAAGTAAAGATCACATTAATATACCATGATAAATGCGATGTTACTAATCCTAAAACACTATTCATGCTTTGGTATGATTTATTTAAATATTCGTGTCTAAATAATAATTATAAGGATTTATGGTGACGACGACGTCCAAGAAATATTTATCTCATGTAATATTACTATTACATCCGAATATTTATTACAATGTCAACCAAACCAGATATGAACACATTAATAGTAACTAGTTAAAAAATAATGAGTGTGATGTGATGATGATGAGTGAGTGATGTGAGTAAAATAGTAGGTAAATGATAATATTCGAAACAAAATGTTATGTCATAATATCGTCACGTGACGTCGACAACAGGAAGAAGCAAAGCTCAACCAATTTTTAAAAATATTGCTCATAATTTATATTTTTCGAAGCAAAACAAATAGTAAACATCGTTTCATACTTGGCCTTGTAGCGGGGGTGGGCGGGTCTTACCCTGCTGTTTGTAATTCAATTCAAAATAAGTAGGTAGCACAGAGATAATGATTATTGTAATGCCGACTAGTCCGACGACTGCGCTATATCTACTGCCGCACAAGCAAATGAAATTTGACAATAGAAGTTACGAGAACCGACCAGGTGTTTAAATACCTATAATACCATGTAGTTCAACAAAACGCTTTGTTTAATACATTGACATTTGTTAAGCATACATATTTTTCATATTATAAGTAATTTCTTAATATCAAATTCTCTTAGTATCAGTAGGTAATAAACAAATATTGAAGTAAACCAAAAGAAGGGTATGAAATAAAAACACAATGTTTTTGTAGACTTGTATAAACATATAAAAGAGCCATCTAGCGTCTCATCTAGCCCTTTAGGTAAAATAAAATGATAGGTAGATTACCTATGTGTGATGTAAAAGATACTGATATATCTATATCTTTAAATCATAAAATAAATGCGTTTACCTTGATGCTCGTTAATTAAATATGTACAATGCTTATTTATAATATCATTTTATGGTCAATTTTCTTCCAATAAAGCGTTTTGATTGATCTTAATATTAACATTGGAACTCATAGTGCCATCTATGATCTATTTTTGGAACTGTTTACTTTTTGTTCTAATTGGTACCCCCTGATAAAACGCACACTCCAGTAAACGTAGGTATATATATATATATGTATATATATATGTATGTGTGTGTGTATGTATGTATGTATATATGTATATATATATATATATATATATATGTGTGTGTGTGTGTGTGTGTGTGTGTGTGTGTGTATATATATATATATATATATATATGACACACACACGCACACACGCACGCACACGCATATATGTATGTATTCCTTTAAAAACTTTTATAAAATATTTAATTACATGTGCTACCTTCATACTTTAGTTAAATTTAAACTTTATTTGTGTCGAGACCAATGCACTTATTTTAGTATTATAAAAATCGCATGTTGTAATAAATCTAAGTTTGTTCTAGCTATTGTTTAAATATAAGCAAAAGTTATACTATAATTAAATGATGCTGTCCGAGCTAACAATGTATGTAAGAATTTAGTCGAGTTGCGTCAGGTACCCACAGGACAGGCTTGCCTAGTGTGGGGCCACAGGATATGACTTTTTACATTGTAAATACTTTTTGGCAATAAACAAATTTTTATTTTTTATTTATTTTATTTAAAATAATATGTTAATAGATGACCCATGGCAACACCGACAACTTATTAATCATAATACTTAAGTATCACTAAAGTTCATAAAGGTTCACCGATGCTGCGCCGCGCTATGCCGCGCCTACCTACCTAACCTACGCCCATCGATATTTGATCGATGCCTACGCTTTAAGCCGGCAATACACGTTGGGCCAACGTTGCTGAGTGACAGCCAATGCCAACGTATAGACGGTGTATTTGCTTTGCTTTGCCAGTGCTTGGTATCACTCGCCTAGTTGGCCGAGTGAAGGCAAGCGCCAACGTGTATAGAGCTCAATTGGCGTAGCTTGTAACAACTTGCAGTCGCTCGCGACCACTCGTCTCACTTCGGAGCGGTGTCGGTTTTTCTGAACAAATCAAAGGCGTTGGCCTGCGCTCGGCCAATAGCGTCCACATGTTGGTCCGGCTGCCATTTCGCGCTTGGCGAATATCACCGTTATACGTACAGAATGTATTATTTTTACAAGTCTACTACGGTATACACTGATATATAATGATATGCGCTTATTAATCGTGAATAAGTCGTTGGAGTGCCATAATCAAATAAATATCAGCAGCTGCAATAACTTTTACAACGTCCATATTGTTTCAATGCTCAATAAAGACTGACAGCGCCCAACGTGTGGACAGCTCCACAAAGCTCGTCTACATTGGCCGTTTGCATTGGTTTTCTCCAAACTTGCCGAACGTGTAGACGGTAGTACTTACCTGGTATCAGTTTGCCTTCGCTCGCGTTGGCCTACGCTTGGCCAACATGTATTGCAGGCTTTAGAAAAATGACGCCAAAAGGATGCCACGCTCCGTGTCCTTCTCAAGTTTAGTGGAGTGTTGCTAGACTGTGCGAAATTTCAGTAATTTAAGGGTAAAATGCTTATCATTACTGTACGTACTTAAAAATATTATGAAGACGTTTTACGATGATATAGTTTTTAATTTGTTATTTTTCTTAGCATGTTTGTTAAAGAGAAACAAACCCTTAATGGATCGGACAGGGTTTATTATAGACAGGGTTTATTATACACACTGTATAAAAAGTTCATTTGGGTAATATACGAGTAAAAAGAAATGTTCCTTATTTGTATAGCTACAAATTTGTAGAACATAATAGACAGTGCATCCGTCCAAAGGTTATGGAATGGCTCATCTTGGCACAGCCACCATCGCAAACTGGAAATCTATTTATATAGTGGATTAGTCGATATTTAGTCGAAATTGGTCGTAACATAGCAGAATTGATCGGTCCACCGTTTAAAAGTGAGCGCTCATCTTGGCACAGACACCTTGTATTTCCAAGACCACAGCATCGAACGAAGATCTAACTATACCAATAGGACAAAAAATCTTGAGATTTTTTGTGATTGACGTATGATATTTTTTGACCAATATCGACTTTTGGCAAGCGTGAAAACCTAGCATAGCATAATAATAATATAATATCAGCCCTGTATTAAACTGTCCCATTACTAGGCACGGGCCTCTTCTCAGTGTGAGAAGGATTAGGCCATAGTTCACCACGATGGCCCTGTACGGGTTGGCAGACTTCTCATATCTTCGAGAAGATTATGGAGAATTGGCATTTTTAGATTGAAGAGTAGTAACAGGTGTTATAACTAGGTGTTGTAACTATCTAAAGATCGGGAAGAACCAGCAACACTCAACATCAACAGCTCCTCCACCACAAAGTCCTCGACCGCGTCAAGATTTGCATCAGTAGAACCGGTGGTGCTACATTGCTGGAATTGTGCCTCCATTCTTTTCACATGACCAACTAGTTCTTTCTTACATTTTCTGCAACGCACCCTTGGTCTTCAATGTGGTATTTTATTGAGGAATCAATGTGAATTGTTCCCAAAAATTCCCTTTTTGTGTCCTAGAGTTGACATTTTAATAAAGATGTTATCAGTCACAGAATTAATAATGAAATTAAACATAAGAAAAAAAGGCACTTCTATTTATAGAATTCATAGGTAATTCCCCGCCGGTAAAGTCCCGCTAGGAAAGTCCTTATGTCGGCTGTCGAAAGAAAATAATTCAATGGACTATTCCCCTTATTTAATTAATATAAAATAATATAAATATTGGGGTTACTATGACGAATTTAAAAATACCTAGTCTAGAAATGAATTAATATAGTATAGTATAGTCTATTTGATTTGAAATTAATGGCCAAAACTAAAAAGAAAAAAAAACATAAGAAAAAGAAACATAAAAAAGAAAATACATAAGAAAACTTATTTAAAACAATTTGAACTGTTTGTTTTATAAAATTAATAAAATACTGTTTTTTTCCGACCCTGAAATAGTTACACCCGCATTACGCCAATTGATGAGATGAATAATCTAATGATTAGATATATTATGTCCATCGTTATAGGGAGCAAGTCTATTGCTGTCTAATGGACAGTTCCAGACTCGATGCTGTTATTTGAAATTGTCTTGACCGAAAAATCTGTACGCAAACAGTTTTTGCGATCCGGGCATCGAATCTAATACCTCATGCGCAGCCTCTATTAACCTTTTGGGCGCCACGGTCTTGTATAGAAGACAAACGTTTCCGTGCCCTTCACGCTACGACTTTATTAGAAGACAATGAATGTATAATCGTAACATTTATGAATAAAAATACAAAAACAAATGATTTTTATTTTGTGCGTAATTTAATTTACTATTGCCTAAAACCCTACTGTTACGTTTTTATTTCAACAGAGCCGTTTTTAAAAACAGAAATGTTGAAGTAGCCAAATTTTTCAACTGTTATACTCGTACATAAATTTATAGCTTGGCGCTGGAGGACACATCGCGTTTGGCATAGATTGACGCTCAATAGATATAAATCTACGACATCTGTCATAATTAAATAATCAGAATCAAAGTCTTGAGAGTCTTGAAAAGATATACCATGCCGAAGATATATTTTTCGTCAGAATAAGGTTATTGAACGTAATATAGAATCACAACTAATAAAAACCTTTTCGCGATTTGCCTCACACTATGCCTCTTGTTTAATTTATTACATTTAAATAACATTCTTAAGTAAACAAATCCTTTGATACAATACATAAAGTTTGATAAAGATATGGATTTTCTACAATAAAAACCCTATATATAATAATGGAAAACTTTAATAGTAATAAATATAATAATACACAATTTGAGATAGTACACGTTTTTCTATGTAGTGAGGGCAGCCCACGGTGGAGACATTGGTGCAGGATTTTGTAAATAGGACATAACAACAGCAGATATTGACAGCATAAAGGAGCTCACAATCTGCAAAAGACATATTGAACATATTGAAATTAAACCTGTATTTAAACTTAGTCTTAGGATTGCTGTTACCCTATTCTTTCTTCTACTTTTTTTATTAAGATTTTTGAGGAAGTGCTTGAAATGACCATGGCTGTGATTGTTCACTAGTGTTGCTTGGCATCAGCAGGGGGTTCACCCACCTTATAATGAGAATGGTCGCATATCAATCATACCAAGCAGTTTCAGAGGATTTTCTCTCATGGATGTTTGAGTTGCAGAAAGGGCTCTAAGTTATTCACTATCGCCTAAAATAGGTATAGTAAGAAATTAATAAACACTTATCTTATAAGCCTACCTTTGATTATTATGTAAGTTATAAAATCGTATAGTTTTATACCTGAAGAATTATGGCATGATAAACTCATTGAAATTAAACTACTATATACGGATTTTATCGCGTTGTTTATTTATCACTGTATTAAAACCAAACACTGTATTAAAATCACTGTGTAAACCAAAAATAAATAGATTTAATAGTTTAAATAATTTTATTAGCTTATAAATTAGTCAAATAAAATCAATAGTAGTAGTAGAGTAATATTTTCAAAATTTTGTAATACAGTGATAAATAAACAACGCGATAAAATCCGTATATAGTAGTTTAATTTCAATGAATAACATTTGCGTAAACAGAAGACAATATTATGATAAACTCAATCACTTACTTCTTCCATAACATAATGTTAGCATTGAAATTAAACTCATTTATACAGATTTTATTGCGTTGTTTATTTAACACTGTATTACATAATTTTGAAACTGTTACACTACTACTACTATGGAATTATATTAATTTTAAGCTAATAATATTGCTTTTCAGCAGCCATGGTCATGGGGAGGTCTTCCGGTGACCATGGCTGCTGAAAAGCAACCGAAACGTTGTGGAAAGTGTAAACCTAAATATAAATAGTTTTAATAGCTTATAAATTAGTAAAATTTAATAGTAGTAGTAGTAGTCTAACAGTTTTCAAAATTATGTAATATAGTGTTAAATAAACAACGCGATAAAATCCGTATATAGTAGTTTAATTTCAATGAATAACATTTGCGTAAACAGAAGATAATATTATCTAATAAAATTTTTAATAATTTGAATCAATAAATAACATTTGCGTAAACAGAAGACAATTTTATAATGTTAGCATCTAATTAATAACTTAAATGCAATTTCTCAAATTGAAGGTTGAAAACATAAAATTTTTTTTTCATTTGTATTGTACGAGAGTTTTACGGCAACCCTTTGTTTCGTTAATTTTTTTTTGGTCCTAATTTAATTTGGTATAATGAGTTAGGCATTATTTTTGTCATAATAATACTTTGACATACTTAATTGTTTTTTGGCATACTATTTCAGTAGGCATAAATATCATTTAGGCTAATGCATTTTGTCCTAATTTTGATTGGCATAAAGATATAAGGCATATAACTTGGGTACCATAGTGTAACAATAGATTAGGATGTGGCAGACTACTGAACCGATTGCGATGAAACTTGGTATGTAGATAGCTGGAGACCTGGATTCACACATAGGCTACTTTTTATCCCGATATTCCCACAGCAATGGGACTTACGCAGGTGAAACCACGGGCAAAATCTAGTTATATATAAATAGAACATAATATTTTATATTTCACCTGTTTAGTGTCATCAGAGACTCTGGAATTAGCAAAACTAATACTGGAACAGAAGACAGCGGTCCAAGCGCACCATTTTAAGCGCATCATAAGACCGCACATTGAGAATACCATACCTGAAAAGAATAGTAGATTACTTATATTACTTCTATTCAGAGCAATCTTGGTCAAGGTTGTTGGCAGCGATAAAAGATAAGTATAACATACCAAGAATATTCATGTAATCTGTGGTGAGGTCTTCAGCAGGTGCTGAAGTAGGTGGCGGTGGCTTGAAACGACGTTCTCTGTCTGCACGACGTGGGTCCGAGTTCAGTTGCATCTGCAAAATTTGATTTCTGAGAATTAGCGCAAACAAGTATAAAAAAAGTATAATAAGTATAGTTACAATATAAAACAATTATTTTAATTTTAGAGCTGAGCAGAGTCCATATATAGCTGGGATAGTATAATGCTACACATTTTGTTTTATGTTATTAAACGGTAAGAGGTTACCTAATCAAATTAATCGTTTAGATGAACACAAACCTTTGGAGGTTTTAATATAGGCCCACAAATAATTGAAACTTTATGTATATTGTTTTCATAAAACAATTCAGTTCACAGAATGTCTGTGATAACTGATAAGGAGCTAATCCAAACAGATTTCACCATAGGATAATAGCTTCTAAATTATTGCACTAGTAATGAACAGTGACCAACTGATTTCGACAGTACATTTGACGTATGTTTGACGTATATAAAAAGGTACTCTGTGATTTGACGTTTCGAATTAAGGCAGAAACATACATAACGTGTCGTGGCGTGTCGTGTTGCTTACTGTCGTGTTGGTGAGTGTGCACACTAAAGTGTCGTGTCGTGGCGTGCTCTGGCGTTATTTCTGAATAGTACTTATCGAACTTTCGTTCTAAACGTACATAATGTTTTCTTCTGTTTCGGATAGCGATTTTGATGAAGACCTTGAATTTTTGTTAGCAATTAATCTTCTAGAGGGCAAAAAAAGGAAAAGAAGGTACTGGGTTCATCTTATAAACAGAGGGAGATAGAACAAAGGTGAATGTCATCGTCTTGTTAAAGAATTAGAGAGTGATGAATAGAAATTTCATCAGTACTTTAGAATGAACAAAGCAGAATATCAGGAAGTCCATTCGCTGATTGAAGGAGATACTTTGTGTCCCATTAAACTTTTCGATGACGTACAAGTTCGATAAGCTCGTCAGTCATTTTTCAGAAATATGCTGCAAATATAATAAGATAAAGAGTATCCGCTAGATGTTAGCGCCACGAGTCACGCGCTCGGTATAGAAACACATTTGCCTGTAGTGTCGTGTCGCGTCATAACCCCCACCACCGCTCTGGCGCAATCGGTGGCAAGCAGTCGACGCCACGACAGAACGCGTCGCGACACGACACGACATGCAAATATGCCCCCAACCATATCAAATGTATGAAACCGATATGCTTCTGGCGCGTCACGACACGCCACGACACGTAAGTATGTTTCCGCCTTTAGATTGGCTATTTTTGACTAGGGATGAACGATATACATCGATGTATTAAAAACACTCGATGTAAAGTATCGATACATCGAATCACTCCAATGTTTTGTTAATACGTCAACATCGAGTAAACATCGATGTTTTTTATTCGATGGATCGAAGAGGCAAACCTGCTAGGATTTTTATTTTTTTATTAATAAAAATATAAAATACTTAGGTGGCGTTTAGGAACTCCCAATGCAGCCAAAAACCTGCTGGGATACCATTGCTTTCGCATAAGCACCACTTTGCGAGTAGTCATCGAACTGAAAAGACAAATCCCGCATCGTTATCTATGGAAAACGAATTGACTCCGGATTCAATTTGTTTTTCACCGATGGCGATGTGGACTTCTTCTTTTCGGTTCGATTACTACTCGCAAAGTAGCACTTATGTGAAAGCAATGGTATTTATCTGCTACATTCGTTGTCATTAATGCCTGGCCTGTTTGGTTAAGATTTTCTAGTCTTGGAGACCAGGCATTAATGACAACGAGTGTAGTACTAATACTTTGTAACGAGTTGTGATCGAAACCTACGTTGATACGTATTTAGACAAATTGCACCTGGAGATTTTTTAATTTTCTACATGTGCATTATTATTCTTCTTGTTAATTGTCGGCTAACTTCAAGATATTATTTTTTTATATACGCTACATTCATATCTAATTGATTAAAAAAAACATTCGATGTATGGAAGACATCGATGTATTTTTTGATATATCGATATATCATCGATGGCACTGTGCGAAGCATTACATTGAAAAAAATATCGATGTCAAGTCAACGTTCATCACTATTTTTGACATTATGTTTCTGACATCACCTGGCAATTTTAATAATTATATTTGTATGTTTGAGGACTAAAATAATTTTAACTTAATAAAATCCTTTGCAATAATAATAAATTGTATTACTTTGAAAGCTATGGTTTATGTTTTCGTGTTTGTGATAATATATACTTAGATCTGATGTACATTAATATTTTTTAATAGACAATGAAAGCAAATAGCAATAATTTTGCAAGGATCTGAAATAGAAATAACAAAACTGCACAATACCTATATTTCAAAATTCTTAGAGCATTAGAACACTTAGGGTGCGTGCCACTAAGTGCTCACGACACTCACGCTCACGACCACGGTTTTTCTCGTTCCATTTGCTTCCGAGCGTTACAATTGTAAACTCAAGTGGAACGGATAATAGAGTGTTTTGAGCGTTGATGTAAATAATACAAATCACGAATTGGAAAAAAACCAAAGGTTAAAGAGTTTGTAAGTCTGTAAGTAAGAGAGTGTTGTAAGTCTGACCAATAAACTCTTATAGTTATTGGTTAAATGGATTTATATAAAGTATATATATATATATATATATATATATATATATATATATATATATATATATATCCTGTAACTTATTGTACGTCCACTATAGCCATTTTTGCATCTAATGTGGCGTCCACCTGCTTACGACGTCCATATATGGACGTCAAATAGGAGACTAGGCGCAATCTTCGCGAAATGACACACTGATACTAGAAAAGGCAAAATATGAAAAACAAATTGGACGTCATTTTTCTTCCAATCTTGCTATACTGTATATTTACGTAGTTCCGTTGATTTTCGTTGCAAAACGAATAGCGCTGTTGTCAATTTGTAAATACGAGTCGTTTTACATACGGACAGTTAATTTTTGACACATGTTCTATGAAAAATATGTCAAAATTTAACTATCCGTAGCTAAAACGACTCGTTTCTTGATATAGGAACTGGGCCTAAATAAAATTTTGAAAAGTAGGGTCTCAAGTAGGGTATCGTTGAATAGGAATTTAAAAATAAAATAAATATTTCCTACATCAATTTTTGTCTTAGGCATGTCAACTGCGAGATACAATAGCAGTCGGCTATTGTTGTATAAAAAAAGTTGAGAAAATTGTGAGAAATAAGCTCTCTCGCGAGGTTTACTGTTCGTAGAACTACTAGTATTAGGTACTTTAGTTTGAACTTTCACAGTTATATCTATTTGGCATCAAATCGTAACATATATACGTAATCTTGAGAGCACCTTTATTCTGAGCGGAATAAGGTGGTTTTATGTTTGTAATGCATTGCATTTTTTTTAATATGGCTGTTTTTTCGACGTCCTCCCTTTTTAAAAAAGGACTGACTTCAAAAAAGGAGAAGGTTCTTCTCCTCATAGACGGAAAATAAATCACTCCTTGCTATTATTTATGTATTTTTCGAGTAAAGTGGGTAGGTATGCACTATCGGAACCAAAAATAGACAAAAATCAAAAAGGATGGGAATCCAGCGTAGAATTTTAGATCGTCAATTAATCAAATTGTTATCAAATAAAGCAGAACATTAAAGTGGAATGAACAATGAAATAAGTTAGGTTCTACAATTCTGCATGAGTTGATAACTAGGTGTCCACTTTTGATTCAAATAGGTAGTTCAAATGGCATTTCCAACGTGTGATTTAGCACGGTTACAAAGTTAGAAGAAAATAAAATCAATGCATTAAATAATCTACCTACCTAACTACAATTATCTATAAAACATTAGTTGATTGTTTGTTGACAAGAGTCTTTAATATGAACTTACATTTGGTAGGTATTTTTATTTCGGGAAAATAATTCCTTTGTAGGTAAGTCAATTAGTCGGTTCGTATAGGTGATACACCGGCCGCCGACGCCGTCGTGGGGTATCTACCTAGGTAGTACTTATATTTTGACTTTTTGATAATACTTATATCTAATTAGAGTGTAGACGCTATACCGAGACAAAACGGCCGCGCCGAAGCATTCTATAGGATTAAGTACTCTATACATTGTCTTGAAATATAATTATTCTTTTTGTTTTAAATATGGACGCTATATTCCTAAAAAATATGTGTGATGTGCGTTATTTGGCGTCCGTATATTAAGAACTTTTCACGCTTCTGTTTGATAATATTTAACTTTTTAAATTTAATTTTATAACATACGTACTTAAATAAAACTGTTAAAGTTGATTTATGTACATGACAAGGATTTTGAAAGGAGGTATTCTTACGTCTGTTGGGCATTTACGATATACGGACGCCAGATTATCCTAAAATATTAACACTTAGTATTATTTGACGTCCATATCTTCGATACCTATCTGATATCGAAGATATGGACGTCAAATAATAGTTAGTGTGAATATTTCTGGGTAATCTGGCGTCCGTATTATGAAAATACAGAGACACCTGTTTTCATAATACGGACGCCAGATTATTGTAATATTGGATTATATTTTATTGTAATTTATGCCATTGTGTGCAACTAGAGTTTAGCTTTAAATTACTACCTATGTCATTTCAAATACCAAATTATGTTAATTATGTTTCTTAAAAACTTATTACATAATTATAAATATCACTGAATGAAGGATTGATAGTTCGGTGTTAAACCTTCTGCTGACTTCACATCCGGATGGCTACCGCGTATCTGTTGGCGCCCCACTTGGTTTCTCAGGTCACTGCTTTGTCCGGAGTACAGTGCCTCTCACGTGCCCGCCGCAATCGCGTGTCGCACGCAGCCGCCGTGTTTGGCACTACAAGTCAGCAGATTGGGATGGGATGCGGTCCTTCTTTGCGTCCTACCCTTGGGGACAAGTATGCTTCTCGGCGGATGATCCCAATACCGTTGCTGACTCTATTGCTTATGTGGTGCTACAGGTTATGGAACTTTTTATTCCGCCCTCTGCGGTCCCCATTGGTGGCAAATTTCGGTCTTGGTTTGGTCCATCTTCCAAAAAAGCTTCTCGCAGGAAGCAGGAAGCTTACCAAGTCTAGGCTGATGCGGTGACGGCATGTGATGTACCAACGCATTAAAAAAGGAGTATAACTTTGCTTCTAGGTCCTTCAAACGAGACATTGCAAGGGCGAAGTCGGAGCACATCGGTAGAATTGGCGAGAGGCTTGAGCTTCGGGAACTCGTGCATTCTGGTCTCTTGCCAAAGCTATCGAAGGAAATTTCTGCAAGCCATCCTTTCCACCGCTACACATGGGAAATGACTCGTTGGCCCACGACGCAAAAGAGAAAGCCGATCTTCTGGGCAAACTCTTTGTCTTTTGTCCCCTGTTATCCAAAGTCGAGTTGGACAACTCGACTTTGGATAACAGGGGACAAAAACCGCCTACTATACCGCGGTGTGACGGATGTATGCCAGATATCCGTTTCTACCAACGCTCAGTGCGTTTAGCATTCCTATCCCTTGATATCCATAAGTCGAGTGGGCCTGATGGAATCCCTCCTATTGTTTTAAAGATGTGCGCTCCTGAGTTGGCTCCGGTCTTAACGCGAATATTTCGACTCTCTTACTCTTTTGGCGTAGTCCCGACATCATGGAAGTCAGCATTGGTCTACCCGATCCCAAAAAAAGGCTACCGCTCAAATCCGTCCAACTACAGACCGATAGCCATAACCCCCCTTTCCTCTAAGATAATGGAATCCATTTTCAACTACCAGCACTTACGGTACCTAGAGGGTCATAAGCTGCTTAGTGACCAGCAGTACAGCTTCCGTAAGGGTCAGTCGGCTGGTGATCTTCTAGTATACCTAACACATCGTTGGGCACAGGCGAACGAGACAAAGGGGGCCTTGGCGACTAGTTTGGACACAGCGAAGGCCTACGGTCGTGTCTGGCACAAAGCGCTTCTTTCGAAGCTCCCTTCCTATGGGCTTCCTGAGAGATTATGCGAATGGGTCACTAGCTTTTTAGCAGACAGAAGCATTAAGGTCGCAGTCGACGGTGAATGCTCTGACTCCATGCCTGTAAGTGCTGGTGTCCCGCAAGGCTGTCTGCTATCGCCTACTCGGTTCGTCCTCCATATCAATGACATGTTGCAAATAAGCAACTTTCATTGTTATGCGGACGACAGCACGAGCGATGCTCTCTATACCGGCCGCGCTAACATCTCTCGGGAAAATGTCATTGAGAGCCGAAACAAACTTGTTTGTGGAATTGAGACCTCTTTAAAGAAAGTCTCAGATTGGGGCAGACTTAATTTGGTCCGATTTAACCCCACAAAGACAGAAGTCTGCGCATTCACCGCTAAAATACTGCCGTTGATCGTATCTCCTCGTTTTGAGCACATCCCCATAACTGCCTCAGCCTATATTGGAATATTTGGTGTCGACATATCGAGTAAAGTCCAGTTCCGCGACTATTTAGAGGGTAAGGCCACCGCCACTACTTTACAAGGCGCTAGTTCGGCCTCACATGGAATACTGTTCTCATCTTTGGGCAGGGGCACCCCAGTACCAGCTTCTCCCTCTGGACCGCATTCAACGGAAAGCGACTCGAATCGTCGACTGCCAGGTTGTTTCAAATCGGCTAAACCCCTGGGCGCTGCGTAGAGATGTGGCCTCGCTATGCAACTTCTATCGCTTTTAATATGGGGAGTTGTCCGAGAAAATGTTCGGACTGATCCCTGCCGCCTCTATCGTCCTACGCGATAGAATTTCCATCCTCATCATTTAGACGGTTGGCAGTCCACAACTGTGCGTTTTCCAGAAATTTTCTGTCTCGCACAACTAAACTGTGGAATGAACTGTCGCCTGCGGTATTTCCGGACCAATACGACCTACAAACATTCAAGAAAAGAGCGTACTCTTTTTAAAAGGCCGGCAACGCATTTGTGACTCTTCTGGTGTTGCGGGTGTCCATGGGCGGCGGTAATCGCTTACCATCAGGCGATCAGTCTGTTCGTTTACCTCCGATACAATAAAAAGATAAAAAATTGTGAAGTTTCATTTGTTTTGAACTTTGTTGAAATTATTTTTGTTTTAAATATGGACGCTATATTACTAAAAATATGTATAACGTGCGTTATTTGGCGTCCGTATATTAAGAACTTTTCACGCTTATGTTCGATTGTATTTAAATAAACCTGTTAAAGTAGATTAATGTACATGACAAGGATTTTGAACGGAAGTATTCTTACGTCCGTTGGACATTTACCCTTATACGGACGCCAGATTGCCCTAAAATATTAACACTTAGTATTATTTGACGTCCATATCTTCGATACCTATCTGATATCGGAAATAAATGGACGTCAAATAATAGTTAATGTGAATATTTTTGGGTAATCTGGCGTCCGTATTATGAAAACAATATTTATTAATATTGCTTATTATAAACAGTCTATAGTATAGCACGGCTGGGCAATCCATGACCTCCAAGTGGTCGAGCAGAATGAATTAAAAATCATATATATCATAGGAGTTCTGATGAGTGGTTATATGGATCGGAGTCCTTATTGGTTTCCCTCCGTCTGGCAATATACGAATATTTGTATATCAACATATCGTAAATATTTAAGAAAATAAGATATACATGATTTTTGAAATTATTTAATGGACCAATATTCGCTGTCATAGTTTATAAAAACGAACTAAAAGTAGTGGACGTTACAATAATGCGAAATGAAAGGACGTAAGATCAGTATTGTGATGTAAATATATATATATATATATATACAGGGTGTTTGGAGGGTGAGTAGCCATAGGAAAATGGTCGATAGGTGATGGTGTTGGCTACGTGTTGCGCCTACTTAAATAACATTTTGCCTTAAGTTTAATGAGTAATAATTTTTTTTCTATTTTTCTAGAAAATCTCCATTTTTTTGTATAAAAACTTAAATTATTTTTTTAATAACCGCTGAAATGATGTCATTTGTTAGTGTAGTCTTACCTTATTCAGATTTAATCATAATTTCATACAAACAATTCAAAAAGAAATAACAGTGAAGTATCAAACTCTAAATAAAAAAAAACATCCTTATGTCAACTTCACATGGTAAAATAAAAAAAACTTACGGTGTATGGCATTTACAAATGTTTTTAAAAACTTCTCTAGTTAATACTCTTTCGAACGGTATGTAACATGTATCATAACTAACCAGGTAACTCAACAAAAACCGGTTTGTCGTCACGAATGCATTAAAAGGGTGAAAACTAAATTATTCAATTGAGCAGGTAAAATGTTTTGTTTTGGATGACGCAACGAAAAAGTGCAATAGGTTTAGCTGTTGCACTTTTTTGTCTTCTATTACTATGTATGTACTTTATTTTGGGGCAATTAAAACAAAAAGTATTTTTTTAAATCATTTATTACAAATCTTGTTCAAATTGATGTCCATTATTTCTGATACATGCGTAACATCTCTTTCTAATTTCCGTTGTGGTATGTCTTAACCTGATTTCTTGTTTCATTATCACAAATGCATTATCTATTTTTTCAATTAATTGCTCTCTTGTTTCAATGGTTTCCGTATACACTAGAGCTTTAGCACGACCCCAGACATAAAAATCAAGCGGTGTTAAATCCGGCGACCTTGCAGGCCATGGGATGGGACCATTTCTGCCAATCCAAGCGTTGGGAAATGAATTGTCAAGGTGTTCCCGGACTGCTAATGTCCAGTGCGCTGGGCAGCCAACTTGTTGAAAAACAATGGGTTCTTGATTCTGAACATTTGGAACTCCATCCATGAGTTCGGGCAAATCATTTATTAAAAAATCTAAATAATTATTGCCATTCAAATTGTCTGGTAGATAATGTGGACCAATAAGTGTATTGCCAATTAGTCCTGCCCAAACGTTAACCGAAAACTTCCTTTGATGTGTCACCGCTCTTTTCTTTTTAGGGTTTTCATCCTTTGGGGCCCAATGATGCAAATTATGAAAGTTTACAATGCCTTCCCTTGAAAACTTTGATTCATCCGTCCACAGGATACTTTTTAAGAAGTCGCGGTTGTCAACATCCATGTGTAAGAAGAGACGGCAAAACTGGACGCGTCTTTGATAATCGTTTTCTTCTAGACCTTGCACGGGAGTCTAATGAAAAGGATACTTTCCATTATCGCGAAGAACAGACCACACTTTCCATGGGCTTAGATTTAGTGTTGCAGCTACAGTGCGGATACTTGTTGTGGGATCTTCATCAAAAGCTTCCAAAATGCGTTCGTCATCAGCAACGTTACGTTGTTTGGCAACTCCAGGTTCACGGCGATTTAGATTGCCAGTTTCCCTTAAGCGTCTAAATGTCGTTTCAAAAGTATGACGATTAGGTTGACGTCTATTGGGAAAACGCTCTTCATAAATTATTTTTGCTTCTCGTTCATTTCCATCAGCTTTGCCGTAAGCCATCAACATATCAGCGTATTCCTCGTTAGTAAAAGCAGCCATTAAAAATAACAGTAACAACAAAACTTAACAACAACAAACGAAAACAAAAATAATGCGCAGAGCGGAGTTGTGAAGTACAACACGTGAAGTAGCAAAGGACGACAAGTGTCGACTAAATGCACCCGGCAGGGTGCGCAAGGGCCAAAGGGAGCATAATAGTCAACCGATGAAAGAGATAGCACAATACTTTTAGCTGTGTTACAATGAGACAAAACATTTTACCTGCTCAATTGAATAGTTTAGGTTTTCACCTTTTAAATCCATTCGTGACGACAAACCGGTTTTTGTTGAGTTACCTGGTTAGTTATGATACATGTTATATACCGTTCGAAAGAGTATTAACTAGAGAAGTTTTTAAAAACATTTGTAAATGCCATACACCGTAAGATTTTTTTATTTTACCATATGAAGTTGATATAAGGATGTTTTTTTTTATTTATGAAAGTTTGATACTTCACTGTTATTTCTTTTTGAATTGTTTGTATGAAATTATGATTAAATCTGAATATGGTAAGACTACACTAACAAATGACATCATTTTTTTAACATTTCAGCGGTTATTAAAAAAATAATTAAAGTTTTTATACAAAAAAATGGAGATTTTCTAGAAAAATAGAATAAAAATATTACTCATTAAACTTAAGGCAAAATGTTATTTAAATAGGCGCAACACGTAGCCAACACCATCACCTATCGACCATTTTCCTATGGCTACTCACCCTCCAAACACCCTGTATATATAATATTCTAATCTATACAAATATTATAAATGTGAAAGTCTGTGAGGATGGATGGATGTTTGTTACTCTTTGACGCAAAAAGTACTGAATGGATTTTGATGCAACTTTACAGTATTATTGTTTATTCATCGGAATAATCTACATCAAGGCGAGCGAAGCCGCGGGCAAAATCAAAATAATTTTGTGGAGTATTTAATTAATTTACATTCAAATAATCAAATGTCTTTTACGGCGACAGTTGGATATTTGATAAAACATCGTAATAATGCTTTAGAAAGTACTAGTTCATCCAGTTCAGATGAAGAGTGGAATATTATTATACAAAATCATGATCGTGAAAAACGGAAACTTACACCACGTAAGGTAATGCAATTAAGTAAGCGCAGTGGGGTAGTCGAGCGAAATCAGTGTTGCCAACAGAAAATAACGGGTACAATTAAACATATACGAATAATGCTTATGCATCACTACACTTTATTAAATATTTCTATAAAATAATTATATTCTACCTATAATTGCTAACAATAATAATCCTTTTTTGCCAGTATCATAAAGGTTAATATTGTTACGGCTAGTGCCATCTGACGGCACTGTGGCGAAGAGTCGGCAGTCCCTTCTAATAATAATTTATAACAGCACCATCTATTGACATCTTACGGAACTACGTATTTGTCGATACGAATTTGTGGAGTTGAGTGGAGAGAGCGCTGGCACATTCTCGAATCATCGCGCTGTTGCGTGCCATGTGTGACGTTTTCTGGAAAATTTCAGAAGCACTTTACCCGCGTATAAATAGAGCGCACGCGCATCGCCGAGTAGCGATGGGTCATTGACGGTTATTTCGTTAACGTAACGTTAACTTTGAATTACGTTCGTCAACTAGTCGATCAACTAGTTAAATTTGTCAACGAGTTAACGTGCTACTAATGTCAACTTGTAAACCATTAATTATTTGAGCGTATTTTATTTGACCTGATATTTTATTGTTTATTTATAAACAAATTGATTAAATGTATTAATGAAAAACGTTTGATTGATGCTTGTAGTTAGATGAACTTCCCTTCATACTTTTTCTTCAGGACCGACTAAATTCGTCATTGTTTTCTTTACAAAAATATGTATTTCAAAAATAACTCTTGCCTACGTAACTTAGAGTTCAAATTCGACCGTCGCTTGCAATGTATGATGTTATTTTCAACATAAGTATCGAGTTAAATTCATAATGTCGTTGACGAATTCAACTAGTTGATTCATAAACAGTTAACGTTGATACGTTGACAGCAGATCTACGGTTGATTCAACTAGTTCGTTGATTTAACGCCCATCGCTACCGCCGAGTCAGTGTACAATAGTAAGCGGTCAAGTGTTCATCGAAGCGAACGGAAGCGAAAAATACTACGGCGTTTGAAGCAGTTACAGTGGAAAAGTCTAGTATAGTGTGCTCTGTTTTAAATTTAATTGTGTGAGAGAATAAAACGTTTGAGTCGGTAATATTGTTTTATATTCTTAGCCATCGAACCCAGCACGTAACAAATTGGTGTCAGAAGTGAGATAAGAATATGCCAGTACTACCGAAGTAGGAAGTGGAAGGGGTGCGTACCAGGAACCAGCGCCAGCAAGATGTGGACCAGAGGCGTTTTGGAGACGCCCCCTCGCCGACGTCAGTTGGACCACGTGACTCCGCGGCTGCAGCGGAACCATCTAGTGCAGCTCACTCGCCGGTAAACCCCGACCTGACCCTGATGGCGTTCATGCAGGTGCAGGCACGCCGCCAGAAGGAGTAGGCACGCCGCCAGGAGGAGCACGCACGCCGCCTCGAGGAACAGTTGCAACGCGATAAGAAAGAGGGCATGCGCCGCCAGGAGGAGCAGGCACGCTGCCAGAAGGAGCAGGCACGCCGCCAGGAGGAGCACGCTCGCTGCCTCGAGGAACAGCTGCAACGCGATAAGGAGGAGGGTATGCGCCGCCAGGAGGAGCAGGCACGCCACCTTGAGGAACAGCTGCAACGCGATAAGGAGGATGGTATGCGCCGCCAGGAGGAGCAGGCACGCCGCCTTGAGGAACAGCTGCAATGCGGCAAGGAGGAGGGTATGCGCCGCCAGGAGTTATGACTGATGATGTTAAAAGACCTCAGCGCAACGGTTGGCAAGGAGTTGAAGGAGATGAAAGAGCAAGTTCAACGTCACGAAAGTCGCATTGCCGAATTGGAGAAAATGATACGTGGGCTCGAGGCTGGAGATGGGATCGTGACACCTGCAGTTGTGGCGCCCTCACCGTGAAGGTTTAAAGTCCCACCATTCGACGGCTCATCGTCATGATCAGCCTATAAGATCCAGTTCGAGGCCGTCATGAAATCGAACGGGTGGACGCAAGAACAGGCTCTGACTGCTCTCACCTTGCTTCGCGACCAGGCCTTGACCATGTTAGGGGCGCTTGGTCAAGACGTCACGTACGAGAAGCTGTTGGAGGCATTGGAAGCGAGATATGGCGACGCACACCTGGAACACGTGTTTCGCGCCCAGCTGAAAGACCGATCGCAACGTGTTGGTGAAACCTTGCAGCAGTGGGCTCTGGAGGTGGAGAAGCTGGTGCGAAAGGCGTATCAGTCCTCACCTGCGCTCATCGACGGAAATCTCGTTCAAGCTTCATCCGAGACCTGGAAGTTAGGGTCGCAGTGAGACTCGGACACTTCGAAAACCTGAAGGACGCCATAGCCCACGCTCTGGAGGTGGAAGTAGTGCGACGGGACGATCGCGCTCAACGTATCGGGGAAGTGTCGGCTTCACCCCGGTGCTATAGCTGCGGCGAAAGAGGCCACGTCAGGTTGAGCTGCCCGAAGCGAAGGAGACCACCTAGCAGAAACCAGTCGCCGGTAAGAGGAACACCTGATGTGCGTGTCGTACAACAACTACAGGACTTCGTAATACAACATCGCAGTGGCAAATCACATAGTAATGCAGATGTCCTGTCGCGTAGACCGTATCCCGACCAGTATAAGCACTGCGCCAGGCAAGGCGCAGAGGCCAAGCAGGAAGGACTAGTCAGGATGTTGAGGACGGATCTTAGCGAAGATTGGAAGGAAACTCTCCAGAGAACGCAACAAGAGGACAAAGACATAAGACCCATCCACGAATGGAAGAAAACAGGTGCTTCGAGACCTCACTGGTGTGAAGTTGCAGCAATGAGCTCTATGATCAAGAGTTACTGAGCACAGTAGGATAGCTTGGTTATCCAGGATGGAGTTCTGTGCCGTAAATCGGAGAATGCTCGAGGTGACAAGTATCACCTGCAAATGGTTGTGCCAAAGCTCAAGGTACCGGAAGTTTTACAACTCTGTCATAATGGGAGTTCAGGAGGTCACATGGGAGTTAAGAGAACTCTGATTATGATCCGGGAACAATTTTATTGGATCCATTGTCGAAAAGACTTTGAGGAATGGTGCCGTAAATGTACGAGTTGTTCTGCCATGAAGGGCCCACGCACTGGCAGCAGGATGAATGATGTATACCAGCACATCAGACAGACTGGTCAGCAGATGTCTGAGAGGATAAGGATCCGTTACGATCGGGAGGCGAACAATAAAGGCTTCGAGGAAGGATCGCTGGTGTGGTTACATAATCCGGTACGCAGCAAAGGACAATCGCCTAAGTTGCAGGCAAAATGGGATGGACCCTATCGCATAGTCACTAAGATAAATGACGTCACCTACCGGATCCAGAAAGGACCACGAGGTACACCAAAGATCGTTCATGTGGATCGATTGGCACGCTGCTACGGATCCAACAATGTTCGGGACGAACATGTCTAAGACGGGGGCAGTGTTACGACTAGTGCCATCTGACAGCACTGTGGGGAAGAGTCGGCAGTCCTTTCTAATAATAATTTATTACAGCACCATCTATTGACATCTTACGGAACTACGTATTTGTCGGTACGAGTTGAGTGGAGAGAGCACTGGCACATTCTCGGATCATCGCGCTGTTGCGTGCCGTGTGTGACGTTTTCTGGAAAACTCCAGAAGCGCTTTACCCGCGTATAAATAGAGCGCACGCACACCGCCGAGTCAGTGTACAATTGTAAGCGGTCAAGTGTTCATCGAAGCGAATGGAAGCGAAAAATACTACGGCGTTTGAAGCAGTTACAGTGGAGAAGTCTAGTATAGTGTTTGCTGTGTTTTAAATTTAATTGTGTGAGAGAATAAAAAGTTTGAGTCGGTAATATTGTTTTATATTCTTATCCGTCGAACCCAGCACGTAACAATATCATATATTTACTTATCGGATTAATCCTAAGCCAGGAGATAAATATCCATTATTATTGGGCAATAAATTGGTAAGCATTGGTAAGGGTCGGTTGCGTTGTCTATACTCAGGCGGCAAGTGATAATCAAGGTGACGTGACTTCGAAATTGTGAATTTATGAACTATCTCTCGTCCTTCCTCGCCTGACCTCCGTATAAGATCCGGGGTCGCTATTTTTGAATGGTTAGCGAAGACTGGCTGGTTTATCTCAAGCAGAAAAGATTCCGTTGCACTTTACCATCTCGTACAGACTTATGCTTTATATGTTTTCGCTGCGGTAGGAAATGTCGTGCTGCAATAGGGCTCCATAGCCATCAACAGCGATTTGGCAACCCGTAATCCTGTGAGTTTGCACTTGGGAGCGCTGCAACAAACATCTACAACAGATTTTGTGGCCAATGATGAGCGAATCATAATTAGGTACAAGTTTGTACTTTAATCTTGTGCGTCTAAATTATGCCAGGTCTATTGTATGGTCGTATGTAGCAAGCGGCGACCATATTGTTATCGTTTAAGTTATAACTACTACGTGCCATCTACTAAAGGTGCCATCTGAACTAAATTGTCTGTGTCACGCGTTAGATTGCATGCTCTCGAACTCACTCAATATGAGTCGGGAGATTGAGCGTTACGTTTGAGTGAAATATTAATTTAGCAGGAGCTGTAATATTATGCGTGACAAATATTTTGAACATTAAAATTTTGCATTCAAACGTTGCTTTGCAATATAATTATGGTTCTTATTTCCAAAAACGAGTTGTTTTAGCTAATGGATAGTTAAATTTAACAAATTTTATACAATATGTATCAAAAATAATAATAATAATAATACACCTCTGGGACAGTCGTTATCTCATCATGAGATTAACGCGATATTGGAGGGCACAGTAGACTAGCTTTTAAATTATCACCTTCACCTTGTGATACCTATAAACAAAAAAGTTATCACCAGGTTAAATAAAAGTGCACAAACCGCAGGGCAGCGTGTGGCGAGCTGAATGTGAGTGGCGAAACTGCGGTCCAAAATGCCTCAGAGAGTTGGTTAGGGCTTGCCGTTACTGATTTGCTGGGGTGGAACTTCAAGTGCGCCCGTAGGACTCTCAACTCTGGCTTGCCTTGGTCGGCCGGTCAGAGGGCGGCCACTAGAGCTATATGCTTGGGGGTGGAAGTGTCATTTTCAAGGGCATAACTAAGGGGAAACCCGCTCTGGGTCGAGAGCCTCTCTTTGTCACGAGAGTTCACGAGACCCGTGATGGTGAAACCGGCCCGCACCGCTCAACACCCCTAGCCACTCACACCGGTGCTGCCTTCTGCTGCTGGCTTATATGCCTATGTTGGCTATTTAGGGGGCCCATCTAGTAACTTGGCGAGTCACCGTCTGTCCATAGCATTGACGCTATTAGAGTATTCAGGGCAGACGCCGCTTTTCATCCATAGTAAGCAATATACCGGTTCACCAAACACTCATACCTATAGCCCATATATTAGAATCCATACGTAGCAATAGTCCTACTGCGACTAGTGCCGCAGTAGGTGTTCCATCCCACCTTTGATTAAAACTCTCAAAGGGCCGCTTCACGTTGGACCCATGTCTGCGTGTAAGCCTTCTAAAGGGCCAGGTATTTTTCTAATATAATATGTTAGAAAATACCTGTGATAAGAGAAACATAATAATAATAATTGTTTATTAAGTTTAAGTTGGCACACATATGACTAACAATCTTAAAATATTTAAAATAGGATACAATGCTTTGGACGCCTGTATTAGATTAACTTAACTTGTATGCTACGTTCTTTTGTTGTTTACTTTAGTTAGTAATAATTAATTATGTTTCAGTACGTTTTAAGTTTATGTTGTGAAACATTGTTTCTCAGTAAACGAATCATTGTGAATTCTTATGAGGAAATAAAAATCTTAAACCGTAGATTATACCTGCATCACAGGCGATAAATATGTGCTATTTATTGTAACAGGAAGAGCATTCTTAACAATATATAACAAATATAGGTTCTATATTATGTTAAATACTATTACAATGAAAATAATATTACTTATTTATTTATTTATTTTAGTAGTTAAATATTAGTTGATATATATGTATAATGTTTGTGAAATAAACATAGGATACGTCTAATAATGGGAATCTAAGCTAACTAGTGTAAGTGATAAAGATATAAATAAACGGCGATCTAGGCACCCTCATAATCTACAAAGCTTATGTACCTATATTCAGCTTGTTTTCTGGCTGGACAATCAGTTCCACCTGTCTTGTGGTTGCTAGGCTTCTTACAACGAGAGCATGAAGCTCATTTAGGGGCATCTTCCTAATTTGTACATTCGGTCATCGAATGTCCAGCTTCGGCACAATGTTCACACGTAGGGGTAACCTCTCTGCAAGATTTCGCTGCGTGACCATATTGATGGCATTTGTAACATCTTGTAACTAGTGTAAAATCTCTTACAGGGCAGGACGTTCAATGTATAAAAAGTCTAGTCTGTGTGACTAAGGTTTTTCTTATGTTAGCCGGAACTTCAAAAACGTAGTTGCAGGTTGGAGCATATTTTTTGCCCAATTTGTGGCTTAATTTCATTGAAGACAAAAATGATTCCAGATCCATCGATGGATACTTATCGGCTATGTTTTGCTGGAAGAGACAGCTGAATACTTCGTTTTCGGACAGAGAAGCGGGTACATCTCTACGTACTACCACAATCAGTGGTTTACGGTTGGCGGGTTCGTCAACTATAATACCGGACAAAGAGAGTTGGACTAGAAGTGAGGCATATTTATTGTAACAGATAAATATCACAGGTATTAAAAAATAACAGATTACAGTTGTTCCCGCAATTGAGATTTATCTGTTGTTAAAAATAGGTATCATGCGTACTGGCAACTGTTACGATCACAGTCAAATAGTCAATACTCAATAACAACCGCTTAACGTAACAGCCAATACAAAACAACTGTTCTATAGTTCTTATTACCTGTCTCTGTTATTATGTATGTACTTATTATTACTAGCGCTTGCTTGAAATCATTGAAAAGCATGAAATTAGGCAACTAATTTCATGCTTTTCAATGCTTTCATTATTTCATCCGTAATAGGATTTTCATCATTACTATCATTATCATTCATTTCGTAACTTTGCCCTTGCCATTCCTCTCTTTCAAATAAACTTTCAAAATATTCCTTTCATCGATACAGTACGCTCTTTTCTTCATTCAGTAAACTTCCATTCTTGTCTCTGATCGATTTCAGCTCTGTGGTTAGGGTTTTACCTCAAACCGAGCGAATGGATTTTCACAAAAACTTTGCGTTAGTCCGGAAATCTTCAGATAATCTTCTAACAAACTCATCTTTCATTTCCTCTTTTTTCCTTTTAATCACATCTTTCACTACCTTCTTCATTCTTATAAACTTATTCCTAGCTTTAGTTACATCCTCATTCACTTGCTCTGCTTCTTGCATTCTTTCATTGGCTCTGACAGATAGCCAGTCAAACCATGCGTGCTTCTTCTCACGTACTACCCCTTGCACATCTTTATCCCTCCACGCATTCTTCGATTTTATCATTTTCCTCTTCTTACTCACACCGCATACTTCTGACGCTACAACAACCACTTCATACTTAAACGAATTTCATAATTCTTCTATATCGTGTCACAAAACCTTTCAAATGTTTTCCTCAATTTATTTTTATACTCGTTTTTCAATACTTCATCTTGCAAATTTTCTACTTTTGTTCGTTTTTAGGCACTTGTTCGGGTAGTTATACGATGTCGCCATCCTATGGCTCATGACCAAAAAATGGTCGGTATGGACAGCAATACCTCCATATACCCGAGTGTGTAGGACATTCTTTCTCAATCTTTCATCCATTCTTTGCTTCCCTTGTATACTGGTGGATTCCTTTTTGAGCAAACATAGTGTCTGTCACACAAAGATTCCACTCTAAACATAGCTCAAGCAACCTTTTTCCATTGTCATTCACACTTTCATCTCCATACTTGCCTAAAACCCTTTCGTATTCTTCACGCTTTACTTCCACCCAACTATTAAAATCCCTTAACATTATCAACCTCTCGTGTCCCTTTCATTTCCACAGGACATCTTTTAAAAACTCCCAAAAAATGTCTCTTTCTTCTCGTGCATATACCATGAACACACGAGTAATCCCTACTTTTATTCTCATCCATAGTAACCTAGCATTCATATATTCAAATTCTTTTACGCACTCATTCATTCTAGCAGGCAAAATAACACCAACTCCCTGACATGCTCTGGTATTGGTAGCACGCCGGACCAATACGCCGTGTAGGGTCCATGCCTAGTGGTATTACAGCCTTTCCTTTTCGTCTCATTCACGCAAAGAACATCAATCTTTCTCTCATTCATCACCTGACATTCAATTTTTCATCCATTCCTCGTCCAAAATTCAATGTAGCAAAACGGCTTTCCGTAGGCCACTTTTCGCCCTCGCGAGAAACGAGACGTGACGAACGGCGGACCGCGTCGCCACCATGCGGATAATTATTTGACACTAATAAGTTTATTAGTAAATTTTTATTAACTAAAGATACAATGTATATCTATCTTTTATTATAAAAAGCAACTTGCTAAATTATTAGCATTTAATATATGTAGTGACTCAGGTATCAGTAGGGTAGTGAAGGTTTTAGGACATAGTAGTATTACTACTACAAATTTTCATATTGACACTTCTAGTAGTTTAAACTGTTAGATGAGACAAAGGATAGGCAGACACACAGTATTAGACTGATTCAACAGAATATTCAGGGTCTATCCGGCTAGGAGTTAGAATTAGATTCATTTTTTAACCAATATAACATTCAAATATGTTTTTAGACTATCGCGATTTGTACACATACTTAATATAATGTTATATAACGGGTCTTACTCGCGATAAAGTAAAACGTCGCCGTAGTGACTTAGGTAGCCAGTGTGTAGACGTCTTTAGTGTTGTGTGTCGAAATACCGATAGTTCGAATACCTATAATTAATAATAGTGACCAAGTGAGGGTAGCTGCCGAAACCCGCACTTCACGCAGGCGCCGCTGAGCTCACAACAGTCAACCCGTGACCACGATCGATGCAAGTCGGTCGAAACGTCGGGCAATCAATAGGTATTTATTACCTTTTAAATACTTTATCGCGAGTAAGACCCGTTGTCTAACATTATATTAAGTATTCAAATATGTTGCATAACGGAACATTGGTTAAAACCTAATCAATTAATATTTAATAACGAATATTGTTCAATTGTAAGTGCGTTTGTAAGAAATAATTCTATACATGGTGGCTCTCTAGTATATGTATGTAACAATATAAAATGTAAAGAACCTAAAGATATAGTAAATCTTTCTATCGAGCGCACTGTTGAATTATCCTGTGAGGAATTAGAGCAACATGTCATAGTTTGTGTGTACCGACCACCGCAGAGTGACTTTAGTGTATTTGAAACCGTAATAGAGGATATTTTAAAACGCTGGAGTTTTAGTAATAGGCATGTAGTAGTGTGTGGTGATTTTAATGTTAATTTACTTGAGCAGTCAGCTCTCTCTTTTTCCTTTACCTCAAAACTAAAATTGAAAATTCTAATAATAAAATTAAAACTACATGGAATATTATTAACAATGAAACAGGTCGCAGCAAGGTGCGTGATAGTAAATTTGAACTGAATGTAAATAATAGCGTAATTTCAAATAATTTGGAAGTAGCCGATACATTCAATAACTATTTCACAAAAATACCTTTAAATACAACTAGTACCCTTAGGTCTTGCCCAGCTCGAGCAGAATACTTGGTTAGGGGCAGCGTGGAAGAGTGCAAGACACAATTTAGTTTTGAATGTGTACATCCATATGATATAATAACAGGATTTAAATCGCTCAATTCAAAAAAATCAGCCGACTTCTGGGGTATTTCTATAAAATTAGTTGCAAGTATTATTGTTAATATAGCGCCACACCTAGCCGCAATATTCAACGGATGCATTGATGTGGACATTTTTCCAAATTTAATGAAATGTAGTAAAATAATACCTTCATTTAAAAATGGATGCAAAAGTGACCCTATTAATTTTAGGCCAATTTCAATATTAGTAAAATATTTGAGAAGATTATATTATATTGAATAGGGAATTGCAGCCTATAAAAGAGCAAATGGAGAAAATGGATAAATCCATGGCGTTTATGAACTCGCAGTACGAAGACCTTCTAAAAGAGTACGCGGCATCGAAGGAGGGTATGAAGAAAACTCTGAGATGAAAGCCAGTATCAGCAACTTGACCGTACGCATAAGTCAACTGGAACAGCAGACACGTTCTAGTAATGTGGCAATTCAATGTGTTCCAGAAAAAAAGCAAGAAAATCTGCTTCAAATCGTATTACAAATATCTAAGGTGGTTGGAAGTGGCATCGAAGACAAGGACATTAAACATTGCACCAGAGTTGCGAAACATAATATCAGTAATACTCGTCCGCGAGCCATAGTAGTACAACTTACTTGCCAACGCATACGTGATCAATTAATCGCAGCAACTATCAAGTTCAATAAGTCCAACCCCAATAACAAACTTAATGCCACGCATCTAGGATACACCGAAAGTCGCCCATCTATATAATGGAACACCTGATCACTACCAACAAAGCGCTTCACGCTGCTGCTAGGATCAGAGCTAAAGAGATTGGTTATCAATATGTCTGGGTGCGTGGTGGCCGGGTATTCATGCGAAAAGATCAAGATTCTGATCACATTTTAGTTAGGAACAAAGACACCTTAAGCAAACTAGTGTAATTTAATTGTTATGTTTTTATCATTTTAAGTCAATGTACTAGAATTTATTCTTTATTATAATTCAACGATTTAAGAATATATTATCAGAATACAAGAGGCCTACGTACTAAAACTCATAACTTTTATCGTCAATTATCTTGCGAAGCTTATGATGTAATTATATTGAACGAGAAATGGCTGAACGATTCTGTGTTGAGCTCAGAGCTATTTGATAATAGATACGTAGTCTATAGAAGAGATAGAGATGGTAGCAAAAAGGATGGAGGTGGTGGTCTCTAATAAATTTATTGTAGCAAGAAGTGGCCAATGTTTTGGCCACTTCTTGCTACAATAAATATATTAGAGACTTAGAAAATGATATATTCAATAACCCGAAGCGCTTTTGGGCTTATATCAAGTTAAAAGGGGAGGCACAAGTCCTTATCCTCTCACAATGTCCGATGGTATAACGTCATCTTCAAACAGTATTGAAATTTCAGAAATGTTCGCTGCGCACTTTTCTTGCTTGTACAGTACTCCAAAGAGCTCATATCAACCTGCAGCTTCAGAATATTTGCAGAGCATGCTTGCTTATAGTTTGCCTTTATCAGGCCCCACTATCGAATATGATGCTCTTCTAACCAAACTGAAATCTCGAGATCGTAAAGAAGGTGCTGGTCCTGTCGGTATTCCTTCCTTTTTTGTATCCATGTGTGTGCGTCCTTTAACAGCTCCTTTACAGCTAATATACAATATGTCTGGGTTCGGACTGTACAAACTTTAGGAGATGATAGTTTGCTCTATTTTATCACTAAAATCATTCTACAGGTGGGGTCTAAACTCAACGGCCTCTGAATGGCAGCCATTTTTGTGTTTTGGTTGACTTTTTCGTAGCATCCATACTAAAAGTTATGTAACTTTAGAATTTAATGTCCGATTATCGTAAAGCAAAAACTTACCATAACGAAAAGTATTAACAATTAGATAAATAACTCAAATAATTTTAATAATTGCTATATCATATTAAAATACATGCTAAAAGATCAACTTTACGTCAAAATTAATATTGTTTTTTTACTTTTTCAAGGTTATTACAAAAAACCCCCCTGAGAACTACCTCTTTTTATGCACGTGTCTCACAGATGGTAAGTTTACCTAAATAATGATACCAAAAACTCGATTCTATGACAATTGGTTTAAGAGATATTCTTGTTGGAATATAGGCTTGTGTAGGTAGTGAATTCATAACGATTTGGTTTTTCTTTAGATATTTACAGTGATTAGCAAAGATAAACAAAATAACAAGTTTTAATTATTTAATAACAAAAGTAGATTTACAATAATTGTTCAAAATGTCCCCCACCACTTTGAAGGCACGCAGTAGCCCGGATCGCTACCTGCTGTGTTGACCGTCTCAACTAGCTCGGATCAGCCTTAATTTCGGCAGCAGCTACGCGAATATGCTCCAGCAACTCTTCTCTTGTGTTGACTGGCTCAAAATAAACTTTCTATTTCTCCCAACCCTAGAGATAAAAGTCCAGTGGCGTTAAGTCTGGTGAACGCGGTGGCCAGGCTACAGGACTGCCGCGGCCAATCCACTGTGGATGATATTGGTCTATGTGTGCCTTTACCGCTCGGGTAAAGTGTGGAGGAGCTCCATCTAACTGAAGCCACATGCGCCGCCGCATTCTAATAACGCTTCAAAAAATGAATTGGTCAGAAACTCTTGGGCCATTTAAATTTCTTGGGAATGAATGAATGAATGTCATTTATTTCTGAGTATATGGTACATGAAGTTATTAAATCTTAGTTTAAAGTTTCACATATACTACCGATGCCGGTGTAGAAATATCCAATTTAAATTAAAATGTCTAATTACAATTCAAATACAAAGTCAAATTATATTAACCAACAAATAGATTAATTTAAAATTATTATAAAATCAACAATACAAAATTAAAAGTTAAAAACAAAACAAAATAATGTCAATATTTGTTATTATGTAAGTCACAATATAAATAAATATAAATACAATGTCAGTGGTTAAAAAAATTCAGTGACTGAGTAGAAACATTTGTCTAAAAGCCAAGCAAATATGATTTTCTTAAATTTATTGGTTGGTAATATTCTTATTTCTGGAGGTAATTTGTTGAATATTTTGATTGCCATACAATTACAGTTTCTGCTATACAAGTGCAGTCTTTGGTTAGGTACAAGTAATTTCCCTGGATTTTTGATTTCAACTCTCTTGGACTTGTGTTCATACAAAGGAAACAGATATGAGTGTCTTTTAACGAACAAACAAATCTCAAAAATGTAAAGACAGGGAAGTGGAAGTATCTTTAGTGCTTTAAAAAGTGGCTTACAGTGATCTAAGTATTCCGCTCCAGAAACCGCTCTGACACATTTCTTTTGCGCAATGAATGCTCTGTTCAATTCCACTGAGTTACCCCATATAACAAGTCCATAACGCAGCACTGAAGAAATATAACCATGGTAAGCGTTAAGTGCTGTTTCTTTGCCAGCAATTAGCCTAAGCTTTCGCAAAGCAAACACAAATTTGTCAAGCCGAGTACAAACTTTGTTTACTTGCTCACTCCAATTTAGTTTTTCGTCCATTATTATGCCCAAATATAGTGAGGATGCTACTGGTTCCAATACTGTGATGTCATATTGTATTTTAGGAGGTTCCACAAAAGAATTTGATGACCGAAATTGCACTAATTTCGTTTTGCTCATGTTAACGTGTAAATTATTCCATTCAAGCCATTTTATTGCAGTTTGTATTTCATTATTGGTGTCGATTTCTAATCCATTTTTGTTCCAAGCTTTAATGGTCAGGGTTGTGTCGTCCGCAAATAATGTGCAATTATGTTTTAGGAGTTCGATACGGCCAATCAATTGATCATCGATCATAGCTGCCCACACATTTACAGAAAATTCATGCTGAAATATTGATGGTCTAACAGCATGTGGATTTTCAGCCACCCACAAGTGTAGATTTCTAAAATTTGTAATTTCTCTTGTTGTGAATGATACCTCATCTGTCCACATTATGCATTTTAAAAATGCTGGTGTACGTCGCATATTCTGAGTTACCCACAAGCAAAATACTTATCGTGCAGCATTGTCTGGCTCTCTTATATCCTGCACACGTCTTAAATGATATGGATGTAGTCCTTCTTTCTTCAAAATCTTCCAGACTGTCCATCGTGATATGCCTAAACGCGTTGAAATACGACGGATACTGAGTCTTGGATCACTGAAGATTAAATTCAACGCTCAACGCAAAGCTTCTTCACTATGCACAGGTACAGATGGATTACGTTCACCTTTAGGCCTCCTTATTCCATATTCAGCTAATCTAGCGTGAATTGCACTGAATGTCTGATGATTCGGTATTGGTCGATTTGGAGATCGTCTTTGATACTCCCGCACAGCAGCTCTTGCATTTCCATTAAAAATCCGTAGGTAAACAAAATGCATATCAGCAATATGTCTACTAGAGTGTTCACGAGCACGAGTTCCCATAACGAATAATTAGAACGTCACGACACTTGTAAGTGAAGAATAATACGTACAGGAGCAAATTATGTGTAGTCACAATAACCAGAAGAAACGGACTGGTAAAAATTAAACTAGTCGAGTTTTATCTGACGAATGCTTCTTTTGTATGTATTCACATCGTATTTTGTCCCTTTCTCACTTCAATAATACGCAATAAACCATTTTTCTACCTGCTTCCCCATGGAATGCGGTGCTCATTCACATCTAACTCACGGAAGGGCTGCGTTCAAGCAACGATATCTCTTAAACCAGTTGTCATAGAATCAAGTTTTTGGTATCATTATTTAGGTAACCTTACCATCTGTGAGACACGTGCATAAAAAGAGGTAGTTCTCAGGGGGGTTTTTTGTAATAACCTTGAAAAAGTAAAAAAACAATATTAATTTTGACGTAAAGTTGATCTTTTAGCATTTATTTTAATATGATACAGCAATTATTAAAATTATTTGAGTTATTTATCTTATTGCTAATACTTTTCCGTTATGGTAAGTTTTTGTTTTACGATAATCGGACATAAAATTCCAAAGTTACATAACTTTTAGTATGGACGCTACGAAAAAGTCGACCAAAATACAAAAATGGCTGCCATTCAGAGGCCGTTGGGTTTAGACCCCACCTGTAGAATGATTTTAGTGATAAAATAGAGCAAACTATCACCCCCTAAAGTTTGTACAGTCCGAACCCAGACATATCGTATCGTTCGCTTAGTACAGGAATATTTCTCAACATTTGGAAAGAAGCTAAAGTTGTGCCTGTACACAAATGTAGTGACACTAATCACGTAGGTAACAGACCAATTTCTATCCTGTCTACTTTTGCCAAAGTCTTCGAGTCACTTATTTGTCCTTACCTGCAAGCGCACCTTGAGCTTTACCTCAGCTGTTCCCAGCATGGCTTTGTGGGTTCCAGGTCTACTTGCACAAATTTGGTGACTTTTACTGAGACATTAGCGAGTGCAATTGACTCTGGGAAATAAGTCGATGTTATTTATACCGATTTTAGTAGAGCGTTTGACCGCGTATCTTCTGCAAAAGGGCATCATATCCTTTTGCAGAAGATTACCGCATACGGAATCATTGGTTCCTTACGTAACTGGTTAGAATCCTACCTCAGTAACCGTTCCTTTTTTGTAGACATTAACGGCTTTCAGTCTAAATTGTGCAACGTTACATCTGGTGTGCCCCAGGGCTCCCACATTGGTCCAATTTTATTTAACTATTTTGTTAATGATATTCCTTATAGACTCAAATACTCAGACTGTTACATGTATGCAGACGATCTTAAATTTTGCAGATTAATTGACTCAGCCCTTGATGCGGAGTTACTTCAGAGAGATATTAATGTGTTAGCTAAGTGGTGCGATGAGAATGATATGAGTTTGAACATTAAAAATGCTATCACGTAAAGTTTTCCCGCAAAATGAAGTTACTTTCTTCCAATTACCACATTGGCCATTCACGAATCCAAGATGTAGACATGATAAGAGATCAAGGGATATTATTTGATAAACAGTTAACCTTAGTCCCCAATATTGAAAATGTAAATATAAAAGCATCAAGAATGCTTGGCTTCGTTATTAGAAATGTTACTAGCTTTCGACACAACAAAACTAAGATTTCACTTTACAATTGTCTTGTCCGCAGCTCACTAGAATATTGTAGCACTGTATGGAGGCCGCACTATGCCACCCATGCCCTTAGGCTAGAAAGGGTTCAAAAAGATTTTTGTGGCATTTGGCATATTCTTCTGGGATTGCAAAGATAAAGGTGTCCTATAATGACAGGCTTTTTCATTTTAATATGGTGTCTTTACAGAAAAGAAGAGATATCCTTCACACAGGGTTCTTAATTAAAATTATACAGCATAAAATTGATTGTCCCGAATTGCTGAAATATTTAAAACTCCGTGTCCCCGCCAGAAGTCCTCGTGCTCCAATCACGCCTTTACATCCTACACTCCGTAGAACCGTCTTCGGCGCAAATTCGCTGATCCCCCGACTATGCAAATTGTTAAATAGCCTAAGTGCTCTAATTGACGTGCATGCTGACTCACTTAATAGGATCAAAAAAATTATGTCTAACTATCAAAACACCTAATGCTCTCTCTGTATTAAGGTTGGTTGGTTGGTTTGTTTGTTTGTGTATTTATTTATTTTTAATTTTGTCTATATTTTTTTCTTGTATTGTTTGAATTGTCTTTGAACTGGTAATTGTAAACTTTAGATATAAAAATTATGCATGCTGTGTTTACCTGTAAGAGATTGTTACGCTAGTAAATGAGTTTTGTGAATGTATCACATCTTGTAACAGTGTAATCAATTGTTGGTGAACCTTATAAATAAACAAAAAAATAAAAAATAAACTGCAATTTGAGATCCACTTTAGTGTAAACAATTTATTTCATGCAGATCAATATGGTTTTAGGAAAGGCCGTTCTACGATAGATGCGGGTGTTACGCTTTTAAGACATATATTCAGTGCCTGGGAAAATTCGCAAGATGTCATTGGCGTACCTTCTGTGATCTCTCTAAAGCCTTTGACTGCGTTGACCATTAACGCTGTTGCGAAAACTCGGGCATTATGGCATCAGAGATACTGCACTTGACTTAGTTGGTTCCTACTTAAGCAATAGACTACAATACGTTGATATCAACGGAAGTAGATCTTCTGGATTACCAGTCACAACGCAGTGGGCGTGCCACAGGGCTTAATTTTAGGACCCTTTCTGTTTTTAGTATTCGTAAATGATTTGCCGTTCTTCGTGCAGGATTTGTGTGACATTGTTTTATTTGCAGATGACACATCTCTTATTTTTAAAGTAGACAGAAGAGCAACAAATTTAAATACTTTTAATGATTCGCTCGCGCACATCCTGGACTGGTTTACGTCGAATAATTTAATACTAAACTCTAAAAAAACAAAATGTATCAAGTTTACATTGCCAAATGTAAAGAGTCCTAACATAAATTTAAATTTAAATAATGAAATTATTACTTTCGTACAATCAACAGTTTTTCTAGGTTTGACTTTAGATCATAAAGTTCAGTGGGGCGCTCATATATCGTGTCTTGCAGGGAAACTTAGCTCAGCCGCATATGCAGTTTGGAAAGTAAGCCAGCTTACTGATGTAGATACCACGAGACTAGTATACTTCAGTTACTTTCAGAGTGTCATGTCCTATGGTATATTATTGTGGGGCAAGGCAACCGATATCGAGACAATTTTTATTCTTCAAAAGGGTGCAGTACGTAGCATTTATTATTTTGGACCACGAGTTTCCCTGAAAGATCGATTTAAAGAAATAGGCATACTTACTGTTGCGTCGCTATATATATTTGCTAACATTGTGTTTATTAAACATAATATTCACTTATATAATAAGAATAGTGATATCCATAACGTAAACACTAGAAATAAGCATAAGTTCGTAGGTCCATATCATCGTTTACATAAAGTTCACAATACATTTGCGGGACTCGGTATATGTTTTTTTAATAAACTACCTATTAATATAATTAATTTACCTTTGCTTAAATTTAAAAGCGCCGTTAAAATACAACTTATTCGGAAGGGTTATTATTCAGTCAACGACTACTTAAATAATAATAATAATATTTACTTATTTAAATAATAGGTACAATAATTTATAATAAATGACTAATTAATTTATAAAATACATTTGTTGTTGATGGAATGGAACTAGTTGCTTGTTGCATACAGGATTTAAAAATCTGTATTACTTTTAAGTCAATTTACTAATGTAGAGGTACCTCGTGATTATTTGTGAAGTTAACAAATAACTTGTTTCTTAATTTGATTATTATTGAAGAATATAAATGCACAACCGCATTTAGTCACGGACTGCCTTTGCATTGTCACAAAGTGTAAGTGTATGGCGTCATCATACCATCCTACTGCCTATTTTAGATTTATATTAAAACATATACCTTAGCACAAATTATTCCATCTCTATATTATTAAGTTATTATTGTTTTTATCTTTAGTTTTTTTATAGTCAGTAGTATATGGCATAATGGCTTCAACACCTTGTTAATCTGAGTTGTAAAATACTGAAATTATATTTAATTGACGATTTAAAAGAGTGGCCGTGAGTTTCTTGCAGGTTTCTTCTCGTAGGCTCAACCCTTTGCCTGAACCTAGCAACTAACCTAAATGTAGCTTCAGTAACTTAGTAAACTCACTAACCCATATATTTTGACGTTCATAAGTGTTACTTTGTGACCTAAATGAATAAATGATTTTTGACTTTGACATTAATATTAGTAAAATCCAGAAGCGTTCCCACGATTGATAGGGACACTACTGACAGACACGGACAGATACTGTCCTCCTCCGCAGAGCCCTTTACGGAGGTAAGGTGGATTCATCCTGTACCCTGTAACCACCAGCACAGGCACCCTCCGTTCAAGACCAGCTTTTCCTTCTAGCCACGAATCCATCAGCACGGGATGGTTTACACCTTTGATCGGGGTTTATTCTCAGGTCTGCTCCCTGAAGTTTGGTTTGACTTTGGAGTTTTTCTTCGCCTAGACAGGTTGCAAGCCAATGCTAACGAGGCTCATCTGCCCGGGTGTGTACTATTTATAATCATAAATGATATTAGAATGTTGAAGTATTACGTCTGTAAGTATTAATATAAAACTATAATATATATTACACGCATGCATTTGTCATAATATAAAATCAAAATAATGGCAACATATTTATAGCATTATAGATAGAGGAGAAATTATTTCTTGCATGGAAACTATTAAAAATAATGAAGTGCGTATCCGAATCTCCGCGGGGCGACGGAGAGGTTATGTCGGGCTCACCGGGGAAAAGATACCCCGGTAATACCGACTAAACCTACCACGATGTTCCTCGACATAACCATAGACGGCGAGGCCGCGCGAATCGCTTTCACATGCAATCGCGACCCCGCCGTGGTTTCGGCCCGCCCGCCGTGTGAAACGGCAGGCCACTACAGAAAAATACTTCCTCGACCGTCCCCCTGGGGGAGATGACGAAGACACGACACAGAGGCGCGCGTGGGAACACGCACGCCGCCTCTCGGACCTGGTGCTGAACGGATGGCGGGCAGGCCCACAAAGCCCGCCACCCCCAGGTCAAACCTCAGGGTGGCTGGAGGTCATCGCGCGCCCTCCGGCGCCCGGCTCTGCGGTTGGGGAGAGGGTTCAAACGCTCCCTCTCCCGCTCCGCCGCCTCCTTGATGCAAATTACTTCCTCACAAAAGGAGGCGACGGCGTTCCACGACCTCTCACTCCGGACCATAGACTGAACTACGGTCGGGAGCGAGAGGGCAATCGATCCGACTGCCGCGATCAACTCACGGCGCTGCGATGCCCAGGCGGGGCAAACCGCCAAAGTGTGCAGCGCCGTGTCCTCTACAACGTCGCGGCAGTCGCCGCAGTGGTGACAACCGGGCGTCTCTTGCTGGCGTATACGACACAGGAACTGGCCAAAACAACCGTGGCCAGTCAATACCTGTGTCAGCCGGAAGGTGAGGGCGCCATGCCGCCTCTCCAGCCACTCCTCAAACACGGGACTTACCGCCACGATTGTGGCGTGCCCGTTGGTAAAGCCCTCCACTTATTATTTTATCCTATTTCAATTACATTTTAACTAAATGTAATGGGAAAAAAGGATAAAATAATTAGAAGACCCCCTCAAAAAATTTATGTAAAGAGACATAATAAACGTAAATAAAAAAAACTCATGAAAATGGGTGTCAAAATAATTAAGTACTCAAAATCAGTAAAATGTCAACATAAATTTTTCATTCTGGAATGTGATACTTAAATTTCCCGTATAACCCAAACTCGCATTTTTTTTTAAATAAGAATATTCTTTCATTCAATATCAGACATTAAATCAGATAATATTTCCTCATCATTTCTGTAATCATTTCGATTTTTTTTGTTGTTTTCTTGTAGTGTTCCGTTTATCAGTTACAAAGTTCTCTGAAATTTTTTGTTTGGTATCAGGCGTAATGGTTTTCATGTTATAATCATATAATTTTTTTTCTTTTAGTTCACGATCTGTAATCGAAATATCAGATAGAATTTCAATTTTGTTATATTTTTTTTTTATTTCATTACTCCAAATTATAGAATCATCAACATTTAAATTGTCAATCGTTTCAAAATGATCAATAACTACACCATCACCAAAAATAATTGGTACAGTTTCTATATCTAAGTAATCATTAGCCTCGGCTGTACTCTTTGACTGTGATAATATGGTTGTTTTTCCTACTTCTGTACTGTAGCTTGTACTTGGTTCAATGGTTATGTGACTTTCATTATCATAAAATATCTGAGACGTTCCTACTTCAAAATCATCATTTAAAAAGTTAACAGCGAGAGATTTCATTTCATCTGTTACATTTGGATGTGGTAGTGTTTTTGATTTCTTTCCTATTCCTTTTCCTTTCTTTGTTATTGGTTCTTTTTGCTTGTTACATTTATTACTTTCTTTGTTTTCTGCAAGTTGTACTTTAGTCTTCTTATTTTTTCGATTTCTGTTTCAGCATAACTTTCTTCAAGACTAACGCTCTTTCCAGGTTTTACTTCTATTTTTCTTTTTCTTTTAGGTTCAACGACATTTAAGGTTCCATACCGCATCTCTTTTAGTATTGTTAGAACAGATTCATCGATAGTTTCTGTTTGATGACTGACTCTTTCATATCCAGGTAATCTTTTCAGTACTTGTGTCGGGTCCAATGGATTTATGCCAGCTTTTTTGAAACCTGCTAAAATATTTTCTTTAGCATTGTGTTTCAGGGCGTCTAAAAGCATAGACAGTAAATGTGGAAAACATCCTTTTGGAATTGTTGCTTGTTGGCGGCCATCGGTTTTTTTCCATTGAAACAATATATTTCGCCAAGCTATTTTCATCGGCCTGAAAAAGGCCACATTCAATGGCTGTGTGATGTGAGTTGAATTTGCTGGCAAAAATACGAAAGTTATGTTTTCTTCATGGCATAGTTTAATGAGATCTAATGAAAGGTGCGATGACAAATTATCACCGATCAAGATTTTTCTTCCGGGCACTCCTTGAAAATAGGGTATGATGACTGATTTAATCCAGTCATCAAAAATTGTTCCATCAAACCACCCTGACTGCGATCTATTGTAACGAGTCCCTTTTGGCCCGTTAACAGTCCAAGTATTATACAAATGTTGTGCTTTATAGACAACATGAGGAGCCAGTAATTCTCCCTCAGCTGTGCACGCGATCATAATAGAAACGGCTGACTTCGAGTGATTCATTACCCGCTCTGGATATTTTACGCCTTTTTTTGTAATAATTTTCTTCCGCCCAGGATCATCCGAAAGGTTTGTTTCATCGTAATTTATAATATTGCACATCGATACGTCTGACAATGAAATTTCTAATTCCTCAAAATATCTTTTTATTATTTCAGGTGAAACAGCAGCCCGATTTCGCTTTATATTTTGCGATAATCTTTGAGAAATTGTATCTTTGTGTCTTTTCATAAAAGAGGATACAAAATCTGGCCCAGGCATGTTGTTATTGAATCTCTTTTCATTGACTCCCAATTTATCAAGATACACCTTAACTAGCATTCTTAGATCATAAGCCTCCAAAGGATAACGCCAGTCGGAACATACATTTATGTATTTGATAAATTCTTCTTCAGTTTCTTTCGATAAAACAGTTTGACCTCCTTGACTTTTCATATTATTCTTTGTACAGTGTCTGTATAATACAGACCTGTTTATTTTGTATTTTTTTGAGATAGTATCAAGGGAACTATTACCCGCAGAATATTCATTAACATCCTGTTGCATTAAGTTGACGTCATATTTTAAATACTTACCCAGAGTGTCTGGTTTGTAGATGCGTGGCATATTGGCACTATACCTGTGTATAAATACAAAATATATATATATAAATAAAAAGTTTTATTGATGTTACGTCACTGACAAAATTATTACTTTAATTTAATGAATATCTTCCAACTTTCATTCAACAACACAACAACTCAACAACAGCTTTCATTTCATTTCATTGTGAAATAAGCAGTACATTTGTGCTTTTTAAAAATCTAAATATAAATATTATACAAAGTAGGTAGGTAGTTAAAAAGTAAGAACTCAACAACCTGCATAAAGTGCCAACCCTATTAAAAGCGTTTCTAAAAACCCCTTTCGCGTTTCTATTAAACCCTTTCTCGTTCCTATTTACCCCTCTCCCGTTTCTATTCACCTCATATGGCGTTTCTATTTACCCCTCAGTCGTCTCTATTCACCTCTTAATCGAAAAATATTTAAGGGAGCTAAGGTTTTATTTATATAACAATAAAAATCAAACTAATCGGTAAAACTTACCTTTGCAATTTATCTAGGATACACTTTACTGCCGAATTAACTAATTTTGGTATCAAAAATACAATTTAACTAATAAATAGAAGGAAGTTAGTAAGACCGCAAACGATATATACAAAACCGTTGTACTTTAATGTCGCTTTTTTCAATAAATTGCTAACTTCAGACTATTCAAATGTTGTCAGACCAAAGAAAAATAGTTGCCCTTGTAAAAAAATATTCATTTACGATTCCATTAGTAGTAATTTTCGTATCACAGGTTTTTAGACTTTTTCCCAAGAATATTTCTATTTACCCCATGAATTCTATTCACCCCGTTTTACGGTACCTTAGTTTCTGTGCTGATAATAACTCCTCCATTTCTAATTCTACGAACCCCACATACTTCTTTTACACAGCTTCATTTCCTACGGACGAATAATTTTCTGTACAAGAGTTTTCGTTTCAACACTAATCTTTAATACGTTTGCCACACCACTGAGATTATTTGGCGGAACAAACTTATTTGATCCCTTCTTAATCATGTCCGCATAAGAAACTTTTTTAGTAGTACAGGTATCCTGGATGACCTGCTTGAGCTCCGAAAGATGTTCTGTTAGATCGCACTTTTCTTGTATGGTATCTAGAAACGACGTGCTAGAAACTTGAAGCGCTTTCTGTTTTAGCGATTGGTACAGGACTGCCATTTGCGAGGTTCTATGGCCAATTTTTGGACATAGGTTTGATATTCTCACGTTCTGGTCCGAATTGAGTTTACTATCCACGGTAATGGAATAAACATAATTAAATTGCTGCTCGACAGATGACAACCATTTGTGGATCTCAGATGTAGACGCAAATCCAAAAATATCTTATTAGATGTCAGAGTTAGAGGGAGGCGAGGCCGCGGGACGCACTAGCCCGCTCTTATTACACGGACTACTTTCCATATTATAAGTAAAACGACTCGGTTCTGAATATAGGAACCGGGTCTAATTGAGTTGGAGAGCATGTACCTACTCTTGCTATTGTTACAAAGAAATTACTTGAGATGTCTTCTCTAGTACGTATTACATAATAACTCAATGGTTACTATTGGAAATTTCTGTACAGGTAAAATCAGTAACTCAAGCACATAAACAAGCATGGGAACTTAGGATTCGCCCTTAAGCATCAATGTAAACTTACACAGGTTAATCGTTAACGCAAATGAGCGAAACAAATAAAAATACATAAAATTATGTTGCTTTATTTTCGGATTACCATATTCTTAGGCGATTAAGGTTTTCATCTCTATGTTAAATTAAGCATTAACCGAACAACTACGCTATATTTAACACTTTATATATAGCGTAGTTGTTCGGTAAATACATGCCACTGCATTTGAATTTTTGATACTATTCTCTTATTAAAATAAATGTTTTACCTTCTATAACTCTTACAAAAAAGATCCCTTACATACATCCTCTTAATTATCTCTTTTGTACAGACATCGTCTAGTTACAATCGTATTATGTGTAAAGATAATATGTGGGTGATATATCTCTGAGTTTGTTTGTCCCCGAGAAGTAGGCTACCAAGATGTACGAAGAGAGCTATTCGTACATCTTGGTAGCTTACTTCTCGGGGACAAACAAACTCACATCTAAATATACCTATGATTGAATGTGTGTACTCACTTACGCCCAGGTAGGTAGGTTTTCATGTAAGTTTAAATTGATACAACGGAATAAAAACTATTGTACACACATCAACTTAGACTGTTTGGACTTCGAACTATTAGAAGTTAAACGCTGCGAATCGTGCGAGAGAGTGCGTTTTATATTTGTTATTTTGTCTTATTTACGCTGAACGGGACGCGACGCTCTATCCTTACCATTACATCGACACCACTATGCACTGTCCCTTTTCGATAATTTTCTATATTATAAGTAGCATAGTTATGCGTATATAGGGTGTCTAACTTGATGTGTAGCTGTGTGTACCTATTAAACCCTTTCGTCGTTATTTCACTCCCTTAAAGGAAGGAAGGGACATCGCCGATAATGTGTTATTTATTTATTTATTATAGATTGTTTGTACGACGTATCAACTATCCTTTTTTATGCAAGGCTTAGATAGAGAGTCACACATCAAAATATGAAGAAAGAAGCATAAATGGTAGAAAGTGTCGTGTATTATGTTCTTATAAAGAGAGTTTTTTGATATTCATCAGATTTCTTAACATGTTGACCAAAAATCAAGTTTACTGTCTACAATACTCGACCCAGTGATTAGAACTTTGTGTAGATATGACAGTCAGTCGATTAATTTTATGTGTAGGTGTAGATATTAGCTATACTGGGTGGTAAGGCTAATAATATACCTACTATCAAAATACTGTCAAATACCAATAATCATTTGCCTTATATCTATTGTTCTTGGAATTTAAAAATTTGTAATGCCGCAATATAAATTGAACTAAATTTGGGTTCGATGCCACGTGTGCGCGCGGCAGCTTATTATTATTCGCGTCCACGTCAGCCCGCGCGTCGCTCCGCCGGCGCCGCGCTCCCCGCCCGCCACGCCGGGGCGCCGTAACAATTCGCAGCTAAGTAGTGTAGGTATTGTTATAGAACCATACTACTTACTCATTGAAACCTTCAAACTGCGCCCCATCAACCTGCAGACAAAGTCGGGCTCGTTGAAGCGTCTCCTCGTGAAGACAGTGCAGTCCGCACGGAGTTTATCAAACACGCTCACTATTCTCCGATGCATCTCGTCATCACTTCTGATCGTACAAAATTTTTATCACGTACCGCAGTACAGGAAAAGAAATCGGGGCACGAGGTTGCCAGGTGCTAGCCTTCCATTCCATCGGTCGCTGAATAACTCTGTACAAATATTGGTACGAGTATTTTGTTATTATAAACGCCAACCCACATGATAACTGAACAGCGTGTTTGGTGCCCGGTCTCTCGAAAGGATTGTGGATTTGTCTCTAAAGGCTGATTTACACGTATTAAGTCGTTAAGTAGTAACTAAATTTTAACTTAATTTTAAGTCACTTGATTTTTAGCAAGTACCCACACATACTTAATAGTTAAGCTCTTTAGTTCTGTCAAGATCAAGATCATTATTCGAATCCGATCCGAACGTTGTTTTAGCGGATTAAATTTCTAGCTGCAGAGAGTCCACCGGAACCAGCTAAATTTTGAAAGTGGTCTATGACAAAAAAGTCTGGTAACCTCTGATCTGGACGATCAACAACGTTCGGATATTATTCGTTTTGTACTCAGGGAGATTCTCGATGAAGTTAAAGACGAAATAATAAGAGAAATGTCGATACCTAAAAGACTGTGGGTGAGAAATTAGATAAGGTACAGATAAATAAACACTAAATAAACAAACTGAACTCAACCGCTCCGCTAAATTGTTCGTTTAACTAATTTTTAACTAAATCATAGCTGTCCAAACGTATTAAGTAGTAGCCACGCCTACCAACTTAACCGAAAATTTAGAAACATTTCTATTCTGTCTGTTTAGTTGCACGCTAAATTTGAACATGCTACTTATTATTAAATTCATTATTTACATGCACTAAGTGACTTAAAATTAAGTTAAAATTTAGTTAACTACTTGACAACTTAATACATGTAAATCGGGCTTAACCGCCTGTAGTATTCCACAATTCGTTTCTAGATTATGTAGCCTCGTGCGTCCAGATAACAACAAAAAATTAAATGTTCGTTGTTGCTAATTTATAAGCCAATGGACTGCCATTGGCTTATAAATTAGCAACAACTAGTTACTGAACCACGACGGCAACAACACTAAACAACGACCACAAACTTAAAACGATAGGTAATAATAAACTAACAACTAAATAACAATAACTCAACAAAATCAATAACAGGAACTTAATAAGTAGGTAACCAAAAATAATAATTTGACTAGCAAAAACGAAACCTACCTATTGAAATTAAACTATTATATACGGATTTTATCGCGTTGTTTATTTAACACTGTATTACATTATTTTGAAACTGTTACACTACTACTACTATCCGTCAAGTGCCAATTACCTTTACAAGATGCAGGGGTTTATAAAATAGATTGTGACTGCGGACTCTAATACATTGGGTAAACCAAGAGAAGCATAGGCACCCGCATAAAAGAACACGTAGCTGATTTAAAACACCAACGCTCGTTGAAGTCTGCTGTCTGTGAACATGTACCTACAACAGGGGACCAACCACTACCTGAGATTTGACAAACCACAGATTTTCGCTAAAGAACACCGATTCCTACCAAGGATGCTTCGCGAGGCTAATGAAATCAAAAAACATCTTAATTTCAATAGAGAAGATGGTTGGAATTTACCACCAGTTTGGGATCCAGTAATTCAAATCTTTTTCCCAAGAAGAAACAAACCACAGCTAGATTTCATGATACTTTGAGCTCATTCTGCGTAAATAGAAACACCAATGACTAAATTATGTTCGGATACTTTCAAATAACTACAACATTGAGACAACAACCATCTTAGTCTCCCCGTGACCATGGCTGCTGAAAAGCAACCGAAACGTCGGGGAAAGTGTAAACTTAAATATAAATAGTTTATAAATTAGTAAAATTCAATAGTAGTAGTAGTAGTGTAACAGTTTCAAAATTATGTAATACAGTGTTAAATAAACAACGCGATGAAAGCCGTATATAGTAGTTTAATTTCAATGAATAACATTCGCGTAAACAGAAGACAATATTATGTAAAACCTACCTATCAAATTTCTTTCACTCACGCGTGTTCAAATTCTAAGGTCTCGTTTAGGAAGACGCGGGACGTTGCGCGGCGCGTCGAGCGTTTTTCCGTTCACAGAGAAATGGTGCGTCAAGCGGCGCGTAAAGCGGCAGGCGGGGCCCGCGGCGTTGCACGCACAAAGACAAACACAAGGCAATGTGTAGTTGCGTACAAGGAGACGCGGGGCGTTGTGCGGGGCGGGCGGAATGACGGTGTCCGCCGCGGCTGCCGTAGCGGGCACCGCAGCTACCACTTTTGAAAGTCGTCTTTAAACTTTTCACAACGCAGACGTGTCGTTACAATGAACTACGATTTCATCGACATATTACTAGAAGATAATTGTTACTTAAAGCATGAGTGTTTTGTTTACTGTTAGAGGAGAACCAACAAACTGATTGACAGACGAGCGATGCGACACGGTGGAGCACGCGGCGGGCGACGCGGCGAGCGACTAGCGGGCGACGCGGCGGTGGGCGAAGCATCTCAAGCGCTCAATATCAAACAAAACGCGCGTGATCACGCTTGTGCCTGAACGCTCTCATACATTCCCATATGTTTGAATTGACCGCACGACGCGACGTCGGACGTGCCGCGCAACGCCCCGCGTCTCCCTGGCCCTGTACACGGTCAAATTTGTTTGTCAATTTTGTTTGTCAAACTTCATGTTTTCATCAAACAAAAGCACATACGATCAATCCAATAGATCAAATAAATTTGTTAAACTTGACCATATTTCGGTTTTCTCCTTGCCACGAAATGACGTTCGTTTGTTGTTATCATCTTCTGTCGGTATATAACAATGAGTATTAATACTGATAAGGCGTTTTTGGCATTGACACTAACACTATGTATTAAGAAAAGAAAAAAGGTCGTCAATGGTCTAGGGTCTTACTTGCCAAAGTGGTCTAGGTGGACCCCCAGGGGTCCACGGGAGACTCGATGGAGGTCAAAGTTGGCGTAACAAAAAAATGTGGGTTCACAATTCGTAAGCGGGTCCATGAAAATTTTTTTGCTTTCGATAGTGAAGAATTAAAATGTTGGCTTGACTACACCTATCAATGTAGGCAGATAATATTGTAAGAAGCTCAGCGACTGTTACTTGTAAAAACTTGCATATTCCATATTCAGTACAACGTGTTGAGACTTGAGACTTGCAAAGCGCCGCCGCTGCCACCGCCACCGTCCACAACGCTTGTTCAGACGTGCAAAGGGACGAAGTATGACTTGTGAAGTGTGTGCTTGCAATCTTGCATAAACTTGTTTGATTCTTCACCAACATAAATACGAATTCCAAGGATAAACGTTACTCATTTGTTTCTGGAATTTCGAAAAGAAAAGTAAAGTGAATCGATGTTAGTGTTTGCCAGTGACAGAAAAGTAAGTATTTACCTGCCTATTTGTTATACATACTTTTATTTTATGTTGTAATAAGTATATTTGTAATGTTTGCGTGTAGTAGGTACGTATTAAAAATTAAATACCGAACAGAATTATTATTAGATACTTCAATAAAAGTACAGAAAGCCGAGAAAGATTGAACTTCTTGTCCCTATTTTATAAGTAATTTCTTTTTTACCCAACTGTTTGGTGTTTCGCTAAAGGAGAGATATATTATGATTGACCTGCTTGATTGTAACTATTTCAGGTTCCTAATGCTAAATGACGTAAATATATTTTCATCAAATTTTACGCGTCTTTACGTAACCGTAACGTGCATCAAAGTAATAAGTAAATAATTAAAATCGCGGACTTTGATATCAAAATATTATTTAAAAGTATTTTCTATTGAATTTACAGAAATACATCAAAATATATTTACTTTACATTAAAATCGGTTCAGCAGTATTCATAAAACTCTATTATGGATTAAGATTATTGCTTTTAATAATTAGAATCAGTTTGCCTTCGGTACTTTGTTTATTTGATTGCAATAATTAATTAAGTAATCCTATTCCGTTAAAATAGCCATATCTTGTTGAGTAAGACCGCCTTATGATTACTTACAGAAAGGTTTTTTTATTTACAGGTAGGTAACTGATACGAAACACAGCTGAATCTAAGAAGAAATGTCGACAGTATAGTGTTAATTAAATAAAATTTGCTTTTCTTCCATCAAAGGCAGACAAGCGATTGCCCATATGCCTTTTATGCAACAAAGTTTTGAGCAATGACTTTATGAAACCATCGAAGCTCGAAGATCATCTAAGAAGGTGTCATCCTGATAAAATAGGTAAAGATTTGAAATATTTTCAAGCATTGAAGGAAAAATATGAAAATAGACCCACCGTACACAGTATATTCGCTTTAACTTCTGAAAGTAACGATGATGGCTTGCGGGCAAATCTTACAATATCTCATTACTTATAGCGAAATCTGGAAAACCGCACACCTTTGGAGATCAGTTAATTTTACCCGCTGTTGAAGAGGTTTTAAAAACTGTTTTGCACAAATCTCCATTTGACATACTCAAAAGAATTCCTTTGAGTAACAACACTGTACAAAGACGTATTAATGAAATGAGCTCTGATATTGAAAGTTTCTTGTGTAATTATCTGCAAACAACTTATTTTTCTATTCAACTGGACGAAACAACTTTACCTGGTAATGAAGCATTATTTTTGGCATATGTTCGATTTGTAATGGACGAAGAAATTCATGAAGGGATGAATTCGCAAAAACTTTGGAGACGGACACTAAAGGTGAATCAATATTTAATGACATTAGTGATTCTTTAAAAAAAAAAACGTTTCCATTCACAAACGTTATTTCGGTGGCAAGAGATGAAGCTCCTGCCATGGTCGGGCGATATCGTGGGTTTATAAGCCATCTTACCAGAGGTAACTGCAATTCACTGTGTCATCCACCGACAACACCAAGTAGCGAAAAATTTGAGTGATAGATTGCACACATCGCTTCAATTTGTGATTAATGCAATTAACAAAATAAGAAGCAATGCGTTCAATACGCATTTATGTGCACAATTGTGCAATGAAAATGATGAAGACTTCCAACGATTGCTCTTACATACTGAAGTACGCTGGTTGTCGAAAGGTGCATGTTTAACAAGATTTTACACACTTTTTGAATCAGTTTTAGAGTTTCTGGAAAGTAAAGATCCAGATTTAAAAGAAAACCTGATCAATTTGAAAGCAGATATCGCGTACTTGACAGATTTGTTCAAAAAATTTAATGACAATAACTTACACTTACAAGTGGACAGCTTCAATTTAATAAAAACAAAGTGTATAACTTCAGCTTTTCTTAAATTTATGAAGCAAAATATTAGTCGGCGCGAATTTTCCCAGTTTTCAAACTTGTCACAGGTAGAATGCCTTGATGAGAATATTCAGACATACGTTCAGCATTTAATTGCCAAAAAATATTTCAAAATCTGATTTGAAGATATTCTGACGATGGAAATACCACCATGGATCATAAATCCATTTGATGAAACAGAAGTTGAGAATGTGATATTACTATAGGAGCTACTCGAGCTTAGCACTAATGAGGATCTGAAGGTGAAATTTAAAAGAGGGTATCAAACATTTTGGCTGCAGGCAGAAATACCCGAAAAATATCCTGGACTGTGGGGAATTGCGAGAAAGCATTTGATAGCGTTTCCCTCGTCATATCTTGTCGAAAAAGTTTTAGTGTCGTTACAAACATTTTAACAAAAAAAAGGAGCAGATTGAAATATCACGAAACGGGGAGATTTGCGATTATTCTTAACAAAACTGAAACCAAATATTAATTATTTGCTGTCAATCCATCAAGTACATTAAAATTATGACTATTTTGTTATTGTCATTGTAGAAGTTACGTTACGTTATTAATGTTTAATTTTAATTATATTACGACTGTTATCATATTACAATGTAATATGATAACAATAATAATTAATAGTGTAATAATTACATATCTGAATAAATACAACCCAAAAACATACTATTTGCTTCTTATTTTTACCACTCCGAAAAGGCGGGATTTCTAAATGTAATAAGTGAGAATAGATTGGTTACTTTTTTTTTGAAAACTGTTAATTCGTGGTTGGAACTCAGCCGCAACACAAATTTCCATAGTTAGATCTAATCTTCACATTTTTGTCAAGTTTTGGGAGTATGGTAGAAATGTAGCTGCAGGGGGTCCACCGAACCAACAAAATTTTGAAAGTGAATGAAAAAAGTCTGGTAACCTCTGATCTGGACGATCAACAACGTTTGGATATTATTCGTTCGTAGGAACTACATTGTACGCGGTTGAAATTACGTTGAATTAAAAATACGCACGAAAATTTGTTACGCTATTTCCCGTAACAAATTTTCATGCGTTATTATATTTATCCGCACAGATCGATGTATGCGCACAGAATCAAATGACTACGCAATACATTTGACCATAATACATTTGAAGATTTATTAACATTGTTAAGTCCTCGCATAGCAAAACAGGATACCGTTATGCGTAAATCTATACCAGCTTCTCAAAGATTATCTATAACCTTGAGGTACATGGCTAGTGGCGCCGATTTTGAAGACCTAAAATTTCAAGCCTGCATTACACCTCGTACACTGAGCGGTATTATCATTTAAACTTGTGAAGCAATAAATGAACATTTAAGCAATATTCAGGTAAGATTTTTATTTCAAAATTACAAAATATATAATTTAAAATGAACAAAAATGCAGCTTCAGGTTCGGTTAGATTATTTTCATTTGTTTGCGAGTCTGAAATATGAATTATCACAGGTTGCTCCGTATTCGATAGATATGCTTGTTCAGATGGAGTTTGTGAAATAGTAGATGGAGTGTACGGAATAGGTGATGGAGTGTTAAAAATGAGTGCTGGCTGAGATGGATTAATAACTACTGAATGTCTAAGAAGATTTCCTTCTTATCCTTCAAAGAGTATTTCGTTTATGATTTTTTCTGCTAGTCTTCTTTGTTCTACAGACATGCGCTCTAGTTTAAAGGCCCAGTTTCTTGTAATCGCTTGATATTCATTATCAGGTTTTCTGAAATGATCCCTGGATAATGTCATTAGGTCAAGTTGCAAGTCCTCTTTTTTCATCTTTTTTAATCATACATGACTAAGATGCAGGTGGCAAAGATGATTGTGTTGATGTTGGTAGTTTTGATGACGATTCCTAGAAACCAAAACAACAAGTATACAATAAATATAAATATTACATAATAATAATAAGTATTTTTATGTTTCAGATACCCAAAACACAAGAAAGTTGGAATATATTGCCACGAAAATTTGGAAATACATGAAACTTTGATAATTGCATTGGAGCTGTAGATGGAAAGCATATCACTTTACATAAACCTGAGCATTCCGGTTCCAATTATTATATTTATAAAGGAACACACAGCATAGTGCTTATGGCCATAGCTAATGCAAATTATGAATTAATCATGATTGATGTAGGTACAAATGCCAGAGTGTCAGATGGAGGAGTAATTAAAAATACAAAATTTTGGAATATGTATGAGAACAACCAGTTGCAGATTCCAGAGCCAGAGGAATTGCCAAACTTTAATTAAAAAAATGCCATTTGTATTTATAGCCAATGAAGCCAATAAACAGGTTTTAAATGATAACAGAAGGATTTTCTATTATAGTTTATCCCGTGCTCGGCGAATAATTGAAAATGTATTTGGCATTCTTGCGAGTCGTTTTAAGATTTTACAAAAACCTATCAAATGATCTCCTACAGAAGCTAAAATTGTAGTATTGGTGTGTTGCCATTTACACAATTTACTAATGAAACAAAAAAATTACATCAGGAATGGAGAAGTAGACATGGAAGATTGTGTTACGGGGACTGTCATACATGGTTCTTGGAGAAATAAGGCAAATCAATAGTTGAATATCAAACGTACACGGGCTGGAAATAGCACTACATTAGCAAAAGAAGTGAGAAATGATTTTTGTTAATATTTTAATTCAACGGGTGCTATTCCATGGCAATACAAATGTTTAGAGTAGGTACTTGTATTTGCTGTACTTGTGAAAATTAAAATATTTATTAAATGGTTAGGTACAAAGTTTATATTAAAGATAAAGATAAAGATAAAGATAAAGATTAACAGTATATAGTTTGTTTTTATATTGATTTTATTATTTATTTTATATTATATTCAGTTGAATTGTGTATGGACCGGACCTACATTGTATTTAACCAATTAATGAATATTTTATATTGTAAAAATTAAAATATTATGTTGTACCTATTTGTAAAAAAATTACATATGTTTAGAGTAGGTAACTGTATATGTTGTACTTGTAAGAATTAAAATAAAATAAAGATTATGTACTATTTACCATTTGTCCTGTTATTGAACTGATTCCCGATTCTTCCTCCAATTGATCTTGCCGAAATTCAAGCTCTTTGTAGTACCATAATAAAGGTACTTAAATGTAGTTGATCAGTACTAGATCCAGAAAGGATCGATTTTTCACTTCAATATTTTCACGCAAGGAACACCCACGAAAGTTGTTCGTAGAATTTTTTTTTTAACTTCTTCAGTGATGTTTTAGCGAGACACTTTCAATAACTCCGTCGTTTTTTTAATTGCATTGATTCTCTTGTTTTTATACATGTAGTTTGATTTTATTCTCCACAGCATCGGCATGTCGCGATATACGGAGATAAATTGCAAAAGAAATTCTTTTTCAGAAATGATGCCGCTATTATTCTTATTCATCGCAATTGTGTTCTCCATGGTTTCAAGGCGATAACCTATGGCGATAACTGAGATCTTATTTGACAAACACCGTTGCACACTATCAAACAGATTTGTCAAACACACCTTCAATCAGAATTTCCACCACACACGTCAAACATTTACATCGTTTCACAAATAGCACGAACAAGCTCGCACACTTTCAAAAAATTTGACAAACACGTTTGTCAAACAAAAATTTAGCAAATAATTTGACCGTGTACACTTACAGGGCACTAAACTAATAAGTAACTGATAGCTCGGTTAACCTCGGTTTCGTTCGTCGTTTCTCGTTACCATAGATCTACAAAAATAATTATGCATCTGCAGAAGACGTTGTTGATGTGGCATTGTAGGTACCTTTTATCGTTAGGTTAGTCACTAGTCTACTTTACTAAGATGCTCTGCTTTTAGTAATGCTCATTGTTACTAAAAATAACAATACATAACGTATTTATAAAATCGATTGTAGGCTCAAACATTGCATTTTGTTATAGACGCCGCTGTTTTTATCTGAACATTGTATGCGCCGCCGCGGCGCTGGCCGGCGCAAGGACGGCCTCGGTTGCCGGCAGCGACAGGCAGGTGACGTTTTTAAGCTGCGCGCGAATCATTGACCCCTAGGTCATCTGTTTAAATTAAATGTTATATTGCAGTTTATTCTAAAAAGGGAATTAAATTTATTTTCTTTTTGATATCCGTTTTATTTGGCTGTCCGAACATAATGAGAGGAAAATAAGAAAAAATAAAAGAAACATGTCTTATTTTCGCGTTATTTTTGTGGCATCGTATCAGTAATCACCACCACTACCACTGTCTTCGTTTTCGGAAGCGTTTCCCTAACTCCCTAGGTATAATAGCAGGTACCTATGTACTACATTCCTTTAGTGGATTAGTCATACTCGACTGCACCCAGTTATCCATTGCTATGCCAAATTAATAATTTAATATGCAACTTGGAACTAAGTTCTGTGGAATTTTCATATCACTAAAAGCTTTAATAGTGCAAATTGGAATTAATACTCTAGGTAGGCGAACTAGGTATTTCTAGTATTTATTATCCAATTTTATTGAGACGCCCACGTTATAATACAAAACGGTAATATCTATACATGTGTAGAATACCTGTATAGGTAACCAAAACATATTTATCTCATGTATTTTCCGAGTAATGGTCAAAATATGCAAATGACCTCAATTATTGTAACTGCCCGTTGAAAAAAGGGAAAATATTCGGTATGTTATGCAGTCCTTGGACGCCATTGGTCAGGCCAGTGGCGCACGCCCAACGCCCGCGGCACGCATGCCGTACGCCTCGCCCTGCTGTGAAATCTAAAATAACACTTGAATCCTTATGTTAAATACCTAGTTATGAGTATGATTTTCAATTTGTTAGTAAGACCACACGCAAACTTCGACTTCAAATTATCAATTAGGTAGGTACTTACATAACAAGTCCATGTTTCTATAACATTATGGAAGGCAATAAAATATTAAGTATTGAGTGCATTAGCAATCAATACTTAATATTTTATGGTGGTTATAGGTAAAACGTTTTAATATTAATTCTATAAATTATGGAGGTACTCTCAGCTTAATTGAGAAAAGAAACTTGGCTAGGCATTGCTGAAGCTTCGATTCTGATTCAGGACATTGAATTTCTGTAAAGTATTCCACGATACGGAAATATTTGCGTTGTCTTTAAAACATATTAAAACGATCATTATCCATGATTTGTAGAGACGAAATTACGACGGTCGAAACGATCTTGACAGCAGAGTTTATTTTTACGTATTTTAAGCATTTCTCTATCTTCTGAGATAGCCCATAATGACATGGTACGTAAGAAATTGTAGTAGGTAAAGATGTCTTTTTAATAATAATAATGGTGGTGACAATAGAGCTTACGGCTCGCCCGATGGTGAGCGTTTACCCTATGATTGCTTGCAATAATAGAGGCACTCTAACGCCTTACCGATCCCGTACCGTACCGAATTAAAGATAGGAATTAAAGAGGTAGATATGTGAGCCTCCGGAATTTTTACTTACCGGGCGAAAGGTAGAATAGTACTATGTTTCTTATAAATGTAAAGGTACTACCTTTTTATTAAATTGGGGTCATCATCGGTATCCACTATTTATTTAATTGGATATTAATTTAATTATGGCTTTTAGATGGAAGGACCTTATTGTCAGAGACAGATTAAATATCAAGGGCTTCTTAGTGTCTTTGGCGGCCATATATTTATTTAGCAAAATAATTAGGTAGGCTAGAACAAGTGACCGTCAGCCTTCGCCCCTAGGCACATGTCTAGTTTGCCTCAAGGATAATCCACCGCTGCTTATAGTGCTACCAACAAAGAATTTAGGTAACTATGTAATTATTGGTTCAATTTACACCTACCTACTTACATGATATTGGTAAACAACATTCACAAAAGAACATTACAAATCTTTCCAATTATATTATAAAACGTTAGTAGCTTTTAGATTATAAAAGGTTATAACATTGGACTTGGGATCAAAAGTTCTTGGGTTTGATTTGGGAATCTCTCTCATGAATTGTCGATCGTTATTTCTTAATTTTATTTTCTCTTATGATGAGTTCACATAAAGTAGATGACAGAAATCCACTTTTGGGTTGTCAACAAGAAAAATGGAAAATGGTTTTTGCACTCGGTCTTGATCTACGTAATTAATTTACTCAAGCCTAAGATCAAAATCAAATAACATGCAGCTTTGCTTTGCAATACGGTCTAAATACACTGGACCGCAAAGAAAAAGGGTCGGTTAGAAAATCTTCAATATCTTCAAAAGTACCTGACCTAGCTTTATGAAATAAAGACTAAATTAAAGAATATTTAACGTCACATAAAATAATATAAAAACCTTTCTATTTATTTTTGATAATTGTATAAAAAACTGAAAATGTAAAATAATGGTAGTTTTTAATTTAGTACCAAGAAATTCAAATGAATTGTTTCCGCGTTGGAATAAAAAAGTTATAAATATGGTGTCTCTGTTTTATAAATTTTATTATTCTGAAGTAATCATGTCGTTAATCTCTGAAGAATGTACCAGGATCCTGACAATGCTTGAAGATGGGCACAGTCAGCGAAATACAGCGAAAAGTGTTGGTGTGACTCTTTCTACAGTTCAGCGAGCACATAGTTTCCATGAAACTGGATCCAATCTTCGAAGACCAAGAACAAGCCAAACAAGGTGCCCGACGGCGCGGGAGGATCGCTATATGGTGTCAACAATTTTGTGAAATCCCTTTCTTATGGCTGATGAAGGAAAGAATTATCATTTACGAGCTGGAGGAAACAATCTTAGTACGGATACAGTAAGGCGGCGTCTGGCTGAAGCAAATTCAAAGCCATTAAGACCTGCAAATGGCCCAAAACTAGAAAGACACCACAGAAACTCAAGGTTGAGTTATGGTAGAGAACACGAGAATTGGACTCTGAATGACTGGTCAAGAATTATGTTTTCAGACGAGTCTAGATTCTGTTTATACAAGCACGACGGGAGGAAAAGAGTGTACAGAAGACCGGAAGAGCGCTATAACCAAGCCTGTATAGAAGAAAAAGTACCATACGGCAGAGGCTCTGTTCACGTGTGGGCTGGGATTTCTTCCGAAAGCCGCACTGAGCTAGTGGTGATAGAAAATGGAACTTTAACTGCAGAAAGATATGTCACTGAAATTCTGAATGACTTCGTTGGTCCATTTTTAGTGGACGTGGGCGAGAATGCTGTTTTTATGCGAGACAATGCCCGCCCGCATACAGCTCAGATAGCTTTTGCCTATTTTCAAGAAGTCGGTATCACACACATGGAGAGGCCAGCATGCAGCCCCGAGTTAAACTCCATTGAGCTTGCATGGGACGAACTGGGACGACGTGTACGTCAGCGGAATCCGCCGCCAATCACGCTACATGAAATGAAAGAAGCTCTAATAGAGGAATGGCTGAATATTACGCAGCATCGCTTAAAAAACCTAGTAGAAAGTATGCCAAATCGCATAACAGCAGTATTGCGAGCTCGCGAAGACAACAAAAAGTACTAAAATGCGTGAAAACGGCACATCTGTAACCAATCTACATTTACGAAAATACTGGCAAACTACGCATTTTATTTATTTTACATTTATTAAAAATAAAAAGCTTGGTTTTTTTTTAGTTTAAGCACATTAAAATATTCTTTAATTTAGTCTTTATTTCATAAAGCTAGGTCAGGTACTTTTGAACATATTGAAGATTTTCTAACCGACCTTTTTTCTTTGCGATCCAGTGTATAAACAATTCAAGGATCTAGTATCTAGATCCATGAATTGTTTATATTTATGGAGACCGTACGAACCGTACGACCGTAATTAATGTAAATGATCTAGATTTTAGATCATTTATATTAATTAAGTCAATGAGCTCGTTAAATACTGCAGCTTCTCATCGGCATGTAACTGAATTACAGTATATGAGATGTAGATAAGGTTACCTATAGAAAATTTTACTGCGTCTATAATCGTATTAGGTATATAATAAATAATAATACATCAGCACTGCTGTGTCTTTTTATATTTTACTACCCATACTACATACCTACGTAGCCAACATTGGTCGCCCACCTATATCCCGAAGGGGTAAGCATTATATTGCTGTGTAAATAACACAGCAATATAATGCTGACCGCTTGATGAAATATGGGTACATTTCATCAAATATTATTTTATATCTCACATAATAAAGGCGGGTGAGATTTTTGCTTTCTACCTTCAGATTCTGTTCTGCTGCTGATTATTTCTTGATAGAAAAACCCCATAACATTGTCTCGTCCGGGAATCGAAACTGAGACTACATGCACAGCAGTTGCATTTACTACTCTGTCCGTTTGTTACGTTTTCATGACTAAATTGCCAAACCTAATTTGATAAAATCTGGTATGGTGATACCTTGTTCCCTGGGAAAGGATGATGAAATGCTAGCCACTGCATGGGTATAATTATTTTCTATCTGAAACATACCAGTAACGCCATCTAGTGTCAAGTAGCATAAAAGACGTAATAAGTATGTGAAACAAAGTTATACTAGTTATTTGACAAGTTTAAAATAAATGTGCGACTACATAAAAATTATTAAAATAATTTGTTACTTTTTATTGTTTTGATAACGGTTTATAAGCTTTATTTTTAATAATTTGCGGTGACGTTTACCAAAGTCAAAAGCTAGAGTAGTCTCTTAGGCCCGATTCCTACAAAGAAACGAGTCGTTTTAGCTACGGATAGTTGAAATATTATTTCATTTTGAATTTTAGTTAAAAATAACTGTCTGTAGGTAAAACGACTTGTTTCTTAAATTTAAGAACCGGGTCTTTGTGATCGCCATAAACTAAACTAACTAATAAGTAAGCATATCCCTAGTATTATTGGTAGTTTATTTGTTAAAACGTACCAGAATTCCACGAATATAATATGAATGTTAGAGACCTCTGTCGGCGTCCTCGAGCATAGTTAGGCTTCATATTACGTACCTGTATATAACTATACATATCAACTAAAGCCCGCAAAACACTCTCGTTGCTAATTTGCTGTTAATTATTGAAGAGTTCCATTAATTATCTCCGAAGTCCTTCACCAGGTTTCAACCAAATTTATAGGTATATCATTTACACTGTAAGTAAGTCTTTTAAATAGAAATAATCATTTAAATAGCCTATAAATGTCGGGATATATGAGGTAACACACATAAAAAGAAATTGCGGGTCGAATTCAATTGTTTAAATTTTTCGAAGGCAGTTTATAAAGAAGGAAAAGATTTTCAAGACATTAGTCATGAATATAGCTTTATATCTACATGAGTGACACAGAGAAGTATAGAGTAAACTTTTTCGTTCGATGCTGTATGCCTATTAGGTATTCGCAATTACAAAGAAGGAAAGAAATAAAGAAAATACATTTATTTTGACAGAAAAAAAGCAACACATACATACTTTATCCAAATTTCATATAACTCTCATGGTTTCACGCAGACTATGCGACGTATTGTATGCTTTATGTATTTCTAGGATTTGGCTATCAGCGAAAGATGGATAGTCATAGAAGTGACATGCATCATTGACAATTCACTATATATTACACCAAAGGCAACGAGTAGTAGGCAATAGGTAATCATTGACGACTTTGACCATTCTGTAAAGAGCATAACGTTTGAAATGAAGAACCCAGTGTTGTAGGCTGAGATTTATTTTTACAGCTCTCGATACGATTGCTATTCGGCCTGTGTCTCCATATATTTTCTAATAGCGTATCTAGCAGTAATAATTATACACTGATAATCTCACGCGTGTATTCACGAAAGGGTAGGCAGTCAATTACATCCATATTTTGTCAGATATGGTTTTAGATTCCTCTTAATAGAAAGCGAGCCTGTTTCCTTCTACCGGGCACAGCTCTGTGCTGCTGATGAGAACTTCTTAATACAAAACCCTAATAGGTAACGCTTTGCCTGACTTGAAGGTGAATCCGAGATAGATAGTTAGATTCACTACTGTTACTGATGAAAATTAAAATGTATGCCAACAATTTCGTCAAGTTGCTTCAAAGCTATGAAAACTGATTATTCACCGTCTATTGGTATTTAAAATAGTTGATTATAACTAATACAAAAGTACAAAGTACCTCCTCTATTGTATTACATTTCCTTTGGCTTGAGACTACTTAGTTACCTACACATAACATTAAGAATTTTAAAAATAACCTTATCGCGTGCATATCATGTAATCATAGAGAAGCTTCTTCATTTGCATGTTTATTAGATGGATTAATAAATATTACTTACAATAAGTAAACAGATGTCGCAAACTGTCCACCGGATGTAAACGTTTATGGTATTCAAATAGCTATTAATAGCCGATTACTTGATGAGTAGATAGGTACTATGTGAAGAGGAGAGAGTATCTTTATCAATTGGTTATGACCATGATACTAAGGCAAATTAGTAATTAGGCCCCAATTGAAGACTATTAAGTAGGTAGGTATAAAAAGAACTTACTTAGGTACCAGATCATGATTACAAATTCACAAAATGTAATTTTTATTATTCTAGTTGGAGTATTTACGACTATTCAACTTTTTGATGTGATATATTTATGTATAAGATTTAGATTTTTGATCTTTATTTTTTGAAATTCAGCTTCTCTTAAAATATAGAAATGCAACGTCGTGTTAACATTTCCAGTCCATCTATCGATAAATAATATAAAGACAGATCAATTAAAGGAATCATCCATTCTAGATATATAATAATTTCAATAAGACGTATAAAACTGCAACTAAATTATAATTAATATTATGAATTATTATAAAAGAAAAATAAAATATGAATACTATGCTTTATAACAAAGTCAAGTAAAATAACGAAAGGCATACTCGGTTATAATATAACTTATGACAGTTATAACAAATTATTCTTATTAGAATAATGGTAATGTCGTCCTAGCGATAATAGCACTAATTATACATTTTAAGTTTATTTGATTTACTCAACTTACCAAAATTATAAGTAGGTAATTCAAATATCCCAAGAAAATAATAGTTTAATGACTGCCATTTTTGTTCGGACGTTCAATTTGGGCGTTTATACCTACGTACCTATCTACTATAAGTACAAAGTGGTAGTAACAGTGATTCTCGGTTTCAATATGTCTGCCTACTTATCTAGGCATTCTTGTGTGTAGAAAATGATGTGCTTAATATTACAAAATCACAAATTATACCTGCATAATAATATACATAAACATGATTTTAAAGGAAAAGCCAATCGATTTGTGACAAGATGGCAATAGGTACGGTCGCGCGTCACAAGTATTCGCAGATACCCATTTCTTTAGAGGAAATCCTTGGTTATTTTCTTCAACCAAACCATAGGCTTAAGTTAATTCGTAGACGCAGTGTTTGGGTGATCCAGAGGCTTAAGTAACTATAGTCGAACTTTTGTAAATAACTATTGATACCATATATGTAATGGACAATAGTGTTGTGGTCAACGAGACGTATATTGTTTTGAAATTAAACATATTTCCACAATAAAATTTAAAAAATTACTTCATGTTTTCGCTATATCAGCACCTCAAGTTAACTGATTACTCAAAAGGACGACACAATAAATTTGTACATATCGACGTAGTGATTATAACCATCTCTTTATTAGCTAGTACGTACATATCGTTCTCCTAATAAAACAGGGACTTAACTCGAAATATGGCAATTAGGCAATTTGAACTCTAATTGAAACACCATTAGAGTTCAAATTGCCTAAATTCCAAATTTCGAGTTAAATCTCTCTTGTATCAAGAGTGCGATATATCTGCATAATTATACTGATTTCTAATCACGATGAAGAATCAGAGGTAATATACTCATGTATTATAACTGTCCTTCAAATCGAATTTCTTTCATGGCACCCATTCTCAATTTGTGAACATTCTGTGCTCTCCGAAAAAGCTTGTTGTGCAGCACCACAAATTTTCTAACCACGGGCTGCTATTAGGCAATTCTTGACAGAAAAACTTAATAATTTCTTGTTGGACCAAATCCGGAAAACGAACTTGAGACAGTAGTCGGATTTACTATGCTATGTCGAATCAGTTAACACTCAGCAGAGGATTACCTGGATTTAGTTTTAACTGACCAAATCCTGTTGTACATGTTCACATACAGCAGACTTCAACGAGCGTTTGTGTTTTACGTCAGCTATGTGTTCTTTTATGCGGGTGCCTATGCTTCTCTTGGTTTGACCAATGTATGAGAGTCCGCAGTCACAATCTATTTTATGGACCCCTGCATCTTGTAAAGGTAATTGGCACTTGATGGATGGTAAAAATTGACTTATCTTCGTTGGCGGCTTGAAATATGTGTTGATTGAATGTCACGGAACGGTCGTATTTTTATTTCGTGGCATCGCACTATCAATGCCGTATATGGCATGAGTACTCTTGTATGCTTTAGTTTTCGATATTTGGTAAAGACTAATTTAATCATCAATATTTAAATATAATTCGGTGACCTCAAAGCAAAAGTTCATCGAAAACTATCAACTGACTCACCATGTTGATGTGCTATGAACTATCTAATGATTGCAAAAAGTGTACACTAACGGAAATAGAAGGTGCAATTATTGGAGCATGGAGCGTGGCGGGTGCGGGGAGGCGGGGACAATTAACTAATATGGCGGGGTAATTAGTAGTCTCACTGTGAACGCCGCTCCTACTGAATGCATTACCGATGTATAGAGGATTGTTGGTAAGATCATAAATTGTGTTGTAAACGGGTTGCTAATTATGGACTGGGAAGGTGCGCGTGACGTTCCACGGGGTGATGGCTCAACGGTTCTTAAGACAACGATGACACGCCATATACGGATAATTATTTTTGATTATGGATGTGTTGGGTATATCAGCACAGCCACTACACATGAAAACCTTTATGCTAAAAATAAAACCGACGTAAGACTCCAGACTTGATTCCCGCAATGGTGAAGCCGTTGGTTCTAGGCCTGGGTTTTGGGCTCGGTTACATTTACTGAGTCTTACAAATACTCTGAAAATATATTCAGTATTCATTACTTATTTTGCCTAATTTAAGAAGTACATTATATTATTAGTTTTAACTGTTAGTTAGCTATTGACTGTAATCTTCTAGACAGTAATGTAAGTACCTATCCCTTAAATCCGCCAAAGAAAAGACTGATATGGCATTTTCGCACTGTCAGTTATTGTGATAGTGACCTTTACCATTGGTGTTGATTCAGTGTTTATCATCATAGTCATTGAAGTTACTTTGAAAGGCATTATTTAAAATAGGTCCGAATGCTGTTCGTTGTGGACTCGTGCCGTAGCCTATAATGTTCATGATCTGATCTGAATATCGCAATAACATAATATCATAATAATTAAAATCTATAAAAACAAAATACAATACATAAAATAAGAAATTGTATGTGTTTGTCAGTGGATTTACGCTAAAGAAGAAAAGCTTACGAGAGCTATACACACTTTTTACGTATAATATACTACCTTATCTTTGGCACTTCATAACACCAAAATTATATTCTCTTCCTTTCTTTATGTTATTCAATAACTAGATTTATTCAACTGTTGTTAAAAGTCATGTAAAGTCAACAATCCCAATAATTTGAGTACGCTAGTTCCATCGTTCTTCGATTCAATCACTGAATATTTGATTATATTTGAGATCTGAATAATGTTATGCAAAAAGTAGACCTACGTAGGCAGTAACTATACTTATATATATTAACAACGTTATTTTATGTATACCTATAAAATAAAACAAATTCCAAGCCGCGTGGGCCTATCGCTCATTTATGGAAGAATAAAGACTTCATACATTTTTATAATGTAGTCTACCTAACCTTTCTTATATATGCATTGAGTCATGTTTAATCTCTGTAGGTATAAGAAAAACTCACAGCTTTAAATTCTAGCTTAAAAGGATATGTATATTATATATTTAAGATCATATTAATAATGTAATGACGTTTAGTCAGAATCACAGTTCACCGATTAGGTCTTTATTCTGGAAATACAATTTGTATTAATAACGTGGTTCTGAATCAGACATGGTTCTGGCAAAATTAAGTCAAATTACGTGGAGAGACTAATTTTATTAGTGATCTGAGTTAATGTACGTCATTACGTCGTGATCGTTGAGGGCAAAACAATGTTTGGGTGTTATTTAGATAAGATATTTATTATTTAAATCGGCGCGGTAAGTATAGGCGAGCGGCCGGTAATTCGGTAATCAGTGGTTGCAAGTTCATGGTTGGACAAGGTCACAGACGGGCCCAACGAGATAATTTTAGACTGTAACGTTGATAGCCGATGTGTTGAAATGTTCCGGTGCCATCGGTTAGCTATGTCGGCTAGCTTCGAATTATAATTATATATAGTGCCCACAGTTTTCTAAACAATAGATAATGGAAACATTAGAAAATTGATAAAGGTTAAAATGCTAGCAATATTTGAATGGGCTGACTATAATAAATTATAGTTTGCTACATAATGTATTATAGTCAGTAGATTGGAATTTTGTGGTTGGCCTGCCTAGTGACACAAGTTTGCATTAAAGATCGTTTGCGTCTTGAGTCCCCAGAGTCGATTGCCAGATTAAGGTAAGTATAATTTGGTTATTCTGTTAGGCAATACTTATTAGTATCATAAAGTCTGATGAGTATGATATGGGATCTAAAATATGTCAGTGTTAAATGTCGGTTTGATACACGGTGGCATAAGTCTTCGTGTATAAACAGACTAGTCTACATAGACTAGCCTGTTTAATACATAGATACATACCTATGTATATAGTTTAATAAAATTTACTAACTTTCGCCACGGAAGCTATTTTGCCGTCGGTTTAATTTTAAGTTTTTGGATACTTTATTTCCATCATAACACTTTCATGATTGGTAACGGACTTATAGCAATTCTTAACAGTCTCCCTAACCTTTTCTTTACAATTCAATACGAGAGCGTGTCACGTGCTGACGTGTCAAGCCAAATTTCTTGCGGGGCGGAGTTCTTGGCCCAACAATGCGAGTCCTGGAGAGCCTAAGGATCCCTAATTCCAGGGTGAGGGTCTAACTTCCGGAGACTGCTGCGCAGTAAATTGTCGAAGAAAGGGGTACCGCGGTGCACCATTGTCAACCGATTCCAACGAATAAAACATTGTTAACAACATAGCCGATCGGGGCTTTGTCCCGTCGCGCACTCCTTAATTATGTGGAACAGTGAAAGGGTCATATTTTCTATTAAATTTACACAACTGTATAAATACATGATGTTTCGATTTTCGTTGGTTCATGAGTATAGGACTGTTGTTTGTTGATAGAAAAGAGATATTATAGTCCGTCATTTATTTGCGTTTGTAAAACAGATATTAATAACAGTTATAGAGACCTATAACTGTTATTAATATCTGTAAACAAACGTATATTTTTTTATGATGCTATATTATATTTTAGATCGATAACAAAATTAGTCGTTGCACGTTGCAAAAAATCCTAGTTATCATCAAAAGACAATTACACAAAAAAATCTTTCGATGATGATGTTTAATGAATATTAGATTAAATATATACTACATACACATAAACTATCACTACATTTATATACCAATAGTTTATGGGTGTGGCACATCGACCTGTCGGTGCCTGAAAAACGGTCAGACGCTAAAACATACAATCTTAATTAAATCATAATGGATAAGGATTAGGTTTTTATAAGTTAATATTCTACAATATTTTTAATAACAGCAAAATACTACATAAGGATTGCTCAGTCGCACGCGTGAACGACAGTTGGCGTCATACTTTTATATAATAATGATGAATATGAAAACATGATACTTCATACTACACGATATTGAGCTAATGAAAAGTATGCGTACCTACCAAATGAATGAAGGTAATTTATTTGATACGTTTGTGACGCCCGGGCAAGATGCTTGCATTTTCTAGAAGATATTACTACAATCTCCATAACACTACTCGAACCAGATACATTACTTACCGAATACATATCCTAGGGCACCTATGAGACAAATTTATATGACCAGTGATCGAAATTCGACCATAATTGATTTAAATTTTAAGTTTGATTATCATGGTTTTATTAAAAAAAGAATATTAAAATATATCTTTATTAACATAAGTTTGTTTTACATTTATTTGAATCCCTGAACCCTGAGCTACTTAAATACTGTATCACAGGAGTCAGTTTTTTTGTCTATAACTATACAGGTTAATTTACCTATATTTTCAAACAAAATAGTATTTACTTAATTATTTTCTTTCATTGGCGATATTCCTAAGCTTGCTACTTTGTTTTCTTTTTCTTTACTACATATAAATACGTAAATAAAATATAATATAAATAGTATACATATATCATACCAATCCACCCAAAGGTTGCCTATAAGACATTGCTGATATATGTAATTATGTATTGATATAATGTAACCATAGTTACGAAGAATAATACTATATCAGCCGAACAATGCCGAAATACTACGAACGCGATTCGACTGCGTTTGTCAAACGCATGGTTGTGTGCGTGTAGTGTTTTTTCATTAATTTAATGTAATTTTTTGCATATTTTATATAATTATTAGGTTTCGCCGCTCCTTCTCTATATAAACTTTAACTGTGCGAAATTCAAAACAGACTACTCCGTCCGCGCAATTTTCGTAAAAAGAGGGTACAAAGTTTGTGCTTCACGTATTAATATACAGATTCTTAGAAATTCTCGGGTCTTCATCGAGTGGTATTCCTCAAAATATCCGTCGACCGAAGTTTAAACAAGTAACAGTCGCTATATTATCTGATAGGTGAATTCAACCCAACATTCTAGTTCTTCACTATCGAATGCAAATAAATTTTCGTGAACCCTCGCTTGCGAATTGTGATTTCCCATTTTTTTGTCACGCCAACGTAGATCCCGTCGAGTCTCCCGTGGACCCCTGGGGATCCACCTGGACCACTTTGGGAACTAAGGATCTAGATCTTCCATTTCTATTATCCTATGCACATTTGCCTTACATTCATAGTCAATTGTATCTACACGCACATTTTATTACACCATATAATAATTATCTACCACCAAATTAATTTTATAAATGTGATAGTTTTAGAAGAGGTTTGGACCTGATGTCTCATTTAGACGCAAATCGAACAGGCCTAAATGAAACAAGGTACACTGATCACGTCACTTTATAAGTATAATATACTAGTTTTTGCCCGGGGATTCGCTCGCGTAAATGTAGGTTAGGTCAGGCTATGTTAGTAATCTCGTTTACAGCGACCCACCCACTATACAAAGCAGCGAGTTGGCACATCGTGAGGTTTTGGTCTGTAGGCCCGAAATACGGGAGAGCCGGAAATAACCCTCTCCCTTCCGCTTGTGACGAAGGGGTACGCATCAGAAGCGTTTCCCCATACAAAAAATAACAAATGACTATGTTAGTAACAGTACTTTTAAAAAAATGCGGGGCAGTCTTTCGTCTCAGTTCTTTTAGTGAAGAAATTTTTAATTCGTTTGGGTAGTTTTCGAGTTAAATCCCTACAAACAAACAAATAATTAAACCTACCTTAATTTTTAATTAACCTCTTTATTATATTAGTTTAGATATAGATTATACTTTTTTCGTGAACTTTGGACAGAAACGTGTAAAATATTAACTCTTCGATTTGAGAATATAGTTGCATCACCCTGTTTACGCAGTATCACATGTGGTGGCACGGCGAGTGCAGCGCCATTGTGCTCTCATGAGCAGATTACTATAATCATTACGCACGTAATGTGGTAAATGATAAGGTGTGCTCTAGGGCTCAAAACATATGCTTTTGTTACTCATTCGTTCTGGTAGAGCACACTCGGCGGCGGCAATGTAGGTCCGTTTTGTTTAAACAACCCTTAAATTGACGTTGTGGCTATTGGGATGTCGCTGGTATATTTCGTATTGTTATGACAAGTGGTCGCTTCTTGTTAGTAGATTTGACACCATTTTAAGAGGAAAACAATACATTTGTGCCAATTATTTGGAATGGCATAAACCGGTACGCTTAGCCTAGTACCTAATACACCATTACATTGGTTTAAGAGAAGAACGACTATTACTGCATTTTGTTTGATGCGTAAGAGTTCCAGAGATTCACATGTCGACCTCCACGATATGAATTCTTTTTCTATCTTTAATTCCTTTCTTCTAAGGACGGAAATGCGCGGCTAATACCTATTGCAAGAAAATCGGTAGCGTTGTAGTTTTCATACTAACTATGCCATCAATATCTTTTTAATGGCTGTTGGAATTCTATGTTTTTTCTTATATAGTGGCTTGTATTTAGGCCACTATGGACTATACAAAATAAAAATAAAATATTATGTAATTTTTACGAATTGCGTTAGATAACTTACCATAAGGCGAACTATAAGCTTGTTTGTCGGCTTGGCTGTATAAAAAGTTATCTGAATTTATTAGTTGTTTAATGTTTCACTGCGCGGATGGCGTAGTGGTTTAAATGGTCGCTTCGCCATTGCCACTGCGCCGAGTGTCGTGGGTTTGAATCCCAGACGGGACTTTAATTTGTTTGATCTACAAATGGTGGTTCCGAGTCTGGGTGTACTTTGTGTCCGTTGTTTAAATGTTTGTAAAGCGACACAGGAATTATGCCTGGAGAGAAAGATGTGATTAAAAAAATAAGTAATGTATTTGGTAGCCTTATATGAAACCGTTAAGAGGAAACACTAAGGGCGAGAGAATTGAAAAATAGATATTTGTGAAATCTATTGTTGTCGCGCAGTGCCCGCAGAGCGCGATAGAGACAACTGCAGCTTGGACCGAAAATACCTATTAAAAGGACACAAAATCAACGTTTTGTAGTCCCCTGATTCCTTCTCCAAAACTCGATCGATTTAGGTAACTACATTTTCATTAAAATTAAAGAAAGGCTGTAGCCGTCTTTCTATGTTTATATAATCTAGTCCTCTTTTTTATATAAGTTTAATCTAGATTCCTTTTTTTATATAATCTAGTTAAATTTTTGAGATTTTTGAAGGTTCATGTCTCTTTTAATAGTTAATAGTTAATTTATGAAAAAAAGGAAAACATAGAGGCATGCCAATAGGGGCCATAACTTTATTTAGAAAAAAATATAACTCCACTAGCATTATCCAGGGAGGAAACAGGGGACTACGTTTGTATGGGAAAACGGCCTTTGTGTTTCCTTTTAAGTATAAACTGAAGGTCAAGCAGAATTACCTATAGCTAACAAAACCTACGTAACAACGCAATTTTTCAGTTATGCATAGATTCAACGTTATATAAGGAGCTGTTTCTTGAAAGCCTAACTAAGAGTTTACTCTATCACTAAACTAATATAATTATAAATGTCGTATCGTTGTATTTCGTGCCTGGGCCTGGTAGTCTGTCGTATACCATTTTATATATACCTAGCTACACTTCGCAGCTCTCCTGCCGTTGTTTATTAAGATACTTGTCCGTTTAAGGCCACGCATCGCGTCATAATAATTATTATTATGTTTTATATTCTTCTAAGGTAAACTGTATGCTAGACCAGCCTTCGCTCTTAGACTAAAAGGTAGATCTTCTCGACATGGTAAAAACAAAATACTATTAGGTACAAATAGCAAATACACTTTTGAATTTATAATTCGAAAGTAATCATATTCGATCGTCGAGTCCGATTCTTCAATTCTATTTCCAAACATGGCTTCTTGCCTTTCACAGTGTTCAATTCTTGCAGTAGATTGTAGTACAAACCCACAATTACATCTTCCAACTCAAATTAAAAATGGCTATTGAAGCTTACACAATATTTCAAAAGCTACCGGATAATAACAACTTTTGAAGCACGACTCGATCATGTATTTACCTACTGCGATGTGGAGCCAACATCCTGGGCAAATCGCTCCAATCACTTCTAATTACCGCGCAGTAATGTTAGAGCATTCGTTGCAGACTACCATCACTTGTACCTAGTTAGGTAGGCAGCTATAGATGCATAGTACTGGCAGATCAATCGACGGGATCGGCTCATTATGCAGCATCCATGAACTGAATCGCGGTCTGTCATTACGGCAAATGGAGGCAAATTGCGCACATCTAACGCACTGCCGCCGTCGAACCGCCGATAATGCCGACTGCCGGTAAAAGCGTGAACTCGAATCGTTTCGGTATTAACTCGTATGGTAATGAGGATTCAGGCCTACGGAGTACAGGTTGTATGTTGGTACGAATTGCTCTCGTGAAGCTTGTTTTTACTTTTGAGATATACAAAGGAGGAGGAGGAGACTCGCTATCTTCTTCTTATTTATGTTTAATGGATGATATTGAAGCACAGCTGACATTTTTAATTTACGTCTAAGACGATCTAAATAAATCGGTAAAGATCCTTATATGTGGCAAAACCGATGGAAATTAATTACTTTTAACAGTATAGTCTTAATTAAGTAACAATAACGATAAATGTCTTAAGTGTAGATATCTATATCATATATTAATGCAAAGTCTTAAAAAAAGCTCAGTGAAAGGACAAATCTGTGCTTCTTTGCTGAGCTTAGGACATCAGTATAAACATTTACCACGCTAAGCACACTGAACTTTACTTGACTATAGTTTAAACCTTCGACAAATTTCACATGTCTTCGTGATCACGGATATTCCAGACATTTCAAAAAAATATTAGATATATATAATGTCCTCACGACGTAACTATACTAAACTAAGCAGTTGGAATTTTGAACGCATCGCTGCTTTCGATAAGCACTAAGAAGATGGCACGATTAAAAAACCATGACCCGCTGCTATGATATGTACAATGTCGGAGTTATGAAGTTCACATAATCTACCAATGTATACTTGTAAATGGTGGGTAAAACGCAAAATAATGGTTCATACACAATAGATTTCTCTAACCTAGGTAAAGTATAGTAAGTCTGGCGAAAGATAGAACTGCTCTTATGTAAGTTTATAAAATGAAAACTTACCTAAGAGAGGTCATCGTTTTCGTTGAAGTTTATACAATGTAAAATGTTTTACTAATCTATATCTATGCTAATATTATAAAAAGGAAAGATATGGTTTTTTTATTGTTTGTTTGTTTGTAATGATTTGACTTCAAAACTACTCAACCGATTTAAAAATTGTTTCAACATGGGAAAGCTATATTATCAGCGAGTAACATAGGTAAATAGTAAAAGTCCTATTTTTTATTTAAAATCAATAGGCCTGTTACTAGCAAAAATTAGTTTAAGTTATAAAGTAAAACTTACGAACGACGAAATGTTGTTACTGATTTGATTCTCGTCTTGTTCGCCTATAATGTATTACGATAGTTAGTACAATATTATCAGTATTAATTATTTATTATCAGTCAAATTTCTCACCTTTTACGTCATATTGTTAATTAATTTATTTTTATTAAAACTCCTCTAACATAATAATATTATGTCTATAAATTATAATTTAGTATAAGTAGGTAACTAGAATTAAGAAAGAGCACCTCTTTCGCCAACAAACTGTGTTTACAGTTTGGCGAGTTTGTAAACAATGTACCACATTTTAGTTTTATGGAAATAAATGCTATTAAAGAATTATATTTGTGTTGCACATGAAAACTAATAAGCAATACATGGGCGTAGCATATTTCGCTCAATTACAACTGCCTTTACATATGACGATGCTTCAATAAAACATTAATTAGCTACATCCACTATCATTATTATCCGTATATTTTTAGCTCAACTTTATTATTCTCCATGTAAATTATCTCGTCACACGTTCCCTCGTATGTAGGCTAAGGAAGATACCCAGCAATTGGTATTCAGTCAAGAAAATCATCTAATTGTCACCGGCCTATTATTTGTGGTAATTTGCGTAATAACCATTGCCCTTGTCGCGGTAAGTATTACTTATGTGTGTACGTATAACACGCATACCTATTATATACATGTGTACGTTATATACCTAGCGTACCTCCTTATGTACCTAAGTACTACTACATAGGTGCAAGTAAAGTATATATATATTCGATTTAACGACACAATTACCTGTTTCAGTTAATACGGATCTGTTATTTACTATGTTCTTGTATAATTATTTGAAGGTATGGTGCGTTACGTGATAGAATGGAGAGATTTTGTTCATAATAGGAGCTGATAGATTGACATTGTCTAAAAATGATCTCGGATTTCAGGGTATTATTTATATGTACTTATAGAAAAAGTTATTTAACTACTCGAAAGACTGGGCTTTTTTTAATGGCAATATTTTGACAAATAGGTATATGTATATTTAGCTAAGACTATTTGACATTGAATACTTTAATCATAAATTTCCTTTCAGCTATTGTGATCTGTTAGAACTTGCATAATATTGTAAGGAGTTATCTTTTTATACCATATAGACACGCAAATTATTTATTTTATTATTGATTTAATAAAAGTATTGCCTGATTGTAACTATACATTTCTTATAAATTTTTACGATTGCCTTTATAAATATAAGGCTCCTAGAAGAGTACCTATATAAACATTAAGTATAGTAAGTACATTTTGGCAATATAAATTGTAAAATATATTACGAAAGGTTGAATAAAAATTTCGTAAACCGTCATTCAATAAAACATACCAGGAACGTGTATGCTTTTATGACATAGTACTTATGTAGTTGCGTTTAAATCATAGAACTATGTGCATTGTGTAGCTACAAGCAGATAGTAGACAAATAGTGAGGTAAACAGCGTGATTACCTTTGACGTAAATAACGTGAAATTAACGTGCAGTACGGTACAGCTAGTACAAATGCTGCATGGAGGTCCTCGTAAAGAGGAATTACTCGCATCAGGGATCGCGGTAATGGGCGAAATGACATCAAAAATGAAAATTATTTTTAATCGCAACCAATTGGCGTGCGGCGTGACGACGTCTAACCACAGATAACCACTGGTCGGCTGTAAGCCAAGCGTGACCTTAATTAAACGGTAGCTCTGACAACTGCAATGTGCTGTGGAATACAGCGGATAGTTCTGCGTGGTTCTGCTAACTCGTTGTATGATCGATAAAATAGTTGCATTCCTGGAAATAAGCCTATAATGAAAGTATATGGTTCGCTGTATGTGGCTCACTATCGCAATACTTAATTCAGCTGTCGCGATGTCACATATTGTGACGACACTAGCGACGTAGTGTGCAATAGCAGTACCCATGCAGACACTATTAATGATAGGGGTTGAAATATATGTAAAGTTGCCGGTTAGTATGAAGACAATCGGAAACGTTGCGGTTTTTTGTACTAACTATTTCATCAAAATTTTTATAAAGCTTTTCACGATTTCTATGATGTTTTTTTCAAGTAAAGTTGCTTGTTTAAGCCCGCTATGGTGTGTCTTAAATAAACGAAAACGGCAACAATCATGTAATTATAGCGAGTTGGAACAACGAATACTGGCACATACTAATCGACATAACTTTAAATACAAATTGTATAAACAATATATGTTATATATTTTACGAATTTTTAAATTACCACTTCGTTTTTTACAAAAGCCCCGAAATTAGATGTAGGACATAAACGGCAATTTCATTATTAAAGATCTTTTAGAATGTCACCTGAAAAACTATCGAAGTTTACCTACTTGTTAAATAATCTCAGGGTAATAAATACATCACCTGTCAAAATTCAAATGTCATAATATAATATTGTAATGCGTTAAAATAGGTTAAAATTGGTTATGGCTATGAGATTATTTAGGTATTTCCTCGTATCATTTAGCAGTTCCTCATGTCATTTATTACTATTCACGTGATAGCTAGCTATGTTTCGTTTCACATTGATGCAAAGGATGTATTTCACCATGTTATTGCGCAATTAATTATGACAAAACTAATGGAGCCATTCTTTAATTTTTCTTATAGTCACTAGAGTTCAACGCGCTCTAAATTTTTTTTATATATTCACCCAGATTGGCCAGAAAGTCCTCCTTAAAGTAGGCCTTACCACTGCTACTACGCCGAGTGTTGTGTGTTCGAATTCCACACGGGACAAAAATTTTGTGCGATGATGTTTGTTTCGAGTCTGGATAGAAAGAAGAAAGAAAGAAAATTAATTTATTTGACAAAGAAAAATACAAAAATAACAAATTAAATAATAATAAAATTTTGTCAAATGGGACCTAGTTCAGCATATGCCAGGCTAAGAAAGCCTGGCGCTGGTTTTCAACTGGATGTTCTTTGTGTCCGTTGTTTGAATGTTTGTAAAGCTCCCCGCGACACAGAATTTATTTCTAGTGCGGGAAATATCTTTATTTAAAATATATACAGCGTGTAACAGAAAGGTGTGGTTATATTTTAAGGCCGTGATATATATCTGATAAATAACCTATGTGCCCTATACCCGCATCAAAAAAACAATTGTGAATTTTATGACAATTTATTAAATTTTTATTTACCTAACCATAGAAAAACACGCATTATATCATTATCCAAAGCATGTGACTCGACTGATCTCTGTGATACCGAAAATGACCATGTGGTCATTTTCGGTATCACAGAGATCAGTCGAGTCAGCTGTTTGTGTTATTTAAATATCAACAAGAATATGTGATATTGATAAGCCGATAAACAGAAAATGCTGTATCTTAGTGAAAATAATGTATATGGATTTGGTCGTCGCGGTTTTCCATTGTACTGGGACTATATTATATGATGCTTAAATATGATCAGACCTTTCTGTTACACGCTGTATAACGATTCGTTTCTTTATTAGGTATAGGAACTGGGCTTATATGAGTCACATACCTATTACCTACGGACAGTTGCTTATTGCATCTTTATTCCAAAACGTTTGACTCATAACAAGTTATAGATCTACCTGCGTCTGTACCTAAATCTGTATCCTTATAGGTATCGATAATATATAATAATGTGCGCATTTATTAGAAGTAGGTAAACATGTATATAATGGCAGTAACCTTTAAACTAGCTATTTATTACAGAGCCCGCAGCAATACCATTTTAAATGGTAGACGCCAATTTGTTCTCGAATCTACCTACGTTATTATCACGTTCGAATCGTGAGTATTCGCCACTCAACTAACCAGGTAAATACCTACAAAATATGGTTCTTAATACTTAGCGATATATGGAAAATATCAATGAACTGCGAATGTGGGCAAGAGTAGGGTGCTGTATAAGAAATTAGGAAACCGAAACAGCATTTTATTTAATGAAAACAGGTAGGTAATGTTGGTACATTAACATAGTTAAAATGACGCATAATTACTTAAGTGTGTATGATTGTTATGAACAAGTGTTATTGCTACTAGAAAGCACTATTAAGGTAATTGACTTACATAGTTTATATATCGGACGTCATCACGTTTTGACTGCCCTGCTTAACCATATAATCACTACTGAAATATTTCACTCCACTTACAGTAATATCGCGCATTAAGCCGCTATCGCGGGTGTAATTACCTTACTTGAAACAATACAAAATAATAAAAGCGAATCGGGCGCAAGCTATTTGCATTTCCGATGGACGGTGGGGCAGGTGTTTTTCCTTTCTGGCCGCGTGCTGTCGGGGCGGCTAGAGCGAGAGCGGCGGTCTCTACTTGTACCGCTCACCGCGCCTTGCCTCATACCAAATTATTATTTTGATTACGTTTAATTTGCATACGGTCTGCGGAGCGATAGCCCCGGGGCCAGCGCGCCGCGCACCGCCCGCCGTCGTTACGACCCCTGTACTTTTCTGTAATGTTTTCGCCATTTTCAACAAAATTCCTCACAAATCATATAATTTCAGGTATCATCATGGTTATTACGAAGAAGCGCCCGTGGTCCTCGTACCTGTGTAATAGGTCGATCGCTGCTCAAATTCCTGATAACTACGAGTAATCAACATAGAACCTGCCCCGGCAGGCTTAATGATCCGTCGTCTTCAATTATTGGTAATATCAGACTTTTAAACGTTCTTAGGAAGCTGACTGGCAGGTTTGGTTGGATGGTAACGTTGCTTATTTATTCCTAAGGTCACATTTCTTAAACGAGCGCCCGTGGGCATGTCATACTTGCTCATTTAAAATGTTCCGTACATAATTATATTATTTACGGAATGATCGCTGCGTCAGGTAATTGCATATCTAGCTTGGATCAGTTGGCATGGCGCTATAAATGCTGAAGTTGTCTTGAAGGTAACATTACGTGCTGTATTGTATATGTTTTATTTATCGGAACACATAATGAGAATATGTCGGAGTCGGCTACCGTGCGGCGCACACGCATTGGCGTCGGGCGGTCCAATCGGCGGCGAGCCACGCCCACACCCGCACAATCAACTTCAATCTCGCGTTCACTGAGCTGCGAGCTACTCCGAAACTACGTTTGTTACTCACTAAAGTATGAATCACTTGATATCGATACTATAGGTGTACAAGGGCTTTGTAAAGGTTACATTTATCATAATTGTTTGAATATAGGCTGCAATTCGATATTGTTATTTATTGACCAATATTTGCATCATTTTTAATTTAAGTCATAATAAATATTGTTGTTAAGCTTTTCATAAGAGACCTGACGTTGTGCTGCTAGCAAATGGAGTAAATAATGATTTTTGCTCGATGTGTAGAGTAGGTATACCAGGCCCAAGACTACCTACTAATACCAGACCGTCTCCTTAAGTTTGTTGCAAACGCTACTTACCGTAACTCAAAAAAGGTCCAATCGGTCATTTCCTTTTGGAATTCTGCTACGTCCGCTCACATATATTACTATTTAGATATAAAGTTACTATGGATACCCCACTGAATCGGATATTTTCATATTTTACGTGTTTTCTGAGTAGGTACCTAGTATAATATACCTTGGATCTTTTTGTATTTAGGTACCTAAGTTTGTATTCCTAAGAATACGATACAAAGTATATAGGTACTTATTTAATGCGACTGGTCACTGGGTAGTAGGTAGGTATGTAATGTAAGTATCTGCTGAGTAATGAACCATATGACTAATTTGGTATCTTCCAATACTGTATTATTATAATTAGACAATAGTCAGGCAGTAATAGACTACTATGTATTTAACATGACTAAGTTATCTAGGCAATAATAGCGCCAGTTATTAAATAAGTAGGTGTCTCACCTATTGTTTACTAGGTATGTACGGGTCACGAGTTCATTACCGTACATACCAACGGTGCCGACGCAGCACCTACGTCCAAAACTGACATGCGTCTTAAAGTATTCCGCAATAACTTTTATATTAATAAGCTATTAACCAAGTAATAACGAGTACATTATTAACTTATAACTACAACACACTATCAAGGAAAGATAAGCCATCGTTGTTTGCATTGTAATAATTTTAAACTAACTTAAGTAATTGAAATTAAACTACTATATACGGATTTTATCGCGTTGTTTATTTGACACTGTTTTACATAATTAAGAAACTGTTACACTACATACTACTACTATTAAACGTTATTAATTTTGAAGCTAATTAAATTATTAAAACTATTATATCTGTTTTGATTTAATTTTACACTTTCCCCGACGTTTCGGTTGCTTTTCAGCAGCCATGGTCACGGGGAGACTTTTTTATTATATTAAGGCATCATTAGCCAAAATTGATACAAATTCAGAAAACAACACAATTGACGTTATTTTATTGAAATATTAGCCTTTAGCACAATACGATACATTTTACGATTATTATTGCTAGACTGATTTTCTAGTCTTTGGCTAAGGGGTATTTAAATTAAGCGGACAGTAGAGATCTTTAAAAAAAATCCATTGTGAATACAGGCTAGTTTCATTATTAGGTAATTTCCCTGTATAGTAGGTAATATCATAAATAATTTCATCCACTCAAGCATGAACATGAAAGTATTCATAATGACAAGCAACAACTCAAAAAAAAAGTGCCCAACGTATCATTGCAGTCAATTGATCAATAGCTGTCGGCTATTCGTATTGAGCTTTTCATCGTCCTCGATATCCGGGGCATTCAGAGCTGCATCTAATGACATAATCGGGCCCTCGGGCTTCCCGCGTACCACTATCACGGTGATTACGAGCGAGAGGCCCAACCGTAGCGGACAGCTCGCAAGTCGCAGGAATACTGTTGCAAATTGATTCGATGCCACGGGCACTGAGACTGAAACACCTGACTATGAATACTCCGTAATAAGAAAGTTTGAAAATTCTATGTCAATTTTCCATTGTCTGTCGCTGACTCGTTATTTCTAAGAAGAATGAATCCGCAATTGGTACCAATCCGTGTTCGCTAATCGGGCGCGCGTCCAGTGAACGTAAGCTGCTTCAAGTCAAACCAACTCGTAAAACTGTTAAGCTGTTGCCGATATGACTTACTATGCAGCACTTATCCCTCTCTTATTCGTTTTACAGCATAAGCATGAACAACATTTATATTAGACGACGAAATAAACAGTTTTCCTACTAAATATTCGTATATATATAATTTACATATTTACATTTCGTCACTGTGTCCGGTAAATGGCAAAAGGATCAATATCTAATATAATTACAAAGGACAAAAAAAGGTACTAAAAATTTCCAAACAGAAAAACCAAGCCTGGCAAAATAATTAGCCATATACCGATCATACCCATGAATACAACGTAACATAAATGTTAAACAAAACCCTTTTCTACCAAACCAATAATTTGCAAGGCTTTGTATAAAATCTGGAATCGATACATCAGTTGCTGGAATGAAGGCAAAAACCAATCATAAACTTATGTATATTTAATTGAGTTTTTCCACGATAAGTCACCACCGGCACTTAGACAATGCAAAATAAATAAAGGCCGGCCGTTCCCCGGTTATTATTGTTTTAAAATTTCAACTCTTGCTGTCACAACACAACGCTACAGCCAACATTGTCTCTGTAAAAAAGGCAATTTTCACACTATGTATATTTACTAGCTGTGCACGGTGTAATGGACTCTAATAACATTAGATTTTCCATGGAGCAATGGGATTTTTTTCATTGTCCTACCAACTGGTGTTTTTCTATGCATAATAGGAGGGCCACGCCAAGATTACAGAGTCGGAGTTTGTACTGATACCTGTGTTTCCGTGGGACTGTAACGGTAACGCATTAACAAAAGGCTCGGTACGATTGAAGCCGTGCCATAGCCTACCATTTTCTGAAAGGAAAATTACAAAGAAACGAACGACAATTTTTGTAATGACTTCTTCGCAAATACGCTTAGATATTGACGTCGCTTGTCATACTTCGGATATAATGTAGTTAGATAGACAAATCGTTCATCAATTTGCATCGATACTGAGAGAATATTTAAGGGACTTAAGTACCTAATTGACATGTGAATTGAAGAGTGATTTCATATCTACTTCCTTTTTACATTAATTGGTATAGTTAAAGTATATTAAGTTACCACCTATTAAAGTCATTTAAATAGAATTTATAATAAAGATTTTTGCTTTTATTTGTATGGTAGGTACTTAATAAGTAACCTTCATATATTGTATTTGGCAGTTTTACTATTAATAATTTGGAATAGGTTCAGACACTTGTTTATGAGTTGACACAATATCCGTATTCAAAAACTAAAAGAACTATAGCATTAATCGTTTTCACATTTTTTTATTGTATGTGGATGGTATGGTATACCTACGCGTACGGTCTGCCTGACGGTAACCGATTAGGTATCGTAGTCTATGTGTTTACGTGCAAATATCCTTGATGTTGCAAATCAGCGATAACATTCCAGTTTCGGACTCATAGTCCTTCAGATTATGAGTCGTTGTACTACTAGTGCAAGATATCTAGATCACACAAACGCCCCGTACTGATAGCAAATCATCTCCAGCCAGCCAGGAGCTAAGAGACTGTACAGTGTACACACCGTAAGACCTCTTGCACTGTGTTTCCCTTTCGAAGGGTTGACAACATGCAAGTTACCCTGGTGTTAGCGCCCTAAGGCTACGTTTACTGCTTATGGCCATATGCGTGTTTGCCACCATAAAGAGTAAATATTTTCACTGTCGATGATTATATTGAAATAAGAAATTGTCACTAATATTTTGGAACTTCATTGTAAAAACGAATGTATGATATTGCAAAAATATTTACAGTTAAACAATTATTGTTGTGTTATGCGCGCGGCGTAATACTCAATTAAAGCGGAATGTAAGTATGTTTAACATTAAGTAATAAAAATAATTGCACATACGTACGTGCATACATACGAAAAACATATTAACATTATCAGTATGTGGCAGAAATAAATATATCTCAAAGTTTCATGTGACTTTTGTACCTATTGTACCTATAAGCATATATCTTTTATTATTGCTTAGCACTGTAAAATATTCTAACTTTAATTAGTGAATTGAGATTATGTACTTAAAGTAACAAACATATCTAGTTCCTTTTACAAATATCACAAAAAATAAGTGACGACAGGAATTTTCAGTAGGTAAAGACCAATAAGTAGGTATGTTAATTCTTATAGGTAATTTTTAAGCGTAAGCTCGTCAATGCGTTGTACTGTAGGGTCGATCCCCTAGTTAGTATGATTAAAATCTAGGTATACTTTGAGTCCGATTTTGCGTCACATAAAAAAATTATATAATGACTAGATGTTCCCGCGGTTTCACCCACGTTTATCGTTACTGCGCCGCCCCCGTGGGTCGTATCGTGATGTTATATAGCCTATAGCCTTCCTCGATAAATAGGCTATCCAACACGTAAAGAATTTGTCAATTCAAACCAGTAGTTCTTGAGATTAGCGCGTTCAAGTAAACAAACAAACTCTTTAGCTTTATAATCTTATATATAAAATTCTCGTGTCACAATGTTAGCTACCATACTCCTCCGAATCGGCTAGACCGATTTTTATGAAATTTTATATGCATATTTAGTAGGTCTGAGAATCGGCTACTATCTATTTTTCATACCCCTTAGTGATAAGGGTTGTCCAACCCTAACATTTTTATTTTATCTTTTGGTCAAAACATTTTTTTATGGCAAAACAACGTTTGCCGGGTCAGCTAGTATTAGTATAGATATTTGAATGTTTGTTTCAGACACCCGATATTCAGGGAATGTAAATACAGAGCGGTGTTAAAAAAAATGGATTTCTACCTGATTTTAAGATATCTACCTACGTACCTACATATGTAATATACCTACCTATTTAATTTATTAACTTATTACGAATAACATCAAAGTAGTTTGTAAAAACCTTATTCAACACTAAATTAATCATACAAATGTCAACTTAATCATACACAACTGTTTATTGGATCACATTAAATAGAACCTATTTGTGATAAAAGTAATAGTACCTGCCATTCGTCTATTATGTGTCCTCCTTTTTGTCAAATTATCGTAATTTAAAAGGTCATTAATGGAAGAAATGTATTTGGTAGGCGGTCGTCCGGCCGCGGTCGTTCTGTAGAGTTCCTTTCCTTTGATAATTATATGTTACAAGAGACCGCATCAAAATAAATGCGACATAAAACTTTATTTTATTACTCCAAATTGTCTCAAATTTGACAAGATTGTATCATAATTAACATATTTGGAGAAATAAAATGATCATTCATATTTATGTGGGAGCGAATGTGGAACACCAGTGCCACTTATCGAGATGTCATTGTGTGTGGATTCACCTGGCGATAAGTTGCTTTTTTTTAATTCCGTTCGATGGCTAAGGAATTAATACGTGATAAAAATACTTAAAATACGAATAAACAGAAAGGTTGTCTTCTGTTTACGCGAATGTTATTCATTGAAATTAGACTACTTTATAACGGATTTTATCACGTTGTTTATTTAACACTGTAGGTATTACATAATTTTAAAACTATTACACTACTACTACTATTGAATTTTACTAATTTATAATATTTTAATAATAAAATAATACAATTATTTAAACTATTAAAATTTTATCAGACGGCCTTCTCTCGTAATAAAAGTGTTAAAACTGGAATTCCGATCTAGGTCAAATTTGAGCATAATTGTAATTGTAATAGGTGTACTATTTTAACAGATTTTATTTCTGAAATTGGCTTTCTATTGATATGCTATGAGTTGATTGGAATGAAGTGAGCAGGAATCTGATTTTTATATTGCTGTTAAAGTTGTTATATGGAGACGCAAAATACGCAAAATATTTTATAATATAATAGTTTAGTTTTTTATATGTTACATACATACATAGGTTAGCACTAAATTTATGTCTACAATTACATAAGTTAAAATAAAATGTTTCAGCAAAGTAGAAACACACTAAACATTACTAGGACAAACACACAACTGTACATTGTTTTTTTAGAGTTGTTTAAATAACGTTATATTCAGAGCAGGTATTGAATAGGTTCACAAAATTCCGGTATACTGTTTTACTAGTTCTACAGAGGGCGTTTGGACTAATTTGAGTTCTTACGATGCAATACCGCTTAGCACAGGACGATAGCATAGAATTCTGGGAAATTGTTAAATGACATAATTATTATATTTATATATATCGTATCTTTATTTAAATAACTTTCTAAGAGAACGTTCAAATCGGATCTGTTCGGTTCTGATTCCAACGTATCTTTTGGATAACCTAAATGTAGAACAGAATCCTAAATTTGTACTGGTATTCAATCCCTGATTCAGAAACCTAATAATATTAATAATTCGTGCACATACCTACGAATATTCTTTGTGTTGACTCAGACTATATTATTATTACTGCATAATTAATAGGTACTACGAACAAGGTAGAGAGCTCTAACCCATAAAAATATGAAACACGCTACAAAATATTTGACTCTTATGTATATTAAGATTGCTCTCGTTTTGAGGCGTATAAAATGGACATCGTTTTCTGCATTTATAGAACGATGCCGTATATCCCTGTACGATTTGGTAGAGTTCTGTTACACCTGCTTTTCACCAGCTATGCTTTAGATACCCCATAATAAAATATAATATAAAATAATAAGATGTTTTTGAACTAAATAAAATTAATCTCTTGGCCATTGTTCGGACTCCGGAGTTCTGAACTCCAGACACAATGATTTTTATTTAGTGTCTGGTTGCTGGGTATTGCAGAATTTAGTATATGATATAATCTCTTGCTATTAAATTTGTGTAGAAGTACAATAATAAGCTAGCATAATATTTTCGACCAGTGTATGAAAGTAGGTATCTACCTAAGAGAAGAATATAAGGAAGTAGGTTAGTGTACCTACCAGATAGTCATCTAGTCTACCTACTTCCTTAAATTATTCTTCTCTGTATCACACACTACATTAGGCCTGAAACTACTCAGAAATGCATCGCGATAATGACAGCCATGTCATCCTCGATTTTAGAAAACCGACTGATGTACGTTGGATTTTCTTAATATTCGACGAACTTATTTAGATTGGAAAATATATCTTTAGAAATATTAAATAAATCAATAAAAGTAATTAGCATAGAGTAATAATAATCGTTTACTAACAATCATAAGCTACAAATACCAGAGATTTATACGTTTACTAACATTAAATATTATATTGGTAACACGCTACATAATATTGATAGGTACTTATGTATATTAAGTCTTGTTTTGGCACGTGTAAAATAGATATAATCTTGCTGCTTTGTTTGTAACACCATGTCGTATGGGTTAGTAGAGATCTGTTTCAACTACATTTCATCAGTTATGTTATAGGTAGAGCAGCGATAGCTCAGTAAGCAGACCAATAGACTGCAATGCAGAGGGTCTGGGGTTCGAACCCACGTCGCGCACCTCCAACTTTCGGAAGTTATATAACTTTTCGAAATTATGTGCGTATTGGTTGACAATTATCGCCTGCTCCGTGCCTCGGAGAGCACGTTAAGCCGTCGGTCCCGGCTGCCATGAACATCTATGGCAGTCGTTATTGGGGAAGTCGACACAAAAGATCCCACTGGGTCGAAGTGTCACCAGTCTGTACTGACTGGCCCCCCCACACAAGATAAGATAAGATATGTTATAGGTCTTGCATAATAGGAGATGATATAAAATATTTTTTTAGGACTAAAGAGTTAGTTTTTTGCCATTGCGCGGTCTCCGGGGTCCAGAATTCGAGACATAATACATTTTACTTTGAGTCTGGATGCTGGCTATTGCAGCATTTGCAGGGTATAATAAATTATCAATTGCTATTTAATGTATTTAAATATGCAATAATAAGCTTACGTCATATTTTTTATTTGTCTGCATTGTAAGAAAGTAGGAAGTCTATATTGTAATCACTTAGGTATATATTATTATAAAATATTATCGGGATTTTCAGAAAATAAATATCAACTTTTCAAATTAATCTTCTCTGTATATTAGGCTTAAAACTAGTCTTAAATGCATCGCGATGATGAAGGCCATGTTACTTTTTATCTATCCTCAATCTATCATGTCGAACTTTTTTATATAATTAATAATTTCTTTAAAATAAAGTATTAGGTAGACAGTAATAAAATGCCGTTTATATAAAAAAAAAACTATTATTATAATAAGCATAAGCATAGAATAATAATAATAATTTATTAACAATGTTAAGCCACTAATACCAGACATGCATGCATGTCCTGTTACGTACCGTACTCGTCTAAGCCATAGATTATACACTTACACTGGTAGTTTCAGCCAGGCTCTAACTGCAATGATACATTTAACTGCAAAATGTTAATATACCAAATATATCTCTATGTGTATTGCGGTCCAGCTTAATTTTGAACGTTAACGTTTCGGTACAGTAAGGCCTGGCGCACATCCTTCGGCATCCCTACATGTAAGCGCACATTGGCGGTACTATGCCGTGACATCCTGAGGTATGCCGCGACGTCCTTAAGCATACCGAAGCGTCCTTAGGCATGCCGTGGCGTCATTAGATACCGTGCTCGCGCCTAGCTTTTTTCACAATAGTCTTAGGCCCGGCGCACATTGGCGGCACAGCACGGCAGGGGATCCTCCGGCATCCCTACATGTAAGCGCACACTGGTGGTAACTATGCCGTGATATTCTTAGATATGCCGCGACGTCCTTAAGCATACCGAAGCGTCCTTAGGCATGCCGTGGCGACATGAACGATGCTAAGCTAATGAACCTACGCGCGGGGCCGCGGGGTACGGGCGGGCGCTGTCTTGCCGCGGTATCCCGAAGACTGCCAAAGCGCTCAGAGGGATGCCGAAGCGTTTCGAAGGCTGCCGACACAGCATGCCTAAGCATACCACGGTATAGTTTTTGTACTTACGACTGTTAACATTGAAATTTCAACTTTATTTCCATACAATTAGGTTATATTTTTATTCGTCGCCTAAAAATACCTTGCCATGCCATGCCGCCAATGGGCGCCGGGCCTAAGTGTGGCCCCAAGTGTTGGAGGGAAACCATTGTAATTTTACTTATACAGACAATACATACCCTTAACTATGTACTCCTATAGATTTTTTGACTGCACAGATGTCGTAATTGTTTAAGGCCCGGCGCACATTGGCGGCACGGCACGGCAGAGGATCCTTCGACATCCCTTCATGTAAGCGCACACTGGCGGGAACTATGGCGTGACATCCTTAGGTATGCCGCGACGTCCTTAAGCATACCGAAGCGCTCTTAGGCATGCCGTGGCGTCATTAGATACCGTGCTCGCGCCTAGCTTTTTTCACAATAGTCTTAGGCCCGGCGCACATTGGCGGCACAGCACGGCAGGGGATCCTCCGGCATCCCTACATGTAAGCGCACACTGGTGGTAACTATGCCGTGATATTCTTAGATATGCCGCGACGTCCTTAAGCATACCGAAGCGTCCTTAGGCATGCCGTGGCGACATGAACGATGCTAAGCTAATGAACCTACGCGCGGGGCCGCGGGGTATTTGTCATCTCCAAGCATCCCCGAGTATCATATAAGATGCATATTTGTGTCGTTTATATCTGTAGCCAGAATTTGGGGCATGCCTTATTGGTCCAGTTAAGTCAGATTTCGAACAGTTTAATGGATATAGTCCTTAGCCATCCGGCAGACAAATTCGTTGTTATGGGCGACTTCAACCAACCGAAGATTGTTTCGTTTCCATCAGATGACGATAATTCATTTAATCCTACAGGGTGCTATGCAGCAAAATTTTATCGATTATCTTAATATTTGTAACATCCCCATACTAACAATAACTATATTGTCAATACTGTCTAAAATCAGTGACTTTTTATTTACACAGATACATAAGTATTATTTAGTTAGTTTTTGTTACATACATACAATGTTACATTAGCACCCACGTATTAACGGGCGTGCATATATGTATCTACACATCTATACTCATCTACCGTGCACATTGCCAGATCGGTGTTGCTACAAAGAATTTTCTATCAGATAAAGCTTTTCAGATATGAGTTAAACAAAAATTATTAAATTCACTCAAATTGGCTCCATATCTGATCAAAATTATATATAAAGTAAGTAAAATTAGTGCTATATCAGTTAATAGAAGTTTTAACTTCGCTACTCTCCGCGAGATGGCGCGTTAAGTGCGACTACGGATTCATCACAGTCGGCCTGCTCATTTCACGCAACATTAATATTGGCTAGCAAATAATATTATCTAGTCCTGATAACAATATCTATTGTATTAATCAACACAACTAAACCCAAAAAGAAAATAATAATAGCAGTTTATAAAACAACGCAATCATTAGAGTTTATAGGTAGGTATAATTAAGCGCAACTCAGAAGAACGGTAATGCGAATATGTAATGGTAATTAAGAATAATATTAATACGTATTAAGTCTTTAATGACTGCATTTCCCGTTGCCAGTGGGCGTGGACGAAACATGCCATTTGTTCTTTCACAAATGGCGTAAAAACGTTCGGGAGCGCTCCGCCCCGAGTGGTTGCATTTGTATTCATCACCATCCATCCAGGTTGTATTGGTGCGGAACCTAACTGTTGCATGACATGCCATATGCGGTGACATCGTTGCAGAACGTATGATTCAAATTACCCTAAATAAATTGTGTACGGATAGGTTTTGCGGTTGATTCGCACGGCGCGAAATTATTTATATTGGTCATATTTGATTCGGCATTGATTAAACTGGTTGAAAACAATTGATAGTAACTTCAGCGTAAACAATAACTGTTTAAATCCCGCTGCGCAGAATGTATTTGTTGCACTTGTAACAAATATATTGATAATATTATAATTAACTATTTATTGTGCCTGATATTCTGAACCTACATATATACCTAGGTATTTAATTATTGAAGCACATGTTATGGGCAAAATACACCATCTTGTCTTAGAAACTCAGTACGAGTAACTGAGGCAATACCTTTCTAACGATATATTAAAATGTATACACATATTTGTTTAATTATTGCATGTCTTTGTATTTTCTCGTTAAGTAAATTAATTTACGTTTTAAAATAATAGCGCTTATGCCTTAAATAAATTATATTATATTATAATAATTAAATAAAATAATACACAAATAATCACGTACTTTTAGATATTTGTAAGTAAATTAAACTCTTATTGTAAAAACGTGTCAAGAGTCAAGATATTAATTTCAAGAAAACTATTAAAAATATTTTTCGGTCACGTCAAAATTTAATAGGAAGTAGGTACTTGAATGATTTGTGGCGTAGAGCTTCCATGGAAAGAAGCAGACAAGAAACTTAAGGTCACTAATTTCAATCGTCACTTAATTACAACTTTTTGTATAAATAAAATATGTTGTAACCAATTGGCGCTAGTAGTATATAAAAAACAATTACCTACTTTACTATGTAATTAAAAGGGTTGAAATAATATCTTAAATATAGCAATTATTTAAAGCCAGAAAAGCAAATCTTATAGCAAAACTATTGACCAAACATCGGCAACTGTAACTACTGAATATACATATGTTGCTATGATGCTTTTAATTGTTTTACCAGATGAATGTCTAAAGATATATTTACTTACCTTGTTTACATTTTTAAGTTTACTTTAATGCAATTATTAATCTTTATTATTCGTAATTTAAAAAAAAGCATTTAAGATTCTGATTTATTATTTTAGATATATATAATATTTGTTTTCTTTTACTGTCTACCAACTTGTAAGCAGAGCTTTTAGGACAACGCCCTATGTTAGTCAGTCATCGGCGATTAGAATTTAATAAAGTATGCTGAACAGTTTTGGAATAAGCTACCGATTGACCATTTGTTATTTATTTTGTTAGTCCTACACTACCAGTTCTCCAGTAGGCCATACTTATTGTGATCGATCAAGACGTCCGTCGCGTGCATTGAAGTCGTAAAGTGTGAATGGACGCGGATAATTTAGGCTACAGTCGCATCTTACAGCACGACGCGTGTTCTCACAAAGCGCGGCAGCTGAGGGGGCGGCCGGGGCGGCACCGCACCGCCTCGTCGATTGTGCCGCGAATAAAGAACACTAACCAACATCCCCGCACTAATACATTTCGCTATGCTTTTTATTCCCAACAATAAGTAAACCGCCCGAGGCGACTACACGCTCATTACACAACACAAACTTTTTCTAAGAATGCTTTCAATTAGTAGATAATCTACGCTGGATCTAGACATAAAAATTCATGACTCTGTTTCTTGCATTCCGAACGATCGTAAGTCGGCCGCAACAAAGTGTATGCGACGTCATCGCGTGTAATACACGATGTTAAATCGTTCCCGCAATAAAACCGTGAGCGTATTTCACAAAGCTCCATAAATAATGGTCAATATGTCGGGCGGTATTGTCGAAGCTGACAAATTGCCGCTCTCGGTTGCCGCGGCATTGTAGGCTACCGAACAGCGCGCTACACTTTTGTCATCTCCCCGCACAATGCACACGAATCTTCCGAATGACTTTTGTCAGCTATCATTTTCACTTCGATTCTCGATAGAATTGCAAATCGGGTTTTATTATCTCCCGTGGGTCGTCTTCGTTTTACGATTTGATCATATGACAAATGGGAATTTTTGTCGCGAATTGTTCGATGCCGATAAATGTTTGGCATGTGTATTGTGTGTGTTCATGAATGAAATTTCGAAAAGAAGGCAAATAAAAATGATTGGTTTGCGATGAAAAAATAGAATGAATGTTGTTGTCGATATTGTATGCCTTTTGGCTTTACACGTTTTGAAGTAGACCGCTGGCGTGACCTTTAATTTTACAGTAGGCAAGAAGGTGTGAATGTTTGTTTAAAATCGAATTGTACTTTAGATCTGGCCAAGAATAGCTTAATGTGTTAAGGTAAACGAGTATCTTGTTTGCAATCAAAATATATGCAGCATCTTATCCTATAAGTATATGATTTTATTGACGTTACAACATGATTAGTAGAAGAATACATATTGTTTCAATGCGTTATCAAGAGTACTTAGTAGTTAAGACTGCGCCGAGCGTTAAGACGCGGTTGGACTGAATGACAGAGCTCGATATTCGAATCGACGAAGTGCTTTTTTGATAAATATTTATTTTTAATGTCAACCAATAACTTAAATATTTGGGACGGACAAATTATAATATAACTATTTATGTTTTGTAAAATAGGATAGATTTCTACTGTTATAACTAATCTAAAAATCACGTAACACGAGCTTACGTTTTTGCATTTTTCGTGCAAATTTACGTAATTTTGTAGGCGAAAATATTTATTATTTTAAGTTTTTTACACGGAGTAATTGTAAACACATTCATTGTTATGGTAAATGTATACTTTATATTTGTATTAAACAAAAAGTGTTGATTTTATCAACTTAACTGTGACCTCCTGTTTTGGCACATTTCGCTCGGCGCAGTCTTAAGTTTATCATACCTACACCATTAATTGTTTTAATTACTAAGAGAAGTGTCAGTTTACCTAGATCTTCTAAGCCATAATAAATATAGAATATAAAAAATGACAATTACGGTAGAATTAAAATGTTGACATACCTACCTAATAACGTTGTATTTTATATTTTGAATATTCGAACTCCTTTTATAGCATATATGTAGATACTAGTACGTAATGGTCCTGATACCTATGCAATAGGTATATACCAAAGTAACACGTCGTTCAACAACACACTAAATAGTCGTGCTTACTAAAAACATAATTTTATTTAAATATACATACCTATATATTTATGTGCAGAATATTTTTGTATATTTATTAAATTCTATCTGCAATCTGCATTTTAATCATACAATATTTTTAGATGAAAATGTCCAATGCGTTAATTCCAAAAGGATTCTGAAGGTTCTTTCTTAACTCATTCTTTTAAAGGTAAAAAGAAATTAAAACTGTAAATCTATTTTACGAACGGATTAGGTACAGTAAATAAAAACGTAAAAAAATTACTTTAATCAACTTGATAGAATTGAGTTTTCAGTTTCAAAATAAGATATTGTGAACATTTTATTGCTCGCCACTACGTCTTTAATTTCTATCTATAAATAATATCTATTCTCAATATTTTAGCTATGTTCATCAATTCGTTATTTAATAAAAGTTCATCGTATCCAATAGTTTACTTTATTCATCAAAAGTTAATTTCTCTAGTATATTTTGTATTTATCTGTTAAAGAGGGTGTGTACCGTGTCCCGTAACTCCCTCCAAACGTGCACATATTTGCCTTAAAATTGAACTGCACAATAACATTATTGTTCACTAACAAAAGCAAATTACTGTGAAAATGAAATAAAAACTCTTCATCCCCTACTATTAAGAGATGATGTAGCGATACTCTGCGCGGACGCAACCGTGAATGTTACGCAGCTCGCTACATTCGGTGGTGCTGTGTCGCAAAAAAGCTGTAATTAAATATCGACTTTAAAATTTTCGCCATAAAGTTTAAATTGTATTAGTTGATTTGGCAGTATAGCGATACGGGGATATAATTTAAAGTAACCGTGACGGGTGAATGGGACATAAAAAAACAATAAATCAAAGTCAAAAAGGCATAGAGAATGGGCAGAGAGCGGTGGTCGCGAGCAGTACCGTGTCACCAGCTGCGATCGCTCCTTGTTCGCCATGAGACCATTGTTCGCGTTCCCATCAATAATGAGGGTAATTTTCGTCATTTTGTCACATTAGTGAGACGTATTGAACTATTGTTGTTTGTTTGTACGAATTATACTTTTGTAGCGTAAACATACGGCACGTCAAAGAGTTAGACAGATAGGTAGATAAAAAATGGAAATAAAGCTGCTTATAGGAAATACAATCTAGATTTCTAATAACACTTCTTGCTTAGATTACAAATATTTTACAGTAATTTATTTTCTAATATTCAATTATGCGTCATCTTTATATGTTTTTGTGTTCGATCTCTTCTCCTTGTCTAAATTTGAAGAAGTTTGAAATTTCATATTGGCATTTAAACAAAATTACATTTCTGTAATTTATTTTCTTACCGCTGTGTGTATTCTCTTTGCGTATTGAAAACAAAATATAGTGCATTGAAAGCTTCATATATTTAATGCACTCAGCAAACGACTCTTGACGTCGGTCAAATATGCGACGGAATTTTAGATGGCGCTGTAATTTAAACATAGATGCATAATAGAACAAAAGTAGGTAAATATTAAATTTCGTAATTCATACACCTAATTACACATACGAATAACTATGCTTTTGGAATGTGACTATCATAGCTGCTACTAGCCTGTTGTTACCTTTACAACAAGAAAAAAAGCAGTACACTACAGACAGTACAACTGCCCTGACCTGGGTATTGAACATGACGACCAATCCTCGTAATAAAATATGTTCAAAATAGAGTCCGATCTCTGCAATTTGATAATTGTGAACATATACTCTCAGATAGCCAGTTATTTTTCTATGAAATCTGAATCTATTTAATTTCATAGAACGGTTCCGGTAACGGCTTACCATAATTACGGTTAGCATTTGCCAAGCGTAAGTATGGTAAGCCGTTACCGGAGCACACGGATACTTGCAACAGAATACGCTGTGCTGTCAGATAAAGAGGTTGTCTTTATCACAGCGTCTTCATGAAGACTTACAATCCGTCACCGAAAGAGCGCAGCATAAGGTTGTTGGATTGCCAAGGTAGATGAACATCTCAAACTTGACGAAACTTGTGTGATAGTGATATTCTTTCCGTCGCATTCTGTTAAAGAGTCAACTTTACCAAATGATATTACCGTCTGAACACCAGCATCCGAACGTCGATTTAGAAATCATATCGTTATTAATAGTTACAATAATAGGTACGAATACTTAACAAAAGTCCTTACGTAACAGGTACAATGTTAATGTCGATTAAAAGTCTATTTTAAAATAGTATTAATTGTATACCTTATAACATACACATATAATCAAATCATATCAGGAATGTAGTTTACAAAGTATTGAAACCGCGACCGCAGTTTGCGTGCGTTGACGACCATTAGCATAATATCATACACAACAAACGTTAGCCGGTTTCGTGTCTATTAATAACACGGAAAACCATAACCCTTTTGTAATATCAACATTATAAACTATTACGTTCGATAACTGGCTGCCCTCGGTGGCGCAGCGGTAGTTAAGGCGACAACAAAAAAGTTATTGGGTTTTCCTGTTAAGAAATCTCAAAACGAGCCCGGAGGTAGGAAGATGGCGGTGTTAGATATCCCCGGGCCTCGGAAAGCACGTAAAGCCGTTGGTCCTGCGCCTGATCTCTCCCCGGTCGTGTCAGATTATCCGTCCCATCGGATCATGAGAGTTAGGGGACAGAGAGTGCACTTGTGTTTGCGCACACACTTGTGCACTATAATATCTCCTGCCCAGATGGCCAGTCTCAGTTAAGATTGGCCCACGTGACCGAAATTCGGTCTAGAGGACATTATTATTATTAGTAAAGTGATATTGGCTTTTTGGACGAGAAAATTTTAATAGCATTACGGAGTCTTGAACAGTGCCCTATGAATGGCAATATTACGTGTGACCTGAAAATATAATAGTAGGTGAATTTCTGCCTCCACTTTCGGGGATGGAGTCGCAAGATAATGTATTATCTATCTATATAGTATATATCTATATAGTATATATCTATATAGTACCTATGCTTTTATGTAACCAGACAGTAGCCCATTGGTGATATATTTGAGAGAATATATCTAGAGAGGTCTGAATCCAAAATAATGGTTTCAAAATATTTTCCTGTCCGCTGGCATCACGAGGAAACCGATAAACGCATTTTGATTCGTATTGATTAAAAGATTCAGTTTAAAATCTATGTCACGTTTTGTCGTATGTCGCGCAAACTCGGATATATGATGCATAGAATAATATAACATCAGTCCTGTATATAAACTGCCTCAGGACTGGGCACGCGACTCTTCTCACTGTGAGAGAACCAGGCCATCCACGCAAATTACATTTCGGGCGAATAGTATTTAGTTCACGCCAATGAAGTCTCGTGCAAATGTTTAATTATTTTATAAATGTTTACAGAAGTGGAAATAGTAGATAAGGCGACGTTGGTCCAGTGCAGCTTAAACTGACTGTCGATTGTATTCAATTCTCGAGTCAGCCGAACTGTTTATGGGGTTTTATTACGGAAATTTATTCAGTTGAGGCTCTGAAAACGTGGCCGGTTAATGTCAATATTACTTGCCATACTTGGAGATAGTGTTGTAGAAAACCGTTGGACTGCCACGCAGAGGTATCGAGTCGACCAACCCGCACTGGGCCAGCGTGGTATACTATGGCCTAACACTTCACCCACTGAAATGAGGCCCGTACCTACCCATCAGTAGGACAGTTTAATACAGGGATGATATTATACATACTTGGAGATACATACATTTATCGTATGTAAACATTGGCAGAGTGATATAGGTGTACAGTTATTTATTGGATTTTCTTTTAGGGAGTTCGTAGTAGCAGCATGGTGCCCAAGCAAAAGTAGCTCCAAAGCTGTGGTAGATAGATCGAAACGGTTACATAGGCATTAGGCGTCATCTACATTTAGCTTTTTTTGTGTTTATTTTTTATTCTACAAAAAAGTGACAAGCAAGCATACGGCCCACCTGATGGTAAGTGGTCACCGTAGCCTATAGACGCCTACAACGCTAGTTACATTAGGTTAGACGTTACTAGAAAAATGTAAATGATTTCTGATTTATTTAATTGTCATAATTTCTTTACATGCGTGATGCTATATTACGATTAGACTAGTAATCTTTTGTTATTTTACTTGCTGGCCCGGCAGATATTGAGCAGCGTATTTTCAATAATATTTAATTATAGATAATGCAGTAGTCAAGTGCCTTAAACTATCAGATGCTAGGTTGCAAATAACTATCGCCTTTACAAAACAAATATATTGCGTAAATATGGACTTTATCGGTCAAGTTACTCAGTCACAAAAATCCGCTGTAACGATTATGTACATTACATATACATATGTATATAGGTATCAAAATAGTTGAAGATGTAGGTACTTCTTTTCATCGTGATTCTAGGTAAAACCACTGATATTAGTCCTTCACTGAAATATTCAGTCTAATAATTCAAACATAGGTCTTAAAAATGACGTCTAGATGTTTGCCGGCTTCTCGGTTCTTCAAAACGACAACATGCACGGATCAAGCATTGCTTTTTTACATTCGTGCAAAAATCCGAGTTTTCGCGTATTCGTGTGTTTTTATAGTAGAAGGTCACTACAACCGCAATTACACCATTTATGTAATGGTAATGAAATGTGTAGGTGTCTAATTCATTTATAACCAGATAAATCTTTCATATGCTGAAACAGAGCACGCTTCTACTAAAATTATAATGATTCTGTATTACCATCAGCGACAGAGTTTCGTAAGCTTACGTCTTCGTCAACAATTACTCGGCATGAAAAGTAATGCCATTACTATCTGCATTTATCATAAGATGAGATGGGATGCTATTTCATGCTTTTTCTTAGCGTCTTTTATATATTTTATATTTGAATTTCGCTTCTAAGAAATAGCATAAATCTGGCGAAGGTACCTGAGAGATCTTCATAAACGTTTTGTGTTCTTTAATATATGTCAAGGATGCCAACCACAAAAGTTACTTATAGCTCGTGGATGAAATAGTCAAACCATTCTGAAACTCCTTATTCATTTTCGGGAATCGAGTAAAGCTCTAAAGAAATTGTCGCGCCTAAAGGGAAGTCCTATCGACATATGGCGTTTATCTAACTCATAATCTTAGCCCAAAGGACGTCTACTGCTGGACATAGGCCTTCCCCAAAGATTTCCATACGGTCTGTGTGGAAATTGTGAGGTTTTAGGCTACTCGCATCCATCCGTTTAACTAACTAATCCACCGCTAATATAATATTTATGTTTAAATTTACGCACTAAGTAGGTAGTAAATAACACATTTATTCGTAGCCACAAACTTTTATTTGAAAATGAGCATCGTTTGTGGTTTTGGCAAAACTGCACACAAAATTTTATTTTATGTCTTCATAATGAACAAAGTTAGGAGTGCCCCTAACCAACTGCTTCAGAACACCTGTGACTGTGCTGTCAAGTTTATTTTAATAGGAAAATCGGTTTTATTTAAAACAGATCTTATTAAATATCTACCTGTTCAAGTAGGTATTTAGTAAGATTTATAATAGGTAATATCAGTCCTGTCTCACTGTTGGGAACGGACCGCTTCTCAGTGTAAGAAGGGCTAGGCCATAGTCCACCAGGCTGACCAAGTGCGGTTTTGCAGACTTCACATATCTTCTAGAACATTATAAAGAATTCTCAGACATGCTGGTTCTTATCAATGATTCATTCACCGTTAAAGCTAGCGATAAATAATTACCTATTTAATACGCACAAAACGTCCTAAAGTCAGAGACGCGTGCCTTAGGATCGAACTCGAGACCTCTGCGTGGCAGCCCAACGGTCTCCCACTAGGGTATCACTATTAAGATTTAGTCAGAGTTAATTATTTCCGCTAGCAAAATGCTACTGGGGTTGTTCCGGCGTCATCCGATGACGTTTCATCCTACACTGTTTTTTTCCTAACTACGTTACGTACTATTTACGTTCCTTACTCAACCGACAGAAATTATTTCATTGTCAATTCTTTATTCACCTATAAGTATTCCTAGCTCAACCGATGACGAAATTACCCAAATACTCTAAGGTTTAGGTTGACGGTCTGAACAAAAAATACTGTTTTAGTAATCTATGTCTATACTAATATTATAAACAGGAGAGATTAGCTATATTTTTTAAGGTACTCTTACTATCCTATCCTAACCTGCTTTTACGAAGCCAAATATTGTTTTGCTATACATACTTTTTCCGGTAATATATGCCATGGGTAGAGTAAGGAACGTATTTCGGTTGAATAAAGAAATTTTATTTAAATAATGTAATCGGACCAGTTAGGCATAGGTACTAGTTTAGGATGAGTAAAGAAATAGGATAAGACGTCATAGGATGAATACGGAACAACCCTGCTACTGATATCCGACTGTTAGGTAATTAAAAAGTGTGCGGGTTCGACCCCTCAATATTCTTTAGGTATTGACTCTTGAATGTATACATTTTGCTATCGTTAGTATAAGTTTAATATTCAGTTATTTACTAATATTTGATGCATGTATGTATGAGCCAATAGCTATAAAACACATACAGTTATACATATATGTATGAATGTATTAATATCTCACGTCTATGTCCGCGAAGAGGCTTGCTGCACTCATATTTTGCCAACTATGATTTAGGTCCTACGTAGTAACAAACGAGACTAATGCTATCTACCGGTCACAATTCAAAACTCCGTACTGTTACTGAGAAATCCTTTAAGAGAAATACCATATTTTGTCTAATTTGGGCATCTAACCCGAAACCTTATGCATTGCAGTCGCGTTTACTACGGTTGCGCTACCGTGGCCGTCATAAAATGGCGTTAATAATTAAATAAATACCTATATGTTTTGGTTATGTCCAGTTTTGTAGTCCATATATAAGGTTGACCAGCGCATCTGAACTAGTCAGCCTTATCGGGTATAAAAAGATAAGAGCTTAGAGAAGTCTATTAAAAAATATTTGTTTTAATAGACTTCACTTAGCATACCTGTTATTACTAGTAGGTAGGTAGGTAGACATTTCTACAGATGCGATATCTGCCTAATTATTTTAAGGTACATAAAGTACTAGGTAGGCAAATACTTTCAGCTTTTCATATAATTACACTTTAGTTAATTTGTAGCTGTTCACATATCGCAGTGGAGGCACGTATCACAGGCATGTGCAGCTCACTGCACGGTTGGTAGTCAGTTCGGACGAGGCGGTTGCGGTCTCGCCGCAACAAGTCGCGCCGCGCGCCATCTGCCGCCGTCCTAATTACTTCCTACGCTTTTCAACTCGGCTGTACCCCGCTACTGGCCTTTGTTAAACTCACCACCGTTTAATTTTTTAAAACGGTAATTACGTGTGTATAAAGAAATAAGAAAGTGCGCCAACAAAGAACAACGGCGAACAGTAGAAAGTTTTGTTCCTGTCGTCAACAAACTGTCGCGGCAATAGTTTCGTTTCTGACCGCAAACTATTTTAAAAGTTGTTTCTTTTCCACTAAGGAAATCTAAGCCTTTATTACAAAAAAGACTATTCAATTTTCTAATTTTAGAACGACTGTTCAATATCTGTTCTCCCTTATCCTGTCGCGAGAAACTTTTAACTAATGCCTTTTACTTACTCTACTCGCCGCTAGATGGAATTAGGGATGAGGGTCCTGTTTTGACGTAACTTAAGATAGCACTAAGATTTTAATATCATATTTATTATTCTTCGTGGCGAATTCTATATTTCAATTATAATTAGATTGGTATAGAACCTTACCTTACTTACAAGGCTACGCGATATAATACCTAGGTACCTATTTAACCGACTACTGTAAGGTATACTTACAATTAACCATCGAGGGAGGAATGAAAGGCAATATAAACAATGTTAGCATGAACACGCAAACGACATGCATGGCAAAGTGTGAATTTTAATGTTGTCTAATTGTAAGGAAAATAATTTTATTGTAGGTCGTCACGTACATACAGCATAGCTATAATATTACAAATGCTATAGTGTGTTTGTTAGTCTGTCCTTTTTTAACGATGAAATTAATTGATATTTTACAGATAGCAACAGAAAGTAGGAGTATATATGTTGTGTTGATTTAGATTTTACCGCCATTCTCTATGCGCTACTCTCTGATTATTTTTTAAACGCTAATGAAACAATTATGAAAATTTAGCCACGAAAAAAGCTGTCTATGATACAATAAAATCATATAAAATTTAATTTCTACTGCATTTAAGATGTTCGTTTCTAAAACGTATGGCTCGGATATGTGACACCAGCTTTTTGAACTATTTATATCTTGTATATGCCGAGGTTTTCTCCCATATTCCTGTATTCTGTATCAGAATCTTGTATTTGTTCGATTCTCCCACTTAACTGTCCCGAATGGGTTGATAGTTACTGCCACTGTCTTATCCGGAGTCGCCAAATTTGCAGTCTGAGTAAAGGGTAGAAAACCGTTGCTGTGATTCTTAAATACAGGTTCCGAATTTAGGTACTCTTTATATATATGTCGCTTGAATGTTTGTAAAGATAAGATGCAGGAATTATTACCTATAATTAATAAATATATGTGAACTCAAGAAAACGGTTTTGCGGACTCGTATTCTCAAGCATGGGGGGGTATTTTCGAAAGTATTGTTTTACTAGATTGGTAGCATGTTTCTCTTAAATTAAAACAATTAAAATTTCTTGCGGCCATGCTTTGATATTTAACAATAGGTACATTGTAATATAATATAAAATAAGTTGTTATTTGAAAACATTTATTTTCGTTAAATGATTGATGGATACTGAACGTATATGATGGGTCTTAGGTTTTAGAATCTGAAAAATGTTTAAGTTTTAACCATATAAAATATATAGTTGAGTATAGATCTGGAATAAAATATTTTTCTCGCATCATGTACAAAATACATAAGCCGCGTTTTATAAAAGGTTAGGTCGTTTGTTGACGAGACAGTAAATTTTTAAAAGAGAAGATATACATGTATTAAGCCTATCCAATTATCTATTTATTTAACCTCTCGTGTGTGGTGTGAACACCAAGTGTACATAACCACCAAGGCCTTCCTTTCACTTTTTTAATCAGACGCTCGACGGGTTAAACATAGACATAAATAGGTAAGTAAATACTATGTACATAGTACTTACTTATTTATATTTATGTTTTAACTTCGCATATGTTAAATATTTAATAACAGGCTTATTACAATTCCTTATTATAAATAATATTAATCTTTCCAACATATTATTATGTTGATTAAACATGAGTCAATATCATAATTTGGTTAGTCAATATTCCCTGAAGTCATGACTCAATATTTCCGAACGCCTTTGTACGTCGATCGATGTTAATACTTGATTATTATCCGTTAATCTAACTTAATTCAATTATAAATGCTTGAGTACCTATGCTTGCTTGTTTAAACTTTTGTTACTCAGAAAAGGATCTAACGTATCTGAAAGGTATATTAAATTAAGCTATATTGTTTAGGAGCGAAATGAATCATTGGGTATCGGGAAGTAACGTAATAGCATACTATTGTAGTGTGTGACGCGCCTATATAAGGATAACATAAGGATTATTTGTCGCAAGGGGAAGACCTAGGCGAACATTTCTTGATCAGATCGGAGATGTTCTGGATAAAGGCCAGGTTAAGAGCACGTTAAACCGGCAAGCGTGTATGAGGAATGAAAGTAAATGAAGCCAGAGAAGTGTGTCAGGATCGTAGCAAATGGAAATCCGTAGTCTCTGCCTACCCCCCTGAGAAACAGGCGTGAATCTATGTATGTATTATTTGTAAGTGTATGCAATATTGGCTATGCTTAGTTTGGGCTAGAAGGTATTGTGTGTATGTGATAGAATATTATTATTATTATGTTTCTCTTATCACAGATATTTTCTAACATATTATATTAGAAAATACCTGGCTCTTTGGGAGGCTTACACGGAGACATGGATCTAACGTGCAGAGGCCTTTAGAGTTTTAATTGTAGGCGGGATGGAATACCTACAGCGGCACTAGCAACAGCAGGCGTTGGACTATTGCTACGTATGGATTCTAATATATGGGCTATAGGTATGGGTATTTGGTGGACCGGTATATTGCTAACTATGAACTTTGAAACTATGATGAAAAACGGCGTCTGGCCTAAATATTCTAATAGCATCAATACAATGGGCAGATGGTGACACGCCATCTCACTCGATGGGCCTCCTGAATAGCCACCATAGGCATACAAGCCAGAAGCAGAGGTCACGACCGGTGCGAGCGGCTAGGGGTGTCGAGCGGTGCGGCGGCGGTTTCGCCATCACGAATCTCATGACCACGGAGACCCGGAGCGGGTTTCCCCGTAGTTATGCCCTTGTAAATGACACTTACACCCCCAGGCATATAGCTCTAGCGGCCCCCTGTGACCGGCCGACCAAAGCAAGCCAGAGTTGAGAGTCCTACTGGCACTCTTGAAGTTCCACCCGAGCTAACCAGTAACGGCAAGTTGGGTCTGGGCTGATTATTATTATTATATACAATAGTTTACTGCTAAAGTAACATCTTTTATTTTGACACCTAACACCCAACATTGCACTATATATTTATAGCCTCTAACGCGTATGCATCTTCGAGAGGGTAGTCAGATGTGTATTAGGTCTTAGGTATAGAATTACAAGATGCTGAGCTGCTAGTGAGAATTTGAGAATCTTAAAACAGAAAATGCCAGTAACATTTTGCCCAATTTGAATATGGAAGCCGCGGCGTTGTAATCGATCGTAAATATTATTGTACAGGACTCCAGAGTCTAAAAAAAACGATAATAACTAATCGACATGTTAATGAAATCTATTATGTTGTGGTGGTTTCAAAAATATGTATATATACCGTCAACGCAGCTGTGGACTAGCATTATATGATTTCACTAGCTGCTACTATTGTACGCGGGCTATCGGGATACAGATCATATATTTTATTCCATGGTCTATCTATGTGCCAAGGTTGGTCCAAATCTGTATAACTGTTTTCGAGTGATTGAATACCAAACATCTAAACATCACTACAGACATTTACATTTATAAAGGTAGTGATTTAGCTTATAAATATAAAAGCGTTTAATAATATCAGTTTCGATTCTAATGTCGAGCCTAATTTAAAAGCTGTGTATTTTTCTATAAGGTCATATAGATTGACCGTCTAGGCTGACTATAATAAACAGGCTTAACGAATTAAAATATGATATATCGACTGTTTATTATAGTCTATTATCTTTTCCATAAACGTCTATATGAAATTAATCGGTAATCAAATGTAACCCAATTGAGCGACCTTAGATTCTGATGCCAACTTAAAGATATTATCTCAGTACTTACTGTAGGTACTTAGCATAGGTGACAGTGCTTACGCAACTACACTACAGTACAATTGCAAGGTTTGAATGCCAGAACGGACAATAGTTTAATCAAGAGTACATTTATTTAGTAATATTTTGTATTACCTTATGTCAACAAATGGTAATTAGAAATGCTAGCAGCGATCAAATTACGCAGGCAATCGAACCCTGCATGTGTCTTTCTACACGGTAGTAGTATTTATTACCGCTGCGCCACCGAGGTAAATTGTTATTAAACTGCAATAAAATCCCTGGTAGTAACTATTTGATCGCATTTCATTCATAGATACGCGTAAAACTTTCTTACATTCACGCAAATGTCATAAATGCATTGCATTTATTATTTTCAAACAATTCTTTTTAGTTTTCCGTTAAGATTACGACGTCTTCAGACAACTGGAACGTAATTAAACCTCAAAGTCTGCAAATTACCCCCTATAGCCATCATTATACGTTCCCAGTACGAAAAACAATCGGTTTATTAAATCAATGCAAATGACTTCACTTGCAAAGCTTTTAATTACAAAACGTCCAAACATTTAGCGGTCGACGTGTCGTCTCTTCTCGAGCGATCTAATTCAATTAATTTATTTTGGTCACCAATTACTGGAACAACGGCGAAGCGACCGAGCGCAGAAAATCTGAACAAATACGACTATTTATTATTTTGTGCATTGTCCCCGGAATAAGGCTGGGCGGCGCCAAACACAATGGAGCCCGCCATTATACCGATAAAACAATAAGCGCTTTATTAAAAAGACATTCAATAATTTATTTTATTCATATTTTATTCGCACCGGACCGGCTCTAAACAAAAGTGTTCAATACAGCGCGGCCAGATAGGTGCACAATGAAACCGCGAATTGCGCCGTGTTTATTAATTATACGCGCCATGAATGTAGAAATTGATAGATTTTTCCTTTTGTCGTTGCGGAAATGTTGGTTTGTCATGTCGAATGGAAAATCATAAATAATGTTTATTTTTTGTTTATTAATGCGCGGCATATTAGAACCTGCATGTTGGTCTCTCGGCATTTGGTTACCTACTTGCCGTGGAATAAGTTTGCGGTAATGCTAGGGCACATAGCGAAACTCTTTTTTGATTCCTGGGGATATGTGTTATGTGTTTAGTATTTGTATAGTAGCATCTTTATCTGCCCCTTCGGTGATACCACTTACCCAAACGTGAGTCTACGTAAGTATGCATTAATGTGCGGTATAAAGTCTTAGTTTATAGGAACGGTTGTTTGACTGTGTCACGAGCTTTAGCGTATTATAATGAAGAATAGGAGTGGGCGGTACAGAACACACAAACAGCTGAACTATTCAGGGAATGTTTGAACAATTCGGGTCGCGCGCCATCTGTCGAGGGTCGATTGAGACATTTTTGCGAAATAGCGACGTAATTACATACTTCCGCATCCGGCAGCGCGTGCGCAGACGTTGACGCTCCCGCCCACCGCATTCTCCGGTTCTATGAAATCTAACACTTTTCTTAAACAAAGTTAATATTGCACAATACTTAAGCATACATGTCCATATATGATTCTATAATTTATACTGTTGTAAGGCCTTAGAATAGTATAAAATTACAGAATAGGGTAGTTACCACACATTTTTTTATTATTTAAATGAAATAGTTACATTACCCAAACCGTAAAATATAAAGAATGTTTGAAATCAACTCAAAAATAATTAAGATTCAATTGCGTTTTAAATATAGTAGTAGGAGTAATTGTCAAATGACAAAAAAATAATGCACAATACGAACTATGACGTAACCGCTATTAAACCGCAGCTGTACAAGGGAGATAGCGAGACATCCCCACTACGACCCCGCTTTTCCATATATCCAAATTTAAAATATAATGTCTCCTTTATTTTTCAACCAATTTTAAACTATTTGCATAAAAAGTTTTCTTTTGATTGCTATTTGCTCTTGTGTGTAAAATAATTTGCTAAATCAAACATAGACAACTACCCTATGTCATTTATTAAATAGTAAATTTCAATCCTCGCTTAACGGTTTACTAATATTGTCTTGAAGTTTCTACGTAGGTATGTGTATAAGGTAACTAGACAGAAATAAATTGTCTATTAAGGGTTCCAAGCTGTTAGCTTATTTCCCTTATTAATTATGAGTACGTAATCATTCTGATGGTAGGTAAGTAACCGAGCGATGGGTGAACTTATTGAAAGCTAACTGCCGTACTTGTGGCACTACATGCTTCATAATAATCGTTAGGTAATACTACGATTATAGGTACATGCAGGTATAATTTGTTCACTTAAGTTTGATTTATTTTGTTTAGTCAATTATGTAGATTTTGCTTTGATTTAGCTAAGTGTATAGGATTAACATATATACTGTCATACATACACAGTCTGTTGCCTGTATCCCACACACTGGCTCACACATATATTTGCGTATGGGGTTCGAGCCCACAACAATCGGCGCAGAGACAGTGGTGAGAAGACCACTTAAACAATCAAGCTATCCGTGCCGTCACATACATACATGAATAATTTGCACCACCGAAAAGTAATTGCAGTTAAGATTTCAATGAAATGGATACTTATCATAATACACATCACACTACCGATTTGCGAAATTTACGTATTGTCTATACTCCACATAGGTTCTTCACCATGCACAATAGGCTTCGTGTTGTGCACATCTGTATTCGAATCGTTCGAATTTTGCGCATAACCGTAACACACCTGAATTCCACAAAATCCACAAATAAATGATTGGACAGTGATTGATTGCTTTGATTTGTGGCCATTTAATCACTAACAGGATTATTATTATTATATTATAATCTAAGGCTTCTAAAGCCATCTACTACATTGACCGGTTAGGCGGTCAATTTAGTGGTTCACATTTTCGTATTTATAATATTAGTTGGTCAACAAGCAGGTTCATTTTATTAATGGTATTAACATTCTATAAAAAAAACAATCATAATACACCTTAACTAATATATACAAACCTAACTTTTTATCGGAAAACAAAATAAAAAGGAATGGCAAACAAAATTTATGACGGAAAATTAGTACAAAAATGGCTGGTTCACATTTGACATTGATTAACCAGTGTCAGAAAACTTTTCCTCCGGAATACTGGTTGATAGTTGAGCGGTTTCGTGTAAGGGTTGATTTTCAATAACCATTTCACAGTTTTTTTTTATTCTTTTTTTTTTGGAACTTGTACGCACAGCGTATGTCAGTTCCATCATAACCTAAACATAATATTAAGCACATATAAAAATATTTTAATACATCCGACATGATTTCACAGTTTTTATGTGGAAAATCTAACAAAAGTATTCCTTAGGTAAGCTAAATAAAGATTGAAAAATGGGCTCTCATGATATATTGAGCGTGTTGTCTATGTCACCTGGAAAGAAAATTAATCAAAGATAATATTATCCTTACACAATGGGTTTTCGTAAATATAGAAGGAAATGTAGAGACTTAGAGAATTGAAGAATTTGGCAACGGATCGAGAAAGATGGAAATTACTACACCGACATGTGCTATTGACGCAGTAAATACGACGGAGTTTCAAGGTTTAACAATAGATAGTGCCCTCAATTGGAAGGTTCACATAGAAACGTTACGCAAATGATTGAATAGCAGTTCATATGCTTTATATTCTTTATCAGTACCTCAGTAGTGATGCGCTCCTTACTGCTTATTACGGACTTATTGAATCTGCCCTCAGATATGGCGTCATTTTCTGAGGGAGTTACCTCAGGGAGTAACGGACAGAGAAATTATACTTAAAGCTCAAAAACGAAGTTTAAGATCAATGTTCCATTTAAAAATAACTGATAGCTGTTAAGCCTACCATAAACAATATAAGATACTGACTCTGCCGTATTTGTACATCTCAGGGATGTTGCGGATGCAGATTTTTTGACATCCGCGTTTGCGGATGCGAATACGGATATTTGTAGACTCACATCTGTGGATGCGGATACGGATGCGGATGTCTAAATCGATGCGTAAGCTCCGCAATTGCGGATGCGGATGTGGATTCAAATTGTTCATCTTATTTAATAAAAAGTATCTAATATCACCGCCATCAAGGTTCATAACTTAAACACGTACTACTGAACAACTGATTTCTTTCTTATCGTAAACTACGCTATATCGGGATCCGCATTAACATCCGCGTTGACTATTGCGGATGCGGATGCGAATATTCGCAACATTCCTGAGTACATCTTAGAAATGTTATTTTTTATAAATCAAATCCTCATTTATTCCTTTGCGTTGTAGATATGTTCCCTAGAAATAGAGGTGATAACAGCAAATTATGTCTTAAATCGGCTAGAACTGCACTTATGCACAAGAGTGTCTTATGCATGGCACTGGTCATTTATAATGAACTCCCTAAGTGTTGGAAAGAATTGACTTATGTTAAATTTAAATTAACAATGAAATCCTTTTTAACCGACGCGACTGTTAATATACTGACTAATTTTAGACATTATTTTTCTTCCTAGCGATTATTAATCCCAGCGTATGCCAGGGTCCGCTTATTTCTGGTCTAACGAGATTTAGCTGAATATCAGTTTTTACACGGAGCGACTGCCATCTGATCTCCGCAACCCAGAAGTATAACATCATTCTATGGTTAGATCAGTCGTCAGGATATTTGAGAGCGTTGACTTTCCAATAAAGACTGCCATAGATGTTCATGACAGCCGGGACCCACTATTTAACGTGTTTTCCGACGCACAAGTATGAAACACCGCCAACTTCCTAACTTCCGCCTAATTATTAAGAACTTCTTGACAGAAATTCTTAATAAATTGCTACTAAGATATTCTTGACGGAAAATCTTAGCAACGTTTTCCAAGCCCGACCCGGGAATCGAACCCTCATAATCCGCAGTCGTATCTATACACTACCACTGGAACAACGAGGCAGTAGTAGAGTAGACATTCATTAATATTTTTGATATTTTATTACTATGTTTGCTTAATCAATTTCCAATACTATATTTTATGTGTTACACTGCATTTACCATTGAGTTATGAAAAATGATTTATTTTATGAATTGACTTAATTCTGTAACAATATTTGCTCGTCATTGTGCATGACAATCATGATGAAATAACTAATTCTATGTAATATCTTGCATGCAATTGAATGTACACACATGATTATTGTGTATTTTTGTCGGCCTCGGTGGCGTAGTGGTTAGTGTAACCTACTGCTACGCCTAAGGTCGCGGGTTCGATTCCCGCACAAGTCAAACATTTGTGTGCATGAACATGGATGTTTGTCTTAGTCTGGGTGTTTCTATGTATAATATGTATGTATTTACAAAAAAAAAAAAAAGTATATTTGTATGTTTATCCATTGTCTAGTACCCATAGTACAAGCTCTGCTTAGTTTGGGCTAGATGGTGTTGTGTGTATGTGGTAGAATATTATTATTCATTATGCAAATAAATTATCTTTATCATAGCACTTAAATTTAAATGGGATATGTTTTCAATTATGTCTGAGATTCCATTATAACCTTTTTGATGCTTGACGGTTTAACTACAAGCCGTAGTCACAAGCTGATAAGAAACATTTACACCTTGTATTGCTCTCTAGGATTATGAATTTATTCTCACATTACGCGTAAAAAAATGCAAGGTTCAGTGGCAGGAATTCACATAATAAATTAAAGGTTCCGACACTGCATAGTCGAGTGATTTATATTAGTCCGTCGGCATTTCAGTTTTTGTCCTGACACACGACATTCATTAACAAAAGTCACGCGTCTGAAAAAAACGGTCGTATAAGTGTGAATGTTACTAATTTATTCTTATGCATAATTTTCAGCTTTATTCCAGTAAATCGTTTAAGACAATCCAATGAATATTAAGATAGACTAATCTTATTCGATAACTAACAAAAATGTAAATCAATAAAATATACCTATTTCTATACATGTAACAGAAATAAAATATGAACATTAAAACAGATTACGAGAAAATAGTCAAACCTTTTAATAGGCGTTATAGAATTCTTGTGCATTACATTCGACTGGTGTTGTATATCTATGTCATCCTTAATATACTCACGCATGTATAATATCATGGTAAAGTATATTACACCCACATTTCGTCGTCAATGTTTTCCAGGACGCAAGTAAAAGGGAGAGAGCCTATTGTCACCTACATGGTGAACTTCCAATCCTCGTGATGCTATTAAAAAATGTCACCCATAAAATAACCAATATCTCCGGCACCATACCATCGGACGCAGGCTTATGCCAAGGGGCTAACATGGCAGTCAGTATGATACACAATAGAAAACGCTTGTCGATCCATTATTGGTGATACTACAATCCGTCAACAGTTCCTTTGGTACTTTTCCAAGCAAGTAAACACAGCTGTTCGAATCTACTCGTAAGGTAAATTACCACCGGGTATACCTTAGTGCATCCTATATCTGAATATGAGCATTCACTCCTTAGGTAAGGTAAATTATATAATGTTCTAGATTTTGCGAGTTCACTCGCGTTAATATAGGTTACTAGTAGGTTATATAAATTTTCTATCCCTCGGCAACAATATTCTTTTCTGGATGGCAGGTACCCTTGACAACGTATATGTGAAATTTCATGATGATTCGTCGAGTAGTTAAGGCATGCATGACTTAACAAACAAACAATCTACAACAAGGATTATTTTAATGGTTATATATTCTCAGTATAGTTTTGTGGTAGAATTCGTAGATATATAGGTACTCACCTAGAAAGATCTTTAGCAGACAATCATGTATGTGTCTTTAACTTGGAAGAGGGAAACCCGGGGTGGAAACTCTAAGAATAACTTTCTCCCAATAAATCGACATGAAAAGGAATTTTGAATATCATTTAGCTGTTACAGATCGTACCGCTGTTTGATCCGCGATGACTGCTCGCTTCTCGCCGACAAAGATGACATTTGCATCCACTTTGTCATTCATGTCGCAGCCTCCAACTCATTCCTATTCCGCTTATATCACCGCAGAATGTGGAGCTATGGTAATGAGATTCAGACGTTTCCGACTTTCTTTTAAAACTTAATGATGTGTGCACGTCGGCTGTAATGCCGACATTATATCTACCCTACCCTCCCACTGATGTTTCCTAATAAATTATACACCTCCGATTCTCTCTCCTAATATGAAAGTAAAATTACCATCAATAAACTGCAAACACAAAGTAGCACGATTACTTTCCAACATCAAAAGAACAAAATAAAGCACAAACTAATAAAGTGACGCAATAGGAGATTGCTTTAATGCTTAAAGTCTCCAAACGAGGGCTGATTGAAAAGCTCCCCTAAGCGCCGTCAAATGACAGAGCAGTTTTCATTTTACTGAATAGATGCGCTAATTTGCATCATCTTTTTAGCATTGCAAACAATATCTCGCCCTGTGACCCTATATCTTTTGATCTACTTTTTGCAGGCAAATTTATTTTTAATATAGGTAGTAACTTTATGTACAAATATAGACGTATAATATGCTCATAATTTGTTGCTAATTATATGATAGGTCAAAGTTTTCGTTTAGTAGCAAGTACGCAAGTCAAAGTAACATAATTAAATACATTTCAACGAGTGAATCCCAACACTAATTTGGTGTCATTATTTTATCACGTGACAAAAAGACGAGTCGTATTCGCGGCGGGTGCGTATTTACAAATTTTAAATTCGCTCTGTGCGGCGTGTGTGCGAACTCGACGCCCCCTGCCTTTATTGGCGTCGTCGTCACCTCTTTATTAACCAGTGTTTGATCTTCGGGTGACGCACGAGGAAATAGATAAATTGTTTGTTTTCCGCGCTGACGTCAATCGCAACAAAGGGTGTGTTCGAAAGTCTTATTTGGCCGTGTGTCGACTAAACATTTGAAGTTCAAATATTAATATCTTCTGACGCTTGTCTTAACGTCGTCATTTAAGCGGAACATTAAATGTAAACGAGTCAAGTGAAGGGTTGTTTTCATTTCCGTGATTAGTGCCGGCGCGTTGTGGAGATTTATCACCTCTCGGAACGCGGCGAGTGTCAAATGGCGCGGCGGATGGCGGATATGCGCGCCTCACTCGGTCTCGACTCCCGCGTGTGACGAACCGCGCACTAAATTAAAACATTTTAACTTGACAGCTACCGTCACGGTTATACTGTACACGTTTTAACGGAGATTTGCCCTTCGGCGAACAGTGACGGATGGAATGTTCTTTGAAATAAAATTTATTTGAAGATAATACGTTGACATTGCAATGGGCGGTCAAGTTGCCATTTATGATGGAGTTATTAATAACCGATACATAATTATATACATTGAATAATGTAGTCTATTAAGATGTTTGTATTTGAAATATGTTTTAATTTCTATTAGTTATAATTGCAGTCAGTATATTTCGTAAGTTTTAACAGAGTATTAACAGCAGTTTCATAGCATACATGCAATAAATAATTTGTAAAATTTTGCTAATGTCAGTAGCTGCTCCTAGATTTCTCTGTTCCAGTCGAGCTGCTTGTCACTGGAGTCGAGATGATCGCAGCTACTGTTTTATGATGCGCACTGACAGCTCCAATAGTCGTGTCGCCTGAACAAAAAAAACAAAACACACGGTACGTTTCTTGTTTTTGTCAGTGAAATTAGAAATTGTAAGTTGTACCTTTAACTTCGTCTTATTTCCCATGTCGGTTTCGCCATGTTTTTGAATACTAAACGTGAATTATATTTTGTGTGTTTGCTAAATGCGTTCGCTTTTGTGTCCCGACGTTTCCCTTCACATATTGAAGTATGGCAGATTAATGTGAGTTCGAAGAAGTCGATATTACTTCTGAAGGGGGTCTAAACTAAACCATGTGATTTACTGCGACCGGCCAGCGTTGTTAAAAAGTTGTAAACTGCCTGTGTTTCCGCCGCTCTTTGCAACAATGTTTTACAGTTATGTCAAGTTATATGTTAACGTTTTGCATAATGTTGTTAACTATCTAGAAAAATGACCGTTCAATAATTATGATGAATGTCTATAGACGTATATTTTATCACATCTCTTTACAGAAGTGTTAATGTATTAAGTTACGAAGCACTTTTGGATCGTAACTTATATTGCGAGGATTATTATCTCTTGGCTCGTATCGCATGTTGTTATGTAGTAAAGATTGTATGATAAAACATTGAAACTACTTGTCATTACAATAACTATAACATTTATCTTTTTTATATTGGTATTTATTATAGATATGTTTTATTATTTATTACAAATATATATTATTGCATTTTCAAATAACACAGCACCGACATCCAAACGTTGTATGAAATAAACTGCCATTAACGACAAGTTTGCCCTTACACGTTCTTCTAGTTCCTAAGTGCAGAAATAATATAAGGTTTTGGATTTAATTAAACCGCTGTCAGATTATGACTCAAGCATTTGTTTTTTGACTCAAACTCAAAATGTTATTACAGCGTATTTACTAAAAACAATTGATTGATTGGAATCACCAGCCAAATAACCCTATGCTTCTTACCTACGGTGAATAAAGTAGACCGATCTCCACCTTTAGGTGGCACGCACTGTCAGTACATGGACCAGCGATCCTATGTCCTGAACTTTGGTAGCTGTTTAATTTAAACCTTCGCAGGTGGCTAGTCTAAGATCTTACTTGCAGGCGGGCTTTACCTACTTTGCTGCTATAAGAGTGTGAAAAGACACTTTATCCAAAGATCAAATTAAAGGAAAATAGCGGGCGCATTGATTAAATCGTCCTTATTAATTTGAGTTGGAAGCTAAAACACAACATTTGCAATCCCCTCAATGTGATTTGGGAAATGCTTTCGACATTTTAATCTCAGTATATACCTACATCATTTTTTGACGCGTATGGTGGAAAATTATATACTTTTCTCATGTTCTCGATTTTTATCGTTATAATTATGGTACTTACATGTGGAAATTATCAATGGTGATACCATGTTTGAACACTTCGCCGGAATCTCGTAAAATCTTTTTCTTTGAACAATGTTCATAATACCTCGTTTCTTTTTATACTTTGTAAATGCTGTTAAAAAGTGTCCAATTAATATAATATGTTTGAATGTGGGGACATCGTTTCTCGGAAGGTGTCCGCACCACGTGGTGCGGCTCTTTGAGCCGACGACTTCACAATTTATGTGTCGATATTAATCATAACTTGTTAATGAACACTGTTTTATTTCAAGTACATGTGCCCGCCTTCTGTCAGTATGTTGACTTACAAGACACAAGGTAATCTGAGTATAGTTGAGTATTGGATTAAAAGAAAGCAAATTTTCTTGTTTGATTACAATATATTCAAATTCCATTACACATTTATTTATGATAAGAAGTATAGTGGCAAGCATGCACTGAAAACGTGATGGTCAGCCTACATTTAAACCTAAAGCATTTTCAGTAAATTTAATCCTTACAACAAAATAATTAAATGTTCGTAGTATCACGGTCAATTTTTGCCTCCGTCTTCTAAAACACAAATCAATCTAAAACGGGAAGCTAATTATACTCTAAAAACTTGTGAAATGTGATCTGTAAATCTATATTGAAGAAGAATTTGGACATTTCTTTTTTACTAGTTATTCCATACTAATTTTTGCTTAGGCCTTTTTTCAATTGCCATAACTCTTAATTTTATCTGTGCACTATAACGAAGTTACTTATCTTCTCAAACAAGTTCTTCAACTTCTTGTTGTATCTGGCTTGAAACCAACGCAATTTTAATACTGTTGCGAATTTAGCAACTATGTGTAATTTGTACTATTACTCAGTATTGTATAGACACAAGTGAGACTACATATTCAATAGTCTGTCTATTGAAAATATAGACGCACTTGTGACTGTACGGAAATATTTTACACTCATGAGTTGTTCAAAGTCGAAGCAGGTGGCACAAAAGCTAGTCTGTTTTAACGACACGTTTAATGCGTTTCCTTTGATGTGCATGCTGTATCTCCATCGATCGGTTTAAGGCCTGTTCACATATCAACTGCGTCGATGTTATCATTTGTCTTTGTGAAAGACCATTTGTATTGAAATTTATTGTAAAATTGTACGATATCGGACAAGCGTTTAGTATTTAATAATTGCCTTGAAGTGTCAATATGCTCGACCTAAGAATATAGCTATGATTATTTATCTATTTATTTATTTATGCATTTGTATTTATTGTAAGCTACGTGTTTTATGAAGGCATAATGTGTGTATAAAGAGTTATCTGGTAGTGGCGGGAGATTAATTATTTCGTACACAAAAGATGTTTTAGATAAGATCTTTTAGATAAAACCAGAGTCAGGCATGATAAATAAAAGTGACAAAGAGAGATAGAGAATAGAAAAGCTTAATAAAATGATACGTTCTATTTAGTTGCTATGTCATAACATAATTGACACAATTATATTGAAGACTATGCGGTCACGGAAAATGTAAGCTTCTATAACGTCATACTTATTCCATATATATATATACTAAATAGGTACCCTATTTAGTTATACTTAGTTTGCTAACATAGTGATGCCTAAACCTTCACCATGCCCTTTACTTTACAGATATGATAGGAAGAAGAGAGAGATAACGCTACACGTTTCTGTCATGTTGCGATAATACATTAATTTGTTGCGATAAAGCTTAACGCATAATTATAAATCGTCGATGTGTAGTCAGCCCATCAGGAGACATTGAACATCAAAATTACATACAAACTCATAGCTTAGCGCTACATGAACGTTAGTTCAAAGGACACTCAACAGTCGAAGGGTAAGCATTCGAAACATTAGTGCTGAAGTTAACTAAGATACAGAGTCGCGTCAAAGCACCTGTGCGAGGAAACATAAATCAATATGCACAACTGTGCTTATGCCTAGCTTTAATGAGGTGAAGTAAAATAAGTATGTTTACAAGTGAGCCGTTGGTTTCTTAATACAGCATTTAGTTGAAATGACAACAGAGACTATAGAAAAAAAATTAGTTATTTTTATAAACCTAAATCACGCTTATCTCAACTAATTTATTTATTTATTTAAAGTACAGCTAGATTTATTTATTTACTTAAAGAACATATATTATAATTAATTACTATAAAAATATACATAGTATTTGGTCTGGAGTACAGCACTGTTATATATTGGCTGAGTTGTTAGGAGTTAATTACAGTTCCATACAGTAGAAAGTTGCGCTGCCTGGCAGACACAACGGAGCGACCTGACCGCCGTCATTGGCGGGGACCTGTCGCTGGGACGAACAGTGAGCACCATGCTGGCCAGCGACAGGTGCTGGCAAGCTGTTGCCGACTTCAGTGAGGCAGTAATGCTCCTGAAGGAGGCTGCGGAGCGGGAACGGGAGGCCGACGTCAGTGCGGACCCACTCCGCCGAGCAAGGCCAGGGAGGAGGCGACGCCGCTACGCTCACCTCCTCCCCCCGCCTTAGATGGTTGTGTCTTGGGTCGTAGCCCTGCCAGGCTAACGTCTGAGCGCTGGAGAGAGTTCGGAACGGAGATCCTCCGGCGCTCCATGATAGACGGGAAGAGCGCCGCAGTTAGGTTTAGTCGGTATTCCGTAACATCCGGTGAGTCCGACACTACCCACTGTTGCCGGTGCGGTTTTCCGACCGCATCGACAGGAGTGGGTGTGCGTAAGAGCATTCCCCTGCGAGAAAAAAAAAAAAAAAAATAAAAAAAAAAAAAAGGAGTTAATTACAGTAGGGAAGAAAAATAGAAACATATCAATAAGAAATATTTTTAGAAATAATAAATTAATAGTACTTACTAAGACAAGCTTTTAAGCTCCAAGCTTAATAAATAAATATAAATTATCAAACAATTTAAAAAATCTTTGTAGCTGTTGAACATAAGTACATACTAAAGTAGATTTTATTATTTTCGCTACATTTGAAAACTTACGGTATTTGAATGGTGAATGTATAATATTGACATTAACCTTACTTATATTTATTAAACATTAACTGTTAATGTTCGGCAATATTAAAATACAATTATATTATCTTCTATATTTGGACATGGCGTGACTATGATTTGATATTAGTCATAACGCATTACAGTCAAGTATCGATCGCAATCGAACAGTCAAAATTTGAATTGGTTACGATGATTGAATGGTTAGTATAACTAAGTGGTTAAATTAAACAAAATCTGACTAAAACTGTAAAAAAAAAATTTGCTCGAATATCCACGAAACGTTACGCAGTGGAGTAGAAATCCTAAACATATTTCTGCTATGTTTAGGTACTGTAACTACTGTTATCAATTCTTAAGGAAATAGACAGTGCGGTATTGAAAAAGCCATAAAATACCTTTAGTAAACTCGAGAATCAGACTTACATCTCAGGATCGCCCATACGCAGAAGCTAAGCCATACTCGCTTGCCATTGGTCCAGCAAGGCAGTTTTACAAGTTAATATAGAATATTATGTCATAACATAACAGCCTACAAGAGATTGTGACTTACATCACAATGTAAAAGGAATTGTTTCGTAAACGTAGATCGATGTTAGATCATCGAGAAACAGCTTGTGATCTCATTAATTTCAATGGAAACATAATAATATGCATGCAGCATCTTTGATGATCTCATTAATTTCAATGGAAACATAATATACATGTATATTTGTCAATCGGTCGTGTCATTAATTCGGTTTGGCGCAGAAATGCCGAAATGCACATGATATATTATTTTTATATAACTATTTAATAATTTATCTCATTCCTATAATCTTAAAATCCTATCGATGTAACTACTAATATTATAAATGTCAAAGTTTGTTAAGATGTTCGAATGTTTGTTACTCAATCACGCGTAGGGCGTTAAACGAAATGATATTATATAATAGATGCAATTTGGATGAACAAATAGCATACTAATTCAATCCAGGTTTTTAAAACCGGTGTGCGTTCCCTTGGTACCTATTCATGTGGTGAAATAAGCGGGCATAAATAAATGCATAATAAAGATAAGCGGAGTTCCCTAGGTTCTATGTGTAGATGGTCGCTCCTTTTCTCCTCTAGTCGCGATGATGATATGATGTAGATCCTACAGAAGAAAGACGCTAGCCTCGTAGACTATTTTTGCGGTAAAAAGGATTTCGAGGTTCTGTGCGAGTGCCCTTTGCGCTGCCAGCCAGCTGCTACCTTTATTGATAGCTATGCAATGTCCAAGTGCCCTTAGACTCCAATAAACGCTTTCTATTAGGCAGGCATACTTAGGTACTCCCGTAGTAGTAGGACAAAAAGCGATTTCCATCAAAATTTAATTGAGATAACGAACGTGTAAATACATACAATTTGTCGTCTACTACAAATATACACCTTGTAAATATGTAATTATACAGTACGTAGGTACTATACTTATCTACTGAGTACCTATTATATGTTCACAAATATTGTGACTGCTATGCTCTTCCCAGACGGCGTACAGTTCACGACTAGAATATAAAACAGTTAACGATTTCACCCTCTGATTCAGTTTACGCATAATTCGGTTAGGGCCGATAAATCTGTGTGAAAGGGCATAAGGGTAGGATTCAATTTGATTACGGAGGTTGACTGCGATAACGGTAGCATTATATGATTATACAGATCACTTTATACTTGATGAATTGTATAATCTACAGTTTAATCAGATATAGACCCGCTTCTTGTAATTGTATTAGTATTGACTAATGTATTTAGTATCGTTAACTTTAATTAATTTTGGGCTTAATGTTAATATATGGTTGGTTAGCCAGTACAATATCTGAATGGTTTCTTAATGAGATTATAAATAAATAATGTTCTTAAAATCTTAACGGAGACCAGCTATCTACAGTGATTTTATTATACTGCACAAATGTATGTCTTTAACCTCGCTCTCATTGTCCAATGGAATCGCCACCTGATATGACCGTAATGACATTAGGTATGCGCAAAACCATGTTACATGCCAACCGAGGCATAAGGTTTAAACAACACCAACTTCCTAACGTCTAGTTGTTACTAAGAGTTCCTTGTCAGTTATACTCTAGTAACTATTTGTTGATCAGATCCTGGTTTCAAACCCGACCACAAGAGTTCACACGACCTTCTAGACTAACCACTAGATCATATATCTAATTAACTTCCATTCAGACCAGAAACCTACTAGATTAGGAATTCGATTTAAGCAGAACAAAAAATGGTAGTATCCGCGGCTAGTGGTTGTAAATGCGACTGCTCTGCATGGTCTCGGGCTCGGATCCCGGTTTGGGCCAATAAAAAGTTATTGGGTTTTTAACACGCTTTTATTAGCTTCATTCGTATGTTAGTATGTATGTAACAGAAAATTTGAACATGCTTTTGCCCCCTTCAAAACGTCGGATTAACGAAATCTGGCATACTTATCAAGGACCCATGACAATACAATAATTTAGAAAGAAAAGAATTAAAAAAAATATATATAATAGTATAAAAAACTTAAAAACATGCTTTATTAAAAAAAAGCAAAATCGTAGGGTGGGGGTTATCAAATATCTTAGAAAGCACCCCACGCTTTTTTACATTAAAAAATAAATTATTTTACTGTTTAGTTTGCTTTTTTAATAAAGCGTGTTTTTTAGTATTTTAAACTATTATTTACACTATTAAGAATTCTCTATAGCAGCCCAAAGTTAGGAAGTTGGCGGTGTTAGACACGCCCGTGCCTCGGAAAGCACGTCAAGCCTCTGGTCCTGCGCCAGATCTCTCTCCGGTCGTGTTGCATTACCGTCCCATCGGTGAGTTAGGGAACAGAGAGTGCACTTGTGTTTACGTACACACTTGTGCACTATAATAATTCCTTCACAGTAGCCAGTATCCGTTTAGATTGGCCGCCGTGACCGAAATTCGGTCGGCAGGACATTATTATTATAATGTAGAACTTGCAGAAAGACTTTAAAATTAATATTTACAGTCAATCGTAAGCACGGCGGGCTGTGTTCTTGTGTGGTCAGTTTTAAGTGCGTATTTTTAAATTTATTAAATCTTCTCGCAATGCAGCTATAGCTCACTAATACTAAATAGAAGTTGGTAAACTTCAGCACCTATAAACTTTGCGAAAATGCTCTTTTATGCTAGCGTTGCAAACATACACCCTCACAAGCTATAAACAGTCACTATATAAGTTTGAGCGACTGTAAAATAAAACTTCATAGTGCCGATAAATTAGATTATAAAAAAGGAACTCTATTTTATTCGCATCGTGGCGATTTAACACACCACCTCTATAAATTTATATTTACATACTTATATTATATATACACACATATAGATGCCGAAGGGGTAAGGAAAGGTGGATTGCACCAATATTTCGACGGCTATTGTTTTCCCAGGAAATAGGGTGCGAGCCAATTGCTTGCTTTCAACGTACACTTAAAGACTACGTTCGGCCACTGAAAATTTCTAGATAGACAACCTGACTAACACTTTACCTCACCTCATGCACAGCTGTTGCATTCACTACCGGTACACCAACGAGTGATATTATTACTGCAACCAAAATGATTTAATTTTTTCAGAGTACTGTGGTGATTGTACGTGAACTGCAACTCAAAATGGTCCCTAATTCATTTAACTATATGGTTAGTACTGCTTGTATGAGGAATTCAGAATAATTAATATATCTTTAATGGCCAATCAATGAGCTGCTAACAGGGTGTGTGATTTAACCTAACCTGAACCTACGAATATTATATCGCGACGAACTATCGAAATACCGAGAGCATCTATTCTATCAGTATTTCCTTCAGCCAAGATGTCAGAACTGAGGCTTTGAAAGAACGGATATTACAGAACCTGTATGGCTTAGGTGTTAATATGAGTAAAATGCTAAGCAAAATGGCCATTCCTTATTCTAAAAAGTTGCTTAATAGTCGGATCGTCTTAAGTATAATACTTACCTTTCGAATAAATCGAATACCAGTAGTTACTTACTGTGGAATTGACACATCATTCTTCTAGAACGGTGGGACCACCGAAGCGTCGAGTCATTAATAAAGAGTAGATTGAGCTAGGCCGGTGTGCGGTATAATGTACTCGTGTTGGAGATGAGCTCGGTTTTTACGGCACGAGCTCGCGGCCACCCGCAGAGGCGACACTTAATGCTGACACAGCTTTAGCTTACGACACGCCACGTACTTAATTGAAACTCGACTTGATGTAGTCATCTACGGGCTTAGAATAATAGTGCTGTTTGTCGCGATCTATTTTTAATAGTAATAATAATTCAGTCTCTCTCTGCTGGACAGCTGTTTTCTTAGAATAGGAAAAGTCATTACTAATCGCTTCAGTAATGTCTGAGATGACGATTTTCGCATGGAAAATATTATGATTAATTCTTAGGCTATCCAAAGATTTATTTTACGTTTGAGCAAGCTCTAAGTATTAAATGCGCACTACGTCGAGATACTTACTTAAATCTGGAGAAAATCCTGAAGTTTCTATCTTGTTTCCTGTAGTAATACTAATTAAGGTTTGTTTTCAAGTATGAATCATTTTATGACACAATATCTCTGTACAGTGTTCAATATCTTCAAAATGTTAAAATTCAATGTATAACATTTTGTAAATAGACATCAAGTGTTAGGTACTACCTCTGTTATTAACTAAATTGCACATACTTATTAAGAGAATATGTTCAAGATACTAATTTTATTTGGATTTATATCTATTTTATATAACCATCATATTAGCATTATCGCAAGCCTATATATTGTATTGGTAGCGTAGTGTAAGCTAAATGTGTTTCATCTGTACTATGCTCCCCTCGTCATTTGTGGTTTCAATTCGCTTTTTACGACGAACGTCGCCCTCTTTGTGTCCCAAATTACACTTAACCAAAAATGTTGTAATCACCACGATTTGTCAGTCTAAAAGTTTACTTAGCTCGTGGTATTAAAGTCGAAATTGGTTTCAATTCGATGTGTTTGAAGTTATTTTAATTTATATAAATGCTTGTGCAAAATTCATTTGCGGAAGAGTATGTTGATTAAAACAGTAGTGGGTATCAAAGAGCTTTTTGTTTGTTTGGTTCGATCTTTATATTTCAATTTATTGCGCTTTTGATATTAAACACATCATTAGGTGTATGTTACCAGATATCGTTTGTATGGTGTTATGTTGTGTTTGTATTAGTTACAGCCATATTTGACTCAATTACTGACATGTTTTAGTGTTTATGGCTCTGTCGTTTTACTCAGTGTAAGTACTTATTCATTTATAATACAGTCTCTCTCTCTGAGTCAATTTATTTTTCATGATTTTGATTAAACTTTTCGTATACTATTATCTTTTTAGTACTAAAATACCTTTGCAAACTCTACTCAGTAATCTCGTAATGTGCCGCTCTATGGGATCACTAACCATAGTTTATCAATTATGACTGACACATACAGTGATTTATGGGTTTTAGTACTAATAAGCAGCAATTAAGGCTTTGAAATAAAAATGCAAATGTCCACTCGGAAAAATATATTCAATTTTTATAAAATCAATTTCAGGCATTTTTTTTATTCGCACAATTTTGTACAATATACATTATATTATAAATTTTACAATAACTGTTCTCAAGCTAACAATTATCACCAAACAGTTTTTGTTATCGACTGGCGAAGACGCAAAAGCCAATAGGAAATAATAATTTTGAATAACATATATATTCACGATATTCGGGGAATATCAAATTCAGGCTATTATTGTTAATACAACATAGTTATAAACATTACAGTTTAATTTTATTCATTAAGCTCATAAACAACATGAACCTTACATGTTATAGTCTTAGTAGAATACAATGTGGATTCCGCACTATAGTTAAGAATTTGAATACACTAGAATTTATTTACTATAAAGGAGCAGTTCCATTGAACCAGTTTAAAGGTTGGATTTTATATAAGTACACATATTAGGATCAATAGCTTGCTTTCCATGTTCGCTGAAAGATGCAAGCCAATGCATTGTATGCTCTAGGCATTTCGATTTGTGGCGTTCAACCCTAGTTCGCAACAAATGACTATAAGCAAGTTGTAATTGCTCATCGTCGATTAGTTAGATTTGCAATAACAGTTAAGAAAATGGCCGAGACTTATGTAAACCAGTCCCAGTACTAGTTCAAAGAAATATTCCAGCAAAATTGTACTCAGGGTGCTTTCACCTGCTAAAATAGTGGCATAAAGGAGCGAAAGTTCTTAAGAAAAAAGATAACAGTCAATTATTATTTATATACTCTTTCATTTTCATACAACTGATTTGCAATAGCCATTTCTGCGAGATTATAGTCTTTCTCTAGTCGTTTGAGCATCGATTGTGGCGCTAATGCTTATAACTGCAGTGGATATATTTTTATTATGATTGCACTTTATTAAAATTCATGTCAAGAATTTATCTTTTAAAACAGCAATGGCCAGAAAGTGACTTATTGATATATAAATCTCAAGTTTTTGTTGTAGTGATGTATTTTAGATATAAAATATGTCTTTAGAAAGCCATGTATTTTTATAATATATTTAGGTTTAACTCCAAATTACTAATTTGTGGTCGTGATGACATTATGTGAACGACTTGTGTCACTGATTGTACGCACCTTAATGATACGTACAATCAGTGACACAAGTCGTTTAACATTTGCGCGATTAATTTATTTATGGTTCTATCATAAAATCAAAATAAAATAGGCATTAATTTATTTTAGCAGTCATTAGTAGAGCATATTTCAGTTAATCAAAATTTATAACGGTAGAAATAATAAGAAAATAATTGAAAAGGTACAACTTGTTAAATGTTCAGTTATTTATGTACCTACAATAGAATTTATTGTAATACAATGATTATAGTTCACCTATTTTAACATGATTATATGACGTATAAATCATGATTATGTAACTACACAGTGCCGGTTATTTATGAGCAAAATGAATGTATATGCTTAGGTCTGTACAATAAATAAACGATTCCTTTTGAAACATGCTGAGGTATTGTTACAAATAAATTAAATCTGCAATTTTGGACTAAAGAGTGTTTCTACTTAATCTAGTTTAACATACAATATCTAGCTATAATATGAGATAATTATTTTTTAATAGTATCTATACTGTACAACACTTTAAGTCTCACAACAAATACATACACGTACGCGTGGAGTGGCGCGGGCGCATTGTCTATAGTTACACGTGTGTCTATGTTACAGTGTAGTGATATGTGGTATGTACAGGGCGGTGCGGAGTGCGGGCGCGGGGTGCGGGGCGCGGGGCGGCAGCTCGCGCGGCGACATCACAGGAGCGGCCCGTGGTGCGGCCCGGCGAGAGCCGCGCGCCCCCGTCACACCAGCGAGCTCGGCTTTACGTCCAGCGCGTGCTCCGGCGACCGCCCTCCCGCACCTCCCTCACCCTGGCTGTTCTCCTCAGAGTCCGAGCATGACTCCGAACTACCCTTCTTGCCCCCGTTGTGCGTCTTCACGTGCTTCGCGAGGTGGTCCGACCTCATGAACCTCTTATTACATACAGGGCACGCAAACCTTTTCTCTCCAGTATGCGTTCTTAGGTGTCGTTGCAGCTCATCTGACCTTGTGAACCGTTTGCCGCAGAACAGCCAGTTACACACGAAAGGTCGTTCACCAGTGTGCCAGCGAAGGTGAGCTTTCAGGTGGGATGTTTTGCCGTAGACTTTACCGCAGCCGGGTATGTGACAACTATGAATGTTTTTCTTTCGGAGGTGTGCACCTGCGGGGCCAAGCCTTTCTGCTTCCTGGCAGTTTGGACAGTCACATGTTGCTCGACCAGCGTAGCGGCGCTGTGATCTTGGAGAAGGAGCTTGCGCAGGGGGCGCAGGTGAGCCTGGTCCGTGAAGGCCGAAAGATCCTTGCGTCGGAAGCACAGACTTGTAAGCATCTTGTAGTAGGTGAGGTGCAGGTGGCAACAAATGCGCCCCACCCGATAACGAATGTGTGAGCTGGGAGTAATCTTGGCCGGCATAATTAGCCATCTGTCCGCCGACATCTAGCCAACCGCTGTGTACATCCCACCATGTGCTACCGACGGCACTGACGCCGCTCATTTCGGCTGCCTTCAAGGCTCCACTGCCTCCGCCGCCGCCCACGTTGAAAGGCCACGACTCGTAAGGATGGCGCGAGTACATAGAGCCGAGACTTGCACTGGATTCACTTTTGCCAAGAAGTTGGTCACCCGAAGATGGGAAATAGAGATCGTTTCCGTAGGAAGGCGCGGCTGCGCACGAAGTGGGCGCACGCGCGTACGGCGTGCAGGCTGGTGGTTGAGAGCGTGGTCCTCCGCCGGCGCCGGGCGGCGAGTGCGCGCCCGGACTCTTCTTCCACGGGTGGAAGCCCTTGCCCACGGCCGCGTCCGCTAACGGCGGAGGTGATTTACTGGACAGTTTGTTGCACTGCGCCGCCAGCATCGCCAAAGGCGTGCCGCGTAAGCTCGGGTGTTCCTGGAACGACAGAAAATAAATAATTAATTATTTTGAAAAAAAAAGCTAATATTTTATATCGGGGTTTAATTATGCGTCTGTGTTTATTCCGTGGGAAACGGTCGAAGTGTCAAATCAGATTTATAGTCTAATTTATATGTGAACTGATGGTGAGGTGCCGCTCGTGCCTCGGGGCTAAAGAAACAATATAAATAAATTACAAGAAGCTTATAGGTAGTGTATTTACAATTAGGCGGACGCGGCGACAGCTCCCTGCCGCTACTGCGCACCCGCGGGACATCGTAATTAATAAATGCAGCCTACACCACGACTCGATGTCGTAAAACTTAGTTCTAAAGTTTAATAATATTGAGCGATATATTTCTTTTATGTTTTCGTTGCATATCAAATCATCCAACTGTGCCTACGTTTAAACCGGCTTACTTATAGTCTGTAAGCATATTTGTAACCATTTTGATTTATTGTTATTGAATTGCAAATCCATATGTAATATCGCGAGCGCGATTATAAAGAGTAATAATCCGTTCGTTGATGTTCTTTTTGTTAAATAAAGGTGAGATCCATAAGAGCATCCGGCCGGATATTTCACCCCAATGTGAGACACAATGGCTTGATAAAAAGTTCCATTGTATGCAATAATATAATTCGGGGATCACGACACGGGACCGAACGGTGAGAGGGAAAAGGGAGGCGGGGCGCGGGGTGCAGGGGTGCGCGACCACGCCCTGTTTATTGTGATTGGCGCAGCTGTTGCTCCGCAGTGTGTGCCGGCCCTTATTGTCGATTGTGATACCTTAAACTGGATAGTAAACGTAAAAAAATAAGTTCATTCAGATTACCCTCGCCTGTGCGTCCACCTCTAATATAGCTCATCATAATTTATCAACAAAATCTCTGAGCATGGAAATGAAATTTCAACATAAAAAGAATATTATAACAGCTATACATTCCTAGTATCCTCCTTTTCTTAACCCTACAACTACTCGTCAAGTTGGCGTTAGGTAATTTAGTAAATATAGTAGTATTACAGAGATGAATTTAAATGTGTTTCTATCCGCAACTATTCCGTTCTAAGATTCATTATTTAATTAATGGGCTATTACCACTCCTAGTTATCAACAATAAAGATTATAATTAATGTCAGTTAAGTATATATTGCAGTGGGTATGCAAATTGTATACAGAAATGTTGATGAAAGTCGAATATAAAACACGTTAGCCGCTCCTAATCACGGATATGAGCGTAGTCGTAGAAGATAGTCATAATTACGGCACACAGTGTATTATTAATACCTACTGGTCGTAGGCGAGCAGCGGCATTCTAGTAAATAGAAATAATGGGGGCGGCCCATGTGCTATCAAACGTCGAGATCTACGGAGCTGAGTTGTAAATATGGCTGCGCTCTCAATTAACTCCACGACAATTACAATTACCATAAAAAAATAATAAAACTCCGCCAAATTGCGGTCGGCACTTACGACGCCAGTGTATGAGCCACATTACCTCCACGAATTATTATTTGCTCTCAATTATAGAATTATGTTTGTTGTCTTGATCTCCGAAACGTTTTTTGCTCGGACCTACGTGAAATGCAAGGCTTAATGACAATTGAAATGGCGGCTAACCCATTGCAGCGTGCCTTCAGAATCTATAACTTTTATATAACTTCCTTGTATACGTTAATAATGGCTATAACGTAATTTTACACAACTTAAGTTATACCTATAAACTTATAATATTATATACCACATAAACGTGAAGCCATAAAATAGTTTATGTGTGCATGACGTTTACTAATTTATTCGAATAGGTACATTGAAAAGTGAGCCATTTATAATTTAATTGACATTCGAATACATTTCTATATATTATGATTATTCGAAAACTCTAAGTTACATTAGAAAAAGGAAACTTTAATTGAAAATTAGTGTCAAATTTAACATAGTTTAGAGCGAATTAGGAAGACGAAGATAATGACAATCAAATTGATTCGACAATTCGATTCCAATGTCCCTCTCAAAATAAGAGGTATAAAATCGACACCGTTCCGAAAGCTATTTCGAAACAATTTAAAGATAATAGGTATTAGGCGACGAGTGTTACAATGGGTAGAATTGATAACCCAGCGAGACATCGTCGGCAAGTCGGCTGAAGTCATAATTACCCTAGGCATTATGTTCCATTTGGGCGCAGGCGCAGGCCGAAACAGAGTGATACCGGGTAATTGGTCGTCAACTGAACGCGCCTCGAGATTGGATCAAAGCGTAGATGACGCGACGAGACCCGGCACGCTGGCGCCTCGGCCGCATTATACAATGTTGATGGCTTTCGTTGTCAAAAATGACGAAGATCTTTTGTCATAAAAAATATGAGATGAAATAAAACAAGATTACCTAATGTGAGCACAAAATTGTAGTATCACCAGGTCAGGTAGTCGCAGCTGACGTTATTCACAGAACCGTCTTGTCTTAGTCTAATTATAGGGAAAAGCTTTGAATGGGAAATAAAGGTGATTTTTGGAAGATTAGATTTGAAGGAATCGGAAGGGTTAACCAGGATACGGTTGTTATATCCGTATGTTAATAGTGTATTGACATACATTTTTTAAGGTTATGAGGATGGGATATATAAGTGCCGAACAATATTAATGATCGATCTGTGGGCCAATCCTTGCAATTAAAACTGTTCCATATATAATTCCAATCTAATATCAGTGTCATAAAATCACAAATAGTATCTTTTAAATTTAAATAAACGTCATATGTGCACATGTAAATTGCATTGCACGTTTAATACCTATTTATTAGACAAAATCGGAATAATATTTTTATATGTATTGATACGAGAATTTCTGACTTCTAGATTAAGATTTGAGGATTTTAAATGCCATACATGGTGGCTACGTTTGATTTAAGCTTTAAATTTAATAAAATCATACTACTAATACCCGCAATTTTAATGAACATACACGTGAACAAATTCTTTAAAAAGTCTTGATGATAGTTGGGCAAAATGCTAGTGGGTTTTCTGCCAAGATATTCTTAGTAGCACAACGGGGTTCAAAACTGTGCCCGATAGACGGGTTGGACGGAAAGGTTCGCGTGGGACCTAAAATTAAAGCAGGCTAAATGTGAGTGTATTTCTCATATACTTTGTACCGGTACCTATATCGAGAAAAGAGATATTAGTTAAAGGCAGTTAAATTATGACATATTTTCCAGAGATTATGTGGCAAAAATGAACTGTCCGTAGCCAAACCGCCTCGTTTCTCGATATAGAAATCAGGCTTAAGACAATTTAAATCTGTTTTTGCATAAGTAATTTCCTAATTTCCCTCTACATATATTCTAGTTATTGGCCTCTTGGACAATCTTATAAGAAATATAATATAATATAGATATTTTATTTGTCGTCATAACTGTACCTACCTCTCAATTCATGTGGAGTTGGGAATTTGAAAATATGAAGGTAGTATCGTTGGTACCTACTTCCAAGGTCTAAATTGATTATATTGGCACACAGTATCTTTATGCCTGTATAATTACCTAAATATTAGACATGACTTAATAACATTAAGAAAAAACGCCTCCAACTACATGCAACCTGCGGCTATTTGTTTGTTTAATAACTTTGTAATTAGTAGGAAATAAATATGAAACGTGATTAAGACTGAGTATTTCCTATTGTTATTAGGTACGTCAGAGATTTACAATCCATCAGCGGATTTCTGACCATTTAACTTTGGGCGCCATTCGTCAGAATATTTTGAGAACTTTGATTGATTAAATTGAGTCTCCTAGTAGTGTCAATTAAGTTAAACGGTTCGACTTGACGTGCAATATAAATTTGCCAAAGCCAGGATTTGAGCTCGGTAGCTCACTATCACAATGCACACAACTACGGCTAAACTAACGATCCAAAGAATACATATATAGGTACTCCAAATAAAGAAATACATGGCTTTAATACAAGATGCAGTAGGCACTTATTTAATATTTTAAGAATATAAACACATCCACACACGTCATATTTTAACATATGTAGATATCATATTCACAAGAGACACCACGTCGCACGATGAATATAGGTACAACTACTAATGGGCCTGTGTTATAATGGTTACGATCGCCTACATCAATAAAAAATCTGTATGATACATAGTCATTCCATATTAAAATGCATTATTCATTCCTAATATGGACATGATTAGTTCATTTAAAGTCCTGCACGAACACGGAAATATTTCGTACTGTGAGAGTTGTTCTTTATTGGGTAGTATTTAACTGCACAGCAAAAAAATACTAATTGCACAGCTAAATATGCTTACCAAAAATACTAATTGCACAGCAAAATATATTTTAAGAGATCAAACTAAGTCGCCTATTTCTGGGTGGGTTTAAGAAGGAATCTAACATAACCTATCTAACCTTTCTGAGACAGAATGCAGTGATTTGAGGCGTATAGGTGCTCGTTATGCTGTGCAATATTTGCTGTGCAATTAGTAGTTTTGATGGTTATTATATTTAATCCCTTCTTATATTACGTCGCATAAACAGATTGCCTATAGAAATATCAATTAGGTATATTAGCGATAAGGCCGAAATTTCTACATTTTTATAAACTTAATGTTACTAAAGTTATCTCAATTCTATTGATGCCAAAAATATATTCAATTGTGTTTCTTCTCCCTAGCCTTTATTATTCCCAAGTCACTTGGGGTCGGCTTTTCTAGTCTAACCGGATTTGACTGGATATCAGTTTTTACACGGAGCGGCTGCCACCTGACCTCCGCAACCCGAAGGCTAACGATACTCTAAGGCTAGACCAGTGTCAGGGTATTATAGGGCACTGACTTCTCAGTAACGACTGCCATAGATGTTCATGGCAGCTGGGACCGACGGCTTAACGTGCTCTCCGAGGCACGGAGCAGGCGATAATTGTCAATCAATACGCACATAATTTCGAAAAGTTATATAATTTCCGAAAGTCAGAGGTGCGTGATGTGGGTTCGAAGCCGAGACCCTCTGCATTGCAGTCTGTTGGTCTTCCCGCTGAGCTATCGCTGCTATATTTAATTGTGTTTGTACACCTAGATACACGTGGTCATACATGCAACATAGACATATTTTAGCACATTCCAACAGCCAAAGGTATGTGATTTGTTTCAGGCTCCAAAATGTATTTTATACCTAGCCAAGCAGTTAGCATAGAACTGACTGCTTGCGATCAAATAGATTTTACCTATTGATACATTATGCCTAGAGTAAACATGTATATCAAACAAAGAGTACATAGAGTTGCTTTGGAGCCATGAATTGCATTCATTGCCTACAGATAATTAGAAAGGCACCGGATGTATCAATGACTAAGCGTATCAAATTACTTAATAATCCAGCTAAGCTTTATTAGATCAGGTAGACATTCTGAGGTTACGCTCTCCGATATAAGCAATATATGTTTTCGATCATTCTTTCCCAGAATAACCGTATTGGAAAAAAATAAAATAATTAAATTGATGTGTGAAGTAATAAATCGTGGTAACTAAAGTCGAACGTATCTCACGGTCAGGGAAATGGCCGCGGCTTCGCGCAGATTGGATAATTTAAAATTATCTACCAAAATTATGATGAACCGAAATGAATATTCAACCGAAACGCTTAGCTCTCGACGTGTTATTAACATGATCGTGAAGTCGTTACTCACAAAATTGTATTTCATAAAATTCATAATTATATTTATGAGCTAATATTTTTTCGACAACACGTTATTGAATATAATGAGTCTAATCTTTATTCGACAGACGATACTACACACGATAATAATATTGATTGGCTGTTTAAATACATGAGCATTATATATGTACGAACATATAACTTCAAAATAGATACGTTTAAAAGATACGTTAACAAGTTAAGGCACATGTACTTTAATAACCGATCATTAGATAGGCTTTATAAGTCCACGGCAAAGATAACGAAGCCTTGAATAGTTCGAACATTTACACCTTATAATACAAGCAAAAACCGTTAATAAAAACAGCATGTGCGTGATATAGATACAACTGAGTTAATTTTAAAACAATGATACCAAAAGAGTTTTTCAATGGATATCATTATTCGTACAATATTACGACAACAAAGTTTAAAGCGACCCACTTCTGGGCAATTTATGTGATTTCGGTCGATAAGCCAAGACTAAATTGCCAATGGGTAATTGCACAATTAGGGAATTATCGAGTTAATTCCGGGTGAAACTGTACGCCGCGGCGCGCCGTCGTCGCCGGCAGCGCGTGGAGCGAGCATCGCCTCCCTTTATTCCCCCATCGATTCTAATGCAAACTGCAACCAACTAATTTGGGACCTACAATTTATGCCACATTGTTGGCTTTGATGTCGCTACCGAATTGACTTTAATCTATTCGATGCAAATCAACCCTCGCAGAATCGTCGTAATGTACCCCAAGCTGTTTTTACATTTCATTCGATTGATTCTAATAGTTTACATAAAAATGGTGGAACTAAAACAATTGCGACAGATGTCTGCGCCAGCCTTCCACTTTTCTTCGGTCGCAGCTTGTTAGTGATGAGTAATCACCACTCATTTATCGGTTCTATCCAATTAATGAGGCGAGGATATGACATCAAATTACAAAATAATTTGCCGCGACTCGTACACTGTCGCTAATTATGCCAGCACCGTTCGCAGCCGTTAAAGGGTTCACAGTGCTATTTGTCATTTGACACTTACGAGGGGGAATATTGATCGGCTCTTCCTATAATGTGAGCTTTAGCTCGGAGCGTGTTTACGACTTTAATATACCGAGTGTAGGCCAAACGACTTATGATGTCGTAAAAATAAGTTGTATGAATTAAGTAAAAGATAATGACTTCTGAACATTATTTCCACATTAAGGTTCGACTTGCACGCGAACAGTCTCGTTGATGTGTGAAACTCTCACTGGCAGCTTAATTACAGTTAATTAGATCACTTTTGTTACTTGGATCTCTGGTGCTGGATTTTTCGTGTTTTATACTTTTTGTAGGATGCTCATTAATATATTTATGATTTTCAAGAAACTAAGTATACAATTATATCTAAAGATTAAGGGGAATATTAAACATTTTAAAGGGAAATGAGTACATATTGTTATTACAATTACTATCATTTTTTAATTAGATCTAGGGTAACAATCTGTGTTGTATCTACCTTTCCGCAATGAAAACTGATTATTAATTATTTGGAATATAGCTATTACTATACACGTCAGGTCATGAGGGTTGAAGCCAAAATAAATTATGTTAGTAAGTACAGGCTGTCTATTTTTTCGGGGCCGTTAGATGAATTGAAGTTTCGGGCATGCAGACTTTACAGGTGACTGTAACTGAAATAGTCAAATTATTATACGACTTCATTGTCATGCTAACACTTCTATTGTCAATCAGAAGTTATAGACAGCTGTTGTTTTGACGTTATGACAATATTATAAATTTGTTATTTATCGATTTATCATGATTAATCAGACATTGACTCAACTGACTTTATTTTCACAATCTATTTCGACATTATTATTCCAGTATTCAAATTAGCTCAAGTCTTTCATGTTATTCAAATAATGTTGTGTAAAACAGTATGGCATAATGTTGAAAAATTGTAGATTGTTTGTATAATATTATGCTGATAGCGTGCCTTCAACAATTAACTTCTTACAATTGTATCATCAAGATGAAAACAATTACTTAAGTTACACTTCGATGCCTTTTCAGAGAAAATGAATGTAGAACTCCCTATAAATAAAATATACTAATATGTGAATAACAAGGGCTGTTTTAACACATCGAATGGTGGCGGTGAGCGGAGGCGTGAAACCGCGCTAGTTAACTGAGGTCATTAGGCGTAAGCCACATGGCAGATCGTTCAAATTGAGCCGAAACAAATTATTTATTTAAATGGAAATTATTGAATATGCTTGCTTGCTTTATACGATACGATAAGTAGGTAGGCAGGTAGTGTGGTGAGTAGGCGAGTAGGTAAAGTGGTACATTACAACGCAGCACAGGGTCGTACGACACTACGTCACAGCATCGTATACATATGCAGCCAAGTCCCGAGAGCATGAAGTTTAATTTGTATGTGGCGTTGTTATATTACGTGGAATTATCTTGCTTAATAGTTAATTATCACTTTAATGGCGAAGGCAAAAATCGTGAGGTAATCTGCATTTCCAAGAGTCCTTCATAACGTCCTCGAGTATATTTGAAATCTACCAACCCTCACTGGGCCTAACCCTTATTACTCTAAGAAGAAGCCCGTGTCTAACAGTGGGACAGTTTATAAATAGAGCTCATATTATTATTATTTTATGTTTTAACTAGTTGACCCGCGCAACTTCGTCTGCTTCACATAAGAGAATTTTCTCCATTCTTGCAACATTTTTCATAACTGTCCACGTGGGTTTATACACCCAATAGCTTAATAAATAAGCTATCAAACACTAAAACAATTATTCAATTCGAACCAGTAGTTCCTGAGATTATCGCGTTCAACCAAACAAACAAACAAACTCTTCAGCTTTATAATATTAGTATAGATGTGTCGGTAATTCATGATTTTGAATTAGCACGTGTTTACCAATTACTATAATAATAGATATCTATTGTTTTAGATCTATATTTTGTTATCGATGTAGTGAATATAAAAAAAGTTAATGCAAATTAGAATAGGATTTGTATGGAGCTTTTATTCTACAGCACTAAGAAGATGTGCTGTCATTTTACTCGATAATATTGCAGCACATATTTACATACATACATATATGTTTAACGGACACGTTAAAAATGTCAGTGCTACAAAGAATTTGTAAAGTATAATAAGTTATTTCAGATAACTAGCCAATATTTCCCGATTGGATATCACTCTTTTATAGTAGATATATTTTGACGATAGAAGAGATTAAATTTTTATAATATTTTTATAGTTTAATTTCATATCGTTTTTGTCAAATTGAGTTATCTAATAAATAACCCCCTTTTTTTAAAACAGGAGCTTTGGCATTAGTAGCGAATCTATTGTAATTATGTTCTAGAATCAGTTTATACAGATATCGTACAAATAAATGTCGTGTCGCTCGCGTATCGTCTAGTGTCAAGAGCAGTCTGTGACGAGTCGTGGTCCGGCCTCACCGCGCATGTGCGCAAACGTTGCCATATGCGGCAACTTCGGCTTTTTGTTCCGATACAACTTGTTACGCTCCATTGATTCAAGCCGACTTTTTTATAAGGAAATATTTTGATATATTATCTTGCCATGTCTTATTGCTTGCAGGTTTATGTGGGCTTCAAATTTATTTATTTTTTTTAACTGGGCACTTTGAACGATCGCCTACAAATATGTTGTTTTATTTTTTCTGACATTATAAGTATCGTAATGAAAATTACCGGACGTCCGAAGTTAAGAAAATTAAACCGTATCGCAGTTATAATAACAAAAATTAAGCATCCAATAAACGTTACATAACAATCAATATTAGTGATATTGTCATGTGATTGTCATATAACGTCGATTGAAAGTTAAATTAAGATCAAAACACGTTTCGATATATTTCACACAGTCTACTCTATTGAGAAATCACTATTGAGAATTAATAAAAAGTCTGAGTAGACTGTTATAGCCCAATCGAAACTTATCGCATATCGGCTATCATATCATGCCCGTAGCTGATCGATATACACATAATGGATAATTTAAATCTACTCGTATGTGTAAGACCATCCAGGTCCAAATATAATATAACTTATAAACCCAAATCCCTAACAATCCTTAGTTTTGTTAAGGATTATTTGTTTTATGTAATTTGTACATTCTAAGTCAAATTTCTGTCCCTGTTTAGCCTGCATCGGCAGCGTGAGCGAGAGCTTGAATCTTAACAAACTATCATTAGGTGTTTTTTATTGAGCACATATTTATAAAAACGGTGGATAAAACAGTATCAGTATCAGGTAGATGTAATCATGCTCATCCTTAATTAACTCATAGCTAGAAAAATACGGATGCCGTACAGTAACAGCTTGGAGACTTGCGTTGCTTGCGTTGTGGTCGATAGACGGCCGTTGTCACATTGGCTAGTCGGCTTACGCAGGTAGCTCGCGCTACTTGCATCGTGTATGAGTCCTATTAAACATAAATGACGCAATGTGCCACCTTTGATATACATTTCCTGGTTATACGATGTATATGTCAGGTAAAAGCAAATTACATAGAGAGTTAACAACACACTGCTCATACATTACATACACAATTAAGTACGTCCAGTGCATAAGTACCTACTATTATTTTATCAAAGAAGTCATCTATGCCGCGTGCGTTGCTAAAAAATCAAGATCTAATGTTATTAAATATTCATAAGCAACGCTTAAGCCGTAATGTGAGCTTTTAAATTTGATAAGCCGCTGAAATTGTGTGGTAATGTGTCGGACACAGGCGCGCGGCGCCCACCACTTGTCCGAACATTAAGCCTCGGGCGAAGCCTTCTTGCCCCGGCCGAGAAAGTAACACACGGATTATACCAAACTATACCTACGTACCTACTATTTTATATCGCCTCACAAATCGAATAACGTCATAACTCTGAAGGTTTTTGGAGATAGAATAAACGATTCCGAGCGGTTGTCGTATTTTGAGTGTTTTAAGATTTTCTGTTTTCTCTTTATACGCACCATATCGCATGCTTAATAAAACAGCGACTTAACTCGAAATTTGGGAGTATGGCAATTCGAACTCTAATCTTGTGACTATAAAGTCTAATAATATATTCGTGTTAAATTATTGCAACAAAGTTTAAATTAGTTTGATCCAAAATACTCAGATAGGTCTCTGTTTTATTAAGAATGCGATGTGTTATTATGATAGTATTACTTTCGTTCTTCGGAATGTTCAAGAGTTATTTTTTAGGAATCGCAATTTTCAAGACGTTGACATAGCTGTGGTATCCATGCGTAAATTGTTGACAATGTCTCTTCTTTTTTGTTTATTGTACCTACTTATATTTATTTTGTAAAATGTCTCGATTTTTTTATGGGGCATGATTGATCCCGTCAAAAACACGTCTGTAAAAATTACCAACTAATATTTTGCGTGTTGGAATTTGCTCCAAAAATTTTGTATTGTCGGTCGACCTTCACCGGCTGGGATCAGATAATAGGTGCACCAATTTGAAAACCAGTTCCACCGCGATAAAAAGCAATCGACCGACGAATGGAAACAAGGGACCCCCTTCTCCGAAGCCTTTGTCTGTCTCTTTGTAATTGTGTTCAATAGCGTCGCGGACACATACATACATGCACACATGTTAACATAACAGGTATGTAAATGGATGCAGTTTACTTACATAATTTTGTTACAATGTTTTTCTACATCGTCGATGCAGAGACAGTGGCGAACTTGTTATTTCAAAATTGTGGTGTAAGTGCCAAATAAAGTAAATTTATTTTTACTTTATAAGCTTTCATTGAAATCACAAAAGGCTTTTTTTGAAATGGCATTTTCGTAAAGAGTTTAAGCGAAGTAAGTATATAATTTTAATCATACGAATAGTTTGTTTTATATAAACATATGATGATTAGAATACATAATTTTACAAATAATTTCGTTTTAGAATTTATATAAGTTAGAGGAGGTATAGATAAGATCATAGCAACTTTATTACAAAGTATTACGTTATTGTACGCATAACCAGTCCACGAGTGCACCACTAAAAGATGAATATAACATGCAGCACGAATACAATGGCTGTTTATTATAAAACAGGCCATTAAAATAGAGTACGGAGCGAGCACATTCAAGGTCGCGTTGCAAATACATTCGCATTGCGTGCGTGGCACATCGCCGTCGGGCCCGCGTCTCTCCGCCGACAGTTCCAAGAAAAAGTTGTTAAACTCACGTATTTTTGGTAGCAGCTTAATGCCAGTAATTTCCAATGAAATTATTATAATTTGCTCCATTTATACGATAGTAACAAACAAATAAAATGGTTGGAACACAACCCCGGAGGGCACGCGAGTCACTTTTCCATTAGTTACGACCTGCACTGATTTGATGCCTTAGTTTATATTTTAAGGTTGTTTTGGTGTTCTTGTTAATAGAACTAGATGTCTGCTTGATTCTGTGGCGTGCTTAAGGATTTACAGTAGAACAAGCCCGTCAATTTTATAGGTTTATGGTTCAGTTCATATAAATAATATATACACATATACTACATAAACATATATACTAGTGCGAATTTAAATGAGTATGTTAATGATATTGTTTTAGTAATGTCATATTGACATTAAAAACCGATAAATTACAAAGTGTAGAGAGTTTTATCGAGCAAGCCGGTCTTTGTAAAGGCTCCGATATTAATTAGACTTAAGTACTCCAGAAAAATAGAGTTTAACAATCAAGAAAAGAAGTAAATTTTTAATATAATTATGTTGATTATACATGCATACGTGTATTAACGTAAATAAGTAGTGTTCTTTCAAAATGTCGCGTGTACCCGTGCTATAATTTGAGTAATAAAGATATAAAACAAATGTTTTAAGAGACTATAAGGTGTGTAGTTCTATTATAACCGCTGTGACACATGTCGATACACGGCAGATATCGCAATTAGTTGACATTTCATCCGGTCTCGCTCGATAATAACAGCACGGTCCCGAGCTCGGCCTCGTAATTTCCTTCAACTTCTGTTTCATATTTTTTTACATTTAACTAATTGAACCGCGTAGGATATTAATTGCTGAGAAAATTACCGACGCAGAGGCCTCCAGGGCCTAAACCACAAAGACTCGACGCGCAACACAACGGTACCTATAGAGAAGTCGATTCATAAAAAATAACAATTATGCATTCGACGCTTTGTTCTACAACAACTGCCTAACGTCAACGTTTCTACACTTTCTACCATATTTTACTTTGCGTAAGTGAAGTACTTACTTGATTGCATATGTGTACCCATAATATCACTAGGTATTAGTTACAAGCACAAAAACGTACATAATGTTTCCATTTAACGACTTAAGCTTATGTCTATGTGCATTTATATAAGTCTCAATACTCTTTATTAATTTTATTCGTATTGTTTCATTACCAGTTGCAATTTTCGCAGAAGTAATATTGCATGACTTGTACTGACACAAATATTTTCAATCATATTCGCGAACCGCACTGGTAAAGTCCATTACTTACTTATAACAATAGCAACAATTAGATAATAAAACAAAAGACTATAATTTGGCATCACGAAAAGTGGTGGTGAACAATCGCGCGGGTGAGGAGAGACAGCGAGCGATTACAAGGCGCGGAGTGTTGAGTGCTCCGTCGTCACGTAGCCGAGCGGCGGAAGAACAAAGCCTCGATACAACACAATTGAACGGCCACAAAAAGTCCCATAATTCAATTTGCATCCCGCTAGATGAATGTAATAGTCGGTAAGAAGTATGGGTACGGTTAGATGCCGCGGGCTTAACGCACAACGCTGCGCGCCGCGCGTCCGTCGATCGCTGAGAACAGCTTTCGCCGCTTTTCAACACTTCGACGAATCGATTAGATTGACGTGTTTCTTTTACTGATTTTACCTATTATGGGTATAATTTACGTCTTATTTTTGTTTTTACAGTAACGAACGCCGATATTAACGTCATTAGATATAACGATACGAGCGAGTAAGTTGTTTTTCAATTTCGCGTTTAAGTGAAATAAATTAGAACGCTGGATCGGCTTAGAGGCGGCCGGCATTTGACAGGCTTGCACTTACTTATTAGGTTAAACGTCATACAATAGTCGCAGTAGACGATTTGTTATTCGCGGTTCAGGTGATCCTGTATAGGTAACGTATTTAATTCATGTTGTAGTGCGTATGAGGGTAACAAATCAGTAAACAATAGCTACGCGTTTTAATCCAGTTCTATTTCACATAGATAAGCTCGCAGCTGCAATCGATATCATAGTAGGGCTGTTACATATCTTGGAAGGTGTACTGTTATGGTAATAAAACAACGTTGTCGTGCATTAGTATCGAGGTGCGTGTCGACAGCGCGGACGGCGCGGGCGCGAGGCGTCCGAGGTGACTCGCGCATTATTATGATAATGCGGGCGGAGTAGATGGTATCGCGATCGCGGCTATCCGCTCTCGTAACACAATTGAATTAGCATAGCGCTGTACCCGCGGCGGGCGGTCGCGCCAGCCACGCGACCACCAATACACCTCATCATTCTACCCATTCCTGTTATCGATACGTACTCGCCTATGATATCTTCGATTGCATCGTTTTAATCGAATTCGACTCGAACCTTATCCACACCTCTCGTCTTTGATTTGTTCTCACAATAATATTAAACTGATACTTATACTAAATATAGTTATCCAACTATCTTAAATGTATGCATTTTAAATTTTAAGTAGTTTATTACCTTCTACAGGATAATATAAAACTACTTAAAATTGAAGAATAGAAAGAAGGAATGAAACCAGCTTATATCTAGTTATTTCCAAGACATAAACGAAATTTGACATGGTAATACAGTTTCCATAACTCTTTGTATCACTAATCCTGAGAAAGACAACAGATAAGCAAAGATCACAATACCTTATAGTAAATGGAATATTCAAACATAAAATAGGGGAAACCAATACGACGCGGTGTCGTAACAGTCAAGGCAATATTGAGTATATTCGGTGTACAAGCATATTCGAATTGTGCTAAACGTTTCCACACGTCCGATGGGCAGTTGTGGCGAGTTGTTATGAATGAAGAGCACCTGAATGGACTGACCGCAGACCGCAACGCATCGCTTAGCCACTTGTCAGATGCGAGACCATTCCATCTACTTTAAATAATTGCTGTGCCAACATACATAGACGAATATCATAAACGTCGGCTAACGTTTGAGAAATATAATTACTTATAACGGTTTTTGTTAGTAATTAATTTTTGCAACATGTATCTTTAGGCTGTCAGCACTATTACTGATAACGTTAAGATTCTAGAATAACATCGACGGTCATCATAAATTATTTACTTAATTTAAGTGAGTAATGTTGGCTACACAAAAGATCAAAATAAATTTGACAAGCTGATAAACAGAGTGAAACAGTCACCGCGCGATCGTTGCTCCGCAAAAGATCAACAATGTGACTGCATTAGGGCTATCAAAGTCAGGCGCGGTTTAAACTCGAGTGTGCGTCGAGTATTCATGGTGACTGCCGAACTCGAGGACGTGATATATAGCCCTCTGAGAGGGAGCTAATGGCGAACGACCCTCGGGTACCGAGGGAAGACAGGAAGATGTAGCCGAAATCATGGCCTTTTCCATATGGAGGGGTTTCTGTGAAATTAATAGGTGAAATAAGAGATTACTTTTAAGAAATAGCTGTTTTTGTAGATAACATGAAACAGTTGCTTAAATGTCCAAATGTACTAGGAAGGAAAGGAATTTTAATGAATTGAAATTTATCAATAACGATGCCAATACGTTGTTAAATATATAGAACATATTGTAGAATATTAGAGCTAAGTAAGCCACATTAAATAGCACAATAACTTAAATCAAGACAGAGGAAATCTGTGATTTGTTCTACGAAAGAGAGACTAGACGTTTGAAATGTGAAACGCTGTATTTACTATTGACAAATAGTCGAGCGCTTTCATGTTCCGTTTTAAAAGTGAGCGAGTCCCCTCTTGCTATAGACATCCGGATTCATAACATGTCAGGCGAGTGCGTTTAATGGCCGCCACACTACAAGGAACATTTTGTTTCAGTTCTACAAATTGCCACCGGAAAATTTATACTTAAAAGCCGGATGCTCATAGTAAATAGTTGCAATTTCCGATATATCTTCTAATGTATGGGATGCTGGTTTTATGGTAATAGAATTGAACGTTTAAATTTTATAGCTGTCCTTGTGAAAATAATTTAGATTTCCGCGCGTGGTGAATCATTTCGTGTTTATTGTAAAATACGTAACAATGGCACTTTAATTGGTTATACTGAATTAAAAAATTCCCAGAACCTAACGTGACTAAATGATTTAGTACTGGCAAAGGACGTTTCGGTAAAAACTGTTAAAATTATACCTATCAGAGCAGCAGGCAATAAATAGTAACAAACCACTTTAAGACACATTGCGGTTTTGAAATTGCGATGATTTGTGATATTGAACGAATTTGTTCCTAAAAATAAGTGACATGTGAAAGAAATGACAGTCACTTTGGGTTCATAAATAATCCGTTATGATGATAACAGCGATCGGCGCTGGTATGAATGGTGGTATCGGTGTCAGAGCCACAGCGGGAGGCGCCGCCGGCCGCAGCGGGGCGCGAGACCACAGACCTACTCTTCTTTGTACCCAGCCTTAAGTGTTAAATTAATTGTTGGCCACACACCAATACTTCATATCCTTTTAACAAAACGACGCCTTTCGAATAAAACATTCAATATTGATTTAGTTTCCGATCTTCTTAATGGCCACTACTGTCAACATGATATAACACGCATTAGTCTAATATTTCAACACATTAGAGTTGACAGTGGAACAATAAAAACGCCGCTTCTTGAAATTTTTTTTATCCAGTAGAAGGTATTAATTAGTGGTGCTGCATCTTCGAAAATAACCTTCTCCGTTGTCGGGCCATCACATATTGACAGGGCGCGCGATGACGGCGCTGACGGGCAGCGGCGGCGGCGCCTCTGGGCCCGTGACTTGCAGCTTGCCTTCATTACGCGTCTGCGAGCCGCCCCGCACCACTCTACACACTAACAAGCCGGGCTAATGCAATGAGTTGCAAAATCACTGCCCAGCGTATTCAACATCTCCTTCATCTATTACCGCCTTTGTGTCAAAGATCAAAGAGCGTATAATCGCTTAGCAAATGTGCAGGCCAAATGTCCAGGAGCCGTCTGGAGCGATTTTGATGACATTAATGACTCCCAAATCGGACCGACACTTTGGGTCTCAAGGGTTTAGAGCGACTATATTAGTATCCTTCGGTTGTTCGGAGCGCGGCGCGCCGTAGACCACTATTAACCGAGGGCGGTAACAACAAAGAGCTACAAAAGAGCCCCTTCAAGAGTAATCATCGAGGGTGATTGTGGCGGTGAACTGTGAGATGCATCGAATCTATGCTCCGATAGTTTGTTTAACGTTGATTGGATGAATGATTGCTATATCTTTAACTACTTAGTTAATATAAAACTGTTGTAGGTACATACCTAAGCTCTGTAGATCATATAAATGGAAACATTTTCTAATTAAATAAAAAATATCACAAGACCAGGAGACATGTTCCTCATAGGATATGACAAGGCAGGTTCTATACTTTTATGCAATTATCACATGAAAGTAAATTACTTCACTGGAAACTTTCTGACTAGAACATGTTCTTTTCTTACGAAGGGAATATTTCATCACACGTCGTTAAGTTTACGTCTATTGCTTAATTGCATATGCGGTTTTTTATTGTGGCACTTAGTGAATCGAGACTTTACTGCTGATCATTAAGTATTTGTTGTGTTCTCTGCCTGTGGGATTTTTAGTACAATATATGTAAGTAGGTACCTATGTATATGTTTATGTCAGCCATGTTTTCAACTACATTTGCGCATGCGCAACCATATAAGTGTCTTAACGACTTCTCACATATATAGTAGTTTCCTGCACATGTATCTACCTATAGTACGTTAACTCGCTGCCATGTTAACAATTCCTCCACAATGAAGTAGGTACTTACTTGATGACTACGGCAATTTTAAGTTGTAGAAGGCTGTTTTGTGAAGGATGACATTATTCAATCTGTAAAGTTGTTAGCAATATTTCCTAACTTTATGTAGATATATATATATCTTAATTAAATAAGATTTTAGTCAAACAGATTGACAACATGTCAGCATTAGTCTCTTGTCACGAGTCAACTATCGCCGTCGTAAACACTAAGGATTTCAAAAACTTAGTTTATGCTTAACAAATTAATATAACCAGAATTAAATAGTATAAACGACCAAATTCTAAAATTCGTTTATTTTACTGAATCGTGATGCTTTTATTCGTTAGGTAGATTCCAATATGTCTTTAGCAAAATCTATTCACTACACCGACATATTTTTAAAAGACACTTTCGAATAACTACAAAGCGTTGACAAGACCCCAATATTATAAAACTTAGACGGCAAATACGTCCGATTCAAGTATAATAACAGTTTACAATAGGTATTGCTGTTATTAGAAAACGTCGTCAATTTTCACATCGAGCAGTGGGACACATTCAATTGACATGTTAGAATACTTTACAAAGGGTTATAACTAGGTACTTATTAAGTTCCAACTTGTTCGTCGAGGAAAGTGCGAAAAGGGCTTTTCAAGAGTTGAAATTTTATAATGTTTGCTATTCTATTGATAGTTATGTTTGAAACTAAGGTGTAGTTATAATAATCAACAATCAGATAATAGATTTCCTCAGGTTATACGTATATTGCCGGGATAAAAGTATTCTACGTGTTCAATAAGGACATGGGCTATTTGTGTACCCTTTTAGTCCAAATCCTTGAACGGTTTACGCGTGATTGATTTACGTACATTGAAACATTTAACAAACTTTTACATTTATAACATTAGTAGGACCAATGTAAGTAAGCGATATGCACAATTCCATTCGAATCATTCGAATGTGTTGACAACACTATACTTAAATGCACTGTTCCTTACCAATACAAAGTAGGTATCGCGTATTCCATAATTGTATTCGAATAGAACTATGCGCAACATACACTAATGTAAGTAATACGGTAATGTTTCAAAGGATTACACAGGTCTACAAAAATAAAATATATTTTTGCTGCAGGCCTATTTGTTTCTGTGGTCGATAAATATAGTAATGTACAATATATTGATATACGCCATTTTAACTCATCAGCTCTAGTTTACCTACTAAAAAAAAAATTATGTTTTTCAAAAACAGTCATTCTCGCAATAAAACCGATTAAAATTATCTAATTATTTCATTATCGCTACTACATCCAGATGTTTTGTTAACGATCTCGATATGTATATTTATGTTTGTGGTGAATACATATTGAATAATTAGCGAAAATCAATTACAGACACTGTGATTTACTTGTATTTTGATTAGTTCGGCATTGAAATTTGAAATCACGATAAATTGTGTGTGTGTGCAGTCTCCAAGACAAGAGCTGATACAAAAAAATCAGTAGCATTTTTGATATCACCGTAAAAGATATAACTACTTAAAATCAAGTCTAAAATCCCAGGCACCAAAATAAGTGTAGTTAGGCTAGTATACGAAACAGTATTTATCACTATATCTACCTACTTGACAAAAAGTTACTTTTATAATTCTTACTAGATGGAAGGATATGCACTCTATTTAGAAATACACATGAATCTGTCAGACCTCAGACTAAGGAAGTACATCAGTCCGACAGAAGATCACACTTAATCAACCTGGTGATGTGTTTCTGGTATGACTAGAGCTTTCAGGTCCCTTGAGGAAATGGGGTACTGTATGTGCAGTCAGTGTGATCTTTGCCCATTGCGCTGGTAGGATAGAAACTTATGTTTTGAATGTGTAAACACGCAACTTATACTTCAAATAATATAAGTACGCATAGGCTGTAAAAACTGCTTCAGCCAAGCGAAGCGTATGTATTTTTACCACTTAGACTAAACAGAATAAAGTATACCTAGATGGCTTTATTCATTAAAATTAAAGCATATATTTTGAGGAAATGTAATGTAATTGAATAAGATATATTAATGAGAATGGTATACTTATTAATTCAATTCGGTAATACTTTTTATGAATACATGGCCTTAACTAATTCGTAATACATATAATTAACAAATATAAAGAGTTAATACAACGATAGTGACAGATAAGTGGACACATTTCACAACGGCCCTGAACGAGATTAGTGGTTGCAACAACTAAAAAAACAAGAGCAATGGAACGTGATATCGAGAAAGGCGTAAGTGCCATTTAAACAACAACAATTATCTGGTAACGGTACAAAATTAACATCTAACAAGGAGTATTAAAAGGTCATTTGTGGTTGGAAGAAGTACTTCCCGCAGTCGAGTTGCGGTTGGCCCGTTTTTGTCCAGTATGTGGATGTAGCCCCAGTGCGGTTCAAACAATAATTGGCCTGCCTGATCTACTTGAAGTCCTAGTACTTATTATAATTTACGGTTTAAATGTAACTTACAATGCATTTGCCTAATTACTAAGAGTGCAACTTTGAAATATTGTAAGTTGTTTCTTGGCAGCAAATAGGTTTTTTCTCATTGCAAAGTAGGGAGCTTGGTTTTTGTCATGCAGTGTCTCGTGTTACCACGTTTACCTCTTGTAATTATTTACGTTCTAATTGACGGACAAATTACAATATTTATGGCACTCTGTTTAGTTGCTGCTATTTAGAAGCAGGTGGAAATCGAAAGGTATCTAATTGGCCTTCCGTGTTGGAATACAAGCATGTTCTACTTAGTTACAGATAGCTGTGTCTCTCCGAAAGGTTAAACAAAAGTCTATCAGTTCTGTTCCTTTCTTTGAGGGTCTTTTTTAAATAAGTGATACTAGGTAATAACGGCCGAGAATACTTTGCCCTCAATTCAGCAATCCAGACTGAATTGTTACTGTGAAATTCTCAGCAGAAAAATGAAGTGATGTTTCCCTTGCGCATATTAATACATCGTAAAACCAACAAACGATTTCAAAATACGTGTCACATAATAAGAAAACGAACAATAATACAATTTAATTAACATTTCATTAATACCAAAAGCATCAAACATTACGTCTTAACCGAACCGCGAATACAAAGCAAGACACAAAGTCGTCGACAAAACAATTAGACATACGGCAATAAATCGTCGTAACACGCGCACTGACAGATTTGCACTTCATTAGTGATTTTTTTTAACCGTGCCCGCGACAGACGCGCAACTAACATTGTTAAATTTGTCGCCAGCAGCCGTCGCGTTGACGGATACCAACGTAAATAACTTAACGAGATGCTTTTGAAAACGTACGTACTATGAATACCTATGAATATATATATATACCTATACCTATATTTATACACTTGACTACAGATGTTTCTCTGGTCTACCAATGACTGTAGCTATTAGTTGCTATACAAGTAAGTACATCAATCGTGAAAGAAATAATATACCATTTTTGTAGAGAAATTAAAACAGGAAAATCAACATGTCGCAGTTAAATAATTCTACTGTGTGTATAAATTACTTTAATTATACATATTTAATTATATATATATAAAATACAAAGTCATTAATTTTATTAAAATTAATTGTTTACATATACATTATCTACGTTGTATATCTTTTACAATAACCAAATTTCGTATATATTTTAAATTTCTATATTGAGTATCAATTACCAATGCTTTGAGTAGGTACCTATTATTCAGACTAACATTAGCAATACGAAAGTGTGACAAAGCTGTTTAGAAATTAAATTATATTAAAAAGTAACCTTTACCAAGAGCGCTATAACATGTAAGAAGAAATAGTTATAGGAATAATTAAGAAATTTGTACTAACATAGTTTGAGTATGTGGAAAGAATGGATGGCAAATAACAGGCCAATACATTAATTAAGACAAATGTCATGTCAAGCAAGAGTCATCGTCACCAATCACCTAGATATCCTTATGGCTATAAGGTGGCCTAAACGGCTGGTCGCTTACCAGTTCGGAAACATTCTGAAGAAAAGAGAATCCGACGAGAACACATCAAGGCAGTGATGAGACTAAATGAAGCAATAGATATGCCAAGTGTCGTTGGCATGACTCTATGAATGGAAATATGTAATATATACCTATAAATAAAAAACTTCCACCTCCAATAAAGCAAGTTAATTTAGATCAGTACATAAAAAACTGTAATAATTTTTTTGAAAATTGGGATGGCTATACTTGTATCATGGGTGATTTCAATCTTAGCAATATAAGTTGGATTCAATCAAACAACACTGTAAATTTATCGACACTCTGTCATTCATTTATAGACTTTTTACACGTAAATAATTTCACGCAAAGGAATACTGTATTAAATTATAAAAATAAGGTCCTTGATTTGGTTCTATCAGATATTGAAGGATGTCATGTGAATATATCCAGTGATGCTCTGTGCTCGGTCGATCCTTACCATCCGCCACTTAATATTTCTATTGCCTTTGTTGGTGATGCTAAATTGGAACAAGCATACTATAAGAGAATGAATTTTCATAAAGCAGACTATCATGCTATTAGTGACTATTTGGACAGCATGGACTGGTTATCATTATTAGGTAACCAAGATGTAAACACAATGTTGGAAGGTTTTTACAGTATTATTCATAAAGTTATGAAGATGTATGTTCCCTATTACAAACCTAAAAGTAATAAATATCCTGTTTGGTTTAGTAAACAACTAATAAACTTAATAAGAAAAAAAAATAGACTTAGAAAACGTTACAAAATGTTTAAAAATCCTCTTGATGAGATTGAAATAAATTTTATAAGATCTGATTGCAAAAAGCTTTCCAAATATTGTTACGCTAATTACGTCAATACTATAGAGAAAAATTTAGGCAATGATTGCAAAAGTTTCTGGTCATTCCTAAAGACTAAAAGGGGCGGTTCTGGGGTGTACCCAGCTAATATGTCCGATGGCACTAAGTTTGCAAGTGATGGTACAGAATTAAGTAACATGTTTGCTGCACATTTTGCCTCAGTTTATACACATGATTGTCTTGGAAACAGTTCTAGTAATGTGTCATCACTAGAGGAAAGTTCAAGATATAATATACCAATCAGCAACTGCTTTACGTCACTGACAGTCGAACCAAAATTAGTGCTTACCAAACTTAAAAAATTAGACAAATCTAAAGGTGCGGGCCCTGATGGAATCCCAAATTTGTTGTTATCTTCATGTGCTACCAGCCTAGTTACCCCATTATGTATGATTTACAATAAATCCCTAAGTACCGGTATATTCCCAAACAAATGGAAAGAAGCAAGAGTTGTCCCTGTGCCAAAATCAGGTAATGGCTCATTAATTCAAAATTATAGACCAATTTCTATTTTATCCAGCTTTGCCAAAGTTTTCGAATCTGTAGTTAATCTATATTTACAGCATTTCATTAAACTACATATCACAGATCATCAACACGGTTTTTTGAAGGCTCGGTCTACTTGCACAAATTTAAGTATGTTTGTGGAGACTTTGTCGGAGGCTTTAGATAAGCAGAAACAAGTGGACGTTATCTATACTGATTTTAGTAAAGCCTTTGACAGGGTTTCGCATGAAATACTTTTACAGAAATTGACACAGTATGGATTTGCGGGCACTATTCACAAATGGATCCAGTCCTACCTAACAAACAGGATTTTTAACGTCGTATTAAATGGTTACACATCCAATTCTTATAGAATAACTTCTGGCGTTCCGCAAGGTTCCCATTTAGGTCCCATTCTCTTTAATATATTTATTAACGACATTCCTAATTGCTTCAAACACTCTACTCCGTTTATGTTTGCAGATGATCTCAAAATTCTTAAAGTAGTCAATTCTCCAGACGGAATCCAACATCTTCAAACAGATCTAGACGCACTGTCAAATTGGTGTTTAGCTAATAAAATGCAGCTAAATATTTCCAAATGTCATCACATAAAATTTACCCGAAACCACAATATAATCCCATCTACTTATTATATACATGGTAACAAGTTGAAAGAAGTTGACTGTATCAAGGATTTGGGTGTAACTCTGGACAGGAAATTGACGCTAGTTCCGCACATGGAAAACATATTAAAAGTAGCCTCCAAAATGCTAGGTTTTATTATTAGAAACGGCAGGGTTTTTCGAAAACCTAGTACTAAAATACTACTTTATAATTGTTTTGTTAGAAGTTCTTTGGAGTACTGCAGTATAGTATGGCGTCCACATTTTTCTGTTCACAGTCTCCGAATAGAACGTATACAGAAACGTTTCATGTGGCATTTAATAAATACATCCAGAAATAAAAATGAAATAAAAACGCTTTCCTACTTTGAAAAACTAAAGTACTTTAAAATGGATTCACTTGAAAAACGTAGGAAAGTACTTGACTTGATATTTTTGTTTAAAGTTTTGAATCATCAAATAGACTGTCCGATGCTTCTCAGTAAAATCAAACTTCGTGTTCCATCGCGATATCCCAGATCCACAATTACACCTTTCCACCCACCATTGAGAAAAACCGTCTTAGGCGCAAATTCTCCAATCTGCCGTTTGATTAGGATGGCAAATGAATACAGCAGCTCGCTGGATATATTCAATATTTCTTTGTCACGATTTCGTCGAATTCTTAAAAAAATAATTAATAACTAGTTTAAATTAATACTAATAAAAACTTATAAAATATTACCTGTCTAGTCCTTAATTTAGATGTCTATATAATTAAAATAATAAGTTAGTTCTGTCTTAGTTTTAGTTTAGTTTTATGTATTGTAAAACAAATATAATTTGTGAAAGTTGTGTTTGCTTCAACGTGGTTGTGCATTAGCTTATAATCCTTATGTATGTCATTAGATTAAGTAATAATGTAATAACTGTAAGCAATCCTTAAATAAATAAATAAATTAAGTTGTAGCAGTTATTTGCATACTGGTAAGTATCAACATCAATTTATATTATTCTGTCTGTCTATCTGTACAAGCTACTTTGGAATGGCTGAACTGATCGTAATGAAACTTCACACGCAGGAACAGGACTATGCTATAAGTGATCAAAAGTTCTGGGAATTCATAAAACGAGAATAATTATTTCTAAATTTCACGACCGATTCACGGGCTAGTAAAACGATAACAGATAAAATAAATAGGAAATTAACGATGATGTAAAGAAAGTCACATAGCCTTTAATTATAATAGCACTAGTGTTGGAGATCACGAGCACGTAGTTTTTGCGAGAGCCGTAGTAGCAATTACATGTTTATCAACCATCAGCCATATCTCTCGGTCGCAACATAAATATCAATTTAACAGATAAGCCGCTGCATCAATCTAAAAGCAACCGTCACGTGACGACTGTTTAATGGTCGCGAGGAATGTCGCCGACTTGCGCCCGCGCACTAAATATTATCGCCGCGACAGCTTCATTTAAATACCTTTTGTCAATGAACGGGTTAACACGAGAACTTAGTGCTATAAAAAAGAATTATGGTAGGGTGCCGTCCGCGTCGGCCGGTAGCTACCGATACGGCAGTTATTTTTTTAAATAATTGGTTCATGCGACAAGTATTTTAATTAGAATTATTTTTGAAGCATGTGTTGCTGTATTGTATTTATAGATTTGAATTATTACTAACTTTTGAGGGTTAAGGATGCTTATGAAAGTTTCAATAAAGCTTTAGCGGGCTTTGTGGGCCTGCCCGCTATCCGTTCAGCACCAGGTCCGAGAGGCGGCGTGCGTGTTCCCACGCGCGCCTCTGTGTCGAGTCCGTCTAGGGGGGAGACAGTAGGGTTTTTATAATGTCGGAAGTGCCTAGTTTGGGTAGGTATTTTGTGTAGTGGCCTGCCGTTTCATACGGCGGGCCGAAACGAAAAAAAAAAAAAAAAAAAATACCTATGTTACATACATACTTGCTATTATGGGTATAATATATTTAGGGATAGTTTTGATAGATTTACCATAGGATTTGTATATAAAGGTATTCTTATTGTATTTAGGTATTATATACAATACAATTGTACTAACAGAATTTTGTTTTTTTTAATTTATATGGCTACACTATAAACATGTTTGTCGAACTGACAAATACAAAATCTAATCCCAAAAAAACTCGTCTAACTAAACATTTTAACTGTAAGTGGTTTCATCCCAAAGTTAAAGTGTTTAATCCTAAGCAAACTGTAACACAAAGCGCATTTGCTATAAAAAGTGACGAATCTTAAAACGCATTGTGACGACCCTTACTATGCTATTGACATTCGCTCTATTAGCGATACGCGACAATGATATTCCTAGGACAGAATGTGGATATTGCGATTTTTTGGAGTCTCATGGTACGATGACAAAGCAGAGTACCTTAATCCCCATAACAGCCATTTAGACGCATTACAAATAAAAGTTTGTCGGTCGTCGATTCGGTTCAATGCCACAATAGCCATTGAAGGGACTTCACGCTGGGCCCGCTGTGAATGGGCCAGCGCCAAAAAAATCTATTAGACACGCATAATGGTTCCGACGTATGAAACTGAAGTGCGGATAGATGAAAGTTGATGATTTGTTGTGTGAAGTAAGTAAGTGTCTCAGTTGGTTAAATAATGTGTGGCAATAAGCTAAGTGTTTTATGGTTTAATTCTTTTACGTGTGTTGTTTAGGTTACTTATCTATAATAGGTAATACCTACATATAACAAGGACATTATTTCACTAATAAAATGGTACATCATCTTTGAATAACTAGGGCTATGTGTTCGATAGACCACGCAAATCATAGAGAAATAAATTTCACATAGAGTTAAAAAAGGTATTGAGGTACAAAGGTCACAGGTAGGCTGTTTTAATGGGTATTGTGTCTTGTTAGTATGATTTAATATAATTATTAAAATGATTCTATTATTCAATCGTTTATTGACTCTTGTACGCCTTTTAAAACATATTGCGCGGACGGAGGAGCGTGAGATTGGACGTCGTTAAAGTTTATATAGAGAAGGTGCGCAAAAAGCCAAATTTATATAAAAAGGTAATCATTATAATTAATTATGGTAGAGTTTTAGTGACTATGCGGCTACAAGTTACCTATACCTAAATATGGAAAGTTACATCAATGAAATTATCACCACGCTGGCGTGGTGATAACTTCATTAATGTGCTGGCATCGCGCGTCTTAACGAATAGAGTACTAAAGTACCTATGGCAAACACAGCTGGTTAATTTAGTTAACATTTTGTGATAAAACAGAACTTAAAAAGACGGTAACACATACTATAACTATTACTATATACTAACTGAAATAGTAGCACTCATTTAAACTTCATCGCAACTGAGTCAAAACTATTTTGTCCTAACCTATTGTGAGAGTCGAAATGAACAGATATCAGTGAGTCACACTTCCCAGGATATGTAACGGCAATGAAAACGTACGCGAGCTCACGTCTTATTGAATAAGAGATCAAATCAATGATTACCAGTAATGCACCTACCTATTGTTCGATAGATATTAAAATTACTAAATAAGCTTGAATCGAAAGATCGCTTCTTTTCAGAACAATACACATTGTTCTCTATTACAAAAGCTCAATAAAATTGATTGAATTTAATCGCACGATTGGGGAGTCTGTGTGTTCTCGTTGACAAATATTTTGCCGGAAGATCGATGGGAAGAGGAAATAATCGAAATCACGTTCGGAAGGCATTGTTTGATTCGATCACTTTGATTGAATGTACGAATTAATGTTGATGGATCAATGTCTGAATTAAATTGACATCACTAAAATAATACATTTTATCTAATACCAATAAGCTGTCTGCGTAGGTATATGAACCTTGAAAAAAGGAATCGCTGCACTGTCCGCGTGAAGAACAAAGAACAAATTCAGCGCCACCTGCAGACGGAACAGCGCTTCCTTAAAGGACTCTGATAATCCTACTCCTCGCAAGAGCTGTATAATGACATAAATATTTAATAATTAATCTGGCCTAAATAACTAGTAACAATAATAATTGGATTAAATAGGTATAGGTATTTGGACATTTCAGCGTAAAGAATGCAGTCTTTTTTATTTGTGACAATCTATAAATTTTACTATTTGCATTCTACATTATCATTTCCATGGAGCCTAAATTTATGGCTGGGTAACTTGAAAATCATGCCACGATATTATTATGTTATTTACTTTTCGGAATTTCCTTATTTTACAGTTAGGCTAGGTGTAAAATATAGATACTAGGCATTTCAGGCAGTTAATTTAAATGTTGTATCATTTTAACATTTTCTTAAATAAATATAGGTAAATTAATTGATTGGGCACAATCGTGACACTTTACTCAAGATTCCAATACTTGGCTTCTTTATTAAAGCAAAGGTAATCTGGAATGCAATCAATAAGCCGGCAACAAGTTACTCGGCAATTTTATTCCGTGGTAGTTAGCATATACCTCGCCAAATATTTACCTACACATATAATGCCATTTATTAGGTATGTCTAATCAAATATGTAAAAGACCTTAAAAGAAGAGAAGATTTAAGCTCAATAAAATACGTAGGTAGGTACGTTCTCTGAAATATATTTTTCTTGTTCAAATATATAAACAATAAGTTAGTTGGGTACGGCCTAACAATACAGAGTAACTAACTAACTAATATAATTAGACGAGAACTGTGTATTGTTTATTTTTATTTTTTATGGGAACAGCATGCAGATTTTCGTCTCGATACGAAGCCAGGACAATGTAAAGCATTCCTAGAAAAAGTCACTCTACATGAAAACTGTAATTATTTAATTGGATGTATTTGTGTAACATTGCGTGCTTCTGTTGCAAAACTAATTGAGCGAGCGAGTGATTCTTGCTGGCTGAAAGCGTTTTATGAGCCTTAACAAACCGATTACAATAGGTACCTAATCGAAACTAAACATTGTAGAATTAATCGATTACAGTCCAATCATATCAGGGGTTGCAATTTCGGAGAAGATACGTAATAAGCTGGAAATTTGTATTAACCTTTATTTTGGCATTTTAGAAGTTTTGAAGAGTCCCTTAGGTAAGTCTCAACTTGTGTCTGCGTCTTAATCGCCGAAGCTGAGAAACTCTGTTGAAATATCGCTAAGCAATTAAAATCTACAAGTTTACATCAAAGTAGGCTGCCTGAATTTACACCTCTTTGCTTTTATATAAATAACTAGAAGCATATATAGCTATATAGATGAGGCTACTGATATGTCCATAGAATATAGAATACTTCTGCAAAATATTATAAGATTTAAAGTTCTGTTTTAGGCTGTCGGCTTAGTTGCCTGTTATTGGTCTGATTTCCTTTAGCTGTTAGTCTACCATATTCATAAAAGAAATATAGGTACCTATAAAGTTATATATTTTGCATAATAATTACTCGCATAGGTATCAAGCTTAGGTAGCAAATTATTAAATTTGCTTTCAAAGTGACATCTACTGTGATAAGAACACGGGTAAGAAAGTAATGATACCTACATTTTTATGTTTTATTTACCTTCCACTTTTATAATTGACCTTTTTTTACTTTTATGATTGATGTGATAATTTTTGTGATGAATGGAGAAGGAAGATCATCTATTTTCCTTCTCCATTGTAATTGTACAAAGCCGACGGTAAAATGTAGAGATACAAAACATGTTAAGTGTAGGTACATATACCTATAATATATATCTACTACATATATAAGCAAGTAGATACAACGTAATTAAAACCTTATGTAATAATTATTTAATCAACCTATACCCACTAAAAACCTAGCGTAGTCGAGTATGTGTTTTAATAATAATGAAATGCGCACACACAATTAATAACAGTTTCTTTAAGATTGATACGTAGGTAGGTACGTAGACACAACGCCTTAAAAAAGTTACTTATTTAATAGAAAAAGATACGGCAAATATTATTATAAGAAACGAAAAATTATTATAATAGTATTACCTATAGGTAACAATACCGGACTCTCTTGAGTAATACCTGTCTTTGTTAAATATGTAGGCACCTATGCCTATAAAATCAACGTTTTTAAGACAACGTATTATTAATAGGTAGGTATGTTGCCATTATTATTTAACAATAAATTTATTTTATACTTTGGTTGAATTTATAAATACATGCCTAAGTTTTAATCTAATTGGAAAATCTGAATATAAAAACTGCACAAGAAAACCAAAGATATCTTTAAAATATGATAGAGATGTGATCGACTCTACAAAGCAGTTATTTAGTGTTATTAAAAATATAGACATTACCTATAAACAAAATGTTCCGAGGGAACAAATCGGTGATGCTTTTCCAGTATGTTTTGTTAACCAGCTGTTCGACTTGTCAAACGTCACCGGGCACAAATAGAAGACGGATATGAGAAGGACTTACAATGGTCTTGTTGGTGGGCGCCGGCAGCGGCGCGTACATGTCGGTGATCATCGTGACGAACAACACTAAACGTGACACATACCGCACTTGACAAAAACGATGGAACTACAAAGTGTCACTTGTTCGCGCGAGTATCCGCATAGCGGCGCGGCGTGCGGCGAGCGGCGCGAGCGACGTTTGGCGCTCAGGCAACCGCGCGCTCTACGGCGGGGGAGGCTCCGGCGCGGGGGAGACAGGGAGTGCCAGTAGGCGGGGCTCACCAATCCCAGCCTCTTACCGCGCCCCGCCCACTCCCCGGCCCGCCCGCAAGGTCGCAGGGCGGGCGTATCGATCGCACGCGCTCGCACGACCAGACTCCATTTTATTTCGGCTCCCTCGATTTGCATAAACTTTTTTGTTTCAAATTATTGCTTAGTTGGCGCACTTTGTGTTATTGTCTTGTCTACGGTTTAAGATACAGTTACATTTCGAGTGCATTCGAACGCGTTTAAACTTATGAGTTTAAATTGTCTTTGATAGTCATCAATTGAACTTTATACTTGCGAGGTTCAAACTTTCTGAACTGAATGAGCACTTTGTGAAACTTTGATTTTATAGAACACAATAGCTACTTACTTAGATAGGCTAAACATTTTATGCCTACCTAATGTTAAAGTTCTGAGCAATTTAATACCTTTTAGAAAAGAGTTTAGTTTTGAGTAAAGGTAGATATATCTTAGTAAAAAACCAACATAACTAAATAGGTATTTGGGTATGTTGGTTTTTTACTAAGATATAGATATACCTATCTATAGCATAATTTCATCAAAAATTAGGTAGGTAGCTAATCCCACTAGATTTCCAAAGGCGAAGAAATTGACATGGGTCGAAAGATTACATTTGCTACACGATTCTGATAAATATCTACCTATTCATATCTGAGCGATAAATTAAAAAATATTAATTAGTTATCAGGCTATATTTTACACGTAACAAGTAAGACACCTATTTTACATTAGCTACCTACCTAAATAATTGCCCAATAAATTTCAAGTAAGCCAGTAGGTAATTTTTCTAAACAAGCGGCGACATCGGCTAACGAATTAACACATACAATCGTTTTAATTTCAGAATATTTGGATTGTAGTTGGAAAATACCTACCCCTGCTCTAGAAAATTATCTTTGTAGGTATATGGGCTTCGTGTATAGGTATGTGTAGGCATAGTTTACTTTGATATTAGTACCTATCTAAGTAGTTAATATCTAGGTACTAATATCTAAATAAACTTTACCTTTCAAATCTAACGCCGATACCTACAGGCGATATTGGTCAGGAGGCCTTTTTTCTTCAGTTGATATCACATAGGTAGGTATCATTGCCACTATTTTTCATTAGGTATGTATAATATAAAATAATATCGTAGAAAAGATATGGGAAAATTGTTATTAAATCCTATCTTATATTGTAGGTAAATGTGAGTATGAGTTTGTTTAGGTACCTACCTTAAGCTTTAACTACTCGACCGACCATCATGAAATTAAGTATTCACATTGTCAGTGGTACAGAAAAGGACATAAGGTATCTTTCAGCCAGAAAAAATACTGTTGCCGACCAAACGAAGCCGCAGACAAATTCTAGCGAGTTTCATAATCTTAAGTACCTATCTAATATGTAGTAGTTTTAGGTATACCAACATACAGACGTGTGCATTATTGATATATGTGATATTAACTGCCTCGATGCCTAAACATTAGATAAAACTGTGCAATAATAATAATAATATTCTACCACATACACACAACACCATCTAGCCCTAACTAAGCAGAGCTTGTAGAATGGATAAACATACATATATACTTTTTTTTGTAAATACATACATATTATACCTACATAGAAACACCCAGACCAAGACAAACATCCATGTTCATGCACACAAATGTTTGACTTGTGCGGGAATCGAACCCGCGACCTCAGGCGTGGCAGTCGGTTACACTGACCACTACGCCATCAAGGTGGTGGAATAATACTGTCATATAGCAGTGCATAACGGGTTCGAATTCCGGGTCAGACTAACATACAGTTATTGGATTTCTCTGTCAATAAATTCTGAATAGCAGGCCAGAATTAGGACGCTGCCGGTGTCACACACCTCCGTACTTCAGAAAGTACGTAAAGCAGTTGGTCGTGCATCTAATCTACGAGTATATCCGACCCTGTAGGATTAACGTCCCATCAGACAATGAGAATTAGGAATAAAGAGTACACTTGTGTTTGCACACACATTTGTGCACTATAATATCTCATAGGCAGATGGCCGATCTCCGTTAAGATTGGCCGCGGTGACCGAATTTCGGTTACTAGCAGAAATTTTACCTAGGTATATGTGATCTATGAAAACGAACTACAGCGTGTAAGTATCTACTGTACACCTATACCTTCGATCTTATGTTTATATACGATACTGTTCACCTCAGACCCTAAAATATGACCACACTTAGCTTATACAGGGTGTCCGGTAATTAATGGATAACCTTGAAATGTCTTATAGTAGCACTGAAGGCCGTACAGAAAAAAGAAAAAAAAAATATATATTAGAAAGTGCAAGCTATATAGCATAGCATACTTTTGACTGTCTATCTATTTGCTTTATTAGTGTTTAATAATAAAACAACAAAAACTCGATGGATTTCATTCATTTACGGTCGAAGTATATAAGAAAGTTATACCTACATGGTAATTAAAAAAAAACAGATAGGTATCTCAGGTAGTAGTTATAGTAGGATAGATTTTATTTCATATTTTTTCTGAACTGCCATCTGTTCCACTATAAGACATTTCCAGGTTATCCATTAATTACCGGACAGCCTGTATATACCTAGGTACTATATTAGGAGAATGGGAATTTGTTTGATTGTTACGTTTTCACGCCTTAACAACTGGACCTATCATCATGAAATTTCGCATAGGTACACGTTGTCAGGGGGACAGAATAGGGTACATTTCATTTAAAAAAGTACTGATCTCGAGCGAGCCTTTGGGCAAAAGCTAGTATAAATCTTTCATCTACAGGTAAACTTCATGTGATCATGGCTGCTGAAAAGTATTCGTTATTTCGGAATTATGTAGGTACATTTTAAAATATCAATCATTCTAATGAGTTGTAAGGTAGGAATGAATACTGGAACATACCATAAATCAATAATTGGCAACCATGCAGTACCTATATATAGTTAAATAAAATGAATTGAGTTTAATTACCCATGTCATTCTCTTGTTTATAGTTCACTGCATCTTCTGGTACAAGTCACATTACGTGATTCAATTTATAGTGCCGTTGTCTCTGGTTTACAACCCACATTCTAATTTTATTATAATTTTATTGTGTGATATAAAATACAGACACTTTTGTCTGAACCTTTACAATTCCAATATAGTGACACTTGGAAGAGCAGTGCAGTCGTTTAATATTTCTTCTTTAAGAGTCATTGAAATTCAATTAACTTAGGTATACGGATTTTGTCACGTTGTTGATTTTAAAATAATTTTATTATAAAATGTTGAACTATAACACTATTATTATAGAAATTTACTACAATTTAAGTTATTGAAATTAATTAAAACTATGTATATTGTATAAAGTAGTTTAATTTAAATGTATACCTAACATTCGCGTAAACGTAAGACAGAGTCATTGTTTTTAAATTATTCTTCTCTTAGTCTTCTTGCGAGTAGCAAATAAGAGAGTTCAAATAGGTCAACCTTTAAATATTAAATATTTAACTCTAAAGTAGGTACACTAATGGTGCTTAAATACATTTTATACCTACTATACTAGTTGTCCCTCACAGTGGGTACCTATCACCGTTCACATTTATGATTAGGTACTTCACTACTCCCATAGCTCGTAGCATTATGTCATAGCTTACTCCTTTTGAAGTATTAAGTGAATCACTAAATTTTTCCCGCACGGGATGCTAAAGTACCTATGACGTAACGTCAGTACACAAGAATGAAGTTCAATCAGTGTATTATTCGAACCTGGTGATTCAATGTGTATGGCGCACTCTGCGACACGGTCTTTCTACTCATAAAATAGATAAATATCTAAACAGAAAATCCTTTATTACTCAATACTTAAGTTTTATTCTGGCCCACTTAATAGGGACCGAATATTTTGTCATCTACCTACATATCAAATAGGTAGGTATAATAAATAGTCCAAAATCTTTAAAACGTTTAAGTGTTCCCTCCAGCTAAAGCTTGAAGTAGGAATGGAGCCGGGGTGTCAGGATCATCAGTCATTTTGGGTATAGATATCAATATTGAATTCAAATAATATTCCAGGGAATAATACGTAGGTACATTTTATTCTAGGAACTTATTAATTCGTGTAAGACAATTTTCTCTGTAACAATATCAGCCATCACATATTCCCCTACAAACGCAACAGCTGACAGAACGTTATTACGCGCCTAATAGCTCGGGTGAACGACCAACAAGGTGTTAAAGATAATGAAATATAATGCTCACAACAAAAAACATTATAAACACGACCAAATAATTCGTAATGGAACGTGAAAAACCGCACCAAAAGTTTGACATAAAAAATGTGATGGCGCCCTTCCACGCCCCGAGTTCCTTCAGATCGCTAAACATTCTTACGTAGGGACGTCGTCGCTTCGAGAATAGCTTAAACGTCTAATAGTTTTATGACACGCATAACACGAGTAAAATAATCGTAATTATAACAAACAATTGTGAACTTTATGCTATGATTCTTAAGGTGCAACATCGTTTTGAGAGGCTGCCGGAAATGACAGTCGCGAGGCATTATAGCGACATTAGACAGGGGTGCCATCGGGTTTATAAAATAGTGAAATCGTGGCGAGGTGAGCCACGAGGGGGAAGCGCGGCGGTCGAGGGGCAAGTGGGCGTGTCCGGGATAACGAAATAAAAATGCTCAGCCCGCTCATAAGCGACCGTGCGAACTCCGCTTAACGCAATAAACATTTTAATTTGAACACGAAACTCACGCTGAGATGTAAAATTACAACGTGAAAAGGCGGCGTGTGCGGAAGAAATCAAATTACATGGAAATTTCACGAGAGGCGTTTCGGCGAGTCCATCGCGATAATGAAGTTAAAGAACATAAACCTACGTTAATGTTATCGCCGTCCGATGATCACTAGCAACAACTTTTAATGGAAATATGACTTGTTCACAGATTCTTTATATTTTTAAGGTCTTAAGAGACACCATGGCATTTTGGCTAGAATATGACAAAACAGACTAGAAAACTATATCCAAGGCTGAATTCTGCCTTTCCTTTTCATAGCAGCCACACAAGCACAGAAGATAAAGACCTCTAGAGCTCACCTCTCATGCTGAGATATCAGCGCCTTCTTTAAAGACTCTACATTTAATATTGTCTTCTGTTTACGCGAATGTTATTCATTGAAATTAAACTACTATATACGGATTTTATCGCGTTGTTTATTTAACACTCTATTACATAATTTTGAAACTGTTACACTACTATACTATACTATTAAACTTTACTAATTTTAAGCTAATGAAATTATTAAAACTATCAAATTTATTTGTTTTTAAGTTTACACTTTCCCCGACGTTTCGGTTGCTTTTCAGCAGCCATGGTCACGGGGTGACTAAGATGGTAGTTGTAGGAATCCTGATCATACTTTAAGCCACACTGTGTATAGGAAAAAGACCCGTACAAATAGGTACTTGAACGGTGAATCTCACCACCATCCTAAACAGTTAGCTACCGTGGGAATGTCTTTGTTTCAGAGAGCCCACGGGATCTGTGACAAGAAACACCTGGACGCCGAGCTTCAACATGTCAAGCAAGTACTGCAAGACAACAAGCTCCAACAGCCGCGCCGCTGTCACAGATCCCGAGAAAAGCCAGCCACAGTCGAGCGCCAGCCTGCTATACTGCCTTATGTAAGGGGTGTCACTGACAAGATTGGCTACATCTTGAAGCGAGCTTCAATCAACACATACTTCAAGCCGCCAACGAAGATAAGTCAATTTTTACCATCCGTCAAGTGCCAATTACCTTTACAAGATGCAGGGGTCTATAAAATAGATTGTGACTGCGGACTCTCATACATTGGTCAAACCAAGAGAAGCATAGGCACCCGCATAAAAGAACACATAGCTGACGTTAAACACAAACGCTCGTTGAAGTCTGCTGTGTGTGAACATGTACAACAGGGGACCAACCACTACCTGAGATTTGACAAACCACAGATTCTCGCTAAAGAACACCGATTCCTACCAAGGATGCTTCGCGAGGCTATTGAGATCAAAAAACATCCAAATTTCAATAGAGAAGATGGTTGGAATGTACCACCAGCTTGGGATCCAGTACTTCAAATAGTCAAACCCAAGAAGAAACAAACCACAGCTAGACTTCATGATACTTTGAGCTCATTCTGCGTAAATAGAAACACCAATAACTAAATTATGTTCGGGTACTTTGAAATAACTACACTGGAACATTGAGACAACTACCATCTTAGTCTCCCCGTGACCAAAGCAACCGAAACGTCGGGGAAAGTGTAAACTTAAAAACAAATAGATTTGATAGTTTTAATAATTTAATTAGCTTAAAATTAGTAAAGTTTAATAGTATAGTATAGTAGTGTAACAGTTTCAAAATTATGTAATAGAGTGTTAAATAAACAACGTGATAAAATCCGTATATAGTAGTTTAATTTCAATGACTCTACATTTGCACCACCCACTGCAGATATACTACACAGGTTATTCGATTTTGGTCTTTTGTTGGATGACGGCCCAGTAGTAAGTATAGCATCTCCATATTTAAATGGAGATTACGCTATGTCCCACCCTTCGTCTAATATATAATCATCAACTCATGCTTGTATACCCAAAGAATCAAACACACATATCACATTTATTATTTAATTCTACTACAGGAGACGTATACCAGGTATATTTTCAGACTTTGCGCTGATACTGAGAACATTATACCTATCAAAGAAACCCAAATACATCCACATTATATCGAACCCTAATATCTATATTGCCCCTATCATACATATAAGAAAAATACCTGCATGTAACAACCTATTTCCATTATATACCTGCCCAGATTGTATACAATTATCTCTGTCCGGGCAACTACTCTGTTGCGTAGGTACCGAGGTGCAGTTGACACAAGTCTCGCCGGCGTCACGCGCTCCTAACGGAAATAGGCGGAAGTGACCGACGCCGGATTGTATCATCCAGATCATTGCCATTTAATATCGTAGTTTCATATACACACTGATTTGTAGGCTCCGTAAACGCTTAGAATTTGTTTTGCAAAGATTGAGTATTCGAATTACATTAATTGCAGTAGAAATACATCTGCACAGATACCTTTTACTTAGTAGGTAGAAGTTTAACAGTTGTGAGTAGGTACGTATTTACTTGAACAAAATTTAACAATTTACTCGAAGTGCAAGCAATATCAGAGATCTTGGGTTTATGCTATGTAATCCAAATCACGCCAATTTTTATATTATAAATGGCTAGATCTTGCCCGCGGCTTCGTTCGCGTAATGTAGGTACCTACATAGATTTTGTCAATAAATTTCATTCCTTCGGGAACAGTACTATTTTCTGGATGATCCTTCCTCTTTTCTATACTCCTGACAACGTGTATGCGAATTTCCATGAAGACCGGTCGAGTAGTTAAAGCGTAAAAAGCATAACAAACAAACAGACATTCGCGTTTATAATATTACTTAGGATTAGGATAATAACAAAGCATGTAAAGTATTAGATCTTAAAGTAACTGAAACCTTCTTTAATGAACCAGTTATTATTTCATAATGCCTCACAGGTTTAATTCCTAACAATAGCAAGTGTTGTGCGGTGAAATTTAATCGATAGCCCGTCATTGTTTTATCGAGTATTAAATAACTCGTGTAAAGCAAAGTATAAGTAAAAGATGAACTTAATCTCATTGATAGGTTAAGGGCCTTTCTGGGCGGTACTAAAATATACTCATTTAATTTTGGCCTTGGTTTTAGCCAAAAATCTAGATTTTGGCGATTGCCGAAAACCAGGTTCTTGGCAACTGCCAAGAATCAAGATTTCACTAGCCCTTCTCCAACCAAGCTGTATATCTGAATAAAGCATGGCTTAAAGTTAGTATTTTATTTATTTTATTTATGTATTTACAAAAAAAGAAAGTATATATGTATGTTTATCCATTGTCTAGTACCCATATTACAAGCTCTGCTTAGTTTGGGCTAGATGGTGTTGTGTGTATGTGGTAGAATATTATTATTATTATTATTATTTTATAGAGTGGCATTTGCTACTCTTCCTTTCTTCCCTTCCTTTCGTATTAACCATTGAGTTAGCCACTATTCTATGTTGCGTATATCTGAATTTGTGCAACTCAATAGTGCAAATCGAGTCGAGTTTAGTTTGTTTGAGTAAGCGCATTTAAGACTGACCATAATATTAATAGCTTTGAATTTGAAAGATATATTTTCTTTCTTAACTGGTTGCGAAACTCAGTTGCTGTAGGGGCCCAAAGCATTTGAATTGATTTTCTATTCATTCATCCGTATACAGATAAGTTATAGTATTCACCGATGTTCACCCTATTTCGGTGTAAGTATGTCAGAAAATGTGCAAATGCAGAGCAAGCAAGCAGTCAAATGATAAGGTTAGCTTATTTTAGGAAAAACGTGTCTTATTTCATACCGTTAATCAAATTTTACATTTTATTTGCGATATATTGTTAACCTAAAATAACTCTTACTATATATAAAAAATGTTTCCAGTTTTATAATCACTCTAAAAATTTTATGAAAACTTCGTAAACATAAAAGATACGATAAAACAAATTTATAGTACCACTATGATATTCATTGCTCCTTAAATATACAGTACTTAACAAATGCTAGTACACGTGGTTCAATGAAGATTCAGTATGGAATATTCTGCATACATTGTTCATGGCTTGGAACAACCTTAGCATGCTCATGTAAGTTGGCACGCAACTTGTTGGCGTTCAGTCGAGATTATTGTACTTTTATTTATTAAATATTCTATATATTTTATTCTACGTCTGTTTATTATAGAAACAGAAGTATACGGTAACGATATTTACTTCCAATAAATAATAATAACTGTATAGCAGATAACATATAGGGCACGAAGCAGTACAAATTCATCATTCAATCGAAAACCCTTGCTTCAACAAATACAATACAATACAATACAAATAACTTTATTTTTGTTCTCTCATACAGTTTTACAAAACATAAGACAATAGTATGTATCTAGTTACATACTTCAACGAATACAAAGAATAACACTCGCATTTGTAACGTTAATAAGAATTAGTACCTAATCCCGTAAATAAGTAATTCCTGTATAGCAGGGCCCTTAACAAACATTCAAACATCGAACACGAAGAACACACAGACTCTAAACAACCATTTGTGGATCATACAAATGTTTGATCGATGTGGGATTGAAGACTCGTTGTACTGATAGTGGGAGTTGTTGAGCCCTACAGCATTTATTATCAGAGCTACTCTACTCTCACTAGTATAAACGTAAATGCAATAATAAAATCGTTGATATAAATGGCTGTATAACTACTCAAGAAGTAAAGACTTACATATCTATATCTTTTTGCTTCTAAAGCGAGCTGCTTGCGGACACAAATATTTTTCAAATGTATCTGGCATTCCACAATTGACAGATTAAATATGCACTTATACAGGGTAAGTATATAAGTTTCTTGTATACTACGACCATAAATGAATGAAATCCATTGGTTTTTTTTGTTTTATTATTAAACACTAATAATGCTAATAGATAGACAGTCAAAGTATGCTATGCTAAAATAGCTTGCACTTTTTAATTTTATTTTTTTCTGAACGGCCTACAGTTCTACTATAAGATATTTCAAGGTTATCCATTAATTACCGGACAACCTGTATATCAAAGGCGTAGCTTTTTAACAGACATTCTAACTGTAGTTAGTTACTACCTACATGTAGCTGAATGTTTGAAATCGAATCGATGGTTTATTCGCAACGATTAATATACATAATTTGTTTAGTACCCTTTCCTGTTTAGAATTTAATTTAAATTAGACCCCTTCAGTTGCTTAATCTATATATATTATATGTACACTCCTCCGAAACGGCTCTACCGATTTTTATGAAATTTTATATGTATGTTTGGCAGATATGAGAATAGTTTGTAAAGTATATTTTATACCGCTAAGAAATTATTTAAATGGCCGAATAAGGCTTGAAGGGTCAGTTAGTAGAATATAAGCAATGCTATAAAATATGTATTGTGTGTAAAGTGTATTATAAATAAAATAGATAGGATCTATACATTCTATCAATTGTAGGCTTCTATAGATATGTCTGTTTCTTGAAAATAATATACAGGGATTATCTCTGGGTTTACAGATATCGTTTGCTTGTTGTTGTATCGATAAAATAATATGTGATGGAATTGACGTCACTTACATTGTTTGTAGTTTGTTTGTTTTTCAAAGTAATGAATAACTATTGAGTGCTCGCCACTAATGCAAAAAAAATCTAAGTGTGAACATGTCAGTCAATTCTTCAATACAATTATTATTTATTATGTTTGTTTATTTATTGTCGCTATAGAAACACAATTTGTTAATACCGTAAAGGGCCACACGCGGTGGCTAAGCACTGCCTGCGGCTTCTACTGAACCTTTTAATGTTCATTGTAAGCCTTTATGCATCCATAGCCTTTCAATTGCGCATTCTTAATAGCCTATACATGCAGTAAAATACAAACAATCGTGCTTAGACGTTTAAACAAACCTAGAGATTGTCGATACGCTCTTGAGTCGCGTATTGTTGTATTGTTAATATTATTCGCTTTACTAAGGCTTCAAAATGGCAGAGAAGTCAATCAGACATTATTTTGTTAAAAAGTGATTTTTGTACTGGTGGAAACTTTTATAAATCTATCAATTCTTAGAATGCCAGACGTAACTAAAAATCTATTGTGTCTGGCCACCGGCGTACCGCTGCGTTTCTATAGAATACCTAATTATATATTTTTCTATTAAATATCTGAGTCAAGTGCCTAAAGCTCAAGGTGGCGCTGTATAACTTTTAATGTAGATACCTAAATATGTACACAATACTGTAATTAAAGCCAGCAATTATAAAAAATCATGCAAATCAACAGTTGACACAACCAGATGGTATGACATCAAGTTAATTTTAATTGAGTTATTATAATTAGAACTTAAATACTTGGTTATACCTATAGATAACTGAGAATTTGAGTTAAAAGAGTAATATTGGTAATATAACTTAACTATGTAAATTACGATTAAATATCAGGTATATTTATCCAAGTAAATCATATACTATACAAATTATTTTATATCTCCTATCTGCCTACGACGCTGGCTATGTACAGGTTGCACAAACCTTACTATATCATAAAGTATCCTTCTATATCGGGAGCCCAAAAACTATATACCTATAGAAAGCGTAACTGTTACTTGGAAGCAAAAAAGGTTTCGTTTAAAAACCGAATAGAGATTATAACTTTTTTCTTAACGATGATACTTGGTATATAAAGCAAAAATTAATACTGCAAGTTTTTATTTTATTACCATCTACTACATTTTTGTAGGTGCCAGGCAAATACTATGAGTAGGTATATATGATATTAAAAAGCTGGCAACCAGTAACACTTTACGTACAGATATACTAAACAATCGTGCAATATTAATCGAATTGCTGAATTATCTACTGTGGCAGCATGTGGCATATTGCCAAGCTTAGCAGATATGTATATTATCTATGTGAACAATTACTTGAATGGGCAGAAATAGTGTGAGGAAAATGCTTGAAAGCCTACTTACCTACTTTACCTATTACACACCGACTTGTAAGAAATTTAAAAGGAAAGAGGAAAATTTAATAAAATAAAGAAGCAGTCTTGTGCATGAAAAATGTTTTAAAAAAAATTATGAATGGTTACAATTATTTTTGCAAATAAATAATTAGAAAATAATTTTCATAAACGTAATCTCAAAAAGTTATAGGTGAATATAAGTGTGGGTACCTACTATACATATTAATATAAATATTTTAAAAAGAACGTATTAAAATTGTAATAGTGCTACTATCTAAACGATAGACCAGCACTAACTTTATAGTAATTATTGATTTCCAAGGAGTAGAAGATACAATAAAATCAATACAAAATACTTTCCATGAAAATTCAATAATTATATATAATTTGTCAACAAATATGATAAATGAACCGAGTAACAAAACTCAAAGCTAAAAAAGTTCTGCACCTAAAATATTCACAAAACAGTTCATGTTCCTTAAAACGTCACAATATCTTAGCAGTACTGTACATTGTCATGGATAGCGTCACGTGGAGTTGCGCACGCGCACCGAGGCGCCCGGCCCGTGACGAATGCATTACTCGCGGCTCTCATCGCGCACAATACCCATTTCACAGTGTCCGTCGAATCAAAGTCTTTGATGACGACAAATCAAAATTACCGTCTTACCGATTTCGTCATTCGATATTCGTTCCGATATCATTTCACCGGCCCGTGGCGGAAAATCGTAATAGACAGACCGCTCAGAAATCATTAAGGAATTGCAACTCAAATGAATGAGAATTATCTGCAAACTTTACGCAATTTATCTGCCGTCTTGAAGTGATTGCATTTCTGTATTTCTTCATATCAAGAATTACACTAGTACATAATATATGCCAGGTGTTATTGATTTTAGTTAAATAACAACGCGGTCTTTCTTGTCATTTGAGAAGAAATGTGACTTGGAATGTCAACCGTAACAATAACTGCAATAGAAAATATTTACTTAGTTAGTTAAGATCGTCGGATCTGATCTCCAAATATACTAGATTATCATGTCGCTTTTTACATAGGTATATGTAAGTGTATCGATACGTGTATCACCTCTACAAGTAATGCGAGCTAAAAGAGCAGCTGAATTGTCTAATCATAGATAACACGTAACTCGATAGGTATTTCGTTACTAATTCAAATGAAAGAGGCTAAATTGCCAACAAAACTTACCCAGTTAAGTAAATTATGTCACATTACCTACTACAAAGCTGTCGTGAACTGAAACATTATTAAAACAAGCTATTATTTTGTTTAGACAATCAATGGGTTGCAATTAATGTACTACTTGTTCGATATTTAAGTAAGACTCTGTAGGATAGCCTGCTTACATAAGTATAAAATATATGCTCAACTCTACATAGTTTCACAAAAAATAGGTGAATAAAAACGTTATGCGCTGTATATGTCGATGAGCATATTTACTGTAGCCAAATAGAACTATTCAGTATCAGACAAGACAAAAAGAATTAACATTGGCCTGGAAGAGATACCTTATTGTCCAAGAATGAGCTTTTGAAGCAACATTCAGACGACATCCTGTCAATATTGTCCTTCACCTGGAGGTCTGTCAGAGAACTACAAAACGTAGCAATTTAGGAGTAAGAAGCTCGTATCACGATGGAAATACTACATTGCACTCCAAAACATGCATAGTTGACGTTGAAGTTAAATCTTTCAAAGTGAATTGGGGCTGATTTGGATAAGACTGCCCCTATCTACCCCAGGATATGGTCACAAGCCGTCACCATTTGGTGGCGGTTGGATGCCATAAGATAATTGACGACGGATGGACAATAATTCAAAGAATGGCTACCAACAGAGGCACTTGGAAACTCAAGAGATATCTGTGACCAGCCATCTTCATAATTAATACCTACTGCATATAAAATCTATGCCAAATCATGAATTAAATGAATAAAAATAGCCATTCCCTTGCTATCAGTCTCAAAACAGGACCACGATTGAGATTGTATGTTAAATACAATCTGACAAATGACATGAGCTATACGTTTGTCGATGTTGCAATTTTCCATTCCATAGACAATTCCTGCAGTTCATATCATTCCCAAAGGTTTAAGCAGATATGTAAACAAAATTTTGTTAGTTAGGAGTAATGAGCGAACGACGAGCAATATATTTACAAAAATAAGATACATTATTTGCGTTTCAGAAGATTAAAGTACTTATCGTAAGTGAGACATCTACTTCGTCCAACACGCGAATAAGAACCTGGTATGATCAACGAAACGTGCTAGGTCAAAGATAACTGTATTGACTGTATCATATGTAGCTTATATATATTTAGTCACTCTATGAATGCAAAGCGGAACATCAGGCAATATACCATATTATAATCCGGTGACGCCTATGATGTCGTATTATCGATAGCCAGGTGAACTTAAATAACCCAAGGACCACCGTCGCTTCAAGCATGGTTGTGTCATACCTACGCGTACTTGAGACAGTGCGTTAAGGAATATATACCTTTGTCATATGTTTATGGTAAAAAAAATATAAATTTGTAATGTTGCAGCACTAGGATAAAAGTTATCCGACTCAATAAATACTAAGGACCTAAATAAGATCAGAGGCGCTTGTAACCATTAGATCAAAGCGATATTATCGGCATTAGATATTAAGATACTATAAGCAGATGTTAACATGTACAATTGTTCTACATAGCCGCAACAATAGACCAACAAATCTTCATCATCTCATCATTAAAACTATTAATAATTATCAAACATTGTTAATATATTTTTCTCAGTAAATATATGAAAAGATGTCGAAGATGTTAGTGCTAGAGTCACAAATATATAAACAAACATAATAACAAATGCAGTACTTACTAATATCTTCATATCCTTGTGATCTGCCGTCACGGGGTCGATACTAACCTGAAAATAATACAAAATATACCTATTAATAAAACGCACAATATACACAAACTATAAGGGAAAATTACTCAATTTAAAAAAGCTAAAGTATTCTAATGCAAAAGTCTTGTTTATTCCGCCAATTCTGTATTCACAAAAATTTATAACCTCTTTTTTGCCGCGCTACAATGAATCTCACATTTATAAATTGTCTTTATGTGGTATTTTTAATATATTTGTATTGCGTTTTATGTTGATATTAATCAAGACGCTCAATAGACAGATTACGTGTGCAATATATTAATTTATATTGTATATTTAATTATTGTATACTTGTTACTAATTTAAGAACACATGATAATATATACAAACATAGAGAGTGATAATTATCATTCTTCAAATCCAAAAATCCAAAAGCATATGCTCATGCGCAATTGCGCATGAGCATATAAGTATGCTTTTGGACATACATTTAATACAATAACAAGTAAATAGAGCATTGCTATAAAAATAATCTAAATACCGTAAAGAACCCAGATTAGATAAATAAGCTAGGACTAACAACATGTTTCAAGGCATTAAATTTGAGAGATTTTAGTTTAATATTACCATGAGTAGTATTACTTTCATTTTAAGTCATCAATGTCATCATAAGTTAGAATTGTTTTCACCTTAAGTACGTAACAACACAATGCAATATAAATACATAAGATGATAGACCAGAGAAAGAACATAATTGCAAGGCGTGTTAAATAAAACATCAAGAACCTAATCCGCAATATTAATCCGATATCCGAAATTGATATCAAATAAAAAACCGGACCATTGTGTTGATTTCCTATTTCCCATCAGTCAAAGTAGAAAAACAAAAAACTAATTAGAAAGTCCCTAAAAAGTTAATATCATAAGTCGGGACCGTACACACGGGCAAGCGAATTTAATTTGGAGCTTTTTTAATTACGCCAGGAGAATCGTTCGGAGCGGGGCTGAGCGGGCTGGTTTCGGCGCCGCGCGGCCGCCAGCCCTGTAATTATGGGCCCCGTAATTGCGAGACCCAACAGTGTGCACCCCGGACCCCGACCTTCCCCCGCTACCTAGACGCAGATAGCCAAGGCAATTAGAATACTGGATTTTTTGGTCCCATTTTGACGTTAGTTTGCGAAATAACCGTTATTGTAGTTTAATATTGTTCAACTCGTCACAGTGAAAACCGTATTTTTTAAACACTAAGTATAAATATTTGACAGTTAGTTCTTAAAAAATACGGCTTTACCTAGATTGTTGGTCAATTTTATATTGCAAAATGCCACTGGGACTATTTTAAGAGCTAGTTTTGCAAAGTGTGCAAGGTTTAGCATCGACCGAGCCATGTCAGCGTAGCCCAAGGTTCGTTGGAGTTCGCAGAAATCCTTACACTGCGCGCTCTTCCACTCTAATTACGGCAAAGACATTGTCCTGTTACTGACGGGTTAAGTCGATCCGAATTATGTTCTTCATTTACTGGGCGTTTTAATACGCAGTCCTGTCTTAGGAAATAATCGAATCGGATTTTACCAGTGGCAAATTCTTCGTGTATTTCCAAGAAGATTCCTTTATTCAATAGATTAATTGGTGTATTGCGAACTACAGAATTGTAGGTTTGATTTGTACACAATTAAACAAGGTAACACAGTATTATAATGCGGTGTATATTACAATGTATACCGCAAGTACAGTTTTAAATAGCCTTTGATGAAATATTATTATGATTGGTTAACAATTGATTGCTTAGTCGCATACATTGTTGTCTTCAACCAGTATATTGACGTTGAAGTTTTTGAATTACATGATATATTTCATTACTGTTTTGTTTCATCTTATTCAGGACAGATTGCTTTGCATCCTTTGTAGAAAGATACTGAAGATTTTGCTTTGTGATAAATTGTTTTTTATGTGTTGATGATGACATCATATTGCGCATATTTTTTTAGGAAGCTGAAATATGTGTGTCCTTATTTAATACTAGATTTAGCCCTCGGTTCGCACGCGTAAATGTACGTAATGTTTATTTTTTTTGCCTCGGGAACAGAACTTTTTCTGAAAGAAAGGAACCTATGTACCCTTATGTCCTTTTAAATACCCCTGACAACGTGTATGCGAAATTTCATGATAATAGGTCCAGTAGTTCAGGCGTGAAAGCGTTACAACAAACAAACTTACAATCGAATTTATAATATTAGTTAGGATTATGGCATCATTTTGAGTATATTTTTTAGGAAGCTAATAATAATTTAAAATGTAAATATGGTGATATTAGAGCAGGTGATTCTTGTTCGTGGTGTTTGGTCACCGCCTCTAACAGTAGAGCGAGTGAATCGTACGTTTAATTACGATGACTGGCCATTGTAACTCGAAAAATATTTTATACCGCATTATGATAATTATACATTAGGCCAATGACTAATGTATACCGAACTACTTACTGTTAGGATAGACATCGCTTGATGTACGTCTTTTCTGACTTAACTTGGCTCGAGAACGCCGTAAAAACTAGCCGCTTAATATTTGATATGTTGAAATTATTTGACTGAAGTGGATTTTAATATATGATGCCATTGCTGCCAGTGTTATTTCACTAATTTGGAAGTAACATTATTTAGGTAGTTACTTATTAATATAATGCTACTTTTTCAAAAGTATGTAATACAGGCAATTCTTATAGGTATATTTATCAAAAATAAGCTATGTTATTCTTGAAAAATATTTACATATATTACAGCACTGTTTAATTAACTGTCCTACATCTAGCACACGCGTGCCTTGTTTTGGGGAGAGAAAGTTCAGGCAAGGCTACAACGCTGAACAAGGGCGGGTTGGCAGATTACACACAAATTTAGGAATATGACGTATGTAAAACTCGTAGATAAAAGATAATACTTTCAAGGTAAAACTATCATCTTAACATCACGTCCTTCAAATATATATCAAATAATCGCTACGTTTTATAGAACATTTATCTTTTAGAAGTTAAGCATATAATGGGGTAAGATATAATATTATAAGCACCGATTGTTCATCATATTAAAATAATTCAATCTTCAATTGTACTTCTTTGTATCACAAATACGGAACTGGCAAGTATTGTATATTTATCTAAAATCAATTGAATAACAAACTGGTATTATAAGGAGCAACAATGGAAGAAAGGCGCCTAACGGCTCATTGTACGCAGCGGCGCGGCGGTACGGCGGCCAACGGGAGGTGTTTGTGCCATAATCACGTACGTAATCACACCAATTAAATATTTTTATTCTCATTCTACCTTTGTAAACTGAGCCAGTGAGCTCAGCTTTTATTACCTCCAACCTCTTTGTTTGTCAAAAGCGTGAACGTGTTTTTTGCGCCTTAGAATCAACTAATTTGGTCGTAATCAATGAAATAGCTAATTATAGTATTGTGAGACGCCTAATAGACATTGTAATTTTTACGCAAAAAAACGGTGTTGGTTTACTATAATTACGATTGCGCTGTGAATGGAATTTAATTACACTGTAATTTTGTTTACGTTCAGATATTTAGGTGTATTAAACGAAACTAATATGAAACTTAATACCGATAAGTAATTTATATGCAAACCAAAATAATTTAATTAGATAGTGTGCTATCTGTATTGGCATATTTTGTCTACATAGCTAAATTAAAACGTATTTTAAAAACGGTTTGCTAAATAACACAGATATTTTCCTTTAATAAATATTTTTAGCATACTTACTAAAGATATGGTATGGTTTATTGTGTACCTATTAACAATTGTCTCTTAATTTTCGTAAGTGGCCTGCGGCCATTCTGTTTAACATCAAATAAAGAAAAGAAAATATAAAGCACTTTTTAGTAATTGATAAAACAGGATTTTACTTCACAAATTAATTACTACACTTGATTAATCTACAGATAATAAAAATGTATATAATAAAATGGTTTACCTCGTTGAAGTAATTGTTATTGACATTATGCGGGGCTTGGTGCGAGCCCGCATGCTGCTGGTAGTACGCACAGTTCATTGCGTCCCATTAGATTCTAATACGACACCGGAAAACTCACACTAGCACACGCGTGACGATTTTTTCATGTCAAAGGAAAATTTAGAGGAGCAATTATCTCGTAACGAATCGATGCGGCGAGCGAATCTCGTCTACTAATCCTACTAATTGTAGGGTTAGCAGTCCGGCGCGAGTGTCGTCTCACTCGCGGTCTTGCGTCTCGCTCGCGGGGCGCTCCGAGAGCCTCTGCGCGTTTGTTTACGCGCGGGGCGGCGCATGGCGCAGGGCGGCTCGAGGGCGGGAGCTCAGCCGCACACGCAAAACTAATGTACTACGGGAACGCACTCGCTGCGTACTCAAATAAAACCTCTGATTGTTTAACCTCGAGTGGACACCGGCTCTGTTCGATTTCAAGTCTCAAGTAGTCTCAAGTTTTACACAGCGCGTATTTTGTCCACACGAGACATTTATAGCAATCATATCGTATGGAAAATACGCTAATATGTCCTTATCTTTGTTTCGGTGAAAGTTAGTTATACTAAAATATATATTAATAAACTTTATTCATTGTTTAACCTCAAGTGGACACCGGCTCTGTTTGATAATAAGTCTCAAGGATGATAATCAATCAAGAAAATTTTATTAAAGCGTATTTTTCAATACGAGACGTTTAAAGCAAAACTATTGTATGGAAGAATACGCTATGGGTTTTTTTATATTTTGGCATAAGTTAATCTTATTCAAATAGGTATATATAAATAAACTATCAATTTTTCGACTTTAATTTCCTTAAAGTTTTGCTACTTTCTTCGAGTGCTTTGCAGATACTATGCTCTGGCGACTGCAGCAATTAAACGAACGACTATAGAGGAAACATTGCTCCGAGTAAATTAACATCTGCCTAATCACTCTAGTAGCTACGTAGCTATAGTACTGATAGTCAAGTCCCATCATTACTGAGCTAATAATCTGATTTGCATATAAAACTGGGGTCATAAAAACTTATCACCAAATTGTCTTACAACACAGAAGATGTGTAGCATACATACAAACTATAGGTAAGTATCTATAATAAGTACCATTTTACACCATCCAAAAGTAATAAATGTTTCCGGTTTATAATAAAGAACATTGGGATCGTTACCCCATGCGACTATTATAAAAATTGGTCCATTTTTTACTGTCCCAATCTGTGCGGGGGCGGATACGGCTCGTATGACAGGATACACTTTCCTTTCAATGTTGATATCATGCGAAATAGTCACGTGATGCCGTCTAACAGATGTTACGCTTAGATTATTCGTTTTACTGTTGGTAATTGTTAAGAAATATGTTTAGAAAATCAATACCAACGGAGGTAAATGTAACTAGATATACGACCGCAAAAAACTTAGAGGATAACAATGATAAATGTCTCATATACAAGAAGGATTATTATTTCTATAGGACTGCAGTTGCCTGGATTTTACAGTTAAAATATCTTACACTTAAGATTGTAAAATAACATAGAAAGTATATGTTTTAATGTTCTATTTATTATGTGACAGATGTTTATCAACAATGTTGAGTTTATCTCGACACGGGGGTTGACAGTTCAACACAATCTATTAAGAAAGCAGAGCGTGAAGACAGGCACACGTTGTAAGTGTCCGTTAAAAATTGATTTCTGTCACGATTCCGTCGCGATAATATATAACACCATCATTACTTGGCTGGACCTTTTACAATGAGGTTGGGAGTCCCGATGTCACCGGGCGATAGGGCGAGCATTTTGTATAGAATATAGAATAACATGCGCAAATGATAGTTATTAGAGCGAAGTGGGTGCGGCGCGTGCGTTCGTAATTGTTGTAATCTGTGCGCGCACGCTGCGCAGGCGACGGCGACGCGGCATCGCACCCGCCGCGACTATGAGAGTGGGCTTCGCGGATTTGTTTCTATTGTTTATTGTGAAAAGGAACTTAGTTAACATAGGGTAATTCATTTTCAACACTATTATATAAATAACTCCCAAGTACATGTCTTATAAGTACTTACGTCATTTTAAAGGATTTTGGATGTTAGTGTTATGATTTAGTTGTTATGTGAAATCGATTTTCAAGAATCGATCACGTATCGGTATCGGTAAGCAAATAGGAACTCTGATTAATAAGAAATAAAACAAAAATGTGTATATATGTGTATATGCTATTTCTAACCAGTGACTCTAAATACGAAACATAGTAAATGTTTCATCAGTGTAATATATATAAAACAGAATGGGCCTCAATCTGTCTGTACTAAAAATATTTATGAATGGAAGTTTTAAGACATCTGAAAAATATACATTAATCGATCCCTACGGACAGAGATCTCTTTCTTAGAGATCTCTTTCCGAATAGAAAAAGCTGTACAATTCAAATAATCAATAATAGTAAAGCACTGCGTCACATAGTTGTGTCGCTGCAGGGTCGCGTCGCGTGCGCAGGCCGCGCCGCGCCGCCCTCGTTGCCGCCCAGCGCCCGCCCTGGACTCCAACTCGTATCGGATTGCAATCACAAAACAACGCACTTCTTTCATTACTGCGCCGTATTATTCTCGTCTCTATTTATTCGCATTAGCTACATTGTACTTTATTTATATTGTACACATGTACAAGCTTTGGCTTTGTCGTAAATTATTTGAATCTATAATGAGTTCTGTGTGTTGGAATCAATGCTGTTTTGCTTATGAGGGTATTAATATTTTATTTAGATAAAAGGTTATTTTATATTTATTTGGTGTTCGTTTGCCTGTATGTGCTTTGTCATTGATGAAGGTAGTTCTAACAATTTCAATTATTTAGGAACTGAATGAAGTGGAGTTATTTATTTATTTATTAAAACCTGAATGAAACTGCTGGATTTTCGACCACTCTAATTCGATGCCATGGTACGCACCTTTGACTTTTCTAAGTTATGTGCGTATTATGAAGTTAATCGCTTCTTTTAACAGTGAAACAAAACATCATGACGTAACCTGCATATATGTAAGTTCTCCGTAAAGTTCTTGAAGATTTGTGAAGCATTCGAGCTTGCGTGCCTTAGGCGCCAGTGTAGTGGACCAATGTGTGACCTAGCGCTCCGCACACTGAGAAGAGGCCCATGCACAGCAAATTTGAAATGAATAGGACTGTCCTATTAAAACAAACTTCGTCTCAAAGCTTTTATGGGATGAATTTTGAAAACTCTTCCCTAGTAGATCCTCGTTATATAAGGAACTTGGATATTAAATATCATCGATCATGCCTAAATAAAGTGAATAACTAAAATGTTGCCGTATTAGCTATCCAGAAATCCGCTTGCGTAGTATATCGAAGCAAGTAATCATTTTCTAAACATACAAAGCGCCATTTAACTCTATGTCGTTATAATAGGTATTAGGTATATTCATTACTTTTGACTTAGATATTCAGAATAATTATAATACCAAATGAAAACTTCCGACCGACCGACTGCCACGCCTGAGGTCGCAGGTTCGATTCCCGCGCTAGTCAAACATTTGTGTGCATGAACATGGATGTTTGTCTTGGTGTGGGTGTTTCTTTGTATAATATGTATGTATTTACAAAAAAGAATAAGTGTATATGTATGTTTATCCGTTGTCTAGTACCCATAGCACAAGCTCTGCTTAGTTTGGGCTAGATGGTGTTGTGTGTATGTGATAGAATATTGTTATACAAATACGTTAAGAAAGGAACTAATAACTTTTTCGTTTATAATTATAATTATTATTATAATAATACCTATACAAATATCATTTATTATACAGATGAAGTAAATTCACACTTAATTCGTTTATTTGTTTTTAGGGTAACATGCTCATCCTTACAAACGAACTATCACTCCTCTGTACACTAACTTAATTGACTCACAGTATTATCATGTAAATACTCAAAATAGTAAAAAAAAATTCGTAAAATAGTAATTAATTGTAAAATTTGCAGGCACAGTTTTTATTATTTATATAAACATCAAAATTCTGCCTTTCATGTGATTTGTGTTTTGTCTTTAAACATCTGTTGAAATCAAAAGTAAAACATATTCTTTCTTTGAATTACAGCGAGCAGCAAACAGATGCACTTTGCACTAGAAGGTGGATGTTGCGTATGTTGGACATAAGCGCCAACTAAGGAAATTAAGTTGCTTTTTGAAAACTCGATGCCGCGACTGATATCGTAAAACTAAGCAGTGTTAGATATAGCTAATTGCTTAAAACAAAACTGTGGTTTTCTATTAAAGATATTGAAACTGAATGCTTGTTACAAATTGTATCAAAATCCTAAAAATCTCACACATATAGATCAGTTATTAGAAAGCGCCATGAAGCGCACGAATTTGATATTCGCGCGACTGAATGCAATGTTAAAAGTCTTGGAAGCTAAAAGTAGCACGTCTGATTTAACTCTTAATGTCACACATAAAAAAGTTTGCCAATAGTCAGATGTCTTAAATTAACTGTCCAGCGTGTTAAACCAGTTCCACCATAGGAACCCCTCAAGTGGGGTATTGTGCAACTCGAGTACAACACAGTTGCTTGCGTGGAATAGAAGGGGTGCAATGCAACGTATCCGGTTGCAATCTTACACCAACTTCCGTTAGCGCCGGAGTAGTCAGATAATCATTGGCTTCGCTATTTTACCCATTATTCCGTATTCACCTTGATTTTACTATAGATGCCTTTTATAATATTTTTATGGCTCATACAAGAGAACCATTCGTATTTTAATTAGTTGTAGTAGTCGTTACTAATATTTAATTTTTATCTAGTATAAAAATAAATGATTAGCAGTTCTACACGATAATAATTAATTACAGTAACGTAATAGCCCACTATCGTATAAAATGTTTACGCTTAACTATTGAAAATGGGTGGGTGCCCAGCTACTCGATTTGTATTCGCAAGGCTCTATTGTCAGTAGATAATATTTTATGCTATATCTCGATAAAGTGCAACCAGAGATAATCTAATACACACATATATTATATCTAAAGCGTTATCCATATTTCATTGACAACACGTGTGATTTGGTCTTTTGGTGCAGGCGTATTGTTGACGTACTCGGATTATCTCCATTCATACGGACTCATTCATGTTTCAATGGCAGGACATTGGACGACAATTTCCTATGCAAAATTTCGCGTAATCCCGGAATAAAGGTATTCAAAATGTTTCCGTTGATCCGTCGCGTTGTGTGAACGAAGTGTCGACACAATGAACATCGCGGTGTCGAGATGTTCACTTGATGATGCATGTCACTGCTTCACTGTGTTTACGGACATAATAGGATTAAGCTTCGAAAAGGAATTGTGTTTTGAAATATTGAATTTTGTTGAATGTAGCATTAGATTTTATTGGGATAACAAATTGTAACATGGATGGATACGTACTTGAAACGTACGTTCTTGAATGAGTTAAGAACCTGAAAGTGTTTTGTTAAAATTTAAGATGTTTAACAATGTGATTTCGACATTCATATAAATGGGCTTCACAATTAAGCTGCGATTTAGAGTGTTGAAATTGATTATCTTTTATAGCAGCGATAGTGCAGTGGTTAGACCAACAGACTGCAATGCAGAGGGTCTCGGGTTCGAAACCATGTCGCGCACCTCTGACTTTCGGAAGTTATATGATTTTTCGAAATGATGTGCGTATTGATTGACAATTATCTCCTGCTCCGTGCCTCGGAGAGCACGTTAAGCCGTGGGTCCCGGCTGCCATGAACATCTATGGCAGTCGTTATTGGTAAGTCAGTGCCCTATAATATCCTGACACTGGTCTAGCCTTATGGTATCGTTAGCCTTCGGGTTGCGGAGGTCAGGTGGCAGCCGCTCCGTGTAAAAACTGATATCCAGTCAAATCCGGTTAGACCAGAAAAGCCCGACCCCAAGTGACTTGGGAATAATAAAGGCTAGGGAGAAGAAGATTGATTATCTTTTATCAATAAAAGTAATATTAGAGATTAGTTCCTTGTTAGAATATAATATTTAAACATAACTATATATTTTGATTATTTATTTGGCGACAAACAAAGTTTTTATCTTGAACATTTTCAGAGTGATTATATAATATTTGTCAGACTACTTTATACCAACTACGTAAACGTATTTAGTAAAACAACTGTTATAGAATCACATGTAAAAAGTACACATGATGCTAGTTAGGTGGCTGTGAATGGAGTGGACTGGCGGAGTGGCGAGGCGCTGCGAGCTCGGGGCTGCCCCATCACCGACGCTGCGCCGCGACGTGCCAAACAACAAAATAAACCGGCGAACCCGTGTAATAATGGTGTTTCCACCCTGTAACAATAACTACATAATAGTCGAGAGCTTTTACGAGCTTTTGTGAGCTTGTCGAAGCTTCTACTAGGCGTTTTTTGTGATGAATGCCGCTCGTTGCGCCGCGCTTCACTTTACGACTCGAGAATATTTTATTGAATACTTACGCCGCGCTTAAGGATTTAACTTTGGCACGAAAGAGGGTCTTAAATCCGTTTACTGTTTGTACCATCATCATATTGTTTGACAGATGAAATACTTTCGTTCGGAGTGCTTGTAATTCTGTAGTGCGGGGTCGGTTACAGAGTATGCATATATTCGTCTGCAGCGGCCGACATGAAACACGATCATGGTCTGAGACACTGACAAAGCACCGATTACCATATAAGTACGCTCTCGGTGAGCGCGCTCAATGTGAGAGTTGCCTACACGACGCTCGAGATGAATTTTTCCAATTATAAAAAGAGATAACCGCAACGTATAAAGAAATAATAGCGGTTGTTAATTGAAAAATTTAATCGAGAATTCATATTTCATGACCGTACGTTTAGAAAACTGCTTTCTCTATTTTAGGTGCTGTTATATGTTATAAATATTAAATTATCTGTAATTTAATTATTAAATCACGTGTAATTAGATATTAGATACACATTTGTAGCCTTATACGTAGTTATATTAACCGTTTAAGAACATTAAATCTTCCAAAACAACTTTGACGAAATGGACGAATTACTTATTGATCAGACAAGACTCACTACCCAATTTGGTGTTGCAAATCAATTTGATAGTACAATCAGGCATAGCAGGATGGAATAATGAATGTAGTATAATTAAAATGGCTCCGATATTATTAAAGCTGAGCTCGCATTGCGATAGAAGAAACTCTTATAGCACACGGGCGCGCGCGTCGTGGCGATGGTCCGTAGTTGAGATAAAATTAATAGCCGCTATTAAACCGCGAAACACTCCGCGGAAGACTTCATTAATTTCCCGCAACGGAGTACGCCTTTAAATGCCTCAGATGATCCGCCGATAGATTTATTAATTATTGAGCTTATAGCATTTTCCTTATCTAACACGCATTCCAATTATCCATCGCTATCTATGAAATTTTACAGTAATGACGAAAGAACTCAAATCAAGTGAGCTTTGAATGGGAGGGCGGTGAGCGGTCAGGAGACGGAGGGGAGCAAGGGGTGAGGTCGATAGCCGCAATAAATCAAGATATTATCTTCGCGCGAGCATTACGGCCATGCCGATACCAAAGGGTAAGTCGTCGGACCTCGGCTTTACGCACCTATGTGCATAAGTATGTCTACAAAATGTTGGTAGATACTATATTAAAAGTGCCTAAATATGATAGACTAGGTAATGAAAAGACTTGTTTGTAAACATAGGGAAAAGATTGCATAATATAGGAGGATATTCATAGGATACTTATATACGGCGTCCGAACATGGGATTTGTTAGACAATAAAAGTATGACGTTATAGTTCAGGTATAAGTACTTACTATAAAAACATATTCTAATAGAAAAATCAGAGCCATAAAATAATAATCTGGTAAAATGCACTAGAAATGTTTTTGCCGATGTATCAAATTGATGTGGCCAGAGGCAATGAACCCGTTCTATTTATTTTTAACACCAAATACCGGTCTTGATTGGTAGGCCATAAATCTTCAAGATATATCTTTGTTCATAGATATCATTGTAATCTTCACTTAGATATGATATAATTATGTTTTTCAAGAGAACCGCGGAGATAAATCTCAAACTTTTCGAACATAGTATCGAAAAAGCAATAATCAGTTATAAAATAAAGTATAATTACACACTAAACCGTATAATTTGTAAGTCATTAATTAAAATTCAACTAAAGATGAAAACAACACAAAGTTGTCTGAGAATCACAAATCAAACGCAACTCGGCGATGGCCGGAGGCGCCATAAATCAGGGGAGCGCTTAGGCCTTCTTAGCTTTTCTAGATAGAGATTTATCCCGTAATAACACGTTGTTTTTCACTAAATCAACCGCCGAATTATCCGGTAGAGGAGCAATGATTAATCGGCGGAGCTGCCGATGTAATGACGGGCGCATAGCGATGCGGTGCACGCAATCCGCCATGCCACCGCCGCGCACCGCAACGCGCGCTGCGCAAACTTGCGCTCTCGACCGCCAATTGCGCATACCTCAGGGCTTTCGCACACGTCTTAGTCGCAACCATGATCATAATAACAATATTCGACTAAAGTTCCAATAAATAACTGTCGTAAAAGGTGCTAAGATACCTATCGTTAAATAATTTGGTTTTATCGGCCTTGGTTTTATCGATTTGAAAGCACATTTGTAACGCGATAGAACTTATCTTTTTATATGTATAGGTACACAATGATACAATCTATTTCTGTTACGTACTGAGTTATGTCTTTTGATTCATTGATTTACCCTACCGGCATTGCCAACAGACAATATTATGACTTTGTTTACAGAATTAATTAGGTCCCACCTCTGTTCTATTAATTTGTTACGGGTTAAATATTCACACTTATTAATAACGTGTTTATGCCCACGGCTTCGCCCATATGATCTCCACGAGAGCACATATTATTGAGATAAAAAGTATGCATAGGCATACTTTTAATCTCCATAATATGTGCTCTCGAAAATATTGTATCCTTGGCCTATGCCATTCCACAGGATACAAAATCTACCTCCTTGCCATATATCTTTAAAATCGGTTCTGTGGTTTATCTGTGAAAGGGTAAAAGAAAGACAAAGCTACTTTCGCATTTATAATATTAGTATTAATATTATGTGAATAACAATCTAGCAGCGAAATTGATAACCGCTTATTGGAGCCATTTAAGCACATGACAACTAAAGACTATTAAGGTTTTAAATTGTGCAAATTTCGCAATCAAGAGACACGACAGCATAAAACAGAAATAGAACAAATCAGTCGCATTATAAATTTACTATAACAATTACAGTAAACGTTAAAATGCTTTACGTGAAAGTTCATTACGACTAGAATAAATTTAACATTTAGAACATAATAGTTAGACTGCAATAAAACTCTACTGCTGAACATTACCTACTTAGTTTTATTGTTCAAACTAAACTGAAATACGGAACTACGCCAGCTGTTTCTGCTTCCACATTATTATATTACACTGTTTAGAAGCAAGATTGTATGTATGTTTGACCGAAATGAGGAATAAAGTGAAATTATTAACAGTTCCAAAGTCTGCAGAATGCCAATGGCGATCAAATATTGCATTTACAAATTATTGGGTTACGACATGCTATTGAATTGAACCAATTATGTATGAGGAAAAGTCAACTATGAAGCGAAACTACCGTTTTAAAAACTAAGCTAGTCAAGACCCTATTTCACAAGATTAAATTTAACCCCAGCCAGCATCTCAAAGAAACATTAATTCCTGTTTAATACACCACAATATACTCGTACCATATAAAAAGAAAACAGCATATTCTGCGCCAACGAATTCTATGAATTCAAGTGTTAAAGCTTTCACAGACGATCTGAGCAGAGTATAATTAAATCTTACTTTTAATTAAGAGAACACGCGACGGTCAATATTTCAATAACAATAAAAATAAGTTAGTAGTGCAATCTAGGAAGTGTTTATTAAGATTGCGATTGCAAAGAGGCGGGGTGGGCCACTTGTTCAAGAATTTGAATAATCGCCGCATTACAAGTTAACATTATTATGTATCTACGGTCAAATATACCGCCATTTCAACATATAATTATCTACAGTGAGCGGACCGTATAATGTTCCGCGTTCATCTATTAAGTTAGTCGGTCAGGAATTTTTAATGATTTTAGCCAGCCATTTTGCCAACGACTTACGATAATTTCGTTGCACGTACCTACACGCTTATTACCTAGTTAAAGAATATAACATCTGAATTTTGTATGTCACGAACTCATTTACATTCTTACAGTATTTCAGCCGGTTTTTAATCATTAATAAGATAATAAACTTTTAATAAGATAAGAGTGACATTTTTACACACATACCGATATGTCATGTAATCGACAAAGCTAATTTACGAGTAATACTCGTTTGCACCTAACGTGTTTCGCTTATTAATAAATCCGTATATTAGAGTCATTCCACAACATTATACGAGATAAAAAACTGCGTAGATAGTGGTTGAACTAGTTGATATCTAGATGATAAGTGAGACAGTCTGGCGCGGACCATGGATCGCGCCGCGAACGCTTTGAACGCGGCAAAATTCCAAAGTTTGCATACGACGCCGCATCGGCCATATTTCAACCATAATGATAGCGAGCGAGCGTGATAATAATTGTTATTACTATGATCCACATCTGCTATTATTTTATAATTGAGGGCTTTTGGGTGAAACCCTGCAATTATAAGAAGAGCCTGCAGCAACAACAAGCAACATGCAACGAGGTGAACGAGTTTTTGCCTCGTTCCCTAAATTATGATATGTTTACTAAAAATGTATTCTCTCAATAGGTCATGTGATAAATCTTCTGATACAAGGAAATTTATTAGATATTTTGCGTTCGTCCATAAATTGTTTTCGTATCTTAAGATGAAAAAATCTTGTCTTTCAAATATTAAAATCAAATCATGCGATCGATCATCGGCCAATCATTCATTTATATGCATTGTTTTTGAGATTAAAATTAGGGCTTGATAGGTCGGGTAAGGAAATTTTGTTGCTTTGAACATCATGGCTCATTTTTCAAGCATATCGCCTGAAGACTTAACTCAAGTTTACAAAATATCATTGCCGTCATTGCCCTTTAAAGCCTTGGAAGATAAATAACTAGTTTTTAACCAATCAAAATATACTAATAATCATTATTTAAGTCATCGTTTATTTTATTATGTCTCAAGATAATCTTACCTGCTATAAGAGTATTACATTTTTCAAGCACATAAATAATTTTAAATGTTTTCGCTCAGCAACAACCGCGATCATTCGATTAAACTTAAAAAATATTAATCTCGGGAATATCTACATAGCGTAATCCTGAGAACGGAGAGTTCATTATTTATTATGAATATAGTATAATATAGTCAATTTTTATTTAGTCAAAAAAAGCGAGCGACTCACGTCGGGACGAGCCCGCCTGCAATTAACTGAGCCAACCCTGTAATTATGGACAGTAAATTTCTGGATGCGGCAGGACTACGTCGGTATATTGTTCTATCTGGTCAGCTTATTGGGGATTAGCTCACCGCTGCCAGGCATCGGTCATTTGATTCCATATCTAGACGATCATCTGCGGCGCGGCCAGGTTGGACCACTTGCTAACGTTGACGCATTTTTATCAACGAGCCACGCAATGTTGTCCAGGCGCTATTCTTATTTGTTATTTAAATTAATATCCAAGAATTAATATATGTGTATTGTATTATATAATATGATTATATAACCTTTCATTATAAGACATAATAATGACCAATAGTGACATTAAACACATTCTATAATATTATTTTATTCTTTTACGCCGAGGAATAATAAACATTTTTCATTATTTTCGCTAAGGCACAATCCTTTTTTTTGTAATTAAGACACAAATTTAACAGCTATCATATTATATGAATAATAATAGATAAAAGGTTCCCCTATTGTAGAGTGACCGTTAAAACGTTGAAAACTTTAGTATCAAAGGAGAAGGAAAGTTTGAACTTAATTACATGAGGGCTTTATCTTTGCCTCAGATCAGACATAGTGGCCTTCTAATTGTCTTTCCTATTTAAATAATTTTGAATCGACCCTATCTTTACATATTAATATAACTACATAAATAGGCGTCTTACCATACACAGACTGGTTTAAAAATCGTTTGACTATTATTAGCGTTTATGTTATAGTTTCAAAATAAATACCGAATAGTCACAATTTATCATATCTAGGCTCATAGGATATTGGTAATGGATTTTACTTGATAACCATATCTGCAAACTAATCAAAATTAGTCATTAAAGTTTTAAGTCTAAATCAAGTTTTAAGGTTTAAAGATATAATTTTCTTTGTAAAACTGGCCTTGTCTATCATGCTTTCTATTAACTGTTCTCTAAGGGCTTTTCATCTACGTAGATATGATATTTTAATTATGATACCAACCGGTACCTGCCTTGTAAGTCTTGCATTACATTGCTATATCGCACCAGCTTAAAAATATAATACGAGTAGTTGTTTTTTTGTAATTTTACGAGCCGTTATGAGTACTCTCACTAGGATGACAGAAATGTCAAAAACTATAATATTATGTCACGGGAAGAGCTATGTGAAAATAATGTGATATAATATTAAAAATGGCTTGTACAGTAATTATAAGAAACAAATCCCGAACTACAATTAGGTAATTGCTGTCCCGGCGACTTCAAATATTGAAAGAAAGGACGTAGAAAATACCTAGCGTCGTGATGTAATGACTATTTACGAGTTAACAAATTTTTCTCCTGTGCCAAACCCACAGCATTTGGCGACCATGGCAACCACTACGATATCCATAGTCATATTTTAATTACAAAAGAAGATTCATAAAATAAACGTATGTGCGTAGGTGTTTCATTGATAGAGGCCTCATACTAAGAGGAGACCAGCCCAGCACTGCGACGATATATAAATAAAGTTAATATTTTTATTGCTATTTATGCATTACCTATGTATTTATTTATTCATTGTCTGGCATACAACATCTCAAGATCTATGTAAATATGATAATAAGTTTAGCAATAACACACGTCTAATTGCAAAAGTATATTCGAAACTAACAGAAAAACAGGATGTTTAAATCACGTTTGACAGAATTACCATTGGCGATAGAATGTAAATAAGCAAAATGGTATTCATGACAGGAAATAGGTATCGATATTGAAGCGAGCGGGTGATCTCTGACCCCCATTCATTCACAATTAGACTCGAGTGAGCATGGCACACATGTCGTGTTGTTGTCGTGATTTCGAGACACAATGGCATTCACGTCATGACGCGGCAGAATGTCGGCCATTCATGCTCTTTGCACCACACACGAAAGCCGATCCTCCTTTTTTATTACTCGAAAATTGTAACGTTTGTTCGTAGCTAAAGTTAGTAAAGTTCTTGATATGTACAGTATTTTAGTCAATTTTGGACATTGTGGTGATGGCGATGTTCACAATGTTCAAAATTGACTAAAATGTCAGATGAAGTTTGTGTATTTTGATACATTTATAACTAACCAGAAAATTTACTTGCTTTTCTTTCTTATTCACCAACGCAGCAGCCAGTTATTATGCTTTATTTATTTTGCAAGAAATTGGATTCTGTGGTAAGATCCTCACTTCTCAATTATAATTTGCTATAAGCTAGTGCAAAATTCGATTAATTAATTAAAGCTAATGTTGTATATTATTCACTTAACAGACTGAAGAAGTTCTTAGATTATCTTCACGCAATAAAGGAGGATTGGCAAGTCACCGTTTTTTTTACCACGAGTGTGACAATAATTCCGTAGCTTGCCTGTTAGTTGTACTTTCCAATTGAGGCAGTCGATCGTTAATAACCATCATAATACGACAACATGTCATCTGGGTATAGCCATCTTATTGCTGTCTATCAATTCACATGACAGTTTTGAGAGACAGTTTAATAAACTAAATAATTTTTAAATAGAAAGTAGATATTTTAAATTACGAGTTACCTACCTATTTACTTCCCAATGTGACCAAGACCGATATACAAGGCGGTCAGATCGTCTGGAAATGAATGAGTATTTATACCTTTAAATACTTAGCTACGCGGTTATGACCCGTTGTCCAATATTATAACTATTATAAAAAGGTTTAATTTTGCCGAGTAAGCATCATTCATTATTTTTTAATTCTTCATGCTATTCCGTTGTTATCGGGTCAGTCTGTATGTGTATAATATTAAATAAATGTTTTAAAAGATTTCATGCCTACGCTACAGTTAAGCCATGTGTTGCGAGAAACTTTACACGCATTAAAACACCATACATAATAACATCCAGCATCGAATCAACGTTTTACGTGTTGTAGAAGAAACGCAAAGGTGTTTGTACTTACAACGGCGCATCGGTACTTCCAAAGAAATACTGTAAAATTAATCATTACTTTAAATAAAATGGCCATAGAAATTAGTTATATAATAATACTAAGAAACAGATGAGATATTTTATATATAAAAAAACTTAATACTTTCAAGGCAAAGTTTGCAAAACTTCAATTTCGTATTTCATCCTGCTAACTATGTGCAAAATACAGACAGTAAAAGCCAAGCGTACTCTCAAGTCTATAAAATATTTCAAAAGCAACTGAACAAATAAATGTACCTACCTCAAGTATGGACCAATAAGGGTTCACAAAAAAAAACAATGACCAGTTCGAGCGTGGTCGGCGCATGCGCCGCGAATGGCGACCTGCGACCCGCGATTTGCATACAATGTTGATGCGTGGGCGCATCTACATGCACATTCTTTGTGCACGTGTGCTTGGACGCTCCGTGTTATATTTTGTAATAGATAATACATTGTTCTAAAACTGTAAGAAAACTGCGAGATTTTATTTTGCAGACCTGGTCTCTGACTACTCAGAGTTGTTTACTACACAATTCGTATAGTATCCGTGCAACTATATGTATAGTAAACGTGTTTTTGTTTGTTTCTAGCCAAAAGATGTAATTTTATACTACTAAGATGGCGCACAAACCTATAGCCTGTCTGATGGTAACTAATTATCATAGGCTATGAAAGCTTGTGACGACGGGTGCCAGGTATCCTTGCTGATCTTACTAATGCAGCCATCGTTGCACTGCCAACTCAAGGGTCAACGACATATAGCCTGCTAACGGCAATTACGCCCTTCTTAAAAAAGATTTGGAAACCGCTCTCACCGTAGGCAAACAAGTCCAACATAATTTAGAAGCGATCTTCTGTGGGGTGAAGGGTCTCACTCCAGTCGGACTACTTCAAGTTTACGTGGGAATAGGTACTAAGTGACCAATATTTAAAGTATGCGAAATTGTACTTCAAATAAAGGCCAATGCAGAAAACACTTTAAAAAAATACGATTATAATTTAATATAACCATAATATGCACATAATTATATATGAAACTGCGTACCTTACAGAACTCCGCTTTACTTTTTGAATAATAATTATCAGCCCTATATTAAACTGTCCCACTGCTGGGCACGGGCCTCTTCTCACTGTGAGAAGGGTTAGGCCATAGTCCACCACGCTGGCCTAGTGCCGGTTGGCAGACTTCACATATCTTCGAGAACATTATGGAGAACTCTCAGACATGTAGGTTTCCTCACGATGTTTTCCTTCACCGTTAAAGCAAGCGATAATTAACTATTTAATTTATCATATCGAGGCTTTTTGAATAATTGAAGAAATTCCAAAGTTTCACTAAGTTCTAGATTGACCTATAGAATAAGCGTGTACGAGCTGGAAGCTCTAAAAGTTTTGTAAAAATTCATAACAAGTCGTTATAACCTCCTTACTCAAAGGTTATACCAGATTGGGCATAATGTTACAGATTTCTTGTTAATAAATTCACAGTAGAAGCACGGAATCTGATGCTAGAAATGCCTGTTAGGTAGGAATAGGCTGCAAGCGTTCCCTCCCTTGCCCTTATATTATATAAGAACTAAAAACAAACCTTAACCTTTTACCTTTAACCTTTGCTTCTGAATTGCTCTTATTCATTTGTTACAAGACATTAGAAACTCCAAATGTTCGCCATAGACTGGCATTAATCAAAATATGACACGTTAAATCTTAGCTACTGTATTCATTCTTTAGTCATATCTAGCAAAATCTTCCAAGAATATTACAGATAGGTAATATTTTGTTATTTATTTATGTTCATTATCAAGAAATTACATTCAAACATACTTTTTACTGCTATATTAGTGAGGATAAAACTGTGTAATAATCTTCCTGCTCTCACTAAAGCAAACAAATCATTAATTAAAAGAAGTTGATATATATGTTGCTCTAAACTTTTTTAATTTAGTTTTTCATGTTTCGTATTTAATTTTCCAGATGGAAGCGCATTGGTGTACCGCACAACAAACATCGAATACTAATGTACTGACTAAACATATTTCACAGTACGCAATCATGCTGGCATGTTTATTTGAATCGGCAATTTTTCAACGCGCTTGTACCGCAATGCAGTTGCCAGGAAGATTTATTGCACGAGAGAGGAGTTGTCCCTCGCGTCGACTCGAATCAGGCGCAGTGATTAATGTTCTGATCTATTTACTGCCCGCACACAGCCCCCGGCCAGATACTAGGAAACAACTTGCAAACTATTGTCTTGTGCATTAAATTTTTAGCTTCTGTACTTATTGCATTTGCTATATTTTTAGGCACTGTTTTTATTGGACTAAGGGATTTTTTAAGAGCCAATCTTTGTAGCTTTGTCATCCATTTCTACTTCTTATCCACGGTTTGGTGTCTTTTACAGTCTTTCTTTTAAACTGGTTTCTTTAAGTATTCAGTCCATCTGAAAATCAGCTCTACATTAGCTATGAGCAGTTTTTCTCAATGCATTGTCTACCTTTGCCAAAATGAACGCTTACATTATAAAATAAGGAACTATGTGCGTATTTTCGAAAAAGTTGTTTTTCTAGTGATATATTCGCAAACTATTTCTTCGACAAGGAAAATATATGATACCATATCTATATCTGACCATCTAGAATACTTATTTAAGTTTATCTTATTACATATCCGTTAACGTTAGTTGTATGTTCATTTGCTTTGCTTCATAATTAATTATTACTTTACTTGAGCTTAAGTACACGGCGTTGCTGCTACTGAAGTGTTCTCATTCAGTACGGGCATAAACTTGAACATTTATTATGCACATAATTCTCACAAATACAGTTAGCTAAGAGTTTTATGAGCTTTTTCAGTCAGCTCGATAGCCTAGAGCTAATAAACGACAACTTTACAGACGATCGTGCAAATCGTGTGAATGTTAATATTTGTAGATATTTTTATATAGGCTTAGAATTAGCATTAACAAGTCATTGAAGTACTAACCGTCCGTGTTAAATGTTTAGAAGAAATTATTCTGGTCGTGATTAAACTTCTTCGCCATGTCCTACATTGTATAAATGTCTGATATATGTAAAGTGCAGGTTAAACGTAGTATTGAGACAGATTTTAGTAATTTAGACAAACTACTTTGTATTCATAATAGGTGCGTACCTATTTCTTACATGATGCTGGGTTTATAATAAATAAGTTTAGCGCTACATGAGGAATATGAACATTTACACTAAGGTGCCTTCATTACATTCTGATTTACAACACCAATAAAATTAACAAAATAATATGATCCGATAGTTAAAATAGTGACAATAACTATCATATAAAATATTTTTTCCTTCTACGTGTATCCTAAACGTAAATGAAAGCTAAAAATAAAATAATAATAATAAAAAATGTAAAGTAAACATATGGCAAAGGGCACACTTAAAACTAAAATATAATAAAATCAAGCACCATATCTAAACATTACCATTTTCTCATGGCATGTTCCCATCGAATACGGAGGGTTAGTTGACCGCATTACCAGCGCGACAACGCGCTCTCACCCCCGGGGACTATTTATCAAATGATCATTTGATTTTCTTGTGTTTGATCACTGAACACATTACAATTTGCAACAGCGAGAGGAATGGTAGCTTCACTTTTATATATTTATATATTTTTAGATTCCCTTTTTTGCTTATTTGTTTTATGTATAAAATATTATTTTAATTACGTTGATTGATCCTGATTTAGATTGTAAATGTATTTAAAAGTCTTGCTTTACTTTTGGTATACCTTACAATCTTTCTGTTATGATCTTTAACATATACCTACCTACATATCTAACTTGTTTCCTATCCGTATCGTTATGACGATTTTCATGTATTCTTACTACGACAAAAGACATTGTGTCTTTTTAAACACTCTGGCCAGATGTAATACAAACGACAATGATATTTACTTTGTTGCTATTAACAACTGATCTTATGACTATAAAAAATAACTAAGAATATTAAAATCCATAGCTTAAAGCACTATTTCAAAACGTTAGCTTTAATTTAGCCCCATTCTTTAGGTACATGTCTTCTGCACAATAAGGAGATAAACCTATATGTGATGGTTCATTAATTTGTTATTGAGTATTGGTATATACCAGATATGACACCTTTATCCTTATTGCAAAACTTACGTCATTCTTTTTTAAGGAAAACGTCGAAATCGAACCCACACCCACTAAAATCGAACACTCAACGCAAACTTTGTCATAGTTCCGCGCACCCTCGCCCTCTGTCGGGGATACGTCTTATAAAATACGATCTGTTTTGATTGTGGCCTGGGGCACAAATCAATTAGGCTCCCCTTGGCCTCCCGCGGCGGAGCGCCCGCGACACCCGAACCAGTGGCTCGTTTTATGACACATCTCACAACGCACCGAAAAGCGATTCATTAACATTCACCGACTTTATTAGCACCAATTGAGGCGCACTCATTATTATCGCCGATTGGTTATTTTATTGCGCTGTAAATCAACGCGCAGTTAGTGGCAAATTGCTCGGTGACGTTTTGCGGAAACCGTACTGATAAGTATCGACTCTATTGGCTCTGTTGCGAAATGCAGGCGATATTTATTAGTGTAGATGCTTTGCTCTATTTCTGTTATTATTATTTCTGATTCTTTGCTGCATTAAACATTAGTCGATGTTGTATATAATGAGCTGTATTAGACCATGCGTATCACGGTGGAGGTAGCATGTGTAAATTTACGTGATAGACTGATGACAATTGACCGCCAACTTCGGTTTCTTTAAGAAATAACATTATCATGCTCTTTTAAATTTTGCTTGTTTACACAAGGGCGATAACCAACAACAAATTTTAATGAGATACCTATATTATAAACGAGAATAAAAATTATAGCAATATAGTATGTCTGTCTGAGTGTGAGTATCTGTTGCATAAGATAAAACACCTTTCTCATGTGTGTCAAGAAATCTCCTAGCTTATCCACAACCAGTTACAAGACTACATGGTTACTTTCGTAGCAACGAAACTCACATGTAGTCGAGATAATTTTAAACACACGGCTAGGTCATTAAGCGTATCGATTTCCTATTAATCTTCCATTTAATATACAATCTAATATAGAAAATAATGACGTAATAGAGGCCGCCGGCGACAGGGTCGTTTCCCACGCCGAGCGGACAATTTTTATAGTTCCTTTTTTATAAAGATGAAAATAAATTAAGTTTCGGTAATCAGACGCCGCCTGATTCCTGACCCGCTTCTTCGCAATATTTCTAAAAGCTATTACAAATACATTTATATTACCACACAAAAAAGCTCTCGGGCAATTTTCGCCACATAATGAGGCCATTATGGGGAATTTTGTTTTACCAACATAATAACACCGCCTTTTATTCGGGCGATCCCGTCCGCAAAAGGACTTCATGTTTTAAAGGACAATATTATTCCAGACTTGATGAGATTTTCGTGCTAAAATTTTAAGACTAAATTGGCATCATTATGTATTTAACGCTGCGGATTAAGATAACAGCGGTCGAATAGGTCAGCAGCCATCTCGGCGAAATTACCTACTGATTACTTAAATACATGCACAGCTTGGAACGACACGACCCACCCGCGAGGAGATTATATTGAACGTAATAATTGACAATTATTGATAACGTAGGTACTTAAGTGAAATCTCAGTAACAAGAAGTTGGAAAGAAACATCACTGGTTTAACTTTATTTTTCTTTATCTGCTTAATATCTGCAATAGCAGTAGAGTGTTACTTAGCATGTAGTTGGTGCATGCGCAACTTGGGCAGCTGGATGGCTAGTAATGGCTCGCTCGTGAGCTGTCCATTACTCCGTCACCGCGCGCGCACCCGACCTGCAGCTTCACTACGTCACGCTCTAACTTTTACCTACATACTCTAGATAGGATTTATTTGTACCACATTGCGTTGTAGGGGAATTTGTAAGGTGGTGAACGCGATGACTGTAAACAAAATTAATATGAAATATTATTATAACTGGCATAATTGGCTATGCCAAACATAAGCCTTTACTTCTTAAAATAAAAACCAATGAAAAGTACCTATGCAGTAAATCTTTACTACCATGGCACATTACTAAAGCAACTTACGAACTAACTAAATATATGTTGCGTAAAACGAAGTCAGACTGAAACAAGAGCTAAGGTTAAATATGTTTAAAAACTTCAATCACGAAGTACGGTAAAAATAGGATCGCTATCGAGCAGCGATTATACAACACGTGACGACCGACATCAACGGATTAATTCCGTGACGAGATCAGAGCACCCTAATTATAACATTATTGTGGCTCGTCTATTCGAGCTAAAGAGGTAGTGGATTGAGTTGATTTTGGCACGTCGTAAGAGCGCATGCGCAAACCCGTGCGCCCGCGCCGCCGTCGCTCCCGACATTATCCTTGTAATTGGCGATTTTATGCAATTTATGGCGATTCACGCAATTTACGAGCAGCGGACAAGTGGGCGACGCTGCGCTTTTTTACCCGGGATATCGCGAAATTGACTCAGGGTTTCAATTAAAATTTTATATTCAGCAAATTACCTGCCAATTATATTCCATTAGTCTACGTTAAAGAACCACAAAATGGCTTTTTGTTTTAATTTTTTGCAAATATTGCAATATTGCGGTGCTCATGCAAATAGTACAGCGGATATTGTGTTTAAGTTATTAATATTTTTACTGCTAAACATACGTCTACTACGTGCATCTGTACCTGACACTTTATGTATTATATCAACGACTTTTTAATTTCCATTGATGAGAGGCTTCTCTACACATGCACAGTTTGGCTTATATAAGAATCGTTTTTCAAGCAATTTTTTACCGCAATATTATATGAAGTTGTTTAACTATTACCCGCAGATATATTCGGTATAGACTTCTCCAGAAAGCACTTTTTAAATTTCTTTCCTATTCAAGCATAGTTTCTTTTGCAAGTGGAAAGATTACACATGCAAAATATAAATACCTGCGATACATATCGATTAAAATATCGATACGATTAGCGATTGTACAATTTTATTATGATTACAAGTGCTGATAGAATCGATGTAATATGAATGTTATTGCTCATAATTAAGGCTGTACCTTGCCTTAAATGTTATGACTAAGAACTACTAACTAATTGTAAATAAGACTGGCAGAAAACGATCAAGTAATCCTAATAAGTTCTGTAGGTAAATTACGTTTATGTTTTTTAATTCCCTTTCTTTCATAGTCATAATATAGCACCTGTTTTACGCATCACCATCTAGCATATATATTCTCAAAGCGCTAACATTTCACCAGTTGATGCCGGATTGAATTTTTTAGAGGACAAGCCTGACGCCGACAACCAGGAAAAGTCTGGATCTGCTGCAGCCAGGCGATTCTCGGACAAGCTTTAAGTTTGTGACATTTTTATTCCTCTTAAAACTACAGAATCGCAGTTGCATGTGTCAAGTCGTTGTAATAAACCATAGAGTTTTTATTATTCTGAGAAAATAAACTATTTAAAACCATTCTTTTATTATTATGAGAAAATAAACTATTTAAAACGCTATATATTTTATTTATACGATCTCAATATTGCCTATGTATACAAGAGTACGTGAGCTAACCAACGTACGCATTGAGATTTTAACTCGTGATTGTCATTATAGTTTTGATGAAATAATTGTTCGTAAATTATTATACGATAATTTAATGTGGCCCTTGAGCAATAAATTGCACGTAATTTAAGGCAGAGAGTGGACGAGAACGCGCGTCGACGTAGCGAACACCGAGCACGCATGCGCCCAAGATAAATATTGCATACATAATAACCTCTCTCCATGTAATAATAATAAGTCTGTGACATAAACAGCTGCGGCTGATTAAACAATCTGCTCCTCCATCAAAACAATATAATTTTGCAAAATTAAATAGCCGTTATCAAGCCGATATTGAGCATGATGTGTGACTTCGTGCGAAGCATAGACTTCACGTTTGGTAAATTGCTTTTTGGAATACGTACCAATATTCAACCTTTTTAATTTAGTTCGTTTATGTTTCAATTAAGGAAAATTATTACTCTGTACAAACGTTATCGTAGATAATTGGTGGGTGCATACATCTGGTTGGAAAATAGTTATTATTGTTTTTGCGTATTGCGTAATTGTTTATTAGACAAATGTTATTGATGCATCAATGCATATTATTAAAGTTTAACCAATTATAATCTTCTTTGTAAAATACTTGAACTCGGGTTTTTATCTGACTTATTTGACGATGTGCTAAAATCGTTAACCAAACGCATTGTATACAATCATACATAAAACTTTGCGATGAGCAAATTACATATACCTAAGTATAATATGTATGTACTTTGCTCATCGCAAAGTTTTATGATTTACGCGAAACATGTCCCATAATCTTATACTAGGAAAATCAACTTGTAAAGTAAGGCTATGACTAGCTTAATTGGTATAACGACGGCACAACTTGCTCACGTTTGTTTTACAGCTAGTTTACGTATTTTAATTATAATAGTATTAATAATGCATTTTAATTTGTGCCATCAAATTTATTTATTTTTACTACCCAAGTAGCAAAAAGCGCTGAACTGATTACGAAGCGTATGATCACTTCGCTTGCTATAGGTATCAAAGATTTCACTTGCAAAAAATATCACACTGTTCTGTCGTTGCTGGTATACAACGCCAGATTGATCTTTTCTAGGGTAAAAATATTGCCTTTTTGCAAGTCTCAGGTTTAAGCGATACCGCTATGCCTCTTTAACCTAACCTAAAACCATCCTCCGACACTTCAATATAGAAGCACCTACTACACACTACTCCACTAGGCTAATTATCGTAGACCTGAGTCCATCGTGCGAGACAAGGCACCGCTATTTGGTAAGTAACGTATGAATAAATACTTCTCTTTAGCGAGTGAGCGATGACAGCCAAATGATGCCGACGCCTCAGTACTGCCAATCGTACTGCTACGTGAGCAAGTGTCGCTTCTTTACGTAGTTATTGCTATGATTCTTCGCGTAAACTAAGCTAGAAACTGCATTACAGAATCTAGGTATGCTGTTGTACTTATTGAAGTTAAATACGACAATAATACATAAGAGAAGAATCAATATCTATTTCAACTATGTATATATCATCAACAGTCGCTCCTTATAATCAACTTGCGATTTATTATTCGTCCTGCAATTATAACTAAATAACTGTGATCTTAAATCGGTATTTGATTAAAATCAGAGATAAATCAGATGAACGATTATATAGATATTTGTCAAGCGAGTAAAATTTATTGCGGTTATAATTCCACGAATCTAAGTGCGGTATTATAAAAGTTGGTTGCAGGAGTTGTGGAGCGGTGCGGTGACGGCGGCGCGCGGCGCGGCGTAAGGCGAATACGCGTCTCGTCCGAAATAGCCCGGCCAGATATCCGCCGCTCTTATGACAGGCCGACCGATATTTATGTCGCGCAGCCCCGCCCACCGTCGTGGCTCCATTCAGCCTGTTTGTATTTATTTCGTGCCTATTTATTTGTATTTGCCTTCGCTTTTGAATAATGCATGAGCGGAGCGTTTCCGTGGTGTGTAGGCAGCGTGACGCCGCCGCTTGTCGCAACTCCATACTTTGGAGTTTTCGCCTCGGGACGTCTTTGTCAGGTCCGAACACCGAAGTTTGCTCGCAGCGATTTTCGATTAGTGGTCAGTAAAGTTAAAGCCGCTTTCATATAAGTACGTAACATCTCGCGCGAGGTCACGTAATTATGACAAGAAGGTATACGATAAAATATATATTTGATCTCTGGTAAACGATTGACTAAATAAAGCAGTTGTTAATATTTTAAGTGAGTATTACTCACAACAAGCGAGAAGATATTTCCGATTATATTATTCGACTATCCACAACACTAATCAACGTTAAATTAGATTTCACCTTTGGTATCGAGTTCCCACGGAGTTAATTAACATCGGGTGTGGATTAACGGAATTAATTATCGATAAGAGCATTGGATTGGTGGATGCGTTCCTTTATTATTTGTTAGGTAAATCACGCGGTATCAGGCCTGTATCGATTGGCCCCGCCCGCCGCTATTTACAACCACGGCCATTGCGTCAACCGGCCCGCGGTGATATCACGCTTTGTCTCAACACTACTCGCTCGACGGGACAATATTAATATTCAACAGACATGCATGGCCATTATGTACATTATTACAAATTATTAATAAGAAATATTATTAATATATGTTTACAAAAAATATGAAATGAAACTTTACGGTAAACGAAATTCTGCATTACCATTAAATGCCGTTTTTATTTATAATTGGCGAATTACATTGTAGGAGTCGTTAGAGTTATAATACAAATCACGTGCGCAATTAGCCAAATAAAGGTCAAATTTCAGTGGAAGCATAAAATTACATCAATCCTACCTCATGCGGCACAAGGACGAGTTCACCACTTAGACCACCGGCCACTAAGTGCCATCCGTACCTTAAAAGGATATCATAATATTTAAATGTAATACGAAGCAGTAAGAAGACATTGAATCTTTCTCACATTCCAAGTGAGCTCATGGAAAAAAATACAGTTATTCGCCATAGTGTTGCAGATCAGTCACGCCGCGGCACGCAAATAATAAATCACTCGTGTGCACGCGACATTTATCGTCCACTTTATAGTCGATTACCGATATATAATGAACTTATGTAAAGACATTATGATACCTTCAATTACATTGACAACATGCAATTGTTGACTTATAATTACCGCCTCAGCTTGCCACAGTTTTACGAAATCGTCTATCAACACCAATTACCGAGAAACGCAACCTAACAATCGTTTGTTTCAACAGTTACAACATTAGGCTACGATTGTTATACTTTATTTGCGAGCTGTTATTATACCTATAATTACTAAAGTATAAAGCATCAACCCAATTCTGCTTACAGAATAATTGATGTAAGTCAGACCGATCTTGCAAGCGACGCGAAGTATTGTCTTTCAGTAGAAAGCTTGGTTGCTTTTATTCGTATTGGCCGGGGTAGACTTCCTGATGATCTGGATGCCTTTTTTTATAAAAGTGTAATCGCAGTTAACAGCTGACATATATAACTATATTAGTTTTAGATTTCAAATACGTTCATCGCATTTTACAAAGCAATTATTACGCAATCCAAAAAAGCAGACGCTAAATGATTCTTATTGTTAACGACATTCCAATCTATCATTAAAGAAATTTGACGAAAGAATTAGATCTGACCGCTTTACAACAACTTGACCGCAAACATTCAGGCAGACCACAATCGATGTCAATGCCTCAAAGCAACTACTTAGAAAAACAATAGCAACACTTAAATGTACTTAATATTTTTCATCTGACAACATAATAGGCGTAATAAAAAGTAACACGTGCTAGCATCGCATGATGGCGCTCATCAGTGAAGCTGCTCGTATACGACTGTTTTATATTGATTGTTTTGAGTCAAAACACAGCAAAAACTTATCGCATGACCAGTATACTCGCCGACAACGGCGCCTTGTTTCTTTAATACCATATAAATGATGGTAGATAGAGAGGTACTTGAATGATTATTAGATATCATTAATAACTGTTAAATAGGGTCAGACATATCATTTTATATTCAAGAGAACATTAGTCACCGCGCTGTCTATTCAACAAGCAATTTTATTTTAAGATACTAGTTTCAGCTACATACATACATAGCATGCAGATATACTGCTTCTAAGGAAATAAGTGTAGGTTTAAGGACAAATTATGGTGGTCTTAAGAAAGGTAGATTAAGGGTATTCTCCTTTAAAACTTGGATACGGGTCCATTATGAGCAGCTGGACTAGGAAAATACTTCCAATCCACAAAAGATCATAGCCGTTATAACAGTATTATTGCGATAAATATGGATTCTTGATGCCAGATGATGATCAAGATGCCAGGCTGGATGCTGTAATGTCAACGGCAACGGGAGCTTGTGTAGGTAGGCAGATAAGCTTTGTTCAAGAATCAGTGACTGATGAGATACCAGTACCGCTTTCCATAAGACATAATATTTGCCATCTTGGTAGTAGGCTTAGATAAAATATCTTATACCTACTGGTTTATATTGAATAGATATATACTAAACTAAGTAGATACGTACGGGGCGGACTAGGACTAGTTCTGTTGTCGGAAATTACTGGCTCGTTATCAGACAACGGAGATTACTTTCTGTTCCTTGCTATATTATTTAGCCTTGCGTAGGCACGTTGGCTACTGATAAGCTGTTAAGTTAAACGTGGGCAGCTCCTTGATTTTAATCAAAGAAACTATTTTAAAACTTACACATTGGTTCATAATTATAAAACAAATCATAGTTTGAAGGATCGCCTCGCCACTGCCAATGACGAGTATTGTGGATTTAAATCTCAAAAGGTACCAAAAATGCAGAATCTGCAAATAGTTGTCTCAAATTTATTAGGATCTCGGACACTAAGAACATATACTTTTTGTGTACGTTAAATGTTCGTAAAATCCTAGATTGTACATGAATGATACCCAATGCGGCATAAGTTTTTTTAAGATGTAAACGAATCATGATATAGCTCTATGTAATTATTTTTCTACCAAGCAATCAATGACTGCAATTCTTACGAAAACTCTTTCAGTCAATTAGAAGACGACTGCCTTATGAGGACTATGATACCCGCCGAATAAAGGATATCAAAGTCAACAGCCCCACACTCCCAAGTGCTTGAGTCGCCGTTGTCATGACAACCAGTTGTCTCCCGGTCCACTACCTCACTTCAGTTTATGTGTTCATTAAGTGCTCCACCTTATTTATATCCCCACGGGCTATTGTTACTGCACGGGAATTAGGTAGCTTTTGTCTATAGCTGACTTTGCGCCCCATAAGGGTAACGCCAGCGTTAAGTGGAACTTATTTATTTCCGAGATTCGAGAATACATCTATACGAAGAGATATTTAAGTCACAAAAGCAGATGGAATAGACTCATATCCTTAGCAATATTTTATTATTATTAATGTATTAAAATACCTCGTGTATTTAAGACAAATAGAAAATGTTCACAGTCGATTTTTTCATGTTGTTTCTCCGTAGTCTCACAATGAATGTATCTGTCACAAATGTATGATTAACGCATCATGCCGGTTACATTCCTTGACGGCGGCCGCCCGTTACAAGTTCATCCCATTTAAATTTAGCGCGGCGCGTGCCGTTCGCGGACGTCTTAGGGGGTGGCGGGGGTAGCGGAGTGCACTGCCGGGGGCGGGACGCTCTACCATCACTCAAGTGACGAAAATTGACGGAAAATGGGCGGACACCGCTTGCCCGCGACGTCATCAATTACCGCGTCCCGACGGTCACCGGCGTGCAGTTTCAACGACATCGCCGCGCGAGATGCGCATACCTAATATACATTCTAAACGTGTGCCATTATTAGACTAACATTCGACTAAACAAAAAATGAATGCGAATACTTCGCGAGTAAAGTGTTCCAGGCTTTCATTAAACTGAATTCAAGAAGGCAGGTAGAGAGTAGCTAGACGCACGTTCGCCTCGCAATCTGGGGCGATATCTCGGACAAGGATTATTGAGATGCAATCTAGAAGCCATCGATCGCCCGATAATTTGATCTAACTGCGCTTGCTATTGCGCAACCAGTCATCAGATCAAACCGACGATATCTCGATGATACCTTTATTAAATGGTAGCTAGCAAGAGCCCCTGTTCGGATACTCATAATTCTCTTTTGTAATGATTTCGTACGAAGCTTGTTCAAATAAGTCTTGGCCACCGGCGGCACTATAGCTAGTAGAACAAGTAACTAGATGTAAAGAACAAACCTGACCGCAAATAAACCTCTAAAGCGGTATTTCAACTGGCTTGTTTGCTTACGTTTTCTCGAGAACGAGCGAACGCAGGAAGCCGCAAGCAGGGCAAAAGCTCGACGATCGATTTTGAAAATTGCCCATAATTAGCATGTATCTCACTCGTCCGGACGACTGTGCGTTTAAAAGTGGGAATTCAACCACAGGCTGCACAATATTCCAGTAGCGTTTACCGACTAACGGCAGGCGAAGGCGACGGACACAAATTGCCGGAGGAGCTGCCACTACGCAAATTGTACACGAAGAGCTCGATCGATTGTTCTTTTCGTAAACATCTTGACAATCAATGCTGTCAGAGATTCCTCACTCCGACAATCCAGCTGTCAACCGTAATTGCTAAACCTTACAATGTTTCCTTTTTATCTCATTCTCTCACATTTTATCAAACAAACAGATCAATAAATGTTCTATACTGTTATTACCTTTACGCCAAATAACTGCATCGTTTTGTAGCTACACCCACACGCAAGCCGCGTAGTTATTGATGTGGCTTACACGAGACCATTAATATCGAGCCGACACCTTTCGGCTTTTGATCGCACCAATTTTCATTTTATGGATTCCTTTGGGCATCATGTCGTGATATTGGAAAGTTATGTGGTGACACACTTACTAGGACATTATGGATTATTTATGTTAACTAGATACTGATAGGTATTGAATATTACTCAGCCTTTACGAACGCTACATATTTGCCCTTGAAGTGAGCAACGCAGGCGCCCGTCGGTCGCGCCTGTGAATAATTTATTTCGAATCTAGATAATGCTTGTATTGGTAGCAACGAGTCACGTCTGAGACATTTGATCGTGTAACAAGAAGTGCGGTGTTTGTGCATGCAGCTCGGTAATGGGGGCGTAATTACGCAGGCATTATCACGTGACCCCATATTGCGGTTGGTCGGTCAGGCCAAACAGTGCGTCGCCGCTGGCCGACACCTTAATGGACTCACCACGCTTAGACCTACACACATGATTGTATATATGACATTTTATGGATCGAACCACTAGCTAGTTTTAAGTTTGTTAAACCAACTGGGTATAGCGTTGTCTTTTAAATTGCTCTGTAGCGTAATGGCGATGTGTCGTGTGTAAACAAACAGAATACGTATTGCATATTAAATAGACGTTCACGTGTTTACTTTTCAGTTACTAAACATTCCTTTTGAGTAATTAAGTTGTCGCAAGCAATTGACTGAATCGATTAAACTTGTATATCCAATTAGAACGATGAATATGTATTGGGAAACATTATGCAAATTTAATTATCGATATTGAAGTTACAATATTGGGATCGTGACCATTTTCTATATGCAATACAATGTTTTCTAGTTCTATATCGCAACGAACCGGCGAAGAAAGGAGAAGGCAGTTTAAAATCTCAGATGTGCACTATGTACGTATTATAACACGCTAACCACTTATATCTATTTTGTTGTCAGCTTACTCTTTCAAGCAACATGTGTGACGATAGGGTATGTTATTAGCAACAACAGAACATTTATCGTTATATTTATGCGAATGATACACATTTTTAATAATCTTATACCTACCTACGACTGCTTTCTTTCTTTACTTTATTCGACAATCACCATCTAGACAATCTTTCCATGATTCCGACATTTGGAAAGTTTTTAACGTTCATGACGTTAAAATCTTTCCAAATCTCGTAATAAGTTAAATGTATAGATTACAAGATTTTGCTGCCGCCTTCACTTGCTTTAATGTAGATTTTGTCAATAGATTTCTATCCCTCGCGAACAGTACTTTTCTCTGAATGGAAACAAAGAAAGAAAGAAAGACATTTATCCGCCAAGAATATGGTACATTAGATAGTGATCATCAAGTAACAGCTCGACATATACGAATGGCAAACAGGCATGCGAATATTTGCTTAAGAATAGTATACCTAGATGCATTATTATATTACCTGCATTTTATAAGGTATTAACAATTGTCGACCTGTATTGAAAAACAAACTATAATATTAATAATAATTCAATTAGAAAAGAAAAAACAAGTTAAAAACGATTAAACAAAAAAATCATTCAGAATGTAAAAGCACTTGTCAAGTAACCAAAATTTTAATTCTGATTTGTATTGCTGCATATGTAGTTCTTTTATTACTTGAGGGATATGGTTATAAACTTTTTTTGTCATAATGTAGCTACTTCTATAACGAAGAGTACTTTTACACAATTCATGTCTTAGTTTAGTTGGGTCCCTTTTGAAGAATTTACTATCTTCACTAACCTTTGAATTTAGAAGATTGATAAAGAATCTTCTATTATTTTTAACAAACATGCCATTTTCCATAATATATACATATAATGAAAGGAGGAAAGGAGGAAGGTTCTTATGTCCTTTTCTGTGCCCATGACAGCGAGAAAGTAAAATTTCATGATGATCGGTAATAATAATAAATAATAATAATTTATTGTTCCAAATAGCCACAATACAATGACATAAATACAATAAAAACAATTTTTGTATAGAACTGTTGCATTGAACTCTGGTACCCAAGATAAGATTAAACTTGTGTTATGGGTACCAGCGCCCTTACAAAGGATTTCCCATTTTTGTTCATCAAATGTGGTAGACATGCAAATGGGACTACTTACGGTCGAGTAATTGAGGCGTGAAAACATAACAAACAAACTAAACATTCTCATTTATAACATTAGTTAGGATTAACTTAACTATACTTTAAAGCATATAATTCTTAAGTTCCTAAATGATAGAATGTCCCATTCTTCCTTTACAAAATATTCGCAGTACTAATAAGTTAACATATCATCCTGATATGGTTATATTACAAACTTTCTTTAATGAATTTTCTACCTAATTGTCAACTACCTATCTATAAGGGATTTACTAGAGTATATTTTATAATGTCAAGTACAAGCCCTTTATTACTACAAAGAGTCACAACAAACATGGAGTAGCTGGCGACCGTCCGTCGCCAGTCTTTGATGTCTCAATTAGTAATGCGACCGAGTAATTGTGGCGAAAATTAATTCGCGCCCGCGCCTAGCAACCGCCTGTGTCGATTTACTGTGACTAGGGGACGGCATGTCACGACCAACGATCATCACACTGAGACAAAAAGGACTTAAATATACACGAAGTGCGACTTGTCACTATACAACGAAGAGATGAATAAGAGAAGAATATATTTTGCTTCACTTTTCCTGCATTACCTACAGATTATTCAACATGAACGTATCTTTATGCGGCAGGAAGATAACGCGATTGGGCTCTTCACAATATAAACCAAGTCTATCATTAAAGATCGGAATGAAATAGTTATTTAAAAAGATGTGAAATCATATAATTTCAATCGAATACAACAATGATTTAACCCGATATTTATAGTTTTATAGATATAAAACTATGTTATGTTCTGTGGATTTGACATCTGTCAAATCCACAGAACACGTAATATTTTCATATTTTTAATTACATATATTCATTGCTTGATGACAGATATTAAATAAGATAGATAGATATTAAATAATAATAATGATCGCTTCTTACAATAAAATTATCAAGTGTATCCGTCGAAGTTGCTGATGCTCTGAAAGCGTAAGGGAGAAAGGAACAGGCCCTCTGTCAGCACAGCACAAACTACAACATAAGATTTATATTGCTGCTGTTTTGCAATTGAGTGGAGGTACAAATATCTGATTGCTATTATCTGGCCAATATAAATACATAGGTAAATTAGCCTTACCTGTTATACAAATATGTAATTATTTATTTATATATCAAGTCTAATCACCTAAGATTTATCACTTAAGAAAATTGGATATTATGGTGATTGCGTAATTAAATTATTTACGTATCAGATAATCTGCCAATTAGCACCCTTGTCCCCGATAAACACGGCTATTGGAAAGTAAACTCAACGTCGAAGAAACGGAAATAAAATCGTTATTAATTAGTTATAACAAAATAAACGAAGAATAAAATATTTGTAAAAAACGCGTATAAAATATTTATTTGACCTTCAATTTCCAGTCCCGTTAACATAATCGCAACGATCTAGGGCCTCACCACATTCACTTACACCTATATTATCGTATGCACAAAGGCACTGATGATGTCAAAACAAATAAAACAAAACTAAGGTTTGACATTTTAACATTAGTTTGACTCCCGAATAGAACATACCGGCAAGCAGACCCTAGTAGGTAATCGAATACAAATTATAATAATTGTACAGAATTATTATAATTTGTATTCGATTACTACTAATCCATTTAGAAGTCATTAAGGAGGATCGATGGTAATTTAATACTGGACATCATGTTATCTGCAGGAAACATAGTTTAGGAATATCGAGACAAGAAACTATTTGCAATCGCAATCGATATATCTGCATTAGTATCTTGACTACGTTGGTTATCTTACTAATCTACTCTTGTATAAAGAGATATCGTTATCCATATAAATGACACCTTCTTTATACAAAATCATAGGCAAAAACTTACTGCTCCCAGTTTTCCAAAACTGCTGTTATTTAGTAAGAATCATAAAGTCTAGTCCTTTATAATTATAGCCAAAAATCTTCTTTCTCTGTCTGTTAATAGCCACTAAGGACCAATCTTTACTAAAGAAGTCTAGGTCATCTGGCCATCCCTGTCTCGATCTGCCACGATTTCATTTGCCCTTTAAAGGATTGGGTCGTAAGTTTGAAAAAAGTTGTTAGATTACATGCTACGGATGTCGTCCAACCTACATCCATTTTAGTGTGACAGCTTCTTGAATAACATCAATGGTGTTTGTAGTAGAACAAATATTTATGGAAATATTAAGCAAATATATTCTTAAATATTAATGAAAACAATCAAATACGAACATTAATAAAATAAAATTGAACTTGATTACCTCTAAATAAAAAATCTAGATTATTTTGTCGGATTGTCCAGATTTGTCAGATCTGAAAAAAGGATAATAAAACTGAGACTGTTAACTGTAAATTATACATTGCAAGAAAGCATAGGTTTGAAATTTTAACGTGTCCAGGCTGACATAATTATTTATCATGAACACATTACGATTCATAAATATGACCACACATTTCTATTATACGCTGTTCACAAACGAATTATCGATTTCCGCACATATTCTTTTTCTCAATGCTACCTTTACGATGCTTTAGATAGCGGAAGTGACTTGACATTAGCCTGTAATGCGTTTCACACTCAACTATATTCAGACGAGAGCCTTAATAAACCAATTAAGGTTCATTACCTAATGCAAGCCGGAAGAGGAATATTACTCGCTCATCATTACGACCACAAACTCCCCTTTGTGTAAAATATTGCATTTCACGTGTTTGTTGAAAAAAACTATAGCGAAAAGCGTTAACGGCTTTATCGCGGCGAACTATTTTGTATTAGGGTACCGTTCTCACGAAACCTGTTTGACACACTCCTCACTGTTTTTATATTTTCTATAATGTCAACTCATTTGCAAAATACTCGGTCCTGAACATGAATCAATACTGGGTTCGCATAGATCTTTATCTCTATTTGTACAGCGGTATAAAAGCCACGCATACAACAATATAGGCGCCTTGATATCGGAATCTTCACTTAACCCTAGGATTCACTCAAACTGGTGCAATCCGACTATAAAGTACCTCCATCCTACAGCAGACGGCAACCTTGTTTAATGTTTCTACTATGAAAAGCGTTTCCAGGCCTTGTATAGGTGTGTTGACAGCAGATATCCAGTGTAATCCTACCTTTGCGCTGACACTAGAACGACTTCTATCTTGAAGAATTGGCAACGCGCGAGTGTTTCTAGTGGCGCGGCAAGAGTGCATGGTAACCGCTGACTTGTGCCCACGTCGGTAGAAAATAATTCAAAAACTATGTCCCTATTCGCGTGGATATCAGTTAACCTACTCAAAGTAGGTTGAATCTCTTGCAAGCTTTTGACTTCACTAGGCTCCCAACTAATCCGCTATTATTGCTGTTCATGTTGTCATGACAACACCAACCAACAGCTGTACATGCTATCCAAAGAACTGGTAAGTTCTGTACTTTCCTTTGCTTTTGCTGTTCCAAACAGGTAAACTTGCTAAAACTTAGTATCCTGGTAGGGAAGTCATGAAGTTGCATAAGCACTCGAACCCACTTATCATTTATCGTACAGCACCAATAAGACAACCTTAACAACGTGTACGCGTATATATTATGAAATAAATATAACATGAATTGCTTTTATAATAGGATAATTATTATTCATAACTCACTTGAAAGCGGCGCGTGTTCATTGAGAAAGCAGTAACCACGTAATAATTCTTTTAATCAAAAATTATTATACGCATTTTTACATTGTTGGGCAAGTTTTTACAGAGCAGTAGTTAGGTAGATATGGTTGACTATTCTTAGCCGCTGTTCGAGGTAGAGAAAATTTGTTCTTGGAAAACTATCTAATTTGAAATTATAATAATAACTTCAGGCCTGTTTATAAGCAGTGTCATTGTTAGACACTGGCCTCGTCTCAGTATTAGAAGGAATAGTTATGCCATAATCCAACACATCACGCTCAGTGCAGGCTGACAGACGTATCTTTGAGAACATTATGGAGAACTCTCAGACATGCAGGCTGGTCAAAGGGGGTGGCTCTTTGATCGTGATGCTCCTTTGCCGTTGATGTAGGCGATAATGATTTATTTAATACGCGCATAACTTCAAAAGTAAGATGTAAGTAAGTGAGTGCCTTAGGATTGAACTCTAGCCCTCTACGAGGCACGGCTTATCTTATCTTATCTTATCTTGTGTGGGGGCCAGTCAGTACAGACCGGCGACACTTCGACCCAGTGGGATCTTTTGTGTCGACTTCCCCAATAACGACTGCCATAGATGTTCATGGCAGCCGGGGCCGACGGCTTAAAGTGCTCTCCGAGGCACGGAGCAGGCGATAATTGTCAATCAATACGCACATAATTTCGAAAAGTCATATAACTTCCGAAAGTCAGAGGTGCGTGACGGGTTCGAACCCGAGACCCTCTGCATTGCAGTCTGTTGGTCTCCCCACTGAGCGTGAGGCACGGCTTACTACTAAGCTATCGCTGCTATTATTTTTTAGTTATGATAAATTATTAAGTTACCATTCAGGTGCCGTTATCTCTATTTAAAAGTATAGTGAATGGAAGTAAATTAGCAGAACATTAAAACTTATAATGCCATTTTGATAAAATTGTTGATTGAAACATACCTACATTACCTTATATTATGTATTTTTAAGGTATAAATCGATCATCGTTTCGAGAATAGACGACAGAGTTAATACTGCCACTATATACCAGACATATAGTTACAAGCTATGAGCTCGTATTCGATCGTTATATCACTTACATAACAGTCCTAGATTTTCTATACAAAAGCTGTTAAAATCCCAAATGATTTAATGAAAAATCGGCACTAAGATACATATGCTGTTTTTTTAAACAGTCGGTTTAGTCTTGTGGCGTCAGTTGAGGCAGAAAATATAGGTATTTTCTTTTATAATCTTCATTTTCTTTTTCTTTGACAGGTAGATTGAGATAAAGCAAACATTCTACATCGCTATTGTAGATACAATACCCCGCACCAATTTCTATGTAGGTATACGAATTACCCACAAGACAGCACAAGCACGAGATCCGATAGTTCCAAAATCAATTTTCGTTCGAAAATAGGGGTGTAGTCCATTTCCCAAAAAAATTTTGACACCGTTAACATAAAGTGACGGAACCCCATCACCGAATAAACGTCGGTTTGATGTTTTTTACCGCACAGTGCACACTGTAGTGAAAATGAAAACGCCGAGCTATTTGCGGTCGTGTGATGAATGGCGGCGGTCACTTCCCCCGTTCACCCTCATTGCCTCACGCTTGACACAACATATGGTTGATTTGCCTTCATGCAAATGGTATGGGGGCACTATTGTTTGTTTTGTACCTGTGAACACCTTACATTAGATAAGTATATGTAACGTTCGTTAGTGTTCTGGTAGCAGTGCCAAGATTTTTTGTGATAATAATATCCTGTTTATAAACTGTGAACTCTTCTCAGTGTGCGTAGGGTTAGGCCATAGCCCACCACGCTGGCCCAGTGCGGGTTGGCAGACTACTCATATCTTTAAGAACATTACGGAACAGTTTCAAACATGCAGGTTTCCTCACGATGTTTTGACCGTTAAAGCAAGCGATAGTTAATTACATAATTCTTAGATTTTGAGCTTAAGTGAAAAACCTGTGTTTGAAGATGCGGTAAATAAGGAAAAGTAAAGGAGATACAGTCGGCAGATTAATCATAGCATGAAATATGAGTAATACTTCTAACCAAATCATAAATTTTAGCGATTTTAGATATTTCAGCTGACAAACTCATGACTTACCTACGTTAATCGTTTTCGATCAGGCTGATCCAATAGTATCTATGCATCTAAACTCATAAAATAGTACAAGTTGTCATAGGGTCGTCGGTTTATTGATTTTCTATTAGATACGTGTCACGTAGAGTATTTTATTCCTCCTTCCCCATTTTATCATCGTACGAACAGACAAACAGGACAGACAACAGAAAGAAAGAAAGAAATCTTTATTGCTATACAGCTGGGCACAATGTGTATAAAGATAAAAAGAAATAATAAAAATAATAATATTTTTTTATTAGGGAGAAATATTAACACAGTAACATAAAATACTCAATGAACATCCTGAAATGCGTCACACACACATACAGCTGCAGCAATCAGGACTCCAGTTCAGCATTTGCCTGGTCTCAAGAACCAGGCACTGGTCTTCCACTGGAGTCTATTATTGTGACAACACAGGTATTACTTCCGAATACCACCAATAATGGTAGGTATTTCTATGCCTATGTCTATGTTATCGGATGAGAACTATCTAGATGTCTTCAAGTCGCGAGTGAATAGATGGGTAACTATTTAGGTACTAAGTCTAGGCAAACGTAGCCAGTTACTAACCGCATCGTCGTTTAAAACGATATATACATACCTATTTCAAAAATATGTTCTAAGCAATGACAAAATTTCTTTATTATTGCTACTTCTACGGTTATAACTGGTAAATTGTACGATCCAACTACGTCTTACTTTTATTGATCGAGTATTACAATATTCTTTAGTAATCTGTAGAAGATTATTTTTAAATATTTATGCAAAGACACGCATTAAAAAGCTCAAGGTCAATTTTACTTTATAAAGAATATCGTCATTCATAAAAACAACACCTTCGCATCACACGACATTTACTGTGAAAGTATTAAAGTCACATAACAGCTGGTTTGGAAAGAGCTGAAAGGTACTGTTTGTTACAGGAGGGGGCCACACAATGAGGCTGGAAGTGGAACGCAATAAAAGTCACATTAAGTCAAGAGCAAAGAACGTGGTTGACGACGAGAGCGAATTTATATGACATTGAGACGCACAGGTTGAGTATTTTGGTACAATTCGAACATCTCCGTTTGACTTAATGAAAACCCGTGTTTGTAAAGGTACTTTTGTACCGGAAACTGGATGCTCATTACATATAATCTTTGGCTCTATATTAAAAATAGTCTTTGGCTTCAGGTATAGAAATGCCTTAATAGAGTCTGGGACATTCCTTGTATACCATTTCTGGAATTGGGCGCTGATAGCTGTGCTACAGCTAAACTTTTCAAGCTATCAACGTTTCTATTGTAAAATTTATGTGAACTTAATTCGTTCCAAAATAAACGTTATTATTAATATTATTATTATTATTAAATATAATGAAATATTTGAAACAGGCACTACTGCAGTTTTAAAGCATTGTGTCGCAGTTGTTAACACTATTTTTGCATTTATAATGTAGGTCAGAAAAGCTTCGGTAAACATAAAATTGGACGTAATTTGGTTCTAAACTAACAAGCTACAGGAGCATAATTGAAATGAAATATTAGTTTAAAACAAACAGTCGTGACATGTAATTTCGTTAGCACAAAATTTAAATTAAAACCATCTTGTTTAACAGAGTAAAAAGCATTTCTTCAATATTAATTGTCAGCAAATATAACACTTTACTGAACTATCAGCACTTTCAGACATTGTACTTTTTCGTAACTGAGCATCACAATAACATAACAACGGTATTGCAAGATACAAGTTTATAAAAGTCTAACATATATTTTAAAGATTTTATTTTACATCCTCCGTTTATTATTAGATTGAATAAGGTCAAAGATAAGTAACAACCATTTACTGCTTTCCGTTCATATTCCAATAGAAAGCACCGACTTAATATTTGAATAGTTAAAAGGACACGATATTCACAAACAGGTATCTACTTACTATCATTTAACAATTCTAACTTGGAAATTGGAATATGTAAGTTAATTGGTATGGAACACGCCTTAATCACCGCCTTTAATTATCAACCTTTTAGACACTATTCATGCCGCGGTGAAGCTTATTTCAGGTGTTATTTGATTAAAAATTTACCATCTTTACAATTAAATTTCCTATATTCCAACTGGACGAATCATTTACCCGATCACGTATTCAGTACTACAGAGAATTCCAAAGCATTGTGCTCTGTAATTATGTATAATAAATCCAACTGAACAAATGGGGCAAAGGACATAATTACACACATAGATTTAATTAAAGCTAGTTGTATGAAAGGTGTTCACTTTCACGCGCACTACGCGACGACTCGGGATCTTGGACGTCGACTGCGATTCTATTCATAGTAATTAATAGTTTTAACGATCGAACTTAATAGCTGGACAACTAGTAAGCTCGTTTTCAGAAATGTTATCACTTGGGGAAATTTGTTTTGAGTTTTTGTACATAGCGTAACATAAATCATCGGCACACGTGTGTCCACGATAAATCATTGCAGTAAGCTGTAATTAAAAGCACGATTTCAGGTAAGATTTGAGAACACAGTGTATAATTAATTTTTGTATTTCGTTAGATGAATCACCGTTGATTAGATGCGTGGAGCGCTGGCTGGTTTCCGTGACCACTTGTTGTGGATGCAGATGTTTACGTTATAATTACTCCCAGTCTTAATGATCTTTTCACTAAACCCGTCGACTATGTACTAAGTATTACTTAAAATAGTTGATTTACGTATTGTTTGATAATATAATGAATCTTCGGTGCGAACCATAAATCAGTATGAATTACCTTTTAAAATGTTTTTTCGCACGTCCTCACGGGCACGATTATAGCAAAATTATAATAATTGTGCGCGGCATAATTACGTGATGTAATGTAAAGGCAAGCGATATATTGCGGTCAATTTGAATTCATGTAAAATATCGCGCAATAAATTTACATTTTATAAGTTTGCCTTCGCAGGACGTAGCGGCCGCGGTATCTCTGTTTAGGATCACAAGCCCGTATCTGAAAATTGCGCCCATCAATCGTACGTCGCGGTGACTAGGTCACTTAATATCGCCGATAACGATTAAACACGTACGTGATTGGCATAACCAATGACATTATATCGCCTAACTGGTAAAACAAGCTGTATCACTCGGATAATGGCTTCATCTATTTCTACTAGCGAACTCAAAATGTAAGCGAATGCAACATAAAACATATATGCGATTTTAAAATTAAGCACTTCATTTAGTTTTCAACATGATTATCAAGCACGCAATTTATTTTTAATATGTATGTACTTACACCTTTACATGAAGGTAACAGCGATTGAAGCA